>CM061162.1:12999193-13599193 GCA_030710495.1 Labroides dimidiatus | reverse complement strand
CAAAACGACCTTCCGTAACAACACGAGGAGATGCTATCCGAGAGGCAGCGCTCAGCTAAACCGCAGCAGCCAAACGGTCGCAACCTTAGTTTTCTTTTGATCAAAGTGTCCGTGCATCACCGCCTCATGATGCAGTGTGCTATTTCAGTCCAAAGCAGCCTTCAGTATTGCCAGGCAACATCAGCACGATTCATACAGCTCGCTGCGCACTTTGGAAACCAGTCATGTATCTTTTTAAGTTTTCATAAAACGGGAGCTTTTCGTGTGAATCTCTCTTATTGCTCTTTCAGCGGAAGCTTTTGTGAGAAGAGTTCAAACATTGCAGCGTGTGTTTGAAACACATCAGGACGTAGAAACTTGTGGACTGATATCAAACAGTATGAAAAACTGATGTGTTTCTGCTAAACTTTGCACTATTTCTACCAGAGATTAAGTTTTCTACAATAACTTCAGATAGAAGTACCACATCTACAGGCTTTACGAGATTGTTCATGTTTTTCCAGAACACAACAAGCTGTTAATATTAATAAACTGACTCGTCATGGATGAATTCACCTTTAAATTCTCTCCATTTAAATTCAACCAAACACAAAATGAAGTATTGCTCTAACATTAAGGGCCACCAAAGACTTAAACCACTTTGAACCCAAGGGTCCCCCAATTAGGGGGACTTTGATGTCATGAGTAAAATAATAATACTTATTACAGAAGAATATGCTGATGAAGCACATCAAATTAAACAGCAAAACCAGGGTTATACAAGGACAAAAACCTTTTTTATATGCCATAAATACAACTCAAACAAGAACTAAATGAATCATGACGTATCAAACGCTCTACAACTCCACTGTCAACCCACTAAACAAAAGGTCGACACCTAAGACGACAGCAGAGACTCCACAGACTCAAATGATATAAACCAAAGCTCTCTACAGCAAAGTATCAGAGATAGAGGCCAAAGAATCACAAACACAAAAAGAGCTTCACCCAATGAAAGTTGTAAAACTTCTATATATTAAAATATAAACGAAAGATTTAATTAAAAAATTGCCAAAAACTGCTGTATTTGGATGTATTGATCCCAATTAGTGATAAACAAATGAAATATATAGTTTTGTACATGAGAAAATTTAAATGACACAGATGGATTATTATTATTCTGAGGGAAAAAGTAAGAAATTCTGGGATAAAAGTCAGAACTCAGAGTTCTGACTTTTTTCTCATAATAATAATAATTTAAAAAAAGAATATTAATAATAATAAAAATACTGGACTTTATTTTCTTTTTTTCAGTGGCCCTAATCCACTTCCGTCCATCTCTAAGCAATTCAGTCGTTATTTTTGTCCTTAATTATCTTGAAATAAGACATTTTTCTGGACCTGTGAGGTGAATGTGGCTCATATGAAGTCTAATTAGACAACTTGACTAAAAAAAGACAAACCCTTACTGAGACTGCAGGTTTTTTCCATCAACAACGATGGTGCAGGTCTGTAGAGAGGAGAAACTAAGTGCTCCAGTTTTTATCAGGGATACTATTTCCAGGGTCCAGAGCTGAAGCTACGGCTATGACATGATCTCTACCAAACCTTTTACATTTGCTTTGTAAATTACCATTAAATGAACACAAATGAAGCATTACAAAACACTCCAAACACACACAACTAGGGGAAGCAAAAATGTCGAGGGATGCTATGAAATTTAGGTTGTTGGCACAGTCGGCCCAAATATGTGTTTAGTGGACACAGGTCCTAATTCATCTGCAGTCACTGTTAATTACTTAAATTTGTTCTCTATTTTAGATATTCTTGTACAAACTGCTAAAAGTCTTCTGTAAATTTGAAGAATCAAAAAAAAAAAAAAAAAAAAAACGTAAGTCTGTTCATGTTTAATTAGAAAATAAACAGCTTTTATAAAAATCTTCAGCTCAAATCTTCTTGCCTGCGCCAACAAGAGAAAGAAACCAAAAGCCTTCAAGCTGGTACCAGGCATTCAAGATTTGATGATCATTGGGAATTAAATAAAGTTTAAAAATAGAAAAAGCATGATGCTTTCAGCAAAGCTGTCGCAGAACTCTCCAGTTTCTGAAGGACAAGCAGGGACTTGTGTCAAACTGTCAAAACTTCATCAAGGTCTGAGGAAGGTTAAATCACAAAGCAGCATACTTGTCAGCTTCTTTGAAAAAATCTATCAGTGTCACATTGGCGTATCTGCCCGTTTTGGTGGTTATATAGTCCTTCCTGTAAGTGGAAGGACACGGGTTTGATCCCTGTGACAGCCTTGGCGTCCTTGTGTGAGACACTGATTCCCTCGCTGCTGCGTGGCTGTGGATGAGGGTGTCAGCTCAGTGACTGCAGAACAACATGCAGGATGATAAATAAATGATGGATGACGAATTATATTTATCCCTGTCAGGTGTCTGGGAGGGAGCAGGAAGCTTTCAGTCTCATTTCATTTTAGCTTTGTAGGTCACAATTTCATGCTATTACAGTTTCTAATGCACTGGGATGTTTGATTCTATCAGCTTCATGAGCTGTTCTGCCTGTCTGTCTGCTGTGTAGCTAACACCTTGTTGAAAATGATTATTATTAAATGACTCTTATTGACACATTTCTCACACAATGTATTGAAAAAAAGGGAGAACAAGTCATGGTGACCTGAGTTTCAGCCCTCCCTCTGATCCTCTGACAGTTAAGTGATGAATCACAGGCCTTTAGTTTTTAAATGTAGTCAATAATAATAATAATAATAATAATAATAATAATAATAATAATAATAATAATAATAATAATAATAATAATAATTATAATAATTATAATAATATTAAATTGATTAAGAACATTTATAACATAGCACATAACATAACATAGCTTGTTAAAAAAAATACCAAAAAAAAAAAAAAAAAACCCAGACAAAAAAAAGAAATAAACAATTATATGAACTAGAGAATCATTTTTGGAAAGACTGTAGTTTTGTTGCCTTTTATTTAACCAGGGTTAATATCATCGATATTACATCCTAAAGGGAAAGTCATGGTAGTACATCCGCTTGCGTGTTGTAGTGTTCTTCTTTAGTCAGTGCCATGGAGAACGATTGTAAATATATCCACCTGATGCACTAAAGTCACTTTCACACCAGCCTCGTTTGGTCCAGACTTTTAGACCCTTCTGTTTGATCCGAACCAAAATGATAGGTATGAAACCTCCCCTGGACTTTGGTCTGAACCAACCAGTCGGACCTTGGTATGACCAAAAGCCGTAATCTTGGTCCGGACCAAATGGGACCATGGTCTGGTACATGCCCAGTGTGACAGCATTATTTTGAAAGGTTTGGACCTTCATACCAATCACACTTTCTCTGACGATGATAAAGTTGTCGTCTAATTATATACCTCATAAGACGACCTTGGATCAGCATTATGTACAATTTTTCAAGTTGTTGCTGTTGGTGATATAAAAACATCAATAATATGAAAGCTGATATGGTGATTTCATTCATTGTTGACAAAATTAAATTCCCATTCAACATGTTGACGTCAGACAACCGCCGGCCAAATGACCA
This sequence comes from Labroides dimidiatus, assembly GCA_030710495.1. Taxonomy (NCBI): domain Eukaryota; kingdom Metazoa; phylum Chordata; class Actinopteri; order Labriformes; family Labridae; genus Labroides; species Labroides dimidiatus. The sequence goes on along the minus strand of CM061162.1, from coordinate 13,595,634 downwards.
ATCTATGTAAACTACGGAGACACACAAAGTACGCAGTTGATGACTGTATCACATAGGTTCGTTGTGTAAGTTCTCTTAGTCAGTTTGCAATAATGACAGTGTGCAGACCGAACCAAATGTATACAATGTAACAAAAACACAGACTTTGGTCCGGACTTTACCAAAACAATATAAAAATGCAATAAAACATTAAAGGTGCAAAAAGCAACCAAACCCACTTGAAATTCACACATAGTAACAGTAGTATACCCCCCCCCCCAAAAAAAAAAAAAAAAAAAAAAGCAAAATACCCTCTCTTTAAGTTCATTATTTAAATGCCCATTTTTCCAGCAAAATTAAAGACAGTAAAGCACTTTTGGGTACATACAGTGTTTAAATTTGTAAAGTCTTGGTTAAGTTATCTGACAGGGTTGATCAAAAGTTCGGTAGAAATTATAAATATTGTTTTCAATATGGCGCACAGTTGGTCCCAGTTTGGTTTCAAAACAATTTTCAAAAACTCAGTGGGTGACCTTACAGAGACTGTGTTTATTTTTCTACTGCAATATGAGTTTGTGTGCGTGTCTTCCCATGAAGTCAAGGGTTTTTTATGACTCTCACAAGCTCCAAGATAAAATTCTCACACATATGCTGCATATGCTCTTCTGACTTTGTTAGCCCATATTAAAGACGGGAATTTACAATGTGTTTTTTGTCATTTAAACATAATGAAAATAAGATTTTTTTATCCACACTAAAAGATCACTGCTGTTATAAAATAAATACTCCTTTAAAATTCATCGCAGGGCCGAGCTCTCTGTAAGAAAAGAAAAGCTATTTGAGAAATGACAAAAGAGAATAAAAATACATTACACGCTAAGACAGCACGCCATTTATCATCAATATTAAATGAACACCCCCTGCAAGCATTTGTCAAAGTATAACACCCTAAATACTTCTCCCTCTGCCTCTTTTTACCTTTTGTACCTGACTTGTTAAAGCTAAGAGGAGAGCTCTGAGAGAGCTTCCTGATTTAATGTGCAAACAGTGATAGCATACATGAGCAACCCAAACTGACAGCAAAAGAGCTATTTGCAACATTTGTAAAACTGACAAGAAAGGGCAAAACAACACTCTTTTAACACTACCAAATTAACTGTACACAATTAGAACGACCATCTGGAGTAGTATCAAAAGTAATGATGTGTAAAAAAAAAAAAAATTCTGCAAAAAAAACTCTTTTTCAGTCAGGATAAAAATACAAAGTATAGCAGGTAGCACTAAAAGTTAGAGTAGCTCAACAAATAAAGACTGAATTCATTGATTTTTCAGAGCAGCCTTTCACCAGCTAAAAGAAACAGGCTTCCACTATCAATTGATGTAATTTGGTTGATAAAATAAGGAAGATTTTTGTCATTAATCTGTCTAATCTTAAGCCCTGTAAATGCTGAAATCTAAAAGAACTTTAAGCCCAAACAGAACAGGAGCATCTAAAATAAGATAGTAGCAGCTCCATTCGCAGATGCTCTGTGTCATAACAAGACTGACATTACGAAAACAATGATAAATAAATTTCAAACTATTCTTTGCTTTTCAAACATTAAAAGGGCGAGTGAAGTGGGAGCTTAAGAAGTGAAATAGGCAGAAACGTGTGTCAAAGGTCTACTGAAATTATAAAGCTTGCTGTATTTGGAGTGTTACTTCAGTCTGACAAGCTGAGCTCCCAAAACAAGAAATGAACTCAACTGCACATTATTTTTTTATTTAAGTTTTTTAATAAATTATAGTCTGCCATTAATTCCTATCTGTAATACTGGGTGGGGTGCATGGATCTTACACACGATACTGCTTAAAGATGGGATATTATGCTTCCCATAATTTAAACAAGATTATAAAATAACAATGCTGAATCTGTTGGCAGGCCTCAAACACCAAGGTTTGCCCATCTCTCTGACCCTGCCAGGCCCTGGTGGTTTGTGGAGAGGGGGGCTGTAGAGCAACAGAAGCTAAACCAAAGCATTTCAGACAGAGGCTAAAATAAGAATCGAACACCAGTGTGAGAAAAATGTTGTTTTTTTTAGCTGTAAATAATGTAAAGCTACTTCAGGGGTATCAGAGGGACTGTATAAAGCCTTAAAAAAACATAATACCCTCTCTTTAAGGGTGCAGTCATGCATGCACTGTATGGCAGGGGCACTGGGACATTCCCTGGTGGCCTGAGGGTCCAGCTGGCCTGCCATGAGCAGTCAGTGTTAGCAGCAAGAATGAGTCGAGATATCTCACTGGGTGTTCTCAGCAGCATATGCCAGTGTCACTCTTGAGCTTGGTTTATAGAGCTCAGCTAGTTACCATAAGCTACGTTTCAAACACAGGAACTACCCACTGGAAGTAGGGCCTTTCCCCCTGAACTATGTACTTTTCCATCATCCGAACTAGAGCAAAGAAAATAGTTCTGGGGGATAAATGTACCCCTGAATACCTAGAGGAGTAGTACTTTCAAGAGGTCCAGGGACTTTGTTAGGCAAGGCCTGCAAGCTGAACATCTCTGATTGGTGGAACACCTGCAGTGTTTTTATTTCCCCCTCCATCCACAATAAGATGGCACCCAGCTGTGACTGACTTGGTTTAATAACTCCCAAACAATCATCTTCTTTGAGGCTGATAGTGTGAATGTGTCTCTGTCAGCTCCCGGTGTTACACTTGACCTTGAGTGACCTTGTGGACTGGAGACCTTCAGCTGAACATGTCAGTAGATATCCACTTCACAACAGCTGTTCAAACAGGGCAGAAGTCCTTGGTAAAGCATCTTTGTTTGGTTTTGTATTAGGTATTGATCTGAAGCTTTTTGAGAAGAATGCACCCGCTGAAAGCCGTCAATTAACAGGGTTGTTTCTAAGCTACAACAGGTAGATCTCTGCTGCCTTCATGCTTTAGATGGAGACGTGGTCCAGTTTTTCGCCGGTCTAAGCTGTTTGGAGCTTTTAGAAACAGCTTTACCACTAGCATCTGTCTCAGTTCAAGAGTCAAAAACTGCAGGCTAACTGCAGTGCTAAACAGCTTGTTTGTCCCCTTCCATGGTGCAATTTTTGCTGAAAGGCCATCAGTGTCATCTTACTGCCCTCTACTGGTCTGGTGGTGTTTCGCCAGAACATGTATCTTTTTCTCCATATGTCATTGTGCTGTTTAGCATAACCTTCAGCCCCATGGTCAAAATGCTGAAAAACAATGGACTATAGTGCCCTTGCTATGCCTGCAAAATATGTCTTCATGGCGTCCCCCGCTACACACAGAAATCCTCTAATTGCTGCTTCTCATTTGACATAAGAGCATAATCCTGTGGTAAAATTGAAAGGAGGAAATGGAAAGAAGAATCAAAGAGGGAAAGAATCGGAAAGAAGACCCTTGATGTTGATGAAAGAAATTGCAAAAAAAACAATCAGTGAGGCCTGCCTACATAGCAAAGTGACAATGCTGTACATCACAGCAATGAGTACAAGAGAGGTGCATTTACCATTTAAGACAATGTGTTTCAACCAATCAAATATCGTTATAGCAATTATAGGGCATAAATTCCTGTTTCCACGTTCACTGGGTAAAAAATAAATGATTAGCAAAGAGCGAACTGTGCATTGTCATTATGCGTCTTGAGCCTGCCCATTCATTGCTCCCCCTGCAAACCGCTTTGCAACCCACCTTCCCCAGCTCCTCTCTTTACGCCATGTCTGATTGTACCAGTGTCATACATGTCATGTTATCCCTGCTGCTCATTCTAATTTAGCCATAACTACACAACTTTTAATATTCAGGTGATAAAACTGTAATTTAAACGCTCTTGAGAATATTTTGTTCCATTTCATCAGTCAGGTCTGTTGTGCTAAACGAAGCTACATACTTCATTATCTATCTTTTAGCAAAGTTACTAAGTCAAACTTTTAAAGTGGAAGAGAAAACTGTTGCATCTTGGATAATTATAACCAAAGTGTGACACCCATAATGAAGTTAAATAAAGGACACAGGCATCAAACTGACACAGAACATAATACACATCAGCATCATGTAAAAATTGTTCAGTGGTTCAAAAGTAACCCGACCGGTAGGAAGCAAAGTGTCAGAGTTGATGTCTTATCCTCAACCTTTCTGAAGATAAAAAGTGGTGTCCCGCAAGGGTCCATATTGGGCCCTGTGCTTTTTTTAAAATCTATATCATGAATTTGTGCAGAAGTGTCAAAGTTTCATTTTAATGCTGATGACACCATTTCTTACGCTTCATTGTCTTCCCTACTGAGTGTGGTTAGCTCCTATAAGCTGCTTGAGATGCCAGGGCTGAGGACACAAAGGGGTAAAACAAATCCATTTATGAAACAGCATTTCAGTAGAGCTAACAGGCGTTCAAATTAAACTGCACCTGTTTTTTTTTTTCTTTCCTTTCTTTTGGTTAACACTCTGCTGTTTAACATCGCAGAACAACAAGGCTCAAGTTATTATCACGGCGGCCCTCATGAGGCATATAATCCAGGCTAAGTGACAGGCTAATTTGTGGTATTAGATTGCTTTCATTGGGTCATTTGGGCTCTGCGCTGAACGTGAGTGCTATGAAAAGGTTGCTCTGCCTCAGCGGTCACATTGACTTGTATCCTGTGTGATTGCAGGAGGGGGGTGGAATCCATTGGGGGGTTACAGTAGCTCTCCGGGGCCATATTTCCTCAGTCTTGTTCAGTCTATTCGCTGCAGGTAGAGAACAAGTAAGAAGGGAGCCAAAGGTATGAAAAGCTGAGCGGTAAGAGGAAACTTCAAATGAGTTGGGGAGCTGGTCTCTGAGTTTGATAATAAACAATCAGAGTTTCATTAAAAATCATGTCTATAGAATCAGAAAATGGGTTTTCCACTGGGGAAATCCTTCAATCAGAACATGAGGTGACTCTAAGGGCATAAAGATAGCAAATGATAGACAAAAAAAGAAATCCTTTCAAAGATTACATCAGCAAGAAAATCAAAAAGTGTGTGCCAAGTGTCTGTGTGTTTTAAGGAGAGGCTAAATGGAACCAATAAACTTCAAAAGACAAGATGGTTTTCCTTTACAATAGGATTGGACTCCTGCTAAGTCAACTTATTGCTGAAGACCATTCAGAGCCTCTGAGGCTGGAACAAGTAATTAAAGGCAATAGAAAAATGGAGGATTAGCTCAAATTAATCCACAACTTTTCCCATTTTCTTGTAGAAAATGCAGAAATGGAAGAATATGGAAATGTAACGGTGCATGGCAGGACTAATGGCTTGGCAGCTTTTCCCCCCTTCCTGAAATGAGAAGGCACTAATGGATCCGTGGCCCTGGCTAAGATGGCTGAGCCAGATTGCATGTGGATTTAAGTGATTAAGAACACGGCGGCCCCAGTCCTGCTTTTGTTAGAGAAAATGTAATAGATGACAAAGAATGCAAAAATATGACATTTCTCATATAAAGAATCTCATCCCTGTCGGGGGGGAATTCAAGATACAATTCACACACGAGATTAAGGGAAAGAAAGCTGTTTAAATGCAGATGGTGCTGAAAGGAACAGCAAATGTGCAGGAACCTAATAGTGGATACTGACCAATAATTTCTAAATTCTAAGTCTTCACCATGTTTACTTTGAAAAAAAGTGTTCACAAAATGATCATCTTTTTTAGACTCAGTGTACAGTTTCTGATATACACCATATGGCACAGGGGATCGATGACCGTTTGGGGAAATTCAGGCTGCTTTCACAGATATAACTTGTTGGCTTTGTTACAATTCAGATGATAAAAGTGACATATTGTTGAATTTGTTCATTGTTTGCTTTGGTGTTTTTTTTTATGTTCACTTTAGAGCAGGCCAAAGCTCACAACGTCTCACGGCTGTCCATGCATCATTAGGCCCCAGTCTCATTCTCCAGCTGCACAAGTAACCAAATACAACACATACTGGCTGCACACTGCATGGCAGGAAGCTGGTGTTCAAAGAGGGACCCTGTAATCTGGGAACTTTCCATTGAATGTGTCAGCAGGTGTCGTGGTAAGTCCAGCCAGTGCACACGGAAAGAGGCCTTGAGATTGCATCATAGGCCCCCATCCACGTGGGCATGCTAACCATCAGCTATGGATAATCGAAACAGCCTTTCAGCTGAATTGAATAATCATCTGAAACAACAACCTAAACACTTCTGTGATGCTGATTCAAGCAGCAATTAATTCCAGTTTCTGGGTAAATTGAATTCTCAGTGTGTAAAAGATAGATTTATATTGAGAAAACTGATCAGAAATAAATTAATTCATGGGTAATAAAAACAATTTCAGTGACATTTGTTGTTAAATGTGTCTTAAAAACTACTGTAAAATATATACATATATGTATTTAGGGTTAAGACACGTGTACTAAAAATAGAGAGAGTTAAAAACATGCTTAAATGGCTTCAGTGGCTACAATTTCAAAAGTATCAGTCAAAACAGTTCATCTGTAATCTACCACTTAAGTCTCTTTGAGGTGATGCTTGTGATTCATTAATCATGCCTGCAGTGACCCAAAAGGGATGCCCTGATTTCAGGTAAAAATGTATGTATTTGGATGGAGATGTTATTGCTTAGTCTTTTCATTATGTTTAGTAAATACGCTGACTGAAAGTTTGATTTACTTTGTATGACTGTGAAGTGAAACAGATTTAAGTTAGTTTAGCTCCGCTCAGTTTAGCTGCTGCTACAATAATGCAACACCTAGTGTCATATTTAGTCGTTACCTCAGTAACCAACTTTTTCACTAACTCCACAAAGTAAAAACTAGATTTCGAATTTCAGCTGTTTCATTTTTAGCAATTTATTTGGGAGTGAACCTGGATTACCAAGGTTAAATACAGAAATACATTTAATAACTCAGTGATGTGATCTGTTAAGTGGTTACTGTCAGCCCACAATAACTTACATGTTCAGCTGAAGTTTGCCAATAAGCATGGTTACTCTTTACTCTGAGTTATCTGTTGCGCTGTATTGGATGATTTTGTGAGATATTTTTACCCATTTATGTTTAGTTTTTATTCATTTTATGATAACTTATTTAGACAGTATCTTTGGAAACACTTGATGTATTTTATGTTACCTGCATAAAGTAAAAGGACAAATTGATTGTTTACCTGTAAAAAAAAAAAAACTAAGCAGCAGAAAAAAATGTGACTCACCAGGTAATACTGAGAAATTATTACACAAATATGAACAAATTTTATGCTAAAAGATGTTTAAACATTTTATTTTATTTTTGCTAAGAAAATTAAACTATGAAACCACCGGAGAGGAAGCATCATGTCTGAGCTTTATTGTTCATTTTTCTTTTTTTTTTTTAGGGGAAAAATAACGTAAATAAGCAGCTTCACGTTTCAAATGGAAGGCAGGGGAGACCTCTTTAAGGCCATCTAGGCTGGCTTCAGGGTACATTAGCTGTGTTCACAAATGTGAAAATGCCTTAAGACTAAAAAGACTTTTTAAACACTTGAAAAAAGGGAGAGAAAAACGGTATAATAATTAATGACCTCAGTTTTTAACCATGTTTCTAGCTGGTCTTTCAATAATCATGCTGCATTGAAAGTAACAAGCTGAAATCATTTGATCACATTTGTTGCCCTGAATACTGTTAATTACTGGCTCATTATGTAACATTATGTAATGCCCTACATGGAGACATGAGAGCAGATAATGTAATACTGTGCAGATTGCTTCACCAAATTTGAATACATTTTGAAGATTAGAGTTAATACATCATGTACCTCCAAGGGCTGTGTGTTCATGTGCTTGTATGCATCTATTAGGAGTGTAATGATCCATCGATATAGATCGAGCCATCGATTGGTTAAGCAACGATCCAGCCAAATCGATGGAAACTCAAAACAATCGATCAACATCGTCAACTTTAAGATACGTCTTTATTTTGAAACAAAATATATGCATTTCATGGTTTCTGCCCAATTGTGCCTCCAAACACTGAAAGCAGAGTATAGCCTATGAGTATGGCAAGCAGCCAGGATACAGAAGATGACGAGATTCGTTCCCTTCTTGGGAATAAGTCAGCTGTGTGGCAAGATTTTGGATTTCCCTGGAAAAACAAGTCATAGGACAAAACACGTGACATTTGTAAGAAATGCCATTACGGATAAAAAACTCAGGAAACACGACAAACTTGGCATCAGACGTATCTTAAATGATGCACATACAGGAGCAAATCTTGTTAAAGTCTAATCTACTGGGATTTTCACGCACAACCATCTCTAGGGTTTACAGAGAATGGTCTGAAAAAGAGAAAATATCCAGTGAGCGGCAGTTCTGTGGGTGAAAATGCCTTGTTGATGCCAGAGGTCAGAGGAGAATGGCTAGACTGGTTCGAGCTGATAGAAAGGCAACAGTAACTCAAATAACCACTCGTTACAACCGAGGTCTGCAGAAGAGCATCTCTGAACGCACAACACATCAAACCTTGAGGGAGATGGGCTACAGCAGCAGAAGACCACACTGGGTGCTGCTCCTGTCAGCTAAGAACAGGAAACTGAGGCTACAATTCACACAGGCTCACCAAAATTAGACAATAAAAGATTGAAAAAACGTTGCCTGGTCAGATTAGTCTGGATTTCTGCTACGACATTCGGATGGTAGGGTCAGAATTTGGCGTCAACAACATGAAAGCATGGATCCATCCTGCCTTGTATCAACGGTTCAGGCTGCTGGTGGTGGTGTAATGGTGAGGGAGATATTTTCTTGGCTCACTTTGGGCCCCTTAGTACCAATTAAGCATTGTTTCAATGCCACAGCCTACCTGAGTATTGTTGCTGACCATGTCCCTCCCTTTATGACCACAGTGTACCCATCTTCTGATGGCTACTTCAAGCAGGATAACGTGCCATGTCATTAAGCTGGAATCATCTCAGACTGGTTTGTTGAACATGACAATGAGTTCACTGTACTTAAATGGCCTCCACAGTCACCAGATCTCAATCCAATAGAGCACCTTTGGGATGTGGTGGAACGGGAGATCCGCATCATGGATGTGCAGCCGACAAATCTGAATCAACTGTGTGATGCTATCATGTCAATATGGACCAAACTCTCAGAGGAATGTTTTCAGTACCTTGTTGAATCGATGCCAGGAAGGATTAAGGCAGCTCTGAAGGCAAAACGGGGTCCAACCCGATACAAGCAAGGTGTAACTAATAGAGTGGCAGGTGAGTGTATATTCTCCCTTGAACTCTTTCAAGTGATTTCCTAAACTTTATACCTTTTACGTTTGTTGTAACAATGCTTGTTTATTTCACTTTTAAATGGAGCCACATTTGTGCATTTGTAAGAAACATGCATTTGTGGGATGAGATGCACAGCTTAGGATGTGAGTAGCACCCATGAAAAATTTACCAAATTTCCTGTGCCAGTGCCAAACAGCTTATTCTGCTGTTGTTACTGACTCTTGTTTTAAGCTTCTGGTGCTCCCGGGTGCCTCATTTGCAGCACCTGTGAGGCTTTTTAACATTATAAGAAATGATCTTCCAAACACAATTTCCTTACATTTTGTGCTAAGTTTATTTATACTTCTAAACTTTATTGGATAGGACAGCATCAAATGATAGGCAGCAAATCCTGTTGGCACCAGAAATTGTTCCCAGACTAGTATGATTGAAGCCAAGTTGTCCAAGCCCCCCCTTTGACGGACTTATTGTTTTTAGATGAGCCTGTTTCCGACTGTTCAGAATCAGTTAAAGGCATGGAGCTGCTGTCGTCTAGTTGTAAACGAACCGATTCTTAATTAGAATGTGAACAAATAAAGTTCATCATGTTATTCACTGACATCTGTTTGTTTATCACTTGATGGAAGTCCATAACAGCTTTTCTGTTTTAAAAAAACAAATCTTGCAGGGCTGAATCGTTCTATCTCATACACAACTGCAAGACAATGAGTGAAATGCTTTCAAAAAGAACTTTAAAATGTATAATTTATAGCCCTCATGCCATAGCAGCACCTGCTCTCATTATGAGAGAAGATAACAGAGCGGAAGCAGAAAGGTGGGCCTGTATTCCTGCCGTCTTAAAGCACCGCTCCATACAGCCATGACCAACTTCGACAGGTGCTAGTGGATAATTGGGCACCGTGCCGGCTTCCTCCGCCGCACTGCTGTCTCCTCCGGCTCATTACTATCACTCTGAAGTTCCCCTTACAAACCGCCACAGCCTCATGACTTCTCATATTTAGTACAGCAACGACAGAAATCTGTTGAAGCGTTGACACTAAAGAGCCTGTCACTCTGCGAGCTGCAGACGAGCTGTGTGGACAGGTAAATGATTGAGCCCAGCATGTGCTGAGCTCAAAAACTTGAGGGTTGACACACAGGTTTAACTGCATGCAAATACACAAGAAGTTAGCTGCAGCGAGTCTTTTTATGAAACAGATGTGTATTAATGGTGCATTAGCTGGTGGCTAACACACCAGCTTCAAACTGTGGAAAACCTGGAAAACAGTTGTGAAGTTTCCCAGTCACAGAAAAACACAACAGACGAGAGAAAAGGCTAAATGTCCAAGAAAATGTCCAGCTCTATGAAATTCCTTTAAGGCTCCCCAGCTCCACAAACCTCCTCTCTCTGATTGGCCAGCCCTCTAGAGGCCTGCCAGTGGCAGAGCTTTGGGCAGACCTTGGTGTTTGAGGCCCGCATACATGTCATGAACCAAATGGGAAATCCTTATGCGATGACCTCATTACTCATCAATTTTTGTTCACCTCCCTGAAAAACTCTCACTGTTTTGAATGAGAGTATTTGCATCTGAAATATACATTCAAATGTCCGAGTATTATGCTGCGTTAGAAGTGCATGGCAGCACCACAGAAATATGAAATTAAAAGAAAACTATTATTTACGGTTACAATGAAGTCTGAAGAGTCATGATGTCTATGGAGAGAGGTTAAGATCAAGTGATGGGTGGAACAAAGGACTTTATAAGAGAGGACAGGTTTGAATCCCATGTAAGACCTATCTGAACGTTAACTTGGCTTTCTTCCATGTCACACATATAAAAGTAAGGCAATCATATCTCTGCGTCTTTACTAACACAAGTTTTGTTTACAAAGTTACATTACAATTATGCCTGAATGAGTAGTTATGGCTCCCCGAACTTCTGCCACAAGAAAGGTAAAGTCATTTCAAATATTTCTCTGAGGTCCTGATAGAAAAAAAATTAACTGTGGTTCAAGTTTAATAAGGCAGATGATCATAGTTATTAGCTAGGCTATTAGCTGAGCTAAGCTGTGAGCTAAAATGTACAGTGGCCCTGAAAACTCACAGCACTGCAGCTTAAGAAAACACATGCAAAAAGACAAAACACAACACATTAGAAAAACACACAGCAAATAGACCGCAATACAGTGTAAGAGTTTCCAGAGCACACTTTAAAGTGATGCACACGTTATTAGCAATATGCTAATATTTGAATCATGCAATTACAATGTTAAAATAAATCAAAAGCACTTTTTTAACTCATTTTCCAACACCACTGACAGAAAGAGAACCTCAATAAAGCTATGAAATCCACGTAAACAAGCGTGTCGGGATGTGTGCATCACTTTTAAGTGTCCTTTGAAAACTCTTCTGTTGTGTTGCGGTCTATTTACAAGGTTTTTTTCTAAATGATGTGCATGTGTTGTCAAATTAATGAACATGTTTTGTTTATTTGCTTGTGTTTTGTCTTTTTGGATGTGCTTTCTTAAGCTGCAGTGCTGTGAGCTCTCAGGGCCACTGTAAAAATGGCTGTATTTTGGTAATTCTGGGCACCATAAGTTAGAAAAGAGTTTAGCAGCAAAGCAGAAGAATCAAACATTGCCTTTAAAACTTGATTCAGTTCTTCCCAAAGCTACAAGAAGCTAACAGACAGCAATGAGCTCAGCTTATATTATGACTTTCTTTCGGCTCCTTTTTTTCAAGACAGGACAAACCCCCCCTGTTTTTTATATATGTATCTTTTTACATTAAGCGCTGCCTTGACATGATGATTCTTCACAGTCGGGTGAGATTTCTTAGTGAGAGACATCTCATCACATCTTTCCTCCCCTTGGGTCCATAATTAGCTCTCAGCACCTTGAGTTTGACAATACAGTTGGTTCCTATGCCACTTTTAACTCATTAACCCTTTGAACCCTGAGCTGATTTTTCAGAACGACACACACCCATAATAAAATGAGTATATTTCTGACACTACAAGGTCAACCTGAATAATTTTGGTGTCACAGTAAAGGGAAAACAGGTGAGATTAGTTGAGATGTGTTAAAACGAGTATATGTGATACTGGTAAAGGGTAAATGAGGATGGCACCCAGCAGAAAAAAATATATATATAGGTTTGCCTGGGAAAAAAACAAACAGGATGAATATCTCTTTGAGCGTCCTCCCCAGGTCCAGCTAAAGCTGGAAAGTTTTGAGTGTAACACAAGACATGGTGCTAACAGAATATACTGTGGATTTCTCAGAGAAATGAATGTTTCTTGGCAAAACAGCAATGGTAAGAGAAAGTTTAAAACTTTCAGTCAGCAAAGCGCTTTTTGTGTTTGTGATTCTTTGGCCTCTATCTCTGATACTTCGCTGTAGAGAGCTTTGGTGTTGATCTTTTGTTCAGCATGTGGCGACGCAGCGGTACAGCCAGAAATGTGACAAGTGGGTTGACACAGTGGAGCTGTACAGAGTTTGATATGTGGTGATTCATTCAGTTGTCATTTGAGTTGTGTTTGTGGCATGTAAAAAAGGTTTATATGGTCATGTCACCAAAGGTCTGCTGTTTAATTTGATGTGTAGCGTCACTATATTCTTTCCTAGTGCCTTATTTCACAGTTTGCAGAGTGACATCAAAGTCCCCCAAGTGTGGTACCTATGGGCTCAAAGGGTTAAACTTGACTTTTTAAGAACTGTACATTGTGCCAATCAGATTGAATGAAAATGAGCTATTTAGTTCAGCCAATCAGAAATGCATGTGGGGCTGTGAAAATAGAAAGCAGCTGCCTCAGAAAAGTTTGAACAATAATTGAAAAATGTTGAGTAATTCTAAGAAAAACACATGGAGCAACATCTCTAATCTCGAGTAAGGTTCATTTACAGCTCATCAGTGACATGATAGGAAATGCTTGCTGGTTTACTTGAAACCCTAATCCTAGCCCCTCCCAGCTCTGCTTCTTGTTACTGAAGGCTGGAAGGAAATCCTGACATTCACCTCAGTTAAGGTGCTTTATAATCTGACAAACTCTTTTTGTCACATCCTTAATCATAAAGTTGGACCCACTTTATTCCAGGAGGTGGAAAAGAACCGTGTCAGTCTCAAAGCAAACACAAGGTTAAGTCAGCAAAGCCATTTTATGTTGTCAGAGCCATATTGCAAATCGGGAACTTCTTTAGGTCATCTTCTCTGTCTGTAAATTGCAGCCACCTCATTGATTTTTTAAAGTTATGTCATAAGAGATGTTTATTCACCTTCTAGATGAGATCAAGCTTAATAACAAACTAGTGTGTCCACTGGGTAATCTTAGGCACTGGGTACTTAAAGAGGGGGTATTGTGCTTTTCAAAATGATTTATTCCTTCCCTCTGGTACCTCTATGATAGCTTTTCATTACTTATAGCAAAAAAAAAAATTCACACAGGTGCTTTAGAGAAGCCTTATTTAGCCTCTGCCTGAAACGCTTTGTTTGAGGCTGCTGCCTCTTTAAGGCTCCCCGTCCAGCAAAACCCTGTTCATCTGATTGGCTACTTCTTTGGAGACCTGTCCTGGGCAGAACTATGGGCAGACCTTGGTGTTTTAGGCCCACCCCTTCAAGTTGTCATGAACCAGTTAGGTGATCCTTACGCGATGTCATCATTTCAACAGTTGGTGTGAAGATCTTGTAAATATTTGGTGCTATTTTTAGAATACATCATTTTGAGCAGTTTAGAAACAGATTCAGGGATTTCTACAACATATGAATATGAATATGTAGCAATTCGAAAACTAGTTCAGTATGAACATCCAGCATTATTACCCCTGTTTAAAATACAGAAAAGCATTATACGCTCTCTTTAGACTAGACAAGACTTCCTTTATTTGTCATTGCACAAAAAAAAAAAAAAAACAGCAGTGAGATCTTGGCAACGAAATGTCGATGCTTGGCTTTCGAGTTACAGCAGAGATGTAAATAAGATTCAGTTTAAACATTAACAAATATAGTCTATTTAACTTAAAAAAGTACAAGAGCTAAAAAAAAAAAAAAAAAAAAAAAAAAAAAAGTTATCAGTGCAATGGAGAATAAATAGGTAAAAACAGAATGTAAACAACAGAATGAACAGTGCAAAATAGAATGACCAGTAATAGACAGTGTAAACATAAACATCTTAGCAGCTGGGGGTGGTTTTATTGCACAAATTAGAGGCGATTAGTACCTCCATCAGATATTGCACCAAGATATCATATATAGATATATGTCCGTTGAAAGTGTGCATGAGGAAGATGAGGAATGCGTTGATCCTCAGAGAGATGTTCTAATATTGTCCGTAGGGGTGAGTGTGTGTGTGTATGTGGGTTGGGGGGGGGGGGGGGGTATTTGGCATTGAGCAGTCTAATGGCCAGGGGGACGTAACTGCATTTTAATGAAATGCATATAGTTCAAAAACAAACAGACTTTCTGATCACAAAGTAAAGTGCTGAAAACCTTTTTAGCAGAGAGTATACTTAAACCTAGATGAGTGCTTAGGTTTGAGTCGATAGTTTCTTACTGAAGGAGCTGAGCTGACTGGCATCTATTAAAGCTCGTACAATTAGTACTTGAGACATGACAACCCCACTCCAAACAAACTGAAATATCCCTTTAGAGTTCTGCCACATTTCTTCCTGTACTCTTTTAAATCATAAGAAAAGGCTCCTCTTGATGCTTTTTGTTGTGCAAACTTGACAGCCCGTCAGCACTCAGGTCTTCCTGTTTTCCCTGTGCTACTTTGGTTGATCAGTAAATGTGATGTGTGGCATTTTAGTGACAGAAAAAAAAATCAGACGCTTTGAACAGACTGCCAGAAAAACAGTTAATGTGTACAGGCTTCTAATTGAGATCTGCCTTTACTTGTCAAAAAGTACATCCACACTGGCATTTATGACACTCTTTTTTTTATTAATCTAAAAACCCCACAGCCAAGTGTTAATGGAATTTTCTGGTAATGAATCCCACAATCTTAACAGGTTGTCAAAGATCTCAAGTTGTTACCGGGTACATGTGGCAAGCACATCAACAAATCAGCACGTCTTCCAGCCTTGAAACTCAGCCGGGTTCTGCAGTCTGCATGGAGGCTTGCTGTTACTCATCTCTGGTGTGTTACAGTACTTGCCAGCCAATGTGAATGCTGTTCTCCTCTTTTCTCTCTCTCTCTCTGAATCTTGACATGAAGCCAGTGAAAATATAGAGATTCGGAGGCAGAGACATGGTGTAGACTTTATTCATCACCACCTCCACTGCCCCTTTTTTTCTTTGAGAGATTATGTCTTTTTCTGTTGGGATGGTGGTTAACGTAGGACCTTTAGATCATCCCTTTAGAGCATGAAACCAAAAAAAAAAAAAAAAGATGGCAATACATGTTGGGATCATGGAAAACAGACGCTTGAGGGGGCAAAACCTTGTTTATATGAATATTTTAAAAATAATCCAAGTTCTAATATTATTCATTAGTGATCATGGCATTTGTGCTGTTGAAAGGTCACCAAACGCGCAAACAAGATTATGTGGATAGCTGTGGGCTAATGTGGCTGGCCTCAACTTGAAAGGTCTGCTTTATTTAGCAGCTGAGCTCAGGGCTTCACAATATTAGCTTTCTCCTCTCTGATGTGTAATGCCTTTTCTGGACGTTCAACCTCTCGATCAACACCTGAAGTATCAATATTATCTTTACTTTGCTTTGAGAATCAGATTTTCAATCGAGACATGAGACAAAGACGAATCTCTGCATGTGTGTGTGCTGGTTTTTCAATTGATGAAACGGTAGAAAGGCTGTCTTCTACACCGTGTTCTGTGGACACTGGATCACTTTCAAATACATTTCCTCGAGCTTGAACTCTTCATCTTCTTCTGCAACTATGAGGTTACAGTTTAACATGTTCCACTGGGAGGAAAAAACAGGCGCAGCTGTCGTCATAGACGATCAAAAACGGCCATGTTTGGATTCTTTCACGTGCTTTAATTTACAGAATAGAGTATTATGAGTTTACTTAAGATGACGTTCACACCTCTGGTGTTGTGCTGGCCTTTTTTTTTACAGATTTTTTTTATTTGGTTTAAATAACAGTACACAGACAAAAATGTACCGTTCTGTCAAAGTCCTTAGAAATCATCCTTGCAGTTCCTCCATTAGTGCACATTTCTCTGTGTAAAGTGCTGTTTGTGCATGTGTGTAAACTCAACTCAACTTTATTTTTATTATTTTTATTTGTAAAAATAAATACAATAAAACAACAGCACTAAAATATTTGTTCTTTGTTTTTAAAAACAATAAAACAGTAACTAAAAACAAGCCATATAGACACTAAAACAGGAGCCGAGTCTCAAGCCAGGGTATAAAAAACGGTTTTAAGACAAGTTTTAAAAACAGACAGTGACTGAGCTTGTCTTTCATGGAATGGAAGCTTGTTCCACAGTTTAGGACCAGCAACAGAAAAAGCTCTGTCCCTTCTGAGCCTCTGTATGGAAAATATGACATGATTCATTCAGAGTGAAAATTTGAATTTCCTCCAAGGGGATTAATAAAGTATGTCTTCATCTTTGTCTTCTTCTTCTTCCTAAAGTAGGGATCCCAAAACACTGATAGAGAGGTTGTGAATCAGAATCAGAATCACAAATACTTTATTTATCCCAGGGGGAATTTAATGCCTTTCAAAACCAAAAACTTTTTACCGTCATATTTCTTTCTTCCACGATTGTAGAAATGTAAACAAAAACAGCCAGGATCAAGATGATATGATTTTAGTGGCAGCAGAATAATTTAGGAAGCGCAACAATATCTCTATAGGTCATCTAATTTTCTACCAATCAGCTAAATTAAGCATCCAGGGCTGTTTTGCTTCATTTCTTTTTGGCAACCCTCACCACCAGTTTGGTCGCTGGTCTCTGATGCCACTATTTTGGCGGTTGCATTGTGAAAAGTTTCAGAATCCCTGCATTAATGTGTCACAAGTGGATGGTAATCCTTTACAGATTAAAAAATCACCTGAAGGGAAACCACTAAAACTGTTTGTGAAACTTCTTTGGTGGTCTGCACAGGTATGTGTGAGAAATACTGGCAGTGCCTCTACAGCAATATCTTTACCTGCTTCAGCCATGTCAGTGTGCCTCTGTTTCATTACAGACATAAAAGACATAATGATACTGAATAAGTCAAGTGGAAAAAAGAAAGTATGCTCTGTGGTTAAAGAATGAATGAATAAATAAAATACAGTATCATGATTAAGTTTTACGCTTCACGTATTTCCATCCTGCCCTTAGATACCATCGTACACCATTATAGACCTGCTAATTAAGAGCATGTTTGTGTTGAATCCGCAAATAAAGCAAAAACAAACAGGCTTTCTGATGGGAATGTCAAGTGCTGAAAAATTCCAGTAGAGCATACACTCCAACCAAGATGAGTGCTCGGGGTCACAGTCTATGAAAAACTGGCTAAATTATCTGGCAGGCCTGGCCTCATCTGCCGAACTATCGCCTAGCTCAGTTTTTCTCATCCTTCTCATTAAAGGGGCCAAGCAACCAGCATTCACACAGAACTTATACAACCCCACTTCCAAAAAAAAAAAGAAAGAACTGAAATATCCCTTTAACATCAAAGCTGCTCTGTTGCGATCCGGCTGCGTCCCTGCTCCGGCAGGTCACAGCAGATACACAACAGTCTTATTTTTGCTGGATATCGGAGCTGTGACCATAGACTGTAAAATATGGACGTAGTCTCCACTACGTCACCCGTCTGTAAATGATGCAGAGTAATGAAGCTGATAATTAGACAGAGCCACATTAAATATGACGCGCCTGTCAGTCACGTGAGATGAGCTGAGCCTCTGATTGGATAAAAACTTGTGAGCTAAAATCTCCTAAACTGCTGAGTTAGAAAAAAATTTACCCTCCGTACATTGTGTGCCGATAGTGAAATTAGCGCTTCAGAGCCATTTTTTTCGGGGGGGGGGGGGGGGGGGGGGGTTTGCATGTGGTTTCTGGTCTTTCTGCAGGATTTTCAATGAACAGCAACTTTTAGCACTTCCACACAGGCTTCATTTTTCTAAACAGGATGTTGCCCCTCCTGCCTGTGTGCATTTTCAATAGAAAAAATATTAATATCCAGAATTGTTTAGTGGTTTAAACTCCTACAAAATTTTGGACTCTTGGTTACATCACTTATACCATTTTGAGGCAGCACAACAAACTGAGCTGTTACACTGATAATTAAGTTGAACTTGACTGGATACAATTTTAAGAACAAATCTGTTTCCATTGAGCTTGTCTATTAAATTCCCATTGACATGTTAAAACAATCTGATAGTACAGCATCACCGTTAACTCCTACAGCTGAAGCTACACTCAGCCACCAAGATCATTTTGCCCTCGGATTGTTTGCAAACTGAAAACTAACATGTTCCTTCTGCCTGCTGCAGCTTTGTTGCTCTCTCTCTCTCTCTCTCTCTCTCTCTCTCCCTCCCTCTCTTCCGCCCTGCCTCTCTCCCCTCATATCTCCAGCTGTCGCTCGGTGGAATGTAAATGAGCCTCTGAGTGCAGAGCCTATGATGGTGTCAGCCCTCTCCTTGGTCTCTGGTCTCATTAGAAGCCGAGTGTATCTGACATTTACCCGGCTGCGTGTTGACTGGCTCTTCATGTGGGCCACGTGGGTCAAAACAATACACAGCGAAACTTCAGCATTCTAAACCTCAACAGAAAGGAAGGTCGCTAGAGCCCGTGGGGAGAATAACCAACTCTAAAACTCAACTAAAACGCTCTGAAATGTAAAAATATTGATACACATTCCTTCGTAAATCACCCTTGTGGGGTAATTTGGAGAAGCATTTGAAGCTTTACTGTTTGCACTGCTTTTGGTCCTTGCTAGCTTGTGCACTGTAACAGTAGAATATGTAAAATTATGTGCACCACAGCCACATAACAGATTCATTTTGAAATTCTGGTTATGTCGGAATTTTTCTGTTTTTAATACAGCAAATAACAAATAGCTGAAATTCTTAAGATCTTTTTGCACAATTTCCGATCTGCTTTTACCCACTCGTCAGTCAGAGTCTGAACATCGATATTGTCAGCACATGGTACACTGCCATCTTAAGGAGATCGTTCCAATTTGCTTTGATTTTGGTGCACAACAGCCGTCTCCTGAGCCCTACAGTTAGCAGCAGAAGCAGCTCTCCAAGTAAGAAATTAATAGGAAAGCCACAGCTATTTCCTGACTCTCCCTCCTCTTGGGACCCTGCAGCTCTGTTTTTCTGCGGTCCTCTCATCCTGTTACTAATGCCTGACTCTGTGTAACCCTTATCTCCATGCTCACTACATGGCCTGATAGGGCTCTGTGTGTAAGCAATTAAAACGGCTTATTTGCCAGATAAGTGGGGAAGAGCGGTCAGATTGAAAGCCGCAGGCTGCCAGTATCAGGTCTTTAGGTTACAGCCTCCCGGGTTAAATAGCCGAGGGATGCAGAGTGAGCCAAACCAGGCGTGCAGCTCACACAGAGAGAGAGTGTGTGTGCGTGTGTGTGTAGGGGGGACTGAAAGTCTACCAGAGGGAAACACACTCAACAAAGCCTTTTGTATGTTTTCCACATAACCAACATACACACAGATGATTATTTAACAACCATCATGAATAAAGATGTATTGATATATACACCAAATGTCTTCATGTGATCAAGGATTTGTTCTAACGTTTATCTCAACAGATGTAATGAATTCATATTTTATATCCATTTCTAACGAGCGAAACGAGTTCTCTGTGGAGTACCTCATGTCTGTACATCAAGACCTGATACCTGTAGATTTCTAACAGGAAGGCAGATGCTGTATTCTACAACGGGGAGTAGAAGCTAAGGTATATACTTTGGGTTGAGGCGACTGTGGCTCAGTGGTAGAGTTGTCGTCTCTTAATCGGAAGGTCAAGGGTTCGATTCCCAGCTCCTGCAGTCACATGTCGAAGTGTCCTTGAGCAAGACACTGAACCCCAAAAATTGCTCCCACTGTTGTTCAGTGGTATGTGTGGATTGTACGTCGCTTTGGAAAAAAGCGTCTGCTAAATGAAATTGTAGAATTGTAGAATTGTAGGGTTGATTCTTTACATAGGTGTTACGTCATGGGGTGTGGTGGTGGGAATTTGAACAAAAGGCTGACTAGAAGCTCTTATATTTTTTGTTGACCGTCATTTTACCTTAATTTTACCCACCATCTCACGGTTATAATCATTATTTTTGAAGTTTTAATCAGTATTATTTTTCCTTTTTTCTTTTTTGGTTTTGCATTTTGTAAAAATAAACATGTGAACGGATCATGGACTCTTTTGAAGTCAAGAAGTAATATCGAAAGATTCAAGTCATAATATTTCAAGAAAAAAAATTAGTCCTAAAGTAACAGGATTAAAGTTTTAAGGACATGGCTGTAATGTACAAAATCAAAGTCCTAATGTTATGAGACTAAAGCTGTTATTTAACAAAAAAAAACAGTTTAAACAATTTAAAATACTAAATTTCTAATGTTACAAGAAATGTTACGAGATTAAAGTCGTAATGAACAAGATAAGTCATAATGTTACAAGAAAAAAACTGTAATGTCACAAGGTTAAAGTTGTATTGTTACGAGATCCAGTAAAAGTGGCAATGACAAAATATTCAAGTCATGATATTACAAAAAAGCTGTAACTTCTGTAACAGCTGTAACAAGTCAAAAGACTTGAATTGTAAGGTCTCTGAATCAGAGGTCCTTATTTCCTTATTTTTACATATTTCCTTATTTTACAGGTTTTTATAAATTTACTTTCTTGTGTTGCTCGCACATGTTCGAAATAAAGCATTCCTTCAAATTTGTAATCTATTTACTGTTTAGTAAACTCTGCACTTTAATTTGAAAATGTGTCACGTTATATTAAGAGAACAAAGTTAGAACGTTTCAAGATTACAGTGGTACTTTTTACAATAAATGTTTTTATGTTATGCCATTTAAGTTATCTACAAAATTAAAATTGTAACAAAAAATAACTAATAATGTCATGAGACTAAAGTTGTAATGTTACGAGAATTAAGTAATTCTGACAAAAGTTGAAATGTCAGTGACGATTCCTACAAGATGGTTTGAACAGAAGAGTCGTACTACAAACTACCTTCAAACTTAGTATGCTTCATGTATTGAATACTACAGCTGTGAGTGTATTAGGCTGTTTCAAAATCTAGTTTGCCTGCCAGCCTTACTGCAGTGTGTGGCTCCTACTTCAGTGAAAATCATGTTGAGGATTTAATAGTTCTTGTACTGTCTAAACTCAGCTCCCCCACTGACAGGAAACCATGTAAACCCTTTGAGCAAGCTAACCAAGCTAGCTGTAGCCATGTTAATGCTAGGATCCCTGCCTGTTATTTTCGGTCATGCTTTGTCAGTCACACCAGGGAGAAATTTCTGCCTGCGTCTGCTTCCATGCAGTCTTTAACCCTTTAAGCCCTGACCTCTTTTTTGGGTCTCTGCTAGAAAAATGACATACCTAAATCGCAAAGAGTTTATCTCTGCACCTACAAGGTCTATTTGAATCATTCTGGTGTCATAATAAAGGAAACACTTGTGAATTTGTTCAGGGGTGTCAGTATTGGTATTCATGTCTCTGGATTAGAGTAATAGCTCAAGAAAGTTCAGGTGATGTATGACTTCACAGCATTTGGAGCAGAGTTTCCTCTTTAATCTGATGTGTAATATGGCTATGTGACAAATGCTTTGTTTTATGTCTTCTGTTGCAGAGCAACTTCAAAGTCCCCCAGTTGAGGGACCTTATGGTTTAAAGGGTTAACTGTTCCTTCTTTTCTTCTCTCTCAGTTTATTCCCTGTATTACAAACAGCCCACGCTAATAAGGGTCCATTATGCACCAAAATGTCAGACTACACAGGGGCAAGATGTGCCAGTCATTTGACTGTGTTACAGAGAACTGGAGTATAAAATATATTTCTTCACTACACGTTTTAAATCCTTCTGAGCAAACGCTAACAGTAAAGTAAACAGTCATATCTCTCAAGAGAACCATAATGATAGTTTCAGATATGGCTGTTTGCAGCTTTCTCATATTAAGCTGGAAGAAGAGAAAAAAGAAAGCATCAGTCGGGTTTTACACGGAGGGAGAACTGAGAGAAGGAGAAATGTTCAACCTGAACTGTAACTACAAAACAAACACAGTCAGCTCTGAATATCTTCCTCAAACAATCAAGGACACTTTGTTGTCATTCTGACCGTGTAGACATTAAAAGGATGTTGTGGGTTTTAAATGCCTAAGAGCTGGGGAACAGGAAAGTGACTCAAAGATAAGCTTGGCTCACATCATGGAGGGTACTTTAGACCCTCAGCTAGGCTCAAACCATCAGCCTGAAGAATAAAAGGCAATGGATTGGAGGGGAGATGAGGAGAGATGTCTCTGCTGTCCAAAGTGTGCACTGATGTTTGTTTGGAGGCTGAAGTTATCTTGCATGACGAGCACATGTTAGGACGCCCCTGGGCCTCACACTGAAGAGATAAAACGGGCACGCTGGAGCAAAAACTTGGACACGGATTGATGGATCTCCGTCTTATCCCCCCGTGCTCTTTGGCTTCTCTCACTCAGCCTCCATCTCTCCTGTTTTTCTGCTCCCTCTTTCTTTTCCTAGTGTCACAGTTAATGTGCAGTGTGGATTCTGGGATGGTGGGGAGAAAAGTAGGCTTTTGAAGTACAGAGGAAGTTAAAGTCCAAGAAGAAAAGGTTACGTTTCTGCAGCTAGAGTCACCCCAGACTCATTATCTGCATTAACTGTCATGTTCCAGAAAATTGTTGCTTTAAAGGTTCACTGGAGAATTACAGAGCCTGCAGGAAAGCTTTTTAGCCATTATCATGAACAGACACCACAGTGTTTAGTCAAAAATCTTTGTTGTTGTTTTTCTGAGGTGGAACACAGAGACCCAGAGCTTTACAACAAACTCAAAAGGATTCGATGATGGGAGTCTTATTGGAGTTTATACTGAGGAAACTGCTCACTAATAACATACAGCTAATAAACGTAGCATGTTTGCTCTTTCCAACATTACATGAAGCACTTATTGGTCATTCATCTATATTGATATTGTTATTATTTTTAATAATTGCAATTCTACATCAACTTGTTGCTTTCTTTTATGTGGCATGAAAAAATACTGATTTAGCAATTACACAGCTTTCTTACTGATCATTCTAGCTGTGCATGGACGGTTTTGAAGCCAAAAAAACTGAGTTTTTTTTACCTATACTACAGCCAGTCACCAGGGGGAGCAGTTTCTGTGATGACCTCAGTTTGAGCCAAGCAGGATGACATCTATTTCTTTTTACAGTCTATGGCTGTGATCAGAGCAACTATATGAGAAGTTGCCACATTTTCCTCAGAGCTCAGAGAAGAACAGGAGCTGAATGAGGGCAGTTTAACGTTAACTCAACCACAACAGGCTGAGAAGAGTCCATTGTTGTGGAGTCACTGGAACTATTTTCGTAGAAGTGTTTACATAAATCACTTTAAATGATCAATCTCTTAATGATTTTGCCTTGTGTTAGTATCCGGGTAAGAAGCAAGATAATGTGTAGTAAGAAGGAAGTAATAGTAAATAGAGTCCATGCAGGGTGAACAAGACCCTGACACGAAGCAGGGTGCTATTTCCCATAACTTTCCACAAACCATACATTATCCCTTACATGTTGTTGTCCCTGCCAGAGACAGATGATTAATTATGCTAAATAACAGGACTGATCTATGGCAATTTGAAATAATTATTCTAAAATGATTTATTGCAGGTCTTTCCACACTTCCTGTTTCACTCTCAGCCCCAAAGATAATCTTATAAAAGAAAAACATCGACCGAACTGAGATGACTGAAATGAAAATGTTTGAAATCAAACTGCAAAAAACAAGAAGAGGAAGAGAGAAAATAAAGACAAAATGTTGCAGTGTTGTTTTATTGAAGCAGACAGGATGCAACTCTCCCAGGAAGTGTGTGGGTATTAGGCAGTGGACCTCTGGGTCACAGTGTGGGTATTCAGAGTTCACTGCAGTGTGGTTTGAGGATATTAAAGAAGAGAAAGTAAAAATCAATGATGCAAGTTACAGCCACATTTATCACACATTTGGTGAGCTGAAGTCCACAGCAGGCCGCATGAAAGACGGTGAAAGGAGCTGAAAAGTGTCAGCAGGAAAGTGACGGAAAAATCGAAACAGGAGAACACGACGCAGGTCATTGCGACAAATGTACACAAACTCTTTGCTAGTGTTTTATCATTTTCACAGAGGTCCTGTTTATTATTATTTCTGAATTTGTTTTACTTCAAATGAAACAAAGAGAGCGCAGAGCCAGCTGCAGATCAAATAGAATGCAAAAGAGCGAAGGGGGAAAAAAAAATAGTCCCCGTTTCCTCCCTGCTCACATCAAACGCTCGCACAGAGGGGGCCAATCAGCCACCGATATTTTGCACAAATTCCACCAGTTTCAGGGGCACAAACTCGTCTATCAAGGCGGTACAGCCGAGTATCTGACCTCTTTTCAAGTTTTTCATTCCTGGAGTCCAGAAAAGAATCCCTTTGGGCAGTTCTTGAGCTTCACAATAAGAGTAAACAATGCAAATCTGCAAATAAATGTCCAGTCACAGCTGAAATGAGGACTCTGAACAGAAAATGTCAATATTACAGCATATCTTATTCCAATGTAAATTTGCTACTTGTAGGCTTTCTCTGGGGACCAAAGACTGCATTATGCATTTCCTATTGTTTCGATATGGTTAGAAAGCAAATCAGGCTGCCAGCACACGGACTGAGAGACTGTTTTGGAAATTCTCCACTTTGTTATTCATACAAACTATATTCTTTTTTTGCATGTGGGCAGATGATGTAGAAAGTCTGCAAATGGTTCAGTCTTAACCAAAAGCAAGTGAGGACTGGGTTGGGCTTAGATCTGCACCAGTTTTAATTCTAGTCAAAGTGTTAACTTACATCCATTGTCTTCAGAACCGACACGCATAAGCACTCGACAGCTGATACAAAAGACTATTTTAGCTGGATGTGGAAGTAATAACGCATCAATTTGCAATGAGCAGTATGAGTGGGACAGGAAGTCACAGAAACAGCAATAAAACATCCAGTAGATCCTCAGAATAAAACACTCTGGGGTGACGCCAGGCTGTGTTTCACTTTAAGACAGTCTCAATCTGTCGTAATGAGTGGAACCAGGCCTGGAGTTGAAAAGGTAGCAAGAATCTCTATGAGGAGAGACTCTTCATTGATGGGTGGGAAATCTAAAAATGGTGTTATAACATGTTATTTTTAAAGTTAAGATCATGAATTTTGCTCATCAAAGAGTATGACAGGTGAGATCTTATCCAAGCGTAAGGCCCGCCTCTTTTCCTCATCTAAACTCCAACGAAGCTGGATGAGTTCAGCGCTTCCAATATGGCTCCCATCGATGTTGGCTTTTAAAGTTGATTAATTTATTTATTTACAGTGTCTTTGGTGGTTTTTTGTTCCTACTGGAGGTAACGTAACTGGCAGCTGGTAACTATGGCTGCAACAACAAATCAATAAAATCACTTAAAATCAATTATTATGTTATTTGAAAACAATAACTTTAGGGTCAGGCTAAGTCAAACTTCAAATTATTGCTTTCAGCTCACCTAATAGGTTTACATGGAATCAGCTGACATAATAAATTTAATTGTGTTTCAATTTTTTAATTTTTTTTTTGTGAGTGCTGTTAAAAACTAAATACGCTGCTTTCTTCCATCCATGGGATTATCAGTTGGAACATTTCCTCTGAATGTCAACACTTCTGGGTTCAGTACATCTACAGATCACATTTAACTGTGTATCTAAATATACCCTGTAAAAAGTTTGAGTCTCTTGCATTTGGCTGAAAGAAAATGTAAAGCTTTTTCACTCTGCTTTCCTTTAAAGTCTTTAAAACTACCCATTTACAAGTGGATAAAATACACTTTTATTAATAATTCAAAGAGAGGCTTCATAAAAATTGAGAAACGAAAACAGACAGACAAATTCCTGGACCCCCCGTGCAGCATGTCCCAGCTGTTTACATGCAGAGCTGAACCGGGCGGGTTGGTGTGAAGCAGCAGACCATGAAGCCTCTGTGACATCGCTCTGGATCAATGGCGAGGCAGCACAAGGACTAAGGGTTATGTGAAGGTGACATTGTGCCGATACGCTAGTCTTGGCCAGACGCTCGGCACCAGGTCGGCCAGCTGGGGCAGCAGGGGGGCTAGTCTGACCTGAGCCAGTCTGCTTTAAACCTGAACATTCATGGCGGAGGCACTGCTGCTAATGCTGTAGCAGACTGGGGAGTGCCCGGGCTGCCAGGGCTGTGCTTAGGGAGGATTTTTGGCTGCAGAAAAGTTGCTGGAAATCGCCAAAGACGTCAGAGTGTAATTTCCTGTGTCCTTCTGCTTTACAGTGCTGAAGGAAGCACACATTTCTATTATTTAACAGCATAAACTCATTCATGAAATATTTAAATACAACTTCTGAATGCAGGACTTTCTTGAAAAAAGCTTCCTCATAAAACCAACTTAGGTTGCTTTAACACTTTCTAACAATAACACACATCAAATGACTTCTCTACCATCATTCAATATTTAAATACCCACTGCTGATGTCACCAAATCTATTAAATTAGCCTGTTTTGTTTTACATCCAGCAGCAGCCACCTCAATTTCAGGACAACCCACGTTTTCCTTCTATTTAAGGTCCATTGTCAAATCATTTTTAATTTCTAATTTGGTCATTTCTGACTATTTTTTCCCATCCTGTGTGGTTTCTGTGCGCCCACTCAGCCTCACAGACTAACCTCATATAAGGGAACGTTTGTGGCCTTTTCCTAACTTAATTTTTCTTTATTAATAAAAACCTGTGCAGTTTTCCAATGTGGGATGAAGCATTCATCAGTTCAAGAACATGCGTCAGAAATATTCCGTATACTGAGAACAGAATTCGGACAAAGCTGAGGAAGAAACTGCTTAACGATGCCGAAAGACCTTAGGTACAAATTGACTGTCAAGTCTTCCTCTGAAATGTAATTGATGTAAATATAAATTTTTCTCTCTCTTAAGGGAAAACATTTGATGAATCTAAGATGAACACAGAGATAAACAAATGGCCAGTAAATTGGGTCTAGTTTGGAGTTTTATGGCAGCGTGTATTGCATCTAGCAGACTACAGTAACTCTGCTCAACTTGAAGCTGTTGATGAAACTTCCTTCCATCGTTTCCCTCCAATCTAGATTTTTGCCTCTCAGAGGTCCGACACTTTGGCCTCTGCTACAGGATATTAAAGCAACGTAAATTGTTTTCCACAGGATCCACAGTTTGTGGATGACATTCTGTTTGTCAGGGGTAAGATAAAGATCAGGGGTGTCAAACATACAGCCTGTTGATCAGAACTGGCCCAAGAGTTTGCTTAGATATGACCATATTGTTTGTTCACTGCCAAACTATCTTTTTTTTAGTTGTATTCATTTACAAGACAAAGGGGTAACTTAACCTTCTTCCCCAATAGTTCCTACTGTAGTTCATATGGTATCATGTGTCACTTCAGGATTACTACACAGATTTGGAAATAATGCACATTTTTTAAAGAATAAATAAAACTTCTAGATTTCAAAAAGTTGTTCTTATTCTTCTTACAAATTCCCAGGTCCTTCAAAATCATTTTTCCCTTTTTTTTTTAAAAAAAAAAGCCATACTTCTTTAATTTGAGCATTTTTGAATGCACATGTCCCTTTTGACTAAAACAAAAGGAACTTTTTAGAGTTATTGTGATCAATAGATTATTATGAGATGCTCTCACTGGTCAGCTAACTTGAGATCAAATTGGACTGTATTTGGCCCCTGAACTAAAATGAGTTTGATACCCCTGGTATAGATCAGGGGTTCCCAAGACTTTTCAGCCCACAACCACTTAAACAGCATTACAAGAGCGTGGTGACCCCCTGCTGTGGGAATGCACAGATAGGCCAAACCAAAAAAGAAATCAAAACCAACGCATAACAAAAACACCTAAGATACTTAACTTAGCTGATCTGTAGAAAATTCTAGTCTACCAATTTGCTGTTTCCTTAATCGATCTGCCGACACTGATACCAATGTTATCCTGGCTTAGTCACCTTGGGGTGTTTGTGGCACCAAAGAAATTTTAAAAAACAAAACAAAAAAAAACATAAATTTTCTGTGAGTTGGTTGGTTCTATATCAAGTTTATTGATACGGCTTATTTTTATTGATGTTTCTTAGGATAATGTGTGAAATGTGGGAGCATGAAAGGAATGCACCTCTTGACCCTCATATCACTGTTTTGCAAACACAGAAGGGTTTCTAATTGGGAGCTACTGGTGTAGATAGAGAAAGCTAATGCCAAGTTTTATTTAATGTTCAGTTTCCTTATGCAATAAAATTTGGTTTAACAGCAATTTTTACCTCTGAGAAATATCCAGATCATACTCCAACCTCACTGTAAATATCTGCATAGGCTACATACAGCCTCTCCAGTTGTGGTGTTCCATCATGGTCATTACGGTAGTCTTGCAAACTAGCTGCATGCTTCTGTTTAACCTCAAACATCACAGTCTTATTACTATTTTGGAGGCAGTAAGTGGTGGCAAAGGTATCCACATCACTCAGCCTGTGTGTCACTGTATTTCATCATCAGAGGAGCCGCACCGTTTGCTTCAGGTGAGCTGACATTAGTCTCAGTGCTGGAGGTCAAATCAATAGGCGCAAACAAGTGAACTTCCTGACGGCAGTTTGAGATGAAGTGGGCATGCCACTCTTCACATTACAAGATGTGATATATACGTCTGCAGACAGCTCTAGCTCTGAAAACGCGAATATTTCATAGGAATTATAAAACAATACAGAGACGTGTCAGTATATGTACTTCTAGCACACACTATCCTGTAAAGCCTACATCTGCTTCATGTGTTATGATCCCTCGTCCCTGTTATAAAATATGCCGAATTTTATGTGAAGCTAAATGATGGTATATTAAAACGGAAAGTTGCGCTTGATAAAGATAAAATAATGAATTTTTAAAAAATGTTTGTTTTTAAACAGGAGTTTGGTGAATGGGGTTGAGTTTTACGCTGATCAAAGTTGGAAAAAACTAGCAGTTTTAAAGATCCTACAAAAATACCAAGTCTAGGGATAAAAAAAAATAGTGCTCTTTTTTAAATAACTATTATTAAAATACACGAGTATGACTGCACTTGAGTATAACATGACATATCGGTTCCAATTCAAACCGTATATTGTCTGAATGTGAAAGGGAAACAAATAAGCAATGCATCAACCAATCTTTGACAACTTAATTAAGATTTCCCTTCCTCTTAGAATATTAAATGCTGTCATTTGCATCAGACCCCACACTCGTTTTTTAAACGAGTCAGACCTAATCGAGTATTGATGCATTGCTGAAATTATCCAGGTTAAATCCTCCCTCCGGCAGAGTGGATCCGACCCGCCGGGAAACTCTTTTAACAGGAAAGGAAAAATAGACGCTTGACTGGCTCTTACCTGTAATTGTCCCACTCCCTTCCCGCACCTTGACGCCCTCTCACACCATCGGTGGGGCTGCTGCTGCTACAATCCAGGGTTGTTTCTCTGATGGGGAAACATTTGCGGCATGAATTGGCGATTCCAAAACGGTGGTGGTGGTGGTGGTGGTGGTTTGTTTTTCCGCGCAAAATCAAAGAGTGTTACAAGAATCAGACACGGCCCCTCTTCTACTTCCTTTAAAGCGGCAGACAGGGCACTTCCAACACCACACAGCCGAGATTCTTCTGCATTCAAGCCTGCCTGTGGTTTTATTCCGATAGAAACCACCAGGTGTCTGTGAAGACAGTGTTTGCAGATTTAATTGCGTCCTGTTGCTGCGCCTCAACAAGAGGATCAAACCGCACACTTCATGTGATGTATTTCTTAGAGTTGGATCGATCCTGGTAAATCACTCCAGCCTCGTGTCTTTGCTCCTCCGTGATTCAGCCCAGTCTGACGGCACCAGCTCGTGCGCACCAACTTTTATGGAGACTCCTGAGCGCACAGCCGGTACTTCAGTCGGTAACGCGTTACTCTACGAGGATTACTGTGGAGGGTGGTTGTGTCACATTGTCACGAGGTGTCGTATTCTGAAAGTCACATCAGCAGATCCGTGAAGACGCAAGCGCTGCATCTGTTGTCACCTCCTAATTAAGCCCGGTGTGATCATCAGTCACCGTGCTGCTAATTCAGAAGGCGTGTCATGGATTTACAAACTGTATCTCCATTCAACTTTACTACACAATTTAAAATTTGTAGAATAACAGTTACAAACTGAATGAGTGGGTTTTTTCAGAATGGACTCATTTCGACGTAATCGCTAATTGAGGCAGTGTAACGCAAATGAGGCATTACAGAATTAAATCAATTTAACGGAAGCTAATGAGTAAGGAGCGAAATTTGAATAATTGAGCTCCTGTCGAGACGCCATCCCTTCCACCCAAAGCTGAAAATCACAACAGAACGAGGTAAGATCTTTACACCAAGAGCAGCAGCCACGTGTGGCCCAGAGGATCTAATCTGAGGTAATGAACAGTTTAGAGAAGCTCTGGTGTGCGCTCCCCTCCTCTTAAACGGTCTAGCCCTGCCATCTTGTGGACATTTGAAGCATTTCAACAGACAAAATAGATCATTTCATGCAATCAAGAGAGCGAGTCTTTATGGTAAGGTACACTTAGGAAGTAGGTCACCATTATTACCTGGATCCGTAGCATACAGGTTAAAAAAATACAAACTGAAGACCTTTTTTTGTGCGTGTAACCACTGCCAGGGATCGATGTCTGACAAAGTGATGAACAAAAGCCAGCAGAATCATCCATGTTTACATTTTTCTTGGCTGATAGCCCACCTTTCAAATGAGCTTTACAAATGTCTATTCCCCCATCCCCAAAGATTACCATAACTTTTAAAAATGGTTATCAAAACCTTTACCTTCTGGTTAGTTCAGGTTTTTTGACAACACACCTTGAACCAACAGAATCGTGCAAATTACCCTATGAGCTAACGTTAGGGTCCACTGAAGTAGAGGTAATCTATGAATGCAAATATATACAGGATGATTTCAAAACAACAAGCAGCCTCCTGCTCTAAAGCCCGTGTGCCGTTTGATATTTCAGCATTCATACTGATTCAACAGCCTGTTTCAGGACTTCTTTCTCATTAATTTAAATCTTAAATATCTTTGTATTAAGAATCTAATCTTTGAAAATTACTTAATTCATGTAACATTATGACTAAGTAAACAAACGTCATAAACTGGATTTGAGCGACCGATTGGAATTGAGCATTAAGGCCTGCAGTGTGGACATAGCTTAAAAGTTGCACAAACCATGTGTTTGTTCCTCCCCAAATGTTGCTGTTTTGCTGTCTTTTTTCAATCACATGAAGATGAAAAGCCATGGTGTGTTTTTTCAAAATTAAAAGTAGAGTTTAAGTGTAAAGATGTAAGATATCAATTCCACTCAGCACTGACTAAATACAGTTTGTTCAAAAATGTTTATTCCACTGTGAAAACATTTCTGTCTCACACACACACACACACACACACACACACACACACACACACACACACACACACACACACACAACTTTCTTTTTACAAACAGCAAAATTCTGCAGTATAATGCATGTGAGGAGAGGGTAAAATTTATAAAAGTGACATAAGAACAAAGTGATTGGCTTCTGCAGTTCATTCAGAAAAAAACAGGAAACACTTTTAAAGTCCGTTCTGCTCCGTGCATCAAGAAAATCAAAACTCCTGCTGCTGGGAAACATCAACCTAAGGCAAACTTAAGAGGGATCAGACGTCACGCCTCTCTGACTGGTACGAGTGAACCCCAACGCGCTCCAGATTCAAGGCTGATTGTTCGGGCTCCTTCTTGAAGGCATCAGCGGCTGTGGTAGTAGAAGGAAGAAGTTCTTGGGCTCTCTTTCCCGTAGACTCTAAGCACTCCTCTTTGATGTAGCTTTGTTCGTACGTGTCGGACTCCAGGTGCTCCAGACGGTCTGTCTGTCCGTTCATGATCTCATCTGGAGTTTTCATGAACCTGGTGCACAAAAGAAGCATTTGTTGCTGTTTTTTTGTATTTTTTTATTTTATGATGTAAAACAACTGGATTTGTTTTTGAAGACAGTTTGAGGCTGATTTACCTGAATAGAAGTCTTTGTCCGGGCTCTTTCCTGATGATGTTCAGTTTGTAGTAGTGTCTCAGTGCTCGTGACATCTTCTCGTACGTCATGTTGGTTCTATTCTGTAAGGGAAAAAATGCATTGTGATAATAATGCAGTATTATAGCTTTAAACCTGATGCAAATGTGCGACCTCAGCCCCCTTTGTTACAGTTTGAGTGTGAGTGGTACTTAAAACTGGAGACTTTCAGGTGAACATGTCAGTGGTTGTTGAGTTTACATCAACTGTTAAAACGCCAAAAGAATTCATCAGGATTGGGTCCCAGTTTAGTTTATCAATATGTCAAAATATTCTCGTCAGATGAGTATTTGATGATAATCTGAAGCTGTTTGAGAAGGTCACATTCAGCTGAAAGTCACCAATCAACAGGCTTGCTCTTTGAGCCAAAACACCTGATCTCTGCCATGGCTGTTATAATCAAAATGCTTTAAGTTGAGCGTTTTGGGCATTTTGAAACAGTTTTGTCACTAAAAGCTTGTTTCCTTTCAAGTGTTGATTCGAAAAGTCAATCTGCAGTAAAACAGCACAGGCTGAATGTCCTCCATGCTAACTGGCTAACTGCAGTGTATGATGTGAAACCACTGTCAGGGATGTGATCTGGCCTATGTTGTTTGTTTAGTACCCTCTAGTGGTCGGGTGGTGTGGTACAAGAACTCTTATTTTCTCTCTTCAGCTGTGTCCAAATTCAGGGGCTGCATCCTTTGTGGGCCGCATTTGAAGGCCAATTACATCACAACGCTGTGGAAAGGCTGTCCAAATTTGAAGGCTCCTTCAATGCAGCCTTCTGTTCCCTCTTTTTGGAGGACGCACTGCTACTATCCTTTGCGGCCACCCAAATCCCAAGATCCTTTGCCCACCACTACCCCCCCCCCCCGTTCGTTAAACTTCAGGGGGATCGGCTCCTCCGTGAGCCTCTTAATGCATTAGCCTCTCCGTGAGGCTGGTAATGCATTAGCATATGGCATAAATTAGCCTCATGTTGAGTTAAACATTTTGATTGAATAAAGAACTAAGTTTAAGATTATGAATTAGGTGGCAGAAATCGTGACGTAAAGGTAAGGCCGGGAACATCTGTTGACATAACCAGGAAATAATCTGAAGGCTAGACAAGGCCTTAGCGGCCTCTGAAGGATTCGCCTTCAGAGGCCGGGTCCGTTGAAGGATGCAGCCCCTGAATTAGGACACATCTTATACGTCACTGATCTGATTTGCATAATTTCAAGGGGGACTTCAGGTCCCAGTGGAAACATGGACAACAATCAAGAGTAGTTCCACCTAAACAGTCGTCTTTGTCTTCACCCAAAAGACAGTATATAAGCAACACGAACACAGTTACTCTAAAGAGGCTTAAAACTGTAGAGCTGAGTTGCAGTGGGTGTTAATTCTCTGTGAATCCAACAGATTTACTGCTTTTGAGTAATTCTTACAATACAAAAAAATCAACCACTGCAGCTTTCAGTCAACATGAGTTAGACTAGAGGAGCCTGCATATTGTGTGCTCACCTTGTGGTTGCCCCAGAGTCTGGCGAGACCATTAGGGTCCATGATACGGAAAACTTTGCTCTCAGGATCCTCCCAGCGGATGTAATTCTCGTACCTGCTGTCTGACAGGAGCTGGTAGACGTAGTCCCACAGCAGCCTGCAGTCTGAGGAGACATTTCAGGGTGAGATAAATAAAGATGCTCTGAGCCTTGTGTAGCAAACAGATTCAAGGGTCTGATTCTAACCTGCTATCCGTCCAATGGGTATCTGTTGCTCCTCTGGAGGAGACACGGGCATGATGACATGGTTTCTGTAGAGCGCCTCCTCCTGCTGCTGCAGAAGATGCTGCTGCTGCTGTTGCTGCTGGGACAGAGGTATCTGGTGGTGGTGGCTGTGGGCTTTCCCCTCACGGCCGTTTTCAAGAGCAATCTGAGGTCCACCACGGCTGTGCCTGAAGTCCAAAGCTGGACCCCCAACGCTCCTGCTGGGGCTGAGGAGCAGGGGGTTCATAATGGTGCTGGGCATGAGTTGAATGACGCGAGGAGGGCCTGCCTCCTGGCCCTCAGGGCTGCCTGGGCACGGGGCTTCTCGGGGTGTAGTGCAGCGACCGTTGGGTGCAGCAGGGGAGACGGACAGGGGGTACATGTCTTCTGACAAGTGGTGGTTGCTGTCGGGCAGCTGGGAAAAGGCCTGCAGAGAGTCCTCATTGGCTGAGCGGGGCTGATGGTTTGGCTCTGGGGGGGATTGTCTTGGGTGGTGGGGGGAGCGAGAGCGAT
This sequence comes from Labroides dimidiatus, assembly GCA_030710495.1. Taxonomy (NCBI): domain Eukaryota; kingdom Metazoa; phylum Chordata; class Actinopteri; order Labriformes; family Labridae; genus Labroides; species Labroides dimidiatus. The sequence goes on along the minus strand of CM061162.1, from coordinate 13,560,883 downwards.
GCCGCAGCTCGATGGTTGGTGGATGCTGGGGGAGGGTCTCTGTACCACGTGGAGCCCGCCGTACCGTTTCTGAATGGAGAACAGATGCAACATCTGATAAATACTAAAAAACAAAGACATTTTTATGACTTTGTTTTTTTTTTTTTTTTTTTAACCTGGATCAAAACCTTTATCTGTGCATCTGGCTCAGCAATGACAAAAGTTTTGTGGGTATTCTTAATCATGTGTTTGTGTTTTATATTTCCTGTAAATCATAAAATAATCCAGGTGTGTCTGGAAGAAAAACACCAAAATCATAGTGTTGAATTAAAAGATTTAAAGGGAATTACTTAAATGACTCATACGATTAAGAAGAGATATAAATAGATTGAACAGTCAGTCCACTGTCATCACTTAAAAGACCACAAGATGTCACTAAGGTCCCACTGTTGCTCTGCGTACATTTAACCTGCTTTTTAATGAGATGTCTTACAGATCTGTTTCAAAATGAACCTCAATTCTGCACACACAACATCATCCACCAAGTTGAATTCAAGCCAAGGAAGAAAAATAAAAAAATGACTTTCCAAATAACCATTGGAGCACCGAGCTGCTGTAGCTATGTGTGGCATGTTTGAGTAAATCAGCATTTCCTTGTAGAACAGGTTTTTCTTTCAGCATGTCTAGCTGTGATGTTTGTCACCGCGTTACATTTCCTCAGATCAGAGCCAGCAGACAGTCTCAGGTATTTTTCTGAGCTTTGTCATTACTTCATGTAATACAAGAACGAGGACAGTAAGGTGAGGACCTCGATGCTTCTTTCTAAAGGGGACAGAAACTGTGCTTCACTTGTGGCAACTGGAATTCAGAATCACGTGGCCAATGTTGAATCATCTGTTTTTGTAGTAACATCAAGATTGTTACTTTAACATCTGAGTGACACGTATCCCTCAAAAGGATTAGTCTTTTGTGTTTAAACTCTCTTCAAGCAAAAACAAGTCCAGCTATTTCAAACTAAGCATCCTTTTGCCTCATGTCGCCTGTATTCTTCATCTTAGAAAAAAACACACTGATTAAATGATGAGCCAAAAGCTACTTTAGAATTCACAATATGTCGAGAATCTCTATTCGATTGTTTTTTTTTTTTGTTGTGGATCATAAGACTTAAGTTTAGTTGTGGAGGACTTAGCAGTGATCATTACAAACTTGAATGCGTTAAATGTTTTGATGTGCACTAAAAACTACATGGTGACAAGCCATAAGGTGAGGTAAGATCGTTTCTGTTAGCATCTTTTCGGTCAACATGCTAATTCAGCCAGCCAAAGAAACAACAAGGACATTTTCGTATGGTACCCTGTCCAGAAATCCAAGCAACAGCAGTGGAGCACAGGACATCTTAAAGTTACTAGAGTTTACAAAGGAACTTAAACAAGTTTGGGGGTGATGCTAGCAACTGTGTTAAAAGTTGTGGCATTTGTGTCATTTATTTTTAAAGCTGCAGCAACTGCAAAGTCAAGGGCGAAAAAAGAGCTGAGTGACAATCTGATCGACCACATCAGTCAGATAAGAATCCAGGCCATGACAAGGCCTGTCACACCCTGTTGGGGTTCTGTTTCCTTTAACCATCTGCTAACTATGCATTATCCCTTATATAACATATTCAAAAAACTGCTGCTCAGCTTTTCTTCCAGAAATAAGTCGTATATCTTAGATTGAGACCTCTAATGTGAGGTTTAACAAATGCTTTCATCTTCTCAATGCCTTGAATCTCTCAAAACTTTATAATAACAGAGTTTAATTTTCTTGGTCTCAACTCATCACTGCTCCCTGTATGCTCAAGCTGGCTGGGTTCTGTGGCCTCTCCATTTCTTATTTATGCAATCCTAATCAGAGAGATACAAAAGCTTTTTCTCAGTGCCCAATTTGCATGACAAATAAAGAGTTTGGACAGTCCAATACAACTAATTTCACAGACTTAAGACAGAGAATGGTCAAATTAAGGGCCTTCAGAGGACCTGGACTTTGTAGCCTCCGTTGACTACAAAGGCCAAACATAAATGGAACAGCCTTGTTCACGGAGGATTCTTTGTGTACGTCATCAACTGTTACTGCCTGTGTGATAGCCTCATAAAACACTGACCCTGTTGCCAAGCAATAGGTGGCTTGCTTGCTAGTTGGCTAATATGGCACCGCTAGCATTAAGTAACTAATACAACAATCATCATTTATCATCTCAGGGATTAATGTGTTTGTTTGTTATAAAGTTAATTTTTGGGGCTTTTATGCCTTTAATGTGAGAGGACAGGACTTTGGATAGAGAAGGAAACAGGGTGAGAGTGGGGGAGTGAGATGCGAGAAAGTTGCCACAGGCCAGACTTGAACCCAGGCTGCCCGCTCTTGGGAATTTTGCCATATGGAGCACGACCTAAACCACTTGGCCATCTGCACTCTTTGTTTGTGGTTGTTGTTGTTGTTGTTGTTTGTTAATTTTTAATAATAACATTGGTGCAAAGAGTTATGGGATGTGTTGGGCCAAGATGCTCCTGCTGTGTCCTCCACAGCCTGGGAAAGTGGAGCACATTGTGAGGAGCCCTTGAAATGAGACAGCCTTTGATGCACTGCAGTGATGCATTCAGTCTTTTGAATGAGACGGTCTGGTTTGTCGAGTGAGTCTACCATTAGGAGAGTTAGCACCACCAGCCTTCAGTTCTCCTTGTAGGCTAACATCCACGTGTTGAATACATAGTGCTCAGGTCAAGTGCTTACAAGCCAGTCAAACCAGACAAGGCCGAGATACAACTTTATGTCCTACTTGTAGGTCAAACTTCTTTCATCTGTGCTTGTTTACACCGGGACACTAGAGCATGTAATATTCCAACAGTAGTGAGGGAGGTCGAGAAAGATGTTCCAGGTTGATAAAGTTGATAAATGACCCAGGATATGTGGAATCGTGATTGTAAGTATTCTGTGTCCCTTTTTTTAAATGTGTTGTTATGTTGTCCAGGACACTTTTTGTGAAAATATCTAGGCTTTTCTTGTTTAATACATTTGAAATACCAGAAAATAAATGTAATTTATTAGCTTATGTCCAACCATGATATGTCTAGTTTTAGTCATTACTGCTTTGAGTCCAAAAAAATTGTCCAAGCTCAACAAAGTGGCAAAGATATGCGTAGCTCTCTGGACTTGTGCTTTGGCGATGTAGTTGCTAAGCCATGCAGACACACCAACGCACAAATATTTAACCATTTTCTCAGCCAAAGCGTTGGATCTGAGGAGAAGAAATGAGGAAGTATAGATCAAGTTTGATTCTACTTTTGAATATGTTTGCTTGATGGAGCTGAAAAATGAAGAATTAGCTATGCATAGATTTAATTTATCGGCAGAGTTTTATAATTTTGATTCCACTACGGGGCAATGTTCCAGTTTCCTTTTGATCAAAGGGTAACAGTCACAAAGTTTCCGTTCTCTGTCTTCCCCTTAAGGACGTAGACATAATTGTTGCATTCGTTTTCGGGATTATTTCGGTTGTTTGTTTGTGAGAAAATGTCAGAAATGTTTGCAGCAGAGAAGAAAATAGCGCTGATTTAACTGACCTTCAAGCTTGAGGTGTTGCAGAGCGCTCTCAGGCAGCGAGTGGAAGGAGTTCCCAGGGAAATAGGCAGACGGGTAGAACACATGGGGCTTCCTCTGCTTCAGGATGTGCTGCAGCAGCTCATACAGGACATCCCCTGCAGAGATACAAAGGTCAAAGGTCATCATACGTCTGGTCACATTTTACAGCTGCAGATAATTGGAAATTTAACATCGGCGTCATCCATGGAATCATGTTCCCCTCCCTCTTCTTCTTCTTCTTTTTGCTTTCCAGGCAGCGTTGAGCTTAAGCAACACTGGAAAAGTCAGAACCACATAGAGCAACCATTGCTGGAAGAGGCGTCACAGCACAGACATATTACTGCAGTCAGCTCTATCAGGGGTCAGCAGTGCAGTAGACAAAAACATGTTTTTCAGATGAGCAAAATCATCCCTCAGAGATTTAATCCAATAAATGGTAACTCCGTACTCTGTAAAGTTTACCGTTTTAATTTCTCTTCATCTCGTCTTTAACATAGTGTACAGTGTGTATGAGAATATTTAGATCCTTGACTAACACACTCCCTCGCAGCAGCAGCCTTTGATGACAAGAATCTTCTGTAGTTCATGATAAGTATGATTCTTGTTGAGTTTTATCCATAAAAAATGTAACAAAACAATACAAATTCAATTATATTCCTAAAAACAGGAATGTGTGTGTGACTACTTTGTCCATTCTGTGCTACTGTAGAAACCGAGTGATGCAAGATGACGACCTCTGCTCCTTATGTGAATATAAGTCTCATTGGAAGTTAACAAAAAGAAAAGAATAGTTTGATTCAGGTGATTTCTGTAGTTCTTCGGTCTTGTGTTTTATTTTTTTCCCTCCCATTTCTTTTATATAATTAATTCATTGATTAAATATTGACAACAGAGTCCAACTTTTAGGGGGGGGGGGTTAGGTTTTGAAGTTCTGAGATCAGGAAAGAAAAAAAAAAGTTTTAGGAGGCTCAGATCATGGTAATACAACAATAAAGTCCCATAATAACACAAATAAAGTCTAAAGGCTATACTGTTAGCCTTTGTGCTATTTCAAACCATTTCCAAACTAAAACAAAGAATGCTGGCCATCATGTGGAGTTAAAGTTTAATAAAATTTCATGTAAAATAAACAAAAACGTGATCTTCCAGCACATCTGCATCACAGTTTATATCAGTATGAGGATTCAGAATCAAATGTTTCTCCTCAGCTGTTAACTTTACCTTTAAGATAATCCGCGTTCTTCATTGTAATGCAGGCAGCTGGCTGCCCTTTTCAAATCCTCTTATGTATTTCCGTATTTACAGAAGTTTAAGTTTATAGACAAAACTTAGCCTGTAACCGCTCATAAAACTAGGACTTCATTCAGAGGTACAGTACTACTTATTTTGAACATGACAGTTTTATCCTCTCAGCATTCAGACTAAAAAATTGTCATTATATAATTTCATTCTTGTATTATAAAGATAATGTCACAATACTGCTTGTTTTTTTTTCTCACAACTCTATTTGTGCAACTTTATGACTTTTCCATTAAACAACTTTATTTACAACATCCCAATTTATTTGTCATGGAACTGATTCTTGGCCGTAATCACCGTCCTATTAAAAAATAATTCAATTTATCTTTTTTTAATAAACTCAATTAATTTTATAAATTTAATGCTTTATAATTTTATACATTTATTGTTGTAAATTAAGTATTTAGTTTATTTTAATGTAATTATTATAGTTATCTGTCTTTTTTTTTTTTTTGATTACTGTTTATTTTGCCTTAGTGAGTATCTGTGTGGGCTGATTTTATATTTGTGCTTTGAATCAAAATTTTTTCATTTCTTTCTCCATTTTTTACCAGTAAAGGAAGGTTTCCATCTTTAAAATTTGAGTTCATTCTTTTTTTTCCCAAGAGAGAGCACATGTACATACAATAAAGTCCACACACTTGATGTACACGAGGCATTGTTTAGCACTTAACAGGCAGTGTGAACTGTTGACACAAAGTTAATGGGCCGTGGCTCTATATGATCTGCGTATTCTCCTTTAAGTACTGATACTGTCGTGGTGACACCAGGCACAAAGCCAGAGCAGGAAGTCCACTGAATGATTAACAGCTACGTGTTTCCCCTTAACACCGATAACCACGGCTCAACTCTTAGCATGAGGAGCAGTTATATAGTCAACAGACGACAGACAGCAGCGGCAGTTTTGATTTTCACATTTCAAGACAATCATTACTATAACCTTCACTACTTCTTTACAGGTTTACCATCACAAGGAAACAGTCCTAAAAGGAAGTGATGCTGAACACGCGCATACAAACACAGAGACACCTCTTTCAGTTCTCACTTTCTGCTCCTGTGGAGCAGAGCTTCAGTGTGAGGGAAATTCCTGCTCCCTGCTCCTGATTCAAAAAGATTGCTTAAAAGATTTATTCTATTATTATGAATCACAATTATGAGGAAATGTTTCAAAACAGGAGAAAATGTCTTACACTTAGTTTTTGTTGATTTCTGAAACTCTTTTTTTGTTTTGTTTTTTCACATATGAAGACCAACACATGAAGGTAAACAGACATAAGTTTTACGAGAGAAGGAGGGTGAGTGTTAGGATTTGGGCTGCAAGAAGTGAAAAGTGTAGTAAAGACTTATGGGAAATGTATTCTTAAATTCCTAAAGGAAGAAATAGAAAAGTCACAAGTGAAAGAATTTTACTCTGTTGCTTTAAAATGAAGCACTTTAAGTGTAAGATTTATCCATCAACACCAACCACGTGATCAAACTTCTGTAGCTGCACCGCTGCGTTCTCACAAAACATTCAGTCCGTGTGACATAAGAAAGCTTCAACTAACCAACAAAATCTGCAAAGATGAATCAGCTTTTCCAGTTTATTTCCCCAGACCTAAGTTCTCTGGACAGGATGTGAAAGTCTTTACAGAGCTCAGATGGAAACATTCTGAGACGAGCTTGATAACAGCTGTCAGCTGGGCGCTGTCTCTACAGAATAATGCTCAAAATGTAATCATACTTTAAAAAGGGACACAACTGAGAAACACCACTGGATCCCCTGAAGGGGAAAATGAGCTCTTTAAATCATCAGTTTAAAGATAAAACGATTTAACTGACTTCATTAACTTGTCCATTAAACTTTTTATTGTGACAGTGAAGTTACGTTGTTCAGTAGATCAGCAGCAGCGTAAAGTTCAGCCTCATGGTGAGAAGGGCGACTGTACAGCCAAACAAACCATGTGGATGTCATTCTTGACATGAAAATCGTTTTATTAATTCTTAATTTAATTGTTTTCATCTTTTCCTCATTTTTCTGTATTTTTATTTCTCTTAGTTCATCTTCATTCAATCCTGTTGGTCTCAGTCTACACTCTATTGATTGGTTCTCATCAGCTGTGGACGATTAAGTTAATTTACTGAAGTGCTGTTTACTTAAAGAGGGGGTGTTTTTTTTTTTTTTTTTTTTTTTTTTTTTCTTAGGCTTAATAGCATCCCTTCAATCCCCTGTGGCAGCTTTACATGATTTGAAAGCTAAATAAATATTTTTCTCACACTAGTAATTTAGAAAACCCATGTTACAGCCTCTGTCGTTTAGCTGCTGTCCCTGCTCCAAAAACCCCCTTCTCTCTGATTGGCCAGCTCTCTGAAGGCCCATTGGGGGCAGAGCTATGGGCTCTGTGTTTGTTTGAATCTCTAAACCAAGGCCTTTGTTCACCACAGGTTCTTGTGTGGGCTGCACTGTGGTACAGTGGTTTATGTTGTTGCCTCAGAGCAAGCAGGTCCCTGGTTTGATTCCCTGGGTTCCTTTTATGAGGAGTTCCTGTTTCCTATGCATGTTACTCTGTACATACATGGGCTCATCTAATGATTTACATTAAATTAAATTATTCTGGTTGGGTAATCCTTGGATTGAGTTCTTGTGTTGGATTGGTTGAATGATGTTTTATGTGATAACTTTAATACATATTTTTATTTTCTACTACTTACTGTCATTAAAATCAGCCCTTCATTTACCTCCCACACTTTCTGGATTTGACAGTTTTTTGAATCTGTGGTGAGTTTTCTCTGAAACTTTATATTTCAAAACACTGATCACTCATTCCACACCACTCCTATCACTCCTAAAGCGACCACACCTCAGTGACAAGTTAAAAAAAAACTTTTAAAAAGGGTAAAAAAAAAAAAAACAGGTTAAACAGAGCAGCTAAGTCTGCTTTCATGTTTCTGGCTGCTGGTGTTGCTGAGGCAACACTTGAGGGTTGGTGTTTGTACTTCCTGATGAACCGTCTCCTACTTCCTTCCACCGGCAGCCTCGCTGTGACAGCTGCCTCTCCCCCTCCGTCGCCTCACAACGCCACTCTCCCTCCTCTGCTCCAGCTGACTTTATTGATTATTAAAGGCTGTAGTTTTCTGATAAACACATTGATTTTAAAGCTGGACTTGCCCATGTTTTCATGTACTATAAATTATAAGCCTTTGTAACTACAGCACATAAGGGAATTAGTCATGACTCAAATAAATGCCTTCTATGATAAAATGTGGTGATGAGTCATGTTTTTTATCAGTTTTCATTTGCCTTTATCATTTTTTTTTTGCCACAAGTCAGCAGTCAAGTATTTTTTTTTTAGTTTGCTGGATTAAATCATTCATTTTTGAGTTTCCAATGATTAAATAGTTTTTCCAGCCTTTAAAACATTCTACAACTTCATTTAGCAGACGCTTTTGTCCAAAGCAACGACACAAGCAAGACTATAAAAAGGATGGAAAAACAACTCCCATGTTGTTAAAAGAAGATCAGGAAGGAAAAACATCCATACTGTCGTTAGGAAATTCGTAGAAAAGGTGGAAATAAAAAGAAGTACCTGAGTGGGGGGATCTGTAGCGGAAGTCCTCCTTGGTGAGGAGCAGCAGAGCTTTGCCATTCATCTGGAAGGAGCCGCTGGTGATCGGCCGCAGGGCAAACTCCTTCTCTGCCCACCGCAGCCACTGGGCCACATCCTCTCTGCTCCAGAACACCGGCTGCAGACCTGCAGGGTTGATAATTTTGGGGAAGGGGGAGAGGGGAAGTAAGTAAGTAATAATCATAGTTTGAATTTTTTTTTTTTTTTTTGAACTTCAGTTCCTTCAAAACTCTGACGCTCATCTCCTCACCTGTACCTGTTCCTGTTTATGCATCACCTCCATTCTTCAAAACCTTCACTGGCTCCCTATCCCATACCCCATCAAATTCAAAATCCTCCCACTCACCCATAGAGCACTCCATAATCAGGCTCCCTCTTACTTAAAAGATTTGCTCCACCCCTACACCCATTCCTGTACCCTCCGATCCTCTGGCGCTAACCTCCTGACCGTCCCAAAGACCAAGCACCAAACCTGGAGGAGCCCCCTCCCTTCACTCACTCCCACAACAAAATTTGTGACCCAACTGACCCTACCACTTTCAAGACTCAATTAAAAACACACCTGTTCCGCACTGCTTTTAACTTATCTCTTAAATCTACATATTTAGTTACAACCGTTTAATCTTGCTTCCTATTTACACTTTTTAATTGTTGTTTTATTTTGTTTGTTTTCTGCTTGTTGGATTGTACTTCCTTACTTTTTGCATATCTGTATTTGATTTTTACCTGCATTTTATCCTTATCTTGTAAAGCATCTTTGAAAAGAACTCTATAAATTAAATGTGTTATTATTATTTTTTTTTTAAGAAAAGAAAAAGGTAACCAAATGGAGGTGAAGGGATGAAAAAAAGAATGAGATCTGTGAAGAAGTGGAAGGAGGATGGGGGTTGGGGGCAAGGAAGGAAGAGCAAAGGAAAGGCAGGAAAGAGGGGAGGATGAAGGGGAGGGGAGGAAAGAGTGGGGGAGGAAGGAAGGAGGCAGAGGCAGTAAAAAGGATATTGAGGAAGTGAAGATAAAAGCCAAAAGGAGGGAGTGATTACGGGAACGGCAGCAGAGATAAAGAAAAAAAGATGAAGGAGGAGACGGAGTCAGATGGGGAGAGGAGGTTAGAATAAAAGATTAAAAGATGATGGGTTCAGGCGAAGAATAGCGAGTAAATCACAAGGATAAAAAAGGAGCGGGTTTATGAGAAAGACGGTCAGACTGTTATCTTTTTTGATCTGCTGTGATCTGTGCTGTTCTTTGCTCTCTTGACTCCAGACAGGCATATCAGAGAACGGACAGTTTATTAGTTTGTATGGAAAAACAGACACGGACACATGGAGGGAGAGAGAAAAGAGGAAACAGTAATGACGGTATCTTTTTTTTTTTTTTTGTTCACCTCCCTCGCACTGAAATGTTTCTTTCATTGCTGTGGGAACAGGAGTGTAAAACATCTGCGCTGGTGAGCAACAAGCATTTAAAGGCAACAGGAAAAAGATGACTGTGTATGAGAAAGAAATCTGAATGCACAGAAAATATTTAAAACATTACTCACATCAGCTGCTAATGCTAAAATTATCTATAAGTTGAAAAGCAGCTGGTAGAAATAAGGTCTGATTTTCTTTTTTTTAAGGTGAACGAATCCTACCTTGAAATTCAGTGCTTTTTGTCATCCTGTACGCTGCTGCAACCAATACACCAGTTCACGGAAGATATATTTTATTATGTCACGATAATACCTGGATATCAAGCGAGCTGTATCAGTCTAGCAGCGAGTTTGTAATCACACATTTAAAAAATACACAGACTGTCATACTGGTTGCTAGCAGAATGGTGAAAAAAAGATGGTATGAGTAGAGCTCCACAGCTGCACAGATACTGCAAATTGCTGAATGCCGTGATGGTCCTCAGGCAGCTGAATGTCTAAACTTGTTTCCTCTTGAATCCCCCATAATTCAAGCTGTGTTGTGTGTACTAGTGACGATTTTTATTCAAAGTTTCACAATAAATGGAACATAAACAGTGATTAAATTTCATTTCTGTGATTGACAATTCCAAAGCTCTAATTTAAGCTAACTTAGCATTTCTAAAAGGATATTTCAGGGTTTTTTGTAATGATTATTTGGGTTGTTGGTGTTACATTTCACCAGGGATTACACAAAAGTGGATGTCAGTCCCTCTCAATCATTTGTCAAATATATGCAATGAATTATTCAACTTTCTCTTCAGAAAGCTCATTTGTTTTTGCTCTATTTTTCATAGACAACACGGACCTGCTCCTCTGCCAGCTCACTGATCAGCTGTTCAGGTTGTCAGGCTTCATAGAGATGAAAATACAATCAAAACTAAACAAATAAAGACACAAACAGCACCATTAACATGCTGTTAGTTGCAGACACGTGGACACCTTAATGAGCCTGAGTTTATCAATCAATCAATCAATCTTTATTTATATAGCGCCAATTCATAACAAACGTTATCTCAAGACGCTTTCCAAGCATTAACAGGTCTAGACCTGTAAATGGTAATAAAAAATTTTATTAACAGACCCAACATCAAGATAAGATAAGAAGTCATCTCATCTTAACCCACCATGAGTACAGACCTTTGCAATATTTAGCAACTTACAATGGCAAGGAAAAACTTCCCTTTAACGGGCAGAAACCTCGGACAGAACCCGACTCATGTTAGACAGACAACTGCCTCAACTGTGTTGTTGGGATTAGAGAGAGAGAGAAGGGGGGGGCAGAGAGACAAAGACACAGGGAGACATAAACACAGAGTCGATATTTCTGTGTTGTAGAGATGATCACGGAGAAACTGTAACTGTAAGAAGCCGTTTATAGAGGCAGAGGTGACTACATGCACCAAAGGAAAAAGCAGCGATACTTCCATCATTTTGGGACAGCTGTGGCTCAGTAGTAGAAACCTGTAGCCACATGTCAAAGTGTCCTTGAGCAGGACACTAAACCCCAAATTGCTCCTGCCATTGGTCAGTGGTGTGCAGATGGGTTTGTGTGTGTTAGCTAAAACTGAGGTTCCCTAATGTAACAGTCTCTGCCATCAGAGTGAAAGTCAGTTTACCATTTACCATTCTGTGCTGACTGGAGAAAAGAAAAAATGGTGGCTCAGGTATGTAAACTGCATGCAAATGAATCAAGAAGACTACCCGCTCTCTGAATTGAGACTTCGTAGCTGGAGCACCTCCAGACCTTAAGGAATCGAAATGAACCAGCAGTACATATAACGCTGAAGTCTGCAGCATTTACGAACTCCAGTCCACTGAATCAGTTTATATTTCTATGGCGCCAAGTCACAACAAATGTTCCTCCAAAGGCTTTACAAAAAGACTAAAAGACTAATGATACAGTGGGTTACTAATGTTACTAATATTATACTGCCGTGCAGAAATCCTTCCAGCATTGTTTAGTTGACTACACCAGACAACAAACTCTAGTGTTTAGAAATGAAGCCAAAGTGGAAGTGCTAAAAGCCCATCTGTATCTCACAAATTAACGTGTAAGCAGCTTAGTAACTGTTTTTGGTCTGAAAGCTAATTTCTCTGTTCACACACCATCTGGGGGTGAATGTTTTTATAACTCATCAGCTCTTAAGATGTCAAGGTAACAAGCTATTTAGAGGTACTGCTGACACACAGTAGCTGTTGAAATTAGCTTGATTCAGCATTTCCAATATGGAGACCACCACTGACAAGGTTCAAAACCCTGCCTCTGAAAACAGTTGGTGATGTCATTGACTTCAATTTAACATGCACACCCCTTCTATTCATTCACGTTCTGAGAACTTGGAGAGCTAAAAGACTACACCCGAGCGCTGGTCTCCTTCACATAAGCTAGAATCTACCACATTTTTTAATCAATTTTACTCAAATTTTTTTTTATACCAGATGTTTTTCTCTCTATTCTCCACACATTGAGGTTTCCCATACAGTGGGTATCGTGTCTTAAAGTTCTTTCATTTTTTACTCTTCTTTCTTCCATACAGCACCGTAACTGCCACCTCATGGTATCATTTTGCTTTTCTGTGTAACTAAATGACTTTCAGGATGACTCAGACTCGCCTCCTTCTCTTATTCACTTGCAACACACACACAGCAGACTTGCAACAGTGTTTTGCTGCGATCACAACATCCATGACACCCACACGGAGAATAACTATTCCCTCTTACATCTTACTTATCGTCTGGCCTCAAACACTTCCTCTGGGACTCTTCAGCTGTTATCTTTGGCCTCCACAGCCACTGTCACACAAGTAATAGGAACCTAGTCCTCGATTTCAGGCCTTCCCCCCACTCCAACCCCCTCCCAATCTGTCAAACAGAGGAAGTTTTCAGAGGGAGCAATCAATATAAAATGAAACCCTGCCTTCCTTGTTGGATTCCCATTTCTCCCCTTTCCCTTCTCGTCCTCAACATTCAGATAATGGCACGAGTCCTCCCGATAAGCCTGGAATGGCCTTGGTTATCTGACGCACAACTCACAGCCTGTCAAGTTCTGACCCTCGGCGTGTTGACAGGACTCCTGAGAAAGTGTCAGGGAGTAGAATACAGGTGTTTCACAACCACAGAGGCTTGTAGTGGGAAGATAAGGGGTCAAACTATTACTCCATATACTTCTCGAACTCCTATCTTTGTTAAAGTATTGGCCCCAGCAGAATCATTGCTTAGCATCTAACATAGGATTAAGCTTTCCATAAATTTATTGGCTTCTGCTGTTTGTTTTTACTCCATTAAATTAACCTTTTTATGTGACTTTGTAATCAGAAGTTATCTACTGGTCCAATTTTGGGTCAGTACGGTTTGGTATTGTAAAGCCTGATGTAGCTTGAGTCTCCATAGCAAGCTGAACCAAGCCCCAATCTTGGCCACAAGACACTGAAAAATTGTGTATAGCATGAATATAGCATGAAAGCATGCTCTTTCCTCCTTGGACAGATTCCCCCCCTTTTCACAGTTTTAATACTTCTGTTCTGAAGTTGTGTCTGAGACAGTTATTTGGTGATGAAGTCACTTTATTCCAGCCAAAAGTAAGACATGTAAAACATTGTAAGCTAATTAAATACGCTGGCTGCAGGTAAGCTGTGTTAATTTTTATTAACTTTAGTCGTGTTTTCTTGTGCGATCTCCCTCTACCTTCACATGTATCTCTGTGCATCTCTCTCTACTCAGCTGGTGTCTATGTAGCACATTTTTTTGTTCTTGGTTATTGTTTTTTTTAAAGATTATTCCTTGACGAGTCCAACCCTGTCTCCATTATAGCACCAGAAAGTGTTCCTTGATATGAGGTGGAAGGCATAATTCATTAGGGGTACATCATTTCACCGATCAAACTGCCTCTGGATCCATACATCCCTAGTCTAACTGCCGTATCAAACTGGACCCCCCTTGGTGAAAGCACAGCTCTAAGAGCAGGTCTGGATTGTACTTGTCATATTATGAAGAGGTTACCACAGGCCACGGCTGAGCAACAGTGACAAAGTAAAACTTTCTTTAACAAGCAGACACCTCAGACAGAACTAGACCCATGCTGAGCAGCCATCAGATATGTCTGAATGTAGAGAGAAAATGTGATAAAGAGAGGTAGAAAGAGATAGGACGAAGACAAACAGGAAGACAGACCGCCAGACAGAGAGCTTAAATTTATCTGGACTACATGACGAGAATAGATCTAGGAATACTCCAGACTTCTTCACTGACTTTTTATCAATATTGAATCAAACTGCCATCTGCACTGCCTGCACCAGCTGTATGTGTGTCTCTCGTGGCTGACTTGTGAGAGCTGCGAGGCCAGGGCGGGCAGCAGTGCAGCCGAGGTCACGGGGTCATGGCTGCGGTATGCTCTCTTCAGGGCCAGAGAGAGGTGCTGCTCTGCCAAAACCCCTCCGAGATCCGGTCTGCCGGCCTCAGCCATCTGCACAGAGCCCAAAGGAGGAAGCTACAAGGGGAGCAGAAGGGAGGAGGGGGAGGAGGAAGGGGGCCTAAACAAATGTGTCCCACAACGCACTTTGGCAGGAAGCAATCCAGCGTGGGTTCTGTTTCAGCACAGGAAACTTCCTGTGTTAAGGTTAGAGAGTGACGCCGGGAGGTTTATTAACAGAAAGAAGCAGGACAGACGAGAAAAGGAAGAGTGGAAATGGAAAGGAAAGAGTGAGGAGAGCGGAGGAGGAAAGTGTTCCATGACGTGGAAAAAAATCGAGGCAGATGAGGTAAAGTAGCAGGAAGGAGAGAACTAAACAAAGAGGAGAGAAAGGAAAACAGGAAGAGAAACAGATCCAAGACAGCTAAAAAAAAAAGTAGGACATCAAGTTCAGCCCAGATTTCCTGCTCATATCTGATTCTTTTGACTTCTCCATACTCTGAAACTAAATTATGAAGTCAAGCCCTCAAGCTTTTTCAGTTAGTCAACTTGAGTCAGCCTACATTTGCGCTCAGGTGTTCTTCCTGTGATGAAACAAATGTTCAAATTAACATATTAAAGCCCTCAGTGCTCTGCCTACTCATTTGCTGACCTGCCTCACCATCTTCAGGCAGTCAAGTGTCAAAGAAATAAGTCTAAAAGTCAAGTCAAAATGTCAAAACTTTTTCACTGAAATCTGACCTCCTCGTGATTAGCACTCTTTCGAAGCTACGTAGAACTTTTTGTGGCCAACAGAATAAACAGAACATGAAACGGTATCAACATACCGTTATCTTTAAACCCGTTTTGATTATAAGTCTCTAAGTCGATCTGTCTTCAGTGACGTTTGTCTTTGTCCCAAATTTCAACACAGCTGAACAAGCTGTCAAAACTACAACAGCTGAATTGTTTAGATTTGCATCTTGTCCTTCACTGTGACTTTAGTTTTAAAAACTGAGCTGCAATCAATTTGGGACTTTTTGGATCAACCTTGCGTCTAAGAGATTTGTGTGATCTTGACAGGAGCTGGACTTAGCATTATGGGAAACATTGTGAGGCATCCTCTGCTTCTTCAAAAGTCTGGTGAAATGAAAGAGTCTGCACTGACAGGAAGAAAGAGAGAGAGAGAGAGACAATGCATCTGCACTTTCCAAAAACTGATAAATCTGATCACTTGGGTTGTATCCGTCCAAGACTCTATAACAGATTTCACAGGTTAAAGGAAAGACATTAATTTCAGTCCTCCTTGTCCGTCCCTGCCTTTCTTGAATGCATCTCAGATCCACAGTCTCCATGAGTGTTTGTGTGTTTTCTGAGTAATATTTACATTGACTTAAACCCTGAAGAACGACAGCAGCAGGATCCCAAGCCCTTGACTAAACCGTGGGCTCCTAATCCTCTCTGATGACACATAATTTTCACTCTGTGGATTCTCAGGCCCCCGCTCCTGTTCAACAACACACACACACACACACACACACACACACACATACACACACACACACACACACAGAGCGCACAAGTTGCCAAGGCAACTCATAAGCGCTTGGGATGAATGAAGAGAAGAGGAGGATGAGATCACTGGTATCTAGTTTCGTCGTTGTGGTACAGAAGCCCTCAACTTCCCCTCGCAGCCAGACGAGTTAATGAGGTCCGTCCTGCTGGGAAGCTGAAAGGTCCCATCCAGCATTAAGGTTTCTCCTTGTCACGTTTCACTAACACTCACCACTTTGGATGTACAGAGAACAGAAAGCTGGTCCTGATAGGACCTGGATTATTCATTCACTGATCAATCTTATTGGGTGAGGGCAATTTGTCTTAAGTAAGACAAAAGTAACATAACCATAAGAAAACAATTCAAGTGGCAAAGATATTGACTAATTTGACTTTAGTTTGTCTGCAAGAGTAGACTTCAATGTTTTGTAAACTATCTGTTGTTGTGGTTAAAAGCTGGTTCATCCCATCTGAAAGAGCTCAGAGTGTCCTATGACCTCACTGGGACACTGCGCTTTGAGCACGCAGGGCTGCTTGTCATACCTATAGTCTCTAAAAGTAGTATGGGAGGATGGGCCTTCAGTTATCAGGCTCTGCTTCTTTGGAGTCATCTACCAATCAGTGTTGAGGAGGCAGAAACTCTCTTCACTTTTAAGGGTAAGCTTCAAACTTTCTTTTTGATAAAGCTCATACGGTTGGCCCAGGCCCGGACCAGCTCTTAGAGTGCTACCATAGGCTCAGACTGACCGGGAGAACTGACAAATAAAGCTCCTGTTTCCCTCTCTCCTCTGTCTGTCAGTCTAACTTCCAATCTGGGAGTCCCTGAGCTTCAAACTGAAATGAGTGCTTGGGTTGGAGTCTCTAAAAGTTTGCTAAATTATGTGGCAGATCCAGTCTACATGTTTACAAAGAACTTGCTCAAACCAAGCTTGTGTGCTTTTTTCCCCACAAGTTGATCATGATAGGGGCCTAGCTGACTGACATCCATTGAGGCTGGTACAATTACTAGTCAAATGTAACTCATACAAAAAACACATTCAGCAAACAACGCTACTAGCTTAAGGCTATTGCTAGCATGATAAGACAGCATACACAAACATATACTGCTCATTAAAATAAACATAGACTGTAATCAAGGAAATGATAAACCTATTTTCTATTAAAACTAAGTGGACCATTTTTGTCTGGAAAAAAATACCTATAGATTTGTAGCAATATTCTTTAACAACGACAAAAACTGTTGTGCTAGCTAGCTAACTAGCTAGCTTTAGGACAACTGTAGAAATGTCAAATAAAAGAAAAAATTGGAAGACAATGTAAGAGAAGCTGGTGTTATAATGCTTGTTAAATACCTGTAGTTAACCACATTAAGTGCTACCATGTTAGCCATAGTTCTTTCATCAGTAGCCTATAGCTTTACAAAATTTTTGGGAGACAGCTAAAGTGAAGCTACTATAACATTGTAATTATAACTGTATGTTCTATGAACAGGTAAGTTTGTAGTAAGGTCAGTTTTGTAATCTTAATCATAAATAAACTACTTCCCAGCTAGCATTACAATGTTAGCATTAATTAATCATTTTACCACCACGTATTAAATACATTTCAAAGGGGTTTCATAGAGAACTGTCAAGCTAGCATTACACAGCCTCACTGTAAACATTAGTGTTATTTGCTTATTAAACATATTGTGGGTCAGATTTTTAATACTTTGTATACACTCACAGACAATCAAACCCTGTATGGGCAAAGTATACCTAATAAAGTGGCCGCTGAATGTATACTGATACACTGGAAAATGGGAAACAGCTGAAAAAAAAAATCACATTTGGAGCCTAGACCTTTGCCAGACATGTCTGATGAAGGTCTTCTGTCGGCTTGTATGAAGCGGGAGGGTTCAGGCAAGCTAAGAGCTGTCATGGCCCTGTATGTATCCTTAAAAATAAGGAGTTATAAACAAAATTTGCTGTCTGTGCAGTATGTGCCAATAGAGAAATGAGCTACTCAGATCAAAACCAGTTTCTGTTTAAGGCTGTAAACATGTTTATTTTGCTGCTAAGGTTGCCTTTTAGAATTGGTGTGTATGTAACTTCAACGCTTCTCACTTGATGTTCGATGAACTGCAGCTTTTAACACTTCCACATTGGTTTCATATTCTTAAAAAAAAGGGTGCTGCTTGGGTGTGTTACACAGCACTAGCTAGCATATGTTAGCCTTAAGTCTAGTTAAGCTGGTTGATATTATCCAAATGAATTACCTTCATTTTTTGGGTGCACTAGTTTTGCTTTACTTTTTTTCACAAAACAGTGCACATATTGCACTTTAACATAATGGAATCTGAAAGTACATTTTGTAATCTTCCAGAAAATCTTGACTTCCAGCAGTCTAAAATTAAAGACGGAACCTATGTACATAAAAACCTCAGACAGTGGATTTCAGCTGAGCCTGACCTGACTGAACTATAACTAAACAAAAAAGCATTGCTGCATCAGTATGGATGGGACTTTGCTCTCCAAACTCAAAGCTCCTTAGTCACTCACTTCTTCAGTAAATGTTTGCCTTTCCTCTCAAAGCAGAAGTAGGCGGATATTGGACTTGCTATCTCAATAAAGAAAAGGTTTTTCTTTCTCCAGACAGAGGAGGAGGAGGAGGAAGAAGGAAGGAGGAAGGAGGAGGAGGAGGAGGAGGGCTGGCCATGACCTTCTGACACCCTGACTCAGGGACATGTGGGTATGAGAGCAACACATTTCTACAGCTAATCCTTGCACAGTATTCAATCCCCACGCCTTGTGTGTCTATGTACATTGATTCCCTGTCAGGTGGGTGTGGCGGGGAAAATCCACCTCCGCACTTACACGCTTTTATTTTTTTTGTCAAAAGAACCCCCCCCCCCCCCCCCCCCCCCTCTTTCATATTCATCCTCCACTTCCTCCACCGGCATGCATGTGCCTGTCCCCCGTCCAGCAAATCTGGACTCCATCCAGTCAAAACAAACATGAAAAAGATCATCAATCACACAGAACTTTTATGGCCAGGAAGTAGCACGACCTGTTTTTGATAGCTCGTTGTTGAGTGCGGGAGCAAGCCAGCTCTTGTAGGTTAGTTCCTGAAACCAACGTCAACTGCCACTCTTCCTTTTGTTCAGGAGCCAACTTTTTCTCCCTTTTTTAAAAAAATGCAGAAGCTTCAAAGGCATTTGTGTGTTCGAAACAAGCAGGGGCCTTTCGATTTAGTTAACACACACACACACACACACACACACACAAAGTAAGAGTGGTTTACCCTTTGTTTTCATTCCATTTAGAGAAAGTGAAGCTGGTTTTTGTTTTCAAGTGACCCCTTCAGATGCAAAATTTCTATTGCAGTGTCTCACAACCGTCTTGTTTTCAACATCTATTTGTGAAGCCTCATTCCAAACTGCAAGTACTTAAACAAGAAGGACTATCAACTTAAAATAATTATCAAGAATAGAGCTACACATGGAGTTGAATCATGTTTTTGCTTGGTTTCCTGACCAAGTAAAAACTCAGTCTTTAGGACTCATAATTTTTTGCTTTGAGTCATTACTTTCCACATTTTTCTTCATCTTAAGTCATCTAATTAAAGGCTGAGATGTAAATCTAATGTAACCTCATTTTGAAACGTTTTCTACATCAGTGTTGCTTAAACTTTTCAACTCTTCTACATTTACATGTCAAACTGACCACCTTTACCAATTCCTATCTACACTACACCTTGATGGGATGGGACAGATTGAAGTGTATGCTGAAAAGAATAACCTGCCTAAAGTGAAGCATGGCGGTGGCTCATGATGTTCTGGGGCTGCTTTGCTTCTTCTGGCACCGGAAACATGTTTGAAGGGCAAGATGGATTCAATCGAGAATCAGGGATGAATGAAATGTCATGCTGACTTTGAGGAAGCTAAAGCTTGGACGTTGTGGGATATTCCAAAAGGACAATGATCCAAAGCATAACTCAAAATCCACAAAGGCTTGGTTTCAGAAGAAGTCCTGGAATAGTCTAGAGAGGCAATCATAGTCACTTGATTTGATCCCCAAAGATTTGATTTAAAGAAGACAGTTGCAGCACACAAATCCAATATTGGTTAACTGGGGGCCATTACCCAATGAGGAATGAGATAAGACTCCTATTTAATGCTACCAGAAGCTGGTGTCTGACTATGTATCACGTTTGCAGCAGCTCATAACAACAAAAGGGTGCTCCATTAAGCACTAAAGCTGCTTGCTCCAGGCAACTTTAGCACAAAGCACCAAATTGCAAGCCCTGACCTGAATGTACACCACAATTAGAGTCACAAGCATTCAGACGAGAGTAAGTTCAAATAATTACTTAACCAACTAATTAAGCCCAGAATTACAAAATAAACAACTGTATCCAGGCTTAAAGCTTGTACCACACAAGAAACTACTCACCAAATTTTGGAACTTACAAACATTTCAAACAATCCTACATATGGTAAATTATAATCTGTGACTAAAACAGAAACCAGTTGGTCCATGAGCCCCCAGTTTGTCCCTACAGTTTATGAGGCATCAAAGTAACTAAAGATGCATGGTAGTTGGCAAAGGAAGATATAACATTCCTGGAGCTCTCTAGAAAAATAACACTTCCTTTTCAGCTCGACAGCTTGCCTACCTGACGTTACACAGTAGGTCATGTTAGTGTAAACTGGGCTAGCTAAGCTACAGAGATTACCAAGATTGATTGACAACTATACAACAAAAAAGTTGTATTTAACTTTTACACTTGGTGCATTAGGGATGTTTCTCTATTGGTTACAAGACTTGGCAACTTCACTGATTGGTATATATTCAGGTAATTAGTGTTGCAAACATGATGGGTTGTTTTGGTGTTAACAACTGCTTAAAATTAAGATTGTGATTGTTCAAACCTGGGACATGTTAATGTTTATAGGTATTTGTTGAGACTGAGGACACAAAGACTGAAAACAGGACGCCCTGGTTTAACCAGGACAGCCTATCCACTTTGAGATGGTAAGACTCCTGACGTAGAAATCATTTTAATAAACATCCGAAATCTGTACATGTATGGAAGTGCATGCAAAGAATGTGAGGGGCTCCAGATGTGAGAGTTGTGTTGGTGTTTCAACAAAAGTTGTGTGTTGTGAAGAGAGCTACAGGCGTTAAAGATGTTAACTCTCTTGCGATAATGCAAATGGATCACATGCCATTTCAACCCTCGACATCGTAGTTAAGCTGCTGCAGCATCTTCCTGCTTCCTGCTGCTACTGTGGTGGAAAACAATGACCCATCCATGCTTTTGAATGGCATGTCTCTCTGTTAAAAACTCCACATCAGCTTGATTGACAAGTCAGGAGTAAAATGCACTTTGTCTCAAACAGGGTTGAAGTATCACCCAAGCATTGAGTTTGAGCCAAGCATGCAGGCGCAGCAAAACAGAGTGATGTCAGTGTGCTTGCCCACCATCACTCAAACTTTCACTTCAAACACACACATGCTTATATGGAAGTACATATGAACTCAAAGACATAAATGAAAACTGTTGAGGTGAACACTATCACTTTACTATCAGACTGATGATTCTTTTGGATTGTAGCAGTTATATCACTGCAGTTGCTCATTTTATGAGACCCAGGTAAGAACTGCTAGGTTTGTGTAATGTGCCATTCCTCTCCCATTTTTCTGTCTTCACTATTCTGCTGATTCAGTAGTAAAGAAAAAAAAATTGAATCAAGTTAAGAATCTTGAGTTTGATAGACATGGATAATGCATTATGGGAGATGTAGGATCTGTTTTTTTATATCTTTTGCACATTTGTTACATTTATAAAATATCAATTTGGTTCAGGGTAATGTATATTTATCAGAAAGAAGAGGATTAATGTATTTTTAACTTCTTTAATGCAAAAACATAAGTCAGTATAATGTGTTTACTGTGACGTTTAGCCTAAAGCAGCCCCCCACCCCCTTTGTAAGAAATGCCATGTGGAGTGTGTCGCGAACAGGAAGAGAAGGGGGCTGTGCTCAGCTCACTTGCTGGCATGTGAGAACAGTTTCCCTTTCAGAAGAGAAAAGGGAGCCAGTTAAAACATGCACACAGACACACACACTCACACACACACACACACATCACACAAAACAACAACAACATTTATTCAGGAAGCGCCGTCTGCCCACTCAGGAAATTCCTGAGGACAAGAGCTGCTTCCAGGGGCAGGAAATTTCCCCTCAGAAAGACCAAACACACACACACGCAAATTCTACAAAAAAACACTCACTCACACACACACACACACACACACACACACAATACAAAAACACACACACCTTCTGACACCAAGTCCCCCCACACAGTACCACAAAGAAAGAGACCAAAGGAAGTCAGTGAGGGGGGATGCAGTTATATACTGCATACACTCACACACACAATGTACACCTACAATACCTCTGGCAAGCTTTGCAAAAAAAGACAAGATTCACTCACACTCATCCACCCACTCGTACAAGCATGCATAGTGCAAACCCAGCTGTGAGCTGTAAGCGCACACATACACACACACACACACACACACACACACACACATACACACACACACACACACCAAGGAAACCAGCCAGTCTTGTTTCCATGGACAGTTTTTTTTTTTTTTATCATCCTCATCCTCAGATATTTCTACTCTCACAGCAACAGTTTTTTATATTTCCTGTCTGTTTACAGTTAAATAACACTGGAATGCCTTGTCTCTTTTTGTTTTTTGGTCTTTAAATAATTCAGTGTTTCTGTTGTACTGACTGGCCCTCTGTTGCGTCATGATCCAGTATGTGGGCTCCGGGTCGAGTGATTGTTGCCTGGATTGCAACTGAAATAAACAAATCCAGCTCATTGGTTTCGACATCAGTGTTGTCATTTTGCAAAAAAAAAAAATACTCTGATGCATTTAAGTCATGTTTTATCAGAATACAACAAATAAAACATCATGATGCGATTTAAGTCCTTTTTTTTTTAAGAAATGTGTAATTTTTTCACTAACTTTACTGTTGTTCCAAAGCTCTGTAAATGTAATTTATAGACTAAAATAATGTAAACTGTTTCATCTCAGTGAAACAAAACCAAAGTACAGTGAATACCTACATGAGCTCCATACTCAGCCTCCAATCTAACTGTCTTTTCTTCTGCTGATAAGATATTCTTGTACCATCTATATTTTGTTGTTATTATGAGTATGAAGTATTGTATCATTTTGCCTCACATCATATATTATGGTAGTAAACCTTTGTGTATTAAATCATATCTCACTGTATCATACATTTTTGTATGGTACTGTATCGTATTTTATAGTATCATATCTTCTTGTATCTTATCATATTGTATTTAAAGGGACTGTGAGAACTGTCCGTTTAAAGTGGACTTCAGTGGCGCCTTTGGTTGGAATTGCGCGCACACTGTCATGATGACGTGACTCTTAACAAGGCATGTATTTGTTTTGGAAAGAAATGGAGATCGGATCTTCTTTTTAACACTACTTTTCTTTTTTCAAAACAACTTTTTACTGAATGTAACATGACAAGTTAAGGTATTTATCAACAGTTACGCAGCACTTTTGTTTGAAATGTGACAACAAGCAAACAGTGTCTGATTGTACCGCAGTTTAGCAGTTGGTTATATTTCGCGCTATTCACAGCCTGGTGATCTAAAACATATCTGTAACTTCTAATGTAAGCGAATCCTTTTTATGTCCTGCCAGTGCTAATCTACCAAGCAGAGCTAACGTAACCTCAAGCTTCATTTTATTGACAGATTCAAGTTTGAACAGATCACTGCTGTATAACTGCTGCATGTGGGTGGGAATGAACTTTATCACAAACAGCCCAACCCGAGTTTCAGCCTTTGGCTTGTGGTTTAGCTCATGTTTTAGCCTTTAGCTCAAGTTTTAGCCTTTAGCCTGTGCTCTATCACTCTCCCATTTAGCTTTCTTCTCCTCCTCTGTCCTTTTTCTGTCTGACAGTTCAGCTCCAGTGTCCACCATCACTACTAAATAAATCACAGAAATCATTTTCAGCAGAGAAACACAGATCTCTTTTCTAATTATTAAACTTCATCAGGCAGCATGATGTTGTCATAGAGACTACAACATGCCGTGAATCAATTTGGTCCAGTCCGACCCGACTGGGAAGCTAAGAAATAGCCTTTAGAAATAACCTATACTGGTGCTGATAATCTCATTTTAAATTGTGGATGACAAACAGACATATCTAGAAGTAAAACTTTTTCACGATCACTTAGAAAGTCCTAACAGTCCCTTTAATCGTATCATATTATATTGTAACATATTTCATCATATCATATTTTATTAGGAATGCACTAAAATTTTTGGCCAAAGTGCATTTTCGGTATCAGCCAAGAATTTTAATTTCGGTGCGTCCAAATGTATCCCATCCTATCCTATTATATCCTAGTGTGACATATCTTCATGTACCGTATCGCATCTCATTGTATTATACCACATTATATCATACAGTATCATATCTTCCTGTATCATATCATATCATATTATTTCATCAAATTGTATCAATTTTATATCCTATGTATTTTACCGTATCGGCCCTATCCTTTTGCATCATAGCGTGTCGTATAGTATTATACCGCATTGTATCGTATCCCATTTATCATACAGTATCATATTGTACCGTATTTTCTTTATCAGTATTGTACCTTATCTTACAGAATCATATCCTATTGTATCTTTCTGTACCGTATTTGATCTTATTATAACCCATTTTCATATGTCGCATAGTATTTCATCATACCCCATCCTGTCCTTTTGTATCGTAGTATGTCATGTTTTATATCATTGTTTCACAGCTGATAGTATAATCTCATAATATCTCTTATATCTTACTGTATCATCTTTTTCACCTTAAATACAGAAAAAATATAATATAACTGTGAATCACTATCATAGAATATTATTGCATCATATCATATTGAATTTTAATACATTCTATATCTTATTGTATCTCAATGTAGCATCAAAACCAACATGATGTATCATGAGTCTTCCATTGCCACCCTTTACTTAGGCACCATAATACCTTGAAAAAAACAAGGGGGTAATAAATAAGTTCTACCATGTTCAGTGTGTTCAAACAGTGAAACTGTTTTATCTATCAGGCCATAAACATGTTTCATGCTGCAGTAAAGATTGGGATCATTATGTGGTTCTTTGACTGCTGAAGCCAATTTCAAGTGGACACTTACGGAACTGCAGTTTTTCTGAGCATCCACAAGTTTGCTGGTTGTGAATAACTCTACAGAACTGTCTAAAGTTGAATCATGTTGAATCATTCAGAAGCTTTTTTTTATGATGTTTACAACCTGCCATGGTGTTACTTTGCACTGCACACTTGGTCACAATAATTAGTCCAACTAAAAAAACTGCAGTACAGAGATTTGATTCACTGAATGCAAATAAAGGTCTTCATAAAAAAGGATTAAAACTGTGAACTTCTTGGATTTCAGCAGTATTCCTACACAATGATTTAGTAACACTTGGAAACACAGCAGAGATGTTTAAAAACATTAAAAACGATGAGGTGAATTAACTAGATTAGGTGAGGGATTATTAGTAAAGAACAACATCAGGAATTACTAAAAAGAAGGATGATCTGATTTCAGGTATTTTCAGTCTGTTTCATGAGGTGTCTGCTACAGAGGGTTAAAAGCGAGCCTGGTAGCATTCTTAAGAGTGAGGAGCAGGCTGCAACTCTCCCCGATCTAATCCACTTCCTCCCCAGGAAATGGAGAAGGCGGATTTCTGCCCACACTGCAATTTCCTCCCTCATTCTTTTTCTTTCTGTCTTTTTTCCCCTTCCTCTCCTCCTCCTCCCTCCCCCTTTCCCGTCCATCCCCCTTCAGCTTTTCTTCCTTCCTTCTCCCCCCTCAGGTCAAAACTCCCTCTGAATGTGGGGGTTAATGGATGGCTTCTTTTCCAGCACATATAGGCAGAGGAGAGAGGACAAGCGGAGGTGTTTAGTCTTCATGTGACAGAGACGTGTAGCTGTCTGTCAGAGGGCAGAGAGTGGATTCCCAGCAGCAGAATTAACGACTAAACACTTAAGAGGAAGGGGAAAGACATTTTCCTGACCCCTAGATGTGTGGCAGTCCTGTCTGTGTGAGGAACTGTGTTGTGGATTTCCATACATCTACGGATGTGAGCTGACCCATCAGTTAACGTGACAGGAAACTGAACGCGGACCTGTTGAGCGTTCTTCCTTTTTATGCAACAATGTAAAAGAGGAAGTGGGCTGAGGGAATTTCCTGCGTGTCTGAGCCAGCCTTAGCCTTCGTAGCCTGTGTAGCCTACCAGCCCTGCGCCCACACAAAAGCCCTGAACTTCACACTTGCAAGAAAAATAAATAAACGGGTTAAATATTGACGGACACATGGACAAAGGAGCTTAGGATTACACTTTGAACATAGAGCATATCTTTTGGCACGGCTCCAGCCCCGCCTGTTCTATGATTGGTTAAGCAGCAGCGAGCCAAAGCAGCCCAACCAAAGCCCTGAAGGGTTGTAAATGTCATATTTCACTTACTTCCACCTTTGTGAAACCTATCTCCTTCCCTGCCTCACCTGCAGAGTGTTTGCTCCTCTCTTTCCTCCTTCTCTTGGTTCAACAAACACCTGACATTCCAGGTAGTCTAATCTGGGTAAATATAGAACCAGCAGATTGTACTACTGGTCTACATAAACCAGTGCATGTTATCCTTGTTGTATCTTTGCTATATGTTTGATTTGCTTTAATTAGCCAATTAATAGAGACAGCTCTTCAAAACAAAAGCCACGTGGCGAGAGGTTAGCTTGTTTACTCATCTCATTAAAGATTCTAACTGCTCCTGCATTGGTTTATTACAACACACCTGTCTATTCTTTCATTCTTTGCTGCTTTTATCATTATGATCCACAAGTGAGAGAGCCTATAGATTCACTAAACCTTATCATAAAGATGTTTTTTTTTTTTTTCGGGGATGTTAAAGAAGGGGTATTATACGTTCCCATGTTTTAAACATGGATATAAAGCAACAATGTTGAATCTTGCTGAAATGATTAAGTCACTGCAAAAAATCTCCGAACTGGTTTATGACACATTGTAGACCAATGTATGCCCATAGCTCTGCTCCAGAGGGCTGGCCAATCAGAGGTAAGGAGGTTTTTAAAACAGGGAGCCTTAAGGAGACAGCAGCTAAAACAAAGCGTTTCATAAAAAGGCTTATATCTGATGACAGACGACTACCTCTTTCTTAATCCAGTTTACAATTTTCAGATTGGCTGAGTTTCTTATTGAACCAAAATGAAGGTCACTGATGAACCAACCTTCCAAATCAATAGAAAAATCTGAGACGTCGGAAACAGTTCAGACCTCATTTGTTCTATTCAATTATTCTTGATGCATTGAGAAGCAGGGACTAAATCACCTTGCTGATGCATTCAGTGAGTTTCAAGAGCGTCTCTAAAGTGAAGATATGTAAAGGGAACACATTGTGTATTGAATGGACTGAATGAAAACATGATGCATCGCCTAATCCTGTTACGCTATTCCGCATTGGCTTGGGTTTTGTTCTCAGAGTTGTTGGCACAACGCCTCTATGAGTTTTACTTCCTTTATTCTTCTCCCTCTTCCTCTATGATTTCCGGCACCTGTGAGTTCTACAAACTCCGCATTAGCTGGGCCTGCCTGCAGTATACCTGTTGGTTATTCCAGTGCAGCAGCTCTGTCAGTTCTGGTCCAGTGGAAGCATGTACGGTTCAAGCGTCTGACCCCAGATGTGCCTCAACGCCTCCCAGCTGAGAGGTCCAGTGTGAGAGGGGCCGGCACTCATGCAGCGCTAATGTTGTGGGTGTTGTCATAAGTGGATGTGAAAGGTTTTAACTATTAAAGCTTTATCTCACAGCATTTTCATTTATTCATGATGACTCTCTGAGAACACTGTTTCTTTTAGTTTGCTGTTCCAATCTGTTTGATAAGACAGAAGCTCAAACTGGATTTAAAGACTATCAAAAGAGTCCCGCCCACAGGGATTGACTGACAGGTCATTTCTGGGACTCTTGGATCAAATCTGTCTCCCCAGGAAAACAAAAAGAAGTACAAAAAGCAACATGTCTAAAGAAATGGACAAAATTTATCTGTTGAACTCAACTGACCAGCTGATCAGTGTGTGTCAGAGCCACTGCTCATCTGGGCGTGTGTGTGTATGCTTGTGTGAGAGTGTGTGACTCACGCAGGTGCGCAGGCAGCCTGGCAGGCTCGTCCTTCATTCGGCTGGCTGGCCTCGCGGCGGGAGCATGGACGGGGGAGGAAGTGGAGTTTGGCAGCGGGTTCGCGGAAGGACTGAAAGAGCTCCTCTCCTGCTATGAATAGACACAGAGACACAAAGCATGGCTCACAAAGCTCCACGACGCACCAGCCCTGAACCCAAACAGCCCCACGCCAACTCGCCTCACCTCAATATGCACCCACAGCATCAGCGAGCCTCGGTTTCGTCTTTGTACCCAGAGGAGTATGTGCTTCTAATACACATGCCTTACATACTGGGAAGACACATTCTGGAGATGCAAATAACCAGAATGCCAAACATGCTTTAGCTTAAGTGCTGCGTTGCAGTGCAGTAACCTCTCAACAATACAGCCCTACGTAAGCAAAGGCGGCATTCACAGAGTCATCATGACTCTTAAGTGGCTCGGACACATCACATCATAACTCAGTGCCAATCATTTGATACTTCTTAAAATGTACAAGTTAAAACAGAACAAAATACATGCTGTCATCGGGTGGTTAGATTGGTGATTGGTGACCGGCGTGAAAATTGTGTCATGAAAGAAGAAAATTAGTGTTAAAAGAAGAGCCGATCACCATTTATTTGCTTCTAAAACAACTGAACTAGAGTCACATCCTTAGGCCAGAAGGTAATAATGCTCATGGGAAATGAAGGCTAAAGCTCTAGCTAAAAGGCTACTGTCATAATGATATGATGCTCTACAATCCAGATTAAAAAAAAGAAACACATCTGAATGTAAAGCATGCGTCCTGTGTGAGAAGCACCAAAGGCTAGCGGTGCTAACTCTGCAAACCAATGTACGGAATTCAAATTTCTGTTGAAATGATTGGGAAATATGTCGTAGTGAAACAAACAAAAATGGGTTGAGCAATTGCCTCTCATTTTCCTGGTGGCCATTTTTTTCCACTGGCTTATAATGAACAGAGTATAAAATCAATAGAAACTTAAAATAATGAAAATGAAAGTAAGTTTGAGGAGCAGCCCTGCAATAGCTCTGCAAGTCAAAGAGGGCACCGATATCGGTTTCTGATCTAAGATGAAAAGGATTACAATCATATTCCTGTGTAGCCAAAACTTTGGCATCATATTTTACATTAAAGGATACGATCAAGTGTAAAATCAGAAAGTCATTTCTGGTGTTTGGAAATGGGTCGAAACAAAATCTTGAGCTGTTTTGGTTCTTTAGGAACGTTCTGTTTGTGTTGGCGCCCCCTCTGGAGAAAAGTGCGGCTCTAACCTCTTTGCTATAATTTTTTTGTTTGTTTGTTTGTATTTTTTTGTAAAAAAAAAAAAGGGGGGGGGGGGGCTGTTTCTGACAATAATTCCCATCCTGTTGTCCTTTAACTATGAACTGTATGCTCATCCTGGTATTTACTGTGGAAAATAGAGCAAAAAAAAGTCTGTTTCTTTACTGTGCAGTGAGACGTCTTGTATTTTTTGACACCTGTGAAGATGTAGGTGACAGACCAGAGATATTTTCAGCTTTGTCGTTGATGGACTTGTTTGCTTTTGTCATACAAAGGGATTATTGTTAATCTTCCATTTAATAACCAGCTCAGAGGAGCTTTAATAAATAACATTTTTCTTAATATATTTCATCCGAGATAATTTGGTAAGAGTGACAGATGTTAAATGGAACAATAACTGGTGGTTTTCAGTATGCATCACATCATTTTTACAACATTTCTACCACCATGGATGATACATTGTAGGGAGAGGCCAGTTTAAGGCCATCCTCTCTCAACTTGTTTCTTTTCCTGTAAATGTCGGGCAGAGCATGAAGCCAACCAAGTTTCTTGAGGAAGTGAAGCTCCTTTTGAGCCGCTTCACCACCCACCCTCTCTGAGACCTGCACACTAACTGTGTGCACCAGGAATTTCCTGTGGAAGCCATGCGATAATCTCTAAGTCTTTTATTTTCTCTTCTCATGCTGAGGCACCTTTTTAACATCCACTTTTTACAGTTCCCTCTGCACAGAAAAAAAAAGGTTAGAAAAGTTGCAATTGAAAAAGGGCTAAAAGGACGACGCTGCAGAAAATACAGAGATTAGATACAAAACTTGGCTACAGTTGTGTCCACTGTCAGCTGTGTTTGGAAACTTCTCAGGGGGTGAAGTGCAGCTCATTCTGCAGCATGCAACTGCAATCGTGCAGTGACATCAGACTCAGTAATGACTTCACATCCCTCATAAGCAAAACACCATATTTCACCCTCTGCCTCTGAACAGCTGCTCTTATTTCCAGTTATTTCAGGCTGACCTTAACATCCAAAACTTCTCATATATCTGTACTTGTGTACAACTAGTGGTTGTACCAATCAATATGACTTCTTATGTAAGATTCTTTTCTCTTTAAGTATGTATCTTTAACCGATCTGCTGGTGTTTGCTTTTTTTTTTTTTTTTTTTTGAAGAAATGAAAACTTTTAAATAACAATTAAATAAAATTTCTTCAGAGATATTATTGTTGATCAATTTCACTTTCACAGCTGCTATAATGAACAGTCATTTGTTTAAATTTTGGCGCCTCCACGGACAAAAGCACTACTGATAGTGAAGTGAAAAACATGACCACAAAGGATGCTTAACTACTTTTGGATGTGATTTTTCTTTTTAAATATCAAGACTGTTTAGCATGAAGCTTTACCAATATGTGATGCGTCTATTACTGATCATTTAAGATTAATAACGCAATGTAATTTTTCAAGAAAGGTCAAGTTATCAACAGTCTCCACAAGGCGTGCACATTATCAGAAAAAATATGGGATACAATGAGAGATTCAAAATTGCAATAGTTATATAAAGTGTAATAAGCGAATGTTAAGCTATAAGTCAACTTTAATGTCTCTGATTCATTCCTGATGTTGTACACAATGCTTATGTTTGCAGCACATTGCTGCTGGATGCACTTTATCTGAGGGCAGCGAATCGCAAACTTCATCTGACTGCATCAAAATAATAAGAACGGATGGTATTTCAGATTGGATACGAGTTGATGACATGTGCAGAGCTAAGTGTGATTTTAATGTGCAGATTTATTCCATATACTGGCATGTTGTCATAAAAAAGTAATGGGACTATATGAGCCTGTCACGAGTTTATTAGCCAACACAGACAGTAGAGTAATGGTTAACAGTGTTAACAAAACACAGTCCTATGAGGAAAACAAACACAGTAATGAGTTAATTCTGTATATTTAATGTTCAATGTGCCAATAAAGTTTGGTACCCACATATATTTTCAAAGTTTGGAAAATTGCTCCAAAAATGGTTAAAACTAAGTGCTGCAACTTTACTGTACTGCAAAGGGGTTTGCTGTCTAACAAAAAAAATTGTAAAATTTTGAAAATGAAAATCTAAATTTTGTAAAATGTGTGACGAATCTTCGATTATCTCCAATATTCATTTTGTTTTAATCGCTGACATAAGTGATAGTAGTTGCACCATAGTAAATTTCTCGTTGGCACAGTAGGCTTCATCTTACATGGTTTACAGACAAATTCAACAGTGAATGTAACCGCTCCAGTTGCTCTTTTATCTCTGTGTGTTTTGTTGTGACTGCAGCAGAATCCGTAGAACGCTTTTAATCGATGGTCGCTGAACTACACACGCGTCTATAACTGTGTTCATGTGCAGGATACAACAGGTTTGGCCCACCGGGGTAAAGCACTTTTTAGGGGGGTGGGTGGTAAACCAAACGTTTTTGCTTGTCACGGACGGTCACGACTTCTTCCCATCAGCGGCATCAGAGTGGAGGCGAACTAAAAGCGTGGAGCCGCGAGCAACAGATGACTAGCAAAACAAACTGAATGGCGCTCGAGCCCGCCGTGCTCGTGAGCTCCATGTCTATGCGAGGTGATATGCAGCACGAGAGCAGTGAGTCTCTGCAGGAATATCACAGTGAGGGATTAAAAACCCTGTGTGGAAAGTGTGTGCTGGAGGTAAACAAAGACAAGACAACGGGAAACTGTGTTACCTTATAAGCAGCGGAGGAGGACGATTCAGACATTATCTCCCGTCAACTTCTCTCCTTGTCCTTCCACTTTTCCGCTGTCTCTTCTTTATCTGCGTTTTTCCTATAGGAACCCACACAGCAGAAGCGGCAGCCCTGCTCGGCTTGTTGTTGAAGAAGTTCTTTTTTTCATGTAGCCGTGTTGCTTTGTCTTTATTTATCTGCTGGTCGGGTTCATAGCGCGGCTGTTAGTGTGAAAACTTCTTTTGTCTGTCTGCGTGTGTTTTCCCTTCAGATGTCGGCAGCGTGCTGGTTAATAATCCCTTCCTGGAAGAGCAAGACTGAAGAGAGAGAGAGAGGAACCGACACAGCTCGCTCTCTCTCTCTCTCTCTCTCTCTCTCTCTCTCTCTCTCTCTCTCTCTCTCTCTCTCTCTCGCTCTCTCTCTCTCATTGATCTGGATGTGTGTAAAACGGCGAAATGACGTGAATTCCCAGCATTGAGCCTTGCCCCCTTTTAAAGGGAAACCCGTAGCAGGAAATCGCAGCAGGTCGCGAGGCAGAGATACAACTGCAGGCTGTTAGACTGACACACTTCTTTTCACTTTGCTATTTTTTTTAATCAAAGCTTAATGCAAATGCGGTTACGCGACAGGCTAAATCGCCACTGTACACTCAGAGGGAGGATAGTTCAAAAAGCAAAAGCAGCACAGTATATTAAAGACGTGCAAAACAACCATTAAAACTTCATGTGGACCGAATTCTGGTTAAAACCAAAAAAAATTCACTTTAAATGCAATCACTGATTGTCATAATAAACACCATAATAAAACCTCCGGTTCTCTAAATGACAAGGGAATTGACGCATGCAACAACAAACAAATGGGCCAGGCCTACTCAGTTAAAATTGATGCACTTTTACCTACACTGTACACTTTTTTATTCTTTTTTTAAAAAAACCTTTTTTAAGCATTTCTATACAGTTGATCACTTGTAGGACAAAGTTATTTTAACTCAGTAGTTCTCTGATAAACTGACCTTTTGGCACCATGTTTTTATTTGGCCTTCAAGTTGAATGATTGGTTTACTCTACTAGAGCTGCAACAATTAATCAAATGATCTACTATTTATCGATTACCAAATTAATCGTCAACTATTTTGATAATCCATTAAACGGTTTAAGTAATTCTTTGAGAAAAAGAAGTCTCAATTCTCAAATTTCAGCTTCATAAATGTTAGTATTCTCTACTTTTTAGTCCTGAAAACCTTTGTTTTGCAAACAAGCCATTTGATGTTGTCATCTTGGACTCTGACAAACAATGACATTTTTCAGCATTTTCTGACATTTTATGGACCAAACAACTACTCAGTAAATCAAGAGAATAATGGATAGATTAATCGATAATGAAAATAATTGTTTGCAGCCCTATACTCTACCCACTGAACTCCCGACGGTTTCCTGACATTGTCAGGACATACAGTTCCTGACATTGTCTTGAATTACCGTTCACATATGTACCTCAAAGTTTGGGATGAGGATCAACTCACCCTTGCTGACAATTGGTGGGGTTGTAAGGTAAAAGTATGTTCAAAGAGGACGTGAACAGATTAACCACCCCCAGGACAAAGTATGGACATTTTTAGGACAGCAGTTTAAAAAGGCCTTCATATTGTTTCACAGTCACAGTCTGATCTCATTCATTCACACATGCACTTAAGTCTTTCAGGAAGTAATTTTTCTGCCAATCTACTGGTGCATGTAGGTTGTGATGAAAGAAGAGCCAGCTTGTGAACTCAGCAGGTAAAAGTCACGAAAGTCACTTTGTGACATTAATATCGTGTAAACTGCACAATATTCATGAATATAATGAAGTTGCTTCACACTCTTTGCTGTTAGAAGAAGTGTTTACTCTGATAGATTTTTGAGGTGGGCAGCTCAGAATTCTTCTACAATGATTATTGAGTGCAAATATGAAAAGGCTTCAATGTAGCACAAAAACTAGCTCCGTTGAATCGATGAAGGACATGCCTTCCTGATACAAATGCTGTAGCCTATAATATCAGTGCAAAAAGGTGTGTATGTGTGGATATCAGAAGTGAAAGTGAGCATGGAAGGGTGATAAGCAGAGAAGGTAAAGACAAACTGATCACTCAAGAGTCAGTGGACAAAAGGCAAAGAGTGGATATTTGATCAGAAGCTTAACTTAAAGCTCCTGTATGCAACTTTCACAGTTGAACAAAGTGGTGGTGGCTGTTTTGGTCCTGTATGTGTTAAATTATTAATCTCATCTTGCTCTTTTGATAGTTAAATGTATCACTCATCAAGAGTCTTTGCCAAATTTACAAAAGGACCTACCTGTAATGTGTAGTTTATCACTTAGACTGACATCTACTCCCTGCTGATGGTTTAAGACATTGAAAATAACTGTACAGAAATAGTCCCTCTACTTGTGAATGGCACGGGTTTCTTTTTTTTTAGGTCATTAAGACATATCAATATTTTTTTGGAGCACCAAAAGTTTGTTGAATGACCATGATATTACTGTGCTTGAATGGCCAGCAAACTGGCCAGTCATGAAACCTGCAGAGAACCCATGGAGCACTGTCAAGAGGAAGATGAGAGACACCAGACCCAGTAACGCAGACGAGCTGGAGGCTGCTATCAAAGCAACCTCGGCTTCTGTAAAACCTCAGTAGTGCCACAGACTGATCGCCTCCATGCCACACCACAATGATGCAGTAGTTGGTGAAAAAAGATCCCCAACCAAGGAGCATGTGCAAATAACGAAACATACTTTCCAGAGGGCCAGCATTCTGTATTATAAACCCTTTTTAATAGTCGTATAATATAATTATTTTAAGAGGTACTAACGTTTGGGTTTTCATTCACTGTAAGTCATAATTATCATAATTAAAGAAATAAATTCTTGAAATATGATAGTATTTTTGTAAATGATAATAATAATTTAATAATAATAATAATTTATCAGAGCAGCAGTGCTTCTCACATTGAAATAGCCTGATTGGCACAGGTTTCCCTCACAGATGGTGCACAGAGCTAAATTAACAAACTAATCTGTTGCAAATTAAGAAGTGAAAATAAATGAAAGCGCTGTTCAAAGTGTAAGGTTGTCGGATCAGCCTCAGTGCTTTTTGGTGTGGTCTACTCGGGTCCTTGGAATGGTTAGATAAGGGTATAGCTGGTGTTTGATGGTGGAGAGAAACACGTGTCCACAGGTTTCAAGCTTAAATTACTAAAACGGAAGCTCTGTTCTTTGAGCAAAATCTAAAGCTTTTAGAGTTTCTGGTGGCAGATGGTGAAAGAGAAGAAAAGGGAAGAAAAAAAAAAGGCCTTGGAATAATTGCTTGCAACATGCACGGCACAGTATATTTCCTCCACAGTGAGGGAGGGGGCAGGATGCTAAGAGGCTGATGGGAAATCTGCTGCAAGTTACCAGGCAAATGCAAACAAGGAAAGCTGAGAAATAATAAATGTTCATCCTGATGCTTCAGACTGAGACCAGATCAAATACTGGGTTTAGATCATTTAGAGTTATAGTCTGTTTATTTCTTAACACATTAAATCAGTGCGGGCATAATACATTTGTGCAAAAACACAACAGTTGATCAAGTGAATACAATTATACTTAATTACATTTTAATTTCTAAAAAAATGTTAAATTTTTCATGATGCTATTATTGGTGTAAACAATACTTAAAAAAAAGAAAAAAAGATAACCAGTGAAAGGTAGCCTGATTCACGAGGTCCAGTTTCTTGCTCATCCATCTTTTAGTCCAAAAATACACAACAAATGTATTTTCTGCAGTTGAGACATGTGCTGGGTTTGGCTGAAAATCACAGATTACATTAATACTATTACAGTGATCGCATTAAAAGGGTGGCAAATGTAATCTTACACACCTACTGCAAAAACACAGTAATCAGATTAAAGACACTTCAGAGGAAAGGCGAGAAAGGGCCTTAGTTCATTCTAGTAAGGTGCAAAAGAAGTCATCCTGTAATTGTATTTAACTTTATTTCCCTAAAACCAACAGACGTGATCCTCAGAAAGTAAAGCAATGGAAACCAGGAGAATTGCAGAGACAGGCATATTTGTTTCTTTCCGGTAAACTGTAAATACTCCTACAATATCAAAAGATAGAAAAAAAGAACTGCAGTGTATTTACAGTGTTCTTCAGAATCGGTATTTTGAAACGAATGTAAACAGGTAAAGCTTCACAGATTATCAGAAATGATCCTTCTTTCCTCATCGCCTCTGCTTCCTGGGAGCAGAGTGAAGTCATGTGACACTGGGGCGCCCTCAAGTGGAGAACAGCAGTGTAACAGCTTATTCCTGGTATCTCAAGTTAAGTTTCGTTTTCCAATCTTCGGAAATGAAACTCCTGACCTGATCTTGCACTTTCCGATTGCCGTGAACTCAGCAGCTGCTCTCTCCTGCTGCAGTCTCGCTTGGGGGTGGAAGGAAACACAATCGATGAAACAATGGAGACCGAAATATTAAAAATCATCTGCGCCCA
The DNA here is from genome assembly GCA_030710495.1 of Labroides dimidiatus. Lineage (NCBI taxonomy): Eukaryota > Metazoa > Chordata > Actinopteri > Labriformes > Labridae > Labroides > Labroides dimidiatus. The sequence goes on along the minus strand of CM061162.1, from coordinate 13,524,172 downwards.
TCAAGGATCAGTCGACACCAAGTTTTTGATATCTAATCTTGGATTCGGTGAGGCTACGAATGAGCTCATAAGTAACCGAGAGAAATTTGTTTTTTGCTGTCCATACGGGCAGCCAAAGGTGGTGGCCAGGACCAGCCTGAGTCTGTGCAGAGTCAGAGTCTGTACAGGATCATGCAAGGGGTTGCACCTGTGTAAAAACTTCCTTTTCAGCGGATACTGCCAGTTCACCCAGTCCAGGTAAATATATTTTCAATGACGGAAAAGTCTAATATTAATCCATTTACTAGTATTTCCTATTTGAAGATGGCTTTTACAGATATGACACACTTGTTTTGGGACATTGACTTTAAAAGTCAGATAATATTTAATGTAAATAGGGAATTTGGGTTGAGTCAATGACATGCTGACATTAAGTGAGATTAAACTCAATGTGAAACTTTTTAACGCGTGGTGCGTTCAGGTTCGATCCTCATTTTCAAGTTGACGCTTCCCTATTGTTATTTTACGTAATAGCAGACATAGCGTGGCTAATTAATAATTTAATAACATTAATGTGATGTTAGCTTGAATTTTGGACCACTGTGTATCAAGATATAGTGTGAAATATTTGTATTATACTTAAGCGGTCTAATAACGCCAATTTCCTTTGTCTAAACAACACCAGTAGTGAGCTAATTTAGCTTGAAAATACATGAGAATAGGAAAAGCTAGCTTAGCTGTTAAATAGACGTTAATACAAAATAGCTTGATTCAGTCGATGAGTTTGGTCCTGGACTGTTTCTTGGCTCTCATCCTGTAAACTACAGGCATTAGTAATCATCAGTCATCCAAGATACACCATAAAAACTTAGTTTTGCCGTTGGCAGACAATAAAAACAAGTCAGTTATATTGGTAGCTCAGTGTCCCAGCTCTGATATAATAGTGACCTTCAACCCCTTTAATGTGTCGTCACCAATATCTGAGATAAGTGTGAGATACTTTAACACGTTGTCATACCTCACAGGGTACTACTAAAGATGATATTATTATTATATTGTGTTATTAAAGCTCTGCAATATTTAATCTTTTATTAACAACTAAGATGGATATTTGATTTTGTAATCCTCACATTTATTTTTGTTTTTATATGTCAATTTAGCAAAATATACCTGGTAAAGAATCATCACCCTGAATTTTTGGCTTTGTATCATGACTAAACTTTGTCTTGTTGTTCTTCAATGTCAGTAAGGGATGCTGCTTCTCCCATGATCTGGACTCTTGTTACAATCAGATGATACTGAAACAGCACGAGCTGGAGAGTCTTAGCAGGACCGAGCTGTGTACACTTCTGTTGCAGAGTGATAAAACCCTCCTGCCTTCTGTGAGTTTGACTTCATGTAAACTATCATCTATCAACTGTTTTTCAATGTCAGTAATTGATTGATCACGAGTGGGTTTTTTTTTTTTCAGTACTTAATTGGTTGCACAGATCCTTGCGAAAACAAATTGTTTAAGGTTCTAGGGTAACTGAAAAATTTATTTTTACTTTTGCACAATGGTGCCATCTTATCTCCTTGTCTTATCCTCTCCATACCAGATATGTCATGACTACAACAATGGTCCTGGTTTGTACGGCAAATGTCAGGATGGTGCTGTTTGCAAAAGACTGCATATCTGCGAAAGGTACCTGCACCGAGACTGCAACTGCCCCCGGACTCATGATTTCAGTGCCCAACAGCCATTGATTCGTCTGGGGGATTGTGGTATTCCTGACAGCCTGTTTCCCTGCTTGAAATCTGTTTATCTAAACAAAGCGGCTTTGAGGTTCTCTGAAAGAAAGGGTGATGGGAGCAACAAGGACAACCGTCAACAGGGGCAACTGAACGCTGCAGCTGGTGAATGTTCTGTGGCAACAGACAACGATGAAAACCGTTTTGTAGATGGTTTAAACTTACAACGTAAGGAGTGGTATAGAGGAAGAGGACGGGGAGGTTTTCAGGGAAATAGAGGCAACAGGGGCCATCGGGGCAACAGGGGCCATCGGGGCAACAGGGGCAATAAGAGAAACCAGGACAGCCGTCCACAGCTGAAGAAAACCCTTTCTAGCAGTGACATTGCAGACATTAGTGCCTTGGACCTGAACGAGGATGGAGGACCAACCGAAGGCAACACTGGACTGGAAGAAGCTAATAATGCTCATGCAAAACAAGCAAGTATTTTTAACAAGACTGCAACAGATGGCAGAGGTAGAGGTGGCCACGCCACCAGAAGCAACCATCAAGAGCTGCAGCGAGCTGGTTCCCCTAGCGACGTCTCAACTGCCGGCAGTGAGGATGGATCAAACTACAGACAATGGCCTGTCAGAGGTAAATTTTACAGGCTCAAAATGCTTTGTTGGAAGCGTTTTCTTAACATGCATTTTAAAATGTTGCTCTGTTTAATTTTTGTTTCCTGCAGATAAAACTGAGATATGCATGTACTTCATCAAAGGATACTGCAAACACGGTGACGGTGAGTTATCAGTGATACAAAGATTGTTGCCAAAACAGTGAGAATTGCACTTAAATGATGAACTTTGGAGGTATCATCGTGAGCATGTCCCAGTCTTATTCAATGGGTGGTTTCTTCTCAGAGCGGTGTTACAAAGCTCATAGCAAGTTGCCGTACAGATGGGAAGTCAACCAGGATGGCAAGTGGACCGCCATGCCTAATAATGAGACGATTGAGAAGGACTACTGTGACCCCAAAAGCACATACAGGTACACACAGATTTTGCTTTTGTTCACGTACTACATGCTACATTTTAGCCAGATCAGGATGTTCTGCTGGTATTGTGTGAGGTTTCAAAAACAGCCAATGACTGATTGGTTAGAATAGCGATCACATTTGCTAATTTCATACTGATTGCTAACATCAACAGACTCAACTTTACTGCTGCTTCACGGTGTGTTTGTTTGCTGCAGTTTAATGCCACTTACACAGACAGGGGCTGAATGGAGATCACGGTTTGTCTGACTGATCCAGTGTCAGCAGTTAGCCACGTCCTAAACACACAAAGTGTTAGGAAGGGTGTGTGTGAATAAGTACATCCAGCCTTATTTGTTGAATCGCTAATCAGGATGTCATTTTCACCAGGATATGACATTGACAGAGACGAGAGTGTAAAATTTGGAAAAAGTTGTCACAAACCCTCTCAAAAACATTGATTTCCTTGTGGTGGGGTTTGCGTATGTGGAGTAGCAACATAAGCATTCATGTTACTGTTTCATAGCTAGCTTAAGCATGTTCAAGCGTACTGACAAAGATCCTCCCCAGATTTAAAAATCCCCACCCCCATGAGAAGAATTTAGAGGGAAATATCACCTATTTGGAAAATGAAATTTAGGCCTTGTACATCAGTTGGCATAATTGGTTTAAACACTCGTTTGGGCAAAAGTTCATTATTTAAAATTTCTATTTAAAGAAGAAGGGTCTCGCTCCAGCTGCAGCCGCTACAAAACGCGCTTCATACAAAAGAATTCCCCGACAAAACATGCCCCATCAATTTATACAAAACACACCCCTCTGATCAGCCACCATAGCACAAGTTGGCATGTTTTGTCAGGATCTCAGTCTGTACAGGGAGTGGTTTGTGCTCTACCTGCGGCTGTGGTTGGGTATTATTGACTTAAAGAGTGAAATCAAGACATAAGCTACGTTTCCATTATACCTAGAATTATTAAAGTTTATTGCAAAAGTGCGATGGAAACACCTTTTTTTTGCAAAAACACCTCACTGGGCGCACTCAGCGCAGCTTGCCAGCTTGTACAGAGCTATGACCACCAGCTTCTTTGTCAGTACTAGCTCCCGAGAGGATAATGAATCTGGTGCAACTAGATCCTCGATCGACTCGCACAGTATGTTGAATGTAGGCCGGGTCATCCTGAAGTTTTGGATCCACAACTCCTCTTTGAACTCCTCGGCCACGATCCTCTCCCAAAAGTCCCTAGTACGTGGCCGCTGCCACACATACAGACTCTTGTGATTATAGTTAAATATCCTCTGCCTTCATCACAGAGACACTAACACCCACCAAAATGAAAGCTCCGGCTCTTAAAATGTTATTTGGTATCCATGGTTACCGCCAGTTACAGTCCTCCTTCCTTTTTCTACATTTAATTCTTGCGGGACGAGATTTTACTTGTTACGTGCAATTCTAGTCGTAAAGGAAACACCGGCCAGGCGCAATTGTACTTAATTGAAACGTCAGAAACATAATTATCTATTTTATTGTGAAAAAGTGTGATGGAATTGCAGCTTTTGGCACTGCAGTGTTTGTTTTTTAATTAACACTGATCTAACTGTTTTTCTATTGTGATGCTAGTATTTATATACTATTAAAGAGCTCAGTGCTTTCGTTCTCAAGTATCACAGCAAAGTTATGTGATGATGGAAAAAACCATACATTTAAATGTCAGATGAATGAAACTTGTCTTTTTTTGTCCTGTTTGTAGTACCAGCAGTCCAGCAGTACATTTCGACACAATGACCCAAGGAGAGAACAAAGTACGCCGACTCTCCACCGTGAACTCTTTGCTTCAGCCAGACTTCATCCACACCACCGAGTGGCTTTGGTACTGGGAGGATGAGTTTGGAAAGTGGAACATGTACGCCTCAGCTGTGAGTAGCTTACAGTCAGAAACGTTTTCTCTTTTAAGCATTGCTCTTTAAACATCCATGCTCAGTATCCTGCACAGAACAGAATGGAAGGAGACTGCTTGGTGGAAACACTTTAAGATTAATGTGGTAAAACTCATGCAGATCCATGGTCTGCATGACTTTTAGCTCTTTATGAAACTCCTCCAAAAGGGGTCTCAGCACCGGGCTGGCTCCCTGAAATCCACACAACCTCCACCTTTTGGCATCTCCTCCTACAAAGTGTGCCGTGTGGGTGATAAAATCTGGGCGACAGTGGGTTGTTGTCGCCTCTCAATCGGAAGGTCGAGGGTTCGATTCCCAGCTCATGTCGAAGTGTCCACTGAACCCCAAATTGCTCCCACTGTTCTTCAGTGGTGTGAGGATGAGTATGACTGGTTTAGATAAAACTGATGGCCAATAGGTAGATTGTTCTGCCATCAGTGTGTGAATGTGGTGTGGATGGGTGAATGCAGTGTAAAGCGCTTTGAGTGGTCACTAGAGAAGCGCTATATAAGTACTGGTCCATTTACCATTCAGAAGACCTGTTGTTCCTGTGGTTTTTGTTGTTCCTACTTGCATAAAACTGTTAAACTTGAAATTTAACATGCATGCATGGCTGGAGCCTGGATAACCCCTGGTATTTATATGAATACTGAATCAAAAATAGTCTCAGATTTCCGTTTTTCTGTGTAAACATAACAGCCAGTAAGGGCCCATATTTTGAAAGGTAGTTAAGCCCAAAGGTCCCCTGATTGGGGGACTCTGGACCTGATGCATCTCCAGTGCGAAATGCTGTTTACAAAGAATTTAGCTATACATACGACGTCAGAGTCTGGTATAGATTTTCAAAAAGAAAAAAAACAGTTGTATTTGGATGTATTGATCAGCATTAGTGATAAACAAATAAAATATATAGTTTTGTAGATGAAAAAATTCAAATGACACAAATGGACCTTTGAGTTGCAGAGTTATACTCATTTTGTTATGGGTATGCAATTTTGGAGCAGAGGCCTGAAAAATCAGCTCAGGGTTCAAAGGGTTAAAGGTTGGTCACAGTTTAAAGTCTCTCTTTAATGTTGGATATCTCATCATGTTTTTGAAATAACTAGTGTGAGTTAGCAAACACTGGAGCATCGGGGAAAAAAACACAGAAGCAGAAAACAGTTTTCGTTGAAGATATGCACAGTGACAAGCTGCCTCAGCAAGCTAAGCTAGTGGGGCTGATGTGGACTGAAAATGGTCACTTTACCTTCATTTCAGTGACATTTTAAAGGCACCTGAAACTCTAAACACTGCTGTAAGCAAAGGGTTTACTGCAACACACTTTCTCTCTGGAATCTCTGAAAATATTCTTATGTGATGTACAAAAAATGTGGTGGTGCAAGCTCTGCTATAAAGTGGAGTCACATGCAGTGTTCAGTTATCTTAGCCACACTGGGTGGGGTAAAATTGGACTCTAGCAGCTGTCAGCTTTTGTTCTTTTAAAGGGATAGACAAATCAAATCTTTAGTCACTATTTCCATCACATGACATGTTAAAGTCACTCTGACCTGACCACAAACTCTGTTTATATAACACTGTAACTCCACATACTCTGCTGTCCTGTTTTCCTCAGGCTGGTACCCATGCACATCTTTTAAATATTAATCTGATCGTCTATGACTCTACATTCTGGAAAATGAATTATAAGAGGAAGAGCTGCGTAGATCGGCTGTGTGGCAGCAATTTTTGAGGAAAGAGATAAGAAGCAGAGGAGAGATGGAAGCCAGATTGCATAAATTTTGATTAGTCATGCTTGTGTTACACTGATGGTTCAAGAAATAAAGCAATTGAAGTTTTTTTTCCTTTAAAAACTCCTAAACCAGAATCCAGAAAGCGGTATTTGAAATGACTTATTTAGTTTTTATCTTACTTTTTTTTCTTTGTTTGTTTGTTTGGGTTGGAAACAGAAATTAGAAGGTGTGAATGTAATCAGTATTAAGAGCTTGTATTTAATGCACGGTCTTTTTAGATGCCTTGTGTCATTACATATTGAAATAAAAGAAAACGGGAAGAAAAATTCAGAAAATTTAAGGTTTGTAAAACATTTGATACACTCAGCAAACGGATAAAAGAAGCACATTCTGCCTACTCGATGAAAACAATGACTTCACATGCTGTCGGCCATATTTAAAAGTATGATTTTAAGTATTGTTATTGATGTTTTGCAGTCTGGTGGACACAAAGCAGCAGACATGGACAGTGCTAAACTGGAGCAGAAGTTTCTGGACAACGACAAGGATGTAGTGGAGTTCACTGCTGGTTCACAGTCGTATTCTCTCAGCTTCCAAGGTGGTCAAAGATTTCTTTACTAATCCACATCAAACACAGGGATTGTAAGCATGTAAGTGTGTGATAATCACGTCTGTGTTTCTTCAGATATGATCCAAACAAACAAGCGCTACAGCACCAAGAGGCTGGTGAAAAGACGGCCCCGCTTTGTCTCTGCAGCTGAAGTCCAAGCGAAGAGAGTCAGGTAACACATCCATCATTGATGGGGAGGAAAAAAGAAAACATCTTTGGGGAAAATAAAACAAAATGTGGTTTGATTTCTCACCACAGGAAGCCTGTGGGTCAGTCAATTTTCAGTACTATACCAGACCACTGGGACAAGACCCAGGTCCCCCAAACAGGATACAAGGTACTGTGAACACACCTTTTATGAATGTGGCATAACGTCTGCTCATTTGAAAGTATTTTTAAATAAACACTGAAAAGCTAATGAAAGGTGCAAATGTTTGGCTGGATCCTGAAACTCTGAAGTCTCACCCATCTTCCGCTTGCGTCCTTTGCTTCCATGTTTGTTCCTCCTGCCAGAGATACAATGAAATGAAGAGAGTAGAATCGTTTAATCACAATCTCATACTGTCTGATGTATGTTAATGTGTCAAGGCACCCCTAAAGTTCAAGTAAAGTTCAGTAAAGTCCAAGCCACTGCAGCATCCAGTCCATGAGTAATATTACATACAGAGGCGTCTGTCAGTGAAAAGACTTCCGCAAAGACTACTCTCATTGCTCCTCCAATGTCCCTCCTCTACCCTCCATCCTCTGTCCTCTGAGCAGCATTAAGAGCTTTGGATCACCACTTAAAGGCTGGTTACGCTTTCTGCACAAATGTGATGCATGAGATCTGCACGAGAGAACACGAGTAGCTTTTATGCCTTTTAACACGCTGCCCGGCGTCCATTCTCAAACTGCAGGGGGCAGCGTATCGCAAACACATGTCTACCACAGTACTAATCTAGAGAAGAGGAAGTTGTTCGATCTCTGTGTGGTGAATCATATAAATGCCAGTGTTTGTTGTACTTTGGACACGAGGAGCCCCTGCTCGTCCACACGGGAGTGAGGGACGAGTGAACCTCGCAGACACCTCAAGCATAAATCAGGCTTTAGTATAGCAGGAAGAGAGAGGACAGTGGAGACTGCAGTTAAGAGCTTTGGGATCCACCCAGACTTTAAAATGAACTGATTTATCTTCATGGATTTTCACTTTCTACCATGAAAATGCACAATTTACTTTACAGTGTGAATCAGGGACACTTGGTCAATTAATGATTAAGATGTATTTAAAAAGGCCACAAAATGTTGATTCTTTTCAGCAGAATAATGTCACCTTTGTCTTTACTTTTCCAGAGAGTCCCCCTCTTGCGCACCTCAGATGAATTCAAGGAGATTGAAGGTCTTTTCTGCCAAACTCTCAAAGGCTTTGATGTCATAAAAATTGAAAGAATTCAGAACAAAGCTCTCTGGGAGGTCTTTCAGTGGTACGTGTGGGATTTCCATGGAAACTTGCCAATTAAACATGAGGGCTACAGCAGCTGAAGCGATGAGCTGCTGGTAGCTTTTGATGAAGAGGATCTTAGAAATGCTCTGTACCTGTTACTCTGTAAAGACATTTAAATTGTTGTTCTGCTTAGCAACTTTTATCATTATTTACTTTTACTTTTAGCCCGACAGCAACTTTATAAAAAAAGCTTATTTTTTTCTGCCTTCACTCCTCCTTCACCAGGAGGCTGATGGTGTTTTTTTTCTGTATTTTTAAATAAAGGCAGAAAAACCAGATGGTGAACAACAACAACAACAGGCGTACAGTGACAGAGAAAAAGCTTTTTCATGGCACAGACTCCAAATTTGTGGATGTCATCAGCCACACCAACTTTGACTGGAGAATCTGTGGAACTCATGGAACAGCGTTTGGCAAAGGTGAGTTGAAGAACATACAAGAACAGGATAAGGTATTACCTTACACCTAAAGTTTTGACAACAGGGCGCAGATGGCCTAGCGGTCGAGGCTGCGCCCCATGAGATTTGCTCTTGAGCGGGTGGCCCTGTTTCTCAAGGCATAACAAGCACCAAAATATAACTCATATCACTCCTATCGTACACCATATATCAGGCCAAAATAATTTAATAAATTAATCATTGTTTTAAACAAGTTAAACCTCCTATCTGATCCATGGATGGATTTAATCTTTGGTCCCTTCACTAGCCAAATGAAACTTGTTGCTCATGCTGGCAGAATAAACAGCCTCATCTGTTGACTTTATCCCAGAAATTAAAATCAACACAAAGCTGCAGACAGATTTTCCATGTGAGTTTTAGAAGGATACAGTTTGCAAAGAAAACACAAACATACCAACCATACCAAAATGTACTTAAAGGCAATGTTGGTAATCAGATTTAGATAGACTTATTGTTATTCTAGTTAAAATGATCTTTAGGTCCTCATCTCATCAATGCATGACGTGTTCTTAAAATAGAGCGAAAAATATCTGCTGTCAACAGCAGAAATAAACCTGGGAAAACACCAACCAATCCTAGCGATTAGGATCCAATTTGTTAAACCAATCAAATCCTGTCCTGCCACTCTGCTCGCCTCCTGAGCATATATTTTGGCAGTATGCATTAGCCACGATTCAATGAGCATAACCAAGAGGGATCCAAGTACTCTGGAGAATGGCAGAAAAACTACCTATACCCCGATTACTGGTAACGTAGTGCAGACAAAAACGATGTGCTGAGGACCGGTTTCAGTCCGTGGTTTTTAATTATACTGAACAAAAATATAAACGCCCCATGTCACTCTTTTCAGCTTTTATTACCATTACAGTTAATCAGCACATGAAATCAACCAAAATTCATTTTATTATTGATTAATGTTCAGATAACAGTCCGTTACATCTTGGTGGTGGCATCTGAAAATGAGTGGCATTCAGTAGAACATGGTGGGGGTCAGGGCCAAGAAATTCACTTTTCAATATCTTGTGTGTCCACCATTTGCGTCTCTCAATGCCACACATGGTCTTCGCATGGAGTTGATGAGGTTGTCTATGGTGGCTTGTGGGATGTTATTCCACTCTTCCTGGAGGGACACACGGAGCTGTCGCACATTCCCCGGAACTGGAACACGATCACGGACACACATGTGGCCGACATGGATGAGGTCGATTTGCAGTACTGCCAGTCTCACGGAAACGAAGTCTTGAACGGCCTATCGTCCAATAGTGAACATTCAGCTGTGCAGCGACCGCTCGGGCGGACATCCTTGCATCCAGCATGCCAATGGCACGTTCTCGCATTACTACAGACATCTGAGGCATGATTACTTCTGACAAAATTGGACATTTTGAGGTGGCCTTTTATAGTCCCCACTGTAAGGAGTGCCTGAGTACTAATCATTCTGTTTAAGCTGCTTTTGTGTATCCCACACCCAAGTACTGAGTGGATTCACTGCATCACTGAGCAAATGCTCAATGACAGAGATGGACTCAAATGTGGCACACAAATCAAGAAAAATATTAATTGTGTACAAGTACAAGACAGTATATACTCACTCAGGACGGTTCAATTCATATGTCTTCAGTATTTGACATGGGGCGTTTATATTTTTGTTCAGTGTAGTTACCATCATATGGTCACTAATCAGTGGCGCTCGTGCATGTGATGGGGGGCATCGTTTCAGAGGAGCACTGAGTGTGGGAGGGGGGGGGCTAAATGGAGTCCTGAGGAGATGCTACATTCAAATTCATGCTAGTTTTGCATGACTACCAACCCTGCCTTTAAACAGACCAGACTACTTGGTGAAAATCAGCTTGTGCATCAAGCTAGTACCTGCACCCAGAGCAGATAGTTGCATCAAAACCAGTTATTGCACCAGAAACTGTCAGTGCACATACCTCTGTCATTATTCCCTTCACCATTTTTTGCACAAAATTAAGTCACTCTACTTAAAACTAGAAACTGGGCTTATATCTGGCTGAATCAAGTGCATCAAAACCATTTTTTGGGGGGCTTGAGTTGTTTTTGTTTACACAGGTAAAGGATTAGCTGATTTCTTTTCATATGGAAAATAATGAGTTAGTACAGACCTTTCACTGTTTCCACTTACTATGTGATGTAAAATAATTGTTTCCAAACCTAGGTAGCTACTTTGCCCGGGACTCCAAATACTCCCACAACTACACCGGTGACTCAGACGTGAGATCCATGTTTGTGGCCCGAGTGCTGGTGGGAGACTACACCAAAGGACTTTCTGACTACCGCAGGCCTCCCTCTAAGGACGGTGGAGACATAAACTTCTATGACAGCTGCGTGGATGACCCCATAAACCCTTCCATCTTTGTTGTGTTTGAGAAGCACCAGATCTACCCTGAGTACCTTCTGCAGTATAAGAGCACTCACCCACTTGTTTCAGTGTATGGTGCCTCATCAGTTCCAGCATCAAGACCAGTTCCAGCACCGAAACCAGTTATTGCAGCGAAACCAGCACCTACACTTAGAGTGGCCCCTAAACCCAGTGTAGCATCTTATCAACCCAGCTCACTGTCCTACCAACCCAGCACATCTACTTACCCATACCAGACCAGGGCCTATGGAAACCCATTCACCCAGCCTTCTCCTTCTCCCTCCCCAACCCCGAGCCCCAAGAAGCAGTCTGACTCCTGTGTCATTGCTTAGATGCAGGTCTACAGCAATGTGAGATGCATTTAGTTAAAGTACCCAGACAAAGCTCATGCTAATGCTAATGCTCTGGTTTGTTGGTCTTTAAAAAAAATAATAACAATAGACATCAGTTTGAGTGTGCTGTGTGGACTAGAAAAGCTTTGATCCAACACATGACAAAATTACTGGAAATAGCTTTCTTAGAGAACTTAGTTTTACTCTTGCTGGCGACACCTATGGCGATGAGCTGTTATTGCAAGTGTTCGCTTTTTTCGGAGCTTGCTTTCTGATATTGGTGCTAACCATGAGGCAAAGTTTTAACCGAACTGAGCTGGCTGTTGGAAACTGGGCTTTAGATAAAAAACAAAGTGAGGACACTTTTTCTGTGTTTGAATGTTGTTTTCATTCGTACCAAGAATGTGTAAGACAACAGTCAAATTGGAAAATATGGTTAAATATACCAGAAATTTTCTATGGCTTCATCATCATGAATTGCAATGAGTAGGGGTATTAATGTCCTCCAACCACTCTCCAAACTTGTCGCATTGTACCCAGAAAAACAACTTAAAAACAGGCTGTTGAAATGTTTGTATGGGGAGGTTGTTTTACTGGGCAAAAATAGCCAGTGACTTCTTTAGAGTGGAAGTTTAAAGAGATTACAAAATGATTATTACAACGTGAAATGGAATGAACTTTTGACTCAAAGTAGGGGTACCAGTTTCAGTACCAACACTGGGCTCATGTTCTGCTATAAAATGGATATCGCGTACGATGGAGATTTACTTTTCCCAGACACGTAAACAGACGTTTCTATCCCTGTTTTCTTCCTGCCCCCTTTGTCACTTCATAGCAGAGCCATGCTCATTGGTTAGAGGGCACATTCGCCTCTCCCTGTCAGAGCAGGCGTCATTTATAGAGAGGTAAAATGTGGCCTAGCAGTCAAGTGAAGTTGAATGTTGATGAGTAACAGCACCGCAGGGAATTGTGTCTACGTTACAATGCCTCGACCTCCTTTAAAGTGTTTCAACTGATGACTCGGATAATTTAAAAGAGGAGGGACTCTAAATACTCTGACAATCATCTGTAATTCAACGATAAACACATCTCTGGGGAATTTTTCACAATAAAAGTCTTAAGTCATGTTCTAATACTTTGACTCTGAAACTGCTGTGTCATGGGATGTTTTCACCAAGATGAAGATTGGGACTTGAGTAAAAGATATTTCATTAAAAATTTTGCTTGAAGTCATTTCCCCAATCAGTTACCACAGACCCTCCACAAAGCTGGAGAAACATGCACATCTTGTTCACTCAGTTTAAGTCACTGTTTGTTTGTTTTTCAAAAATGTTAGTTCATAGTTAAATTTCATAGAATTGTAATTTTTTGTGAAGTGTAAAAACTTTTAAGCCAGTTCGCCTGTTTTTTGAAATTTCATGTTAAAAAATACTAAAAACTGATGTTTTAAAAAACGAACTACAAACAAACCAAATCAAATACAGTTTTTGCAAAACGAAAAAGATCCGCTCAGGGATATTTTTATAAAACCACACAAAGCCATTAAATTGTTCCACTCGTTACATTAAAGAATTAAATTGACTAGTGGAGGTCAGGAAGTCTTTAGAAGCCTTAAAATCAGTACTGTCAATGTGGATGAGATTTTGTGTTGTGATTGAAATTTGTTTCACACAATGTTAATGTTGAAAATCTAAATTTGTGTGAATATCGTAAAATTGTTGCTGTTTTAAAACTGTTGTTCTGCTAATGATATTAAACTTTGTGCATTAAAATAAATAAAATATTCATGTCGGATCAAACAGGAATCTTTGTTTTCTTATTTACAGTGCATAGTCTTCTTTGCTTGTCCAGAGTTGCAGCAGTGTTTCTCTGTGTTTTCCTGTCTGTCTCATAAGTGAATTAAAAAACGCCACGAGTTGTCTGGTTTGGCCTCTTAGTGAAATGAGGCAGAGCATAAAAATAGATAATTATAGCTGCTGCTGCTTCCTTTGACATTAAACCTGCAAATAACCCACCACTCCCCTCAAAACACACAGACACATTCACATACACAACCAGTTGCCGTGTTGGGTTTCCTGAAGAACAGCTGTCTGTTTAGTCATGCCTTTTCACTGTTTTACAAAATCATTATGCATACTAAACTGCACAGGTTTTTGTTGTTTTTTTTTTAACAAAGATCTAATGTGTTTTCTTTTGTCCTTCCATTTTTATTCCAATCACCATCAAAAAGAAAAAAGTTGTGAAGTTTTTATTTCTCAATGGGGTTCAAGTCCTGGTTCGGACACGGCGTTCCTTTCTGTGTGTGGAGTTTGCATGTTCTCCCTGTGCATGCGTGGGTTCTCTCGGGGTACTCCGGCTTCCTCTCACAGTCCAAAAACATGCTCATCAGCTTAACTGGGGATTCTTAAGTGTCCGTAGGTGTGAGTGTGTGCATGAATGGTTGTCTGTCTCTGTGTGTCAGCCCTGTGATTGACTGGCGACCAGTCCAGGGTGTACCCTGCCTTTCACCCTATGTCAGCAGGGATAGACTCCAGCCACCCATGACCCTGAACAGGATAAGCGGTATAGACAATGAATGAATGAATAAATGAAAGGTAGAATTGCTGAGTATGATGGGAATACAGTGTGTTGGCATAACTGTAGATCTCCAAATAACTGCTGCTCAGACATTAACAAGTTTAAATTTGAGAAGTGCTCATCAACTTTTCAGTTAGGCCCATAGGTAGACCTGGGCAATATGCCCGAAATATATAATCTCCCCTTTTTTTCATTACCAACCTAAATTTATGTTTTAAATCATTTTTTTTTCCTGATTGAAAAAAAAACTACCAAAAACATGACAAGCATCCCAAATGGGCTACTTATCCCCTCAGATTGTTACACTACTTTTTATTACGTACAAAGATGAAGAGTGTGTTTGTGTGTGTAACATTTTACTAATGAACACATGATCTTTTTTTTTTCAATAAGCTTACTTCAGCATCCTGCTGGACTTACGGACTTGTGATACATCTTCGGTCAAAGTTCTGTTCCAATTCTGAGTCCGCATCAAAACAAGTTGAGTTGAAGTACCCAGATGTGGATTCGCCCCGCCCGTCAACACCACCACATCTGATGAGTAGCATGTCGATGCTAACTGGTCCAGAGTTGCCTGCGAGCTAAGGAGAAGGAGTTGAGGACACGTGCTGGTACTGCGTTGTGAGCAAAGAAGAGATGCCATCGACCCGTCCTCCCATCCATTGTTTTGGAGAATGTAAGATCTATCTACAAGGAGATGGATGAGCTTGCCGTGCTAACGTTGCACCGGAAGGAATACCAGCATACTAGTGTCATGCTATTCACAGAGACATGGCTAACGGAGCTAACACTGGACATAAACACCACGCTGAAGGATTTCACCTGCTGTGAGCAGACAAGATACAGGAGAACAAGAATGAACAGACTGGTGAAGAAGGCCAGATCAGTCCTGGACCCTGTGGACCCTGTGGAGGTGGTGGCTGATGTGAGAATTATGGCCAAGCTGTCAGCTCTGATGGACTTTTTTTTCTTGTTGACATCTATTATATTATACTTTTAATATATTCTTGGAATTTTTGCACTTTACACTTTGCTGCTGTGACTCCTCAATTTCCCTTCGGGGATCAATAAAGTATGTTCTATTCTCTATTCTATTTGTGCAAAGGGCCCGCAATATGGCCCTATGCATCAATTTACACAGAGCAGACTGAGCGGGACAGGGAGTCGGATGCTGAAATGACATTAAAACATCTCATTGCCCTTCAGATTAAATTAGTATGTGTTGACGTCATGACAAGCAGAACCAGGCCTTGAGTCAACACATTACGTGTTTTTAGAGGCCAGTAAAGACAGCATGAATGAGGAGAGGCTCATCATTTAAATGGGAAGTGTGGGAAATCTTTGGTCATGAGACTCCAGCTGGTCTGTGGTCCAGCTCCTGTTAATATAGTTGCTTGGTGTTGACAGATGAGGAAAGATGGAGCAAAGACACCCCTGTGATCGCTCCAAGACAGTTCTGTTGTAGACAAAGATGAAGTTAAATCCCCCTGTGGCCTAAAAGTTATATGTAGAAAACTGGAGGGCTGTGGCTCAGAGGGTAGAGTTGGCTGTGTCTCAATTTGAAGGTTGGACATGACCTTTGGCAAAATACTGAACTCAAAACTGCTTACGTTGCTGTTAGCAGTACTTTTTTTTTTTTTTTTTTTAAGATGAAGATGTCATGTCAAGAGACACAGTGACCAAAACCAGCATCTGGGCAACTGTAGTTTCTGATCTGTCAGTAATGGATAGAGTGTTGGGATACGCAGTGTTGAGTGCAATGCTTGGAAACAATCAGTGCATCTGATATATAAATCAGAAACTACACTGAAGGTTCGTCCCAGCTGCTCCCTTTTCTCTACCATTGTGTGTTTTCTGCACATTAAGGAGGTGCAGTCCTATAGGAAATGCAGCTGTGCACTGCAGGGTGGAACAGCCCTCCCACTGACAGTAAACATCCACTGACATTAACCAGCTTAAGCAGCTACTTCCTGTGTGACGCGTGCACTGGCTGTTGTTTCCTCAGCAGATATACCGGAGCACAGAGCTAGCAGGCCCTCAGCATATTGGAGAATCTGACTCTTCTGCATAGCATTGAGCTTATGAATTAAAAATGACTCCCTCTGCTTTGTTTGCGTGCATCCCTACAGGTGTTGAGGTGATTCTGCTTCTGCTGAGTCATAATGGTTTTGTTCCAGCTGATGGAATAATGCTTTGGTGGCAAAAACCTCAGGGTGCCGGGATGTGAGTCAGACCTTTATTTGGCTGTTGGCGGGGAAAGTTTTTGTTCAGTTTCTGAAATGTTTGTGATGATTTTAGTAACAGCTGTGGTCAGCAGATTGAACAGTGTGTGCAGCTTTAGATGAATGCAGCTCCTGTTGACCTGCAAATTATTAAAGGTGTTTGGTTCTGTATATAATGTGTCAATCACAGTATTCATTAGGTTTTAAGAGAAAACAGAGAAGATGATCAGAGGAAAACCCAGACAGAGCACTGATAAGTTCATCATTAATTCCTTACAGAAATATTTTGACAACAGGTAAATATGATGACAATTTACGATATTATACGGTTTACAGTTTATTATCCAAACAATAAAGTTTAACCATTTACATGCAGGGAGCTACGATTTTGCACAGGGGGAAAAAAGGGACAGATGTGTATAATTTAAGCAAATTACCCTTTCACAATAATGTTAACGGTGCCTGTAGCAGCTTTATTTTCTGGTATGGGGTTTGACTCTCTCCCAGCAGGGTGATCATAAGAATATAGAGATCTGACTGTGTGGCTTTTGTAGTTGGTGTGGTCAGCTGCAGGAAAGTGTAGTTGCATTTCCATGTATGTATTAAGTATGTGTGTATTTATTTATAAATCTATCTACCAGTTTATTTGTAGAAATGGTTTAGAATCTGTTTCCCCGTTGAGGCCTGTTTTTACCACGGTATATAGATCCAATAAGTCTCTTTAAGTAGTTTATTAAGATGTCTCTTGGTGCGAAAATGGGATGAAAAAAAAACTTCAGCACGGTCAGATGAGGTGGTATAATATGAAGTTTAGAATTGCAGTTTATGAAATTCTCAATTCTATTTTTCAAGCTTTTTCCTTTTTTTTTTTTTTTTTTTTTACAAACAACAAAAGTACACAAAAAAAGAAGAAAAGTATCACGCACATCTGGAAGAGCCCACTTAAAACTGTAGGATTCAGGGAAAAAAAAATCTCTCAATGAAATGTCAATAAGTCACTGCAGTGAAACAGAGCCTATCACCTTATCTGCTGTTTGTGTGCAGCTGCAATCCACTGATATGTCCCGCTGTGATTGGATCACATGACTGTAGCCAGGTGCCGGCTGTGTCACTGTCTCATCTTTTTCTCTGTTTCTTAACTGACAGGAGCATCAGCTGGGGTAGTGAATGTATTTGCAGCAGACTTGTCATAAATCCATGCTGACACCGACAAACAACCACACCAAGTCTCGAAGCTGAGAGAAGAAACATACCTTGGACACTCGATACAGACTTGCATGATAGCACAAATTCCTAAGTCAGAAGTTTAAATACAATAACTTAAAATCAATAATGAAGATATTGTAAATGCAATTTTATACATAGTATTAAAAAAATAAATATACATTAAAAATGTGTTTCTGTTCTTTTTCTCAAAACTTTGAAATATAATTATGCTATTAGTCTAACAAAATGCTAGTTCCTACATACCAAAACAATACTAATGATAGTTTGCGCTACAGATTATTGGCCAGTGGAATAAATATTAACCCCAGAAAAAATGTATCCCTTGTGGTGGCATGGCAAATTTCTCCCCCTAGTTAAAGAAAGGGTTTGCGCTTTTTTTTAAAGGCTTTCTTCTGCTCCTCTGGTATCCCTGTAATAGCTTTACATGACTTACAGCTTAAAAAAAAGATATAACCATTTTTCTCACACAGGTAAAAGAAAGACCCTTGTTTCGGCCTATCTGTCTTTCATGTCCTGTTTCATTTTTTAGATTTACCTTGTGTTTCATGTCTTTATTCTATACTACTTGAGTTATCCTGAAGTCTTTATCTATTAAGTAATCCATGTATTTTGCTGTATGCCTTGTACACACATGTGTGTGTGTATTTTCACAAGCCTTTTGTTTTTCCAGTTTTATTTTGAAGTTCTTGCTCCCTGTGTGTCTGGTTTACTTCCTGGCTTTGTGTGTTACCCCCCCACTCTGGTTACCCTGATTAGTTTCACCTGTGTTCTGTGTCCACACCTGTTGCTTGTTACCTCCTTGGCATTCCCATCATCATTTTATTTTATTTTTATTTAATCATGATTATTTAATCACATGAGTGACAGTAAAAGATTGCCACTCCAGCCCTGACTGTTTCAAGCTGGAATAAAACGACTTTTTTTCTTTTTCAATTAAAAAAGGAATATGAGTCAGATAACACAAAATGAGAACCAGAAGTTTATTTGTTTTTAAATTAAAGTCACAATAAGAATAATGAAAAACAAAGCCAATATTGAACAGTTAACTGATAAACAAATCTGTGTCCAGTTCATTGCACAATTTTGTGATATAAATCTAAGGTCAACCATGTGCAGTCCAGAATTTGCACATTCTTGGTTTCAGTTTGTGTTTCACAAGGGTCAAAATTAATGCATTTTGTCTATATATCATTTTTTATATTTATCCATCTCAATTAACTAAATAGTACAAACAGCATTTAAGTCTTCAAAATCAGGGGACTGGAAGTGATTTTTTTTTTTAATTACTTTGTCTCCCCCCCTTTTCCTTTCTTTAAGCTTATTTACTGATAGAACCTCAATCAATACTCCTGTCGGCCAATGAGTCTCTTGGATCGACTGCGGTAATAATAAATGCGCTACACCCCTCACGTTCCCGGCATGCATTGTGGAAATAGAGAGAGAAAGAGAGAGAGAGGAGGAGAGAGATAGGGTGGAGGGCTTGACTGGGAGGCTGAGGAGGACCGTGGACCAAAGCGCAGAAGAAGAAGCAGCCGCATCAATAGAAGAGGGAGACGAAGAAGAAGAAGAGCAGGAAGGGTCATATTCAGATACTTCTTCATCACTGACAACCGCTCAGGTGAATTATTTTCGCATTTCTCTCTCCATCATTTCCACGTTTTGCCTCCAGCTTTTGTCCGCGTGTGTGTTTACGCATTTCTATTTGGAGGTACCAGCTCTTCAGCACAATAACTCAGATTTTCCGCGGGTCTTTAATTTTATTTACCTCTTGAAACAGACGTGTTAAGAGCATCTAACGCAGCGTTGTGCTGTGTCAGAGGGGTCTGGATGCTGTGACAGCCAGCTCATGTTGTACAGTAGGTTTGTGCAGGGATTCCCTCAGCCATGTCTCTGCAGCCTCCTGTCCAGTCACTCCTCCGCCGAGCGTTTGAGGGGCGGGGGGCGGGGGTGTATCCATTTCATGATTATGACTGGGGGGGACGGTGGATACAAAGTCAATGCATCCGTGTTTTAATCTCCTATTCAAAGATATGAAACAGATACAGATAAGCATTAATTATTAAGCTAATAAAATTCCTTAACGTTATTTCTGTTGCTTTGCTCTAACATCATACCCATTTTTTGCGTGTATAAAACTGGGAATTGAGTTACCTTGGTTTAAAATAAATCAATTAGCAGGTGGCAAAATGTTTAAGTTTATGAGCTTTTATATTAACTTCACTATTAAAGTAAGGACAGATTATTAATATGTCCAGTATATTGTCATTCTGACCACAATTGTCACACCAATGCCATCTCCTATTTTATTTTATTTTATTTTATTTTATTTTATTTTATTTTATTTTATTTTATTCCATTCTATTCTATTCTATTTTATTCTATTCTATTCTATTCTATTCTATTCTATTCTTCAATGACTAGAGGTGGCGCTATTCCCTGAACTGTGATTTTATTATTGTGGGCGATGTCTTGTGTATTGTCTGCGATCCCAAGTGCTTCACAACTTCCCCACAATATTTACTCTTGCGCAAGTGTTCATAAGGCTTGCCTCAAAAAGCTAAGAAGCCCCTGTTGGAGCTGATGTGAAACGCCATTTTTTGCAGCAGAATTAACATGCTTGCAGCCTATTTCTGTGTTCTTTTTTCTTTATTAGAATTTAAACTTATTTTGATTATAATAGGGTTGTAAATTATAAGGGCAATTGCTGATTTGATTGACGTGTTTATATGGTAGCTGTTTGCCATGACGCTTCATGCCCTTCTCTCCACCTGTTTGCTGCTTTGGAGATTAGTTGGAAGTTGTCTGAGGTTAGCATTCACAGTACAGTGACACCAGCATTGGGTTAGCTAGCGCATTCCAGAAACCAATTGGTTAAACTATTTTAATACAGCCTATGTCACCAGCTGGTTGGTGAATTAATTTTATATCTTTTGCCTGAAAGGGCTGGCTGTTGTGACTGTAAGCGGTATTAAATCAAAGCTTGAATTTTGGGGTTATGAAAAAAATGATGTGCAAGGAGGCTAGCTTAAAATGTTCTATAGTGCCAAGAGAGACTAGTTTGCAAAGCTCTGTAATGCAAGAAAGAGGCAAGCTTAAAATGATTTGTTGTGCTGAGGAGAGGCTTGTTTAAGACTATAGTGGTAAGGGAGGGTAAGTAGCTTAAACATCTCTGCAATACTGATTTATTTGTGGCTTGAAATGCTCTGTAGAGCTGAGAAGAGGCTAGCTTAAAATTCATAGCAGTAATGAAGAGAGACTAGCTTAAAAAGCGCTGTCGCACTGATGCAATGCTAGCTTAAAATGCTCTGTAGTGGTGGGAAGGTGAGCTAAAACCACCTAATAGCACTATACTAAGTTAGCTAAAATTCTCTTTTTCACTCAACAATAAGCAAGCTTTAAATAAAGCAGTATAATTCTAGGGTAGCGTGATTGTTTTGTTCTTTCAAGCATGTGTCAGCGCTAGGGGATAACTATTTTTGTTATGAAGAACTAATTTCACATGTAGAAATTTACAACCTTTTTTTTAACAAAAATTTAAAAAAAGATCAGGCATTTAAAAAGAAGAAAATGCAGAATTCAGAATATCTAATGTCTATTCAATGATTCATTTTTTAAATATGACATCTGCTTTTATGGTCCTGGGAATTAAAGCAAAGCAAAATAAGGTCCTGAGTTTTCAGTGGTTTTTCGGCATTCTGCTTTTAAGGAACAATGCAAACTCTGTAATATACTGTACACTGGATGTAGTGGTGCAGCCCAACTCTAAATATTGATGATGATGACAGCATACTGCAAAATAAACACCATGAAATATTGATTAGGCAATCAGGAGGCGGGCACACGAGTTCCATCCATAACCAGTTATCTATTCGGTCCCCCTAACAGATGCTCCTCAGCATGAAAGGTTAGCTGCTACCACTAATGATCTCTTTGATTTATTTATTTTTTTCTTGTCCAATGATAGATCACAAAGTAGCTTCAACCTTTGTGTCCCTAATAAGCAGGTTTGGTGCTACTCAGTGTGCACCAGACTTTGTGATGGGAGGAGACAAGTTGTAGTAATGTGGGGGCTGCTTGGGTCTGAATGGAGCTTTGGATCAATGTGCTGTTGATGCTGTTTTTATGGAAATGATTCATCAAGAGCCTGTTAGTCATTACTGAAATGTGAATGGACTGGATGCCTTTTTTGTGAGTGTGATTGTTATGAAGTAAAAAAAAAAAGGTTATTCGGAATGTTTAGAGTTAAATTTTTACATGCAAGTGATCCAAAATGTCTATCTGTTATCAGCTTGTGCTTTGGTGTAGATTGTTCTCTTTAAGAGGATCCTCCAATGGATTTTGCCACATTTTATAATATCTTGGTCTATTTTTATCAAAAAGAAGGTGTCATTTTTTTTTTACCTGAAGGCTTTTTATCTGGAGCCTTGAGCTATTTTGGAGAGTAACCCTCTAATCTCTGTGTAGCTCCTTGTGTAGAGGAAGAGTGTCTAAAGTTGCTTACCCTCCGCTTCCTCTGTGTGCGTGTGTGTCTGTGTTGATTCTAATGTGGCGTCTGCAGTGAGAGGTGCGATGAGGTCACTGCGTGGTGACTCGGCCGTGACTCCTCGCCTCACCAACTCGTCGCTTCTGCCGCTGCGGACACTTTCCCTGAGAGCTGGGACCGTTGTGTCGCTGAGCGCAATCTGTCACTGCAGCCGCCGCAGTTCACAGTTCAAGGATGACTTTCTCAGAAGCAGGAAGAATTACCATTATCAGTTTTAGAAAGTCAGTTTGTGTGTGGTGGATCACTGCAGTCCAAATTTGTGTTTCCATTGTATTAATCGGTCCCCCTGTTATGCTTCAGCTGTTTAAAAGCGCTCCATAAAGTCGACACAAAACAGAGCAAGTGTGCTAAAAGCATTTCACAGCATGTTTGCAATTTCAAGCCCTGGAATCAGCAGCTTAAACCTAATAGTGTCCTCTCAAGCTGGCATTTTTACAAGTTTAGTTTGTGGCTGAGTGAAGTAATTAGCCGGTTTCCACACAATTTATCAGAACAATGTAACACTTTCTTTTGTTTGTTTGCCTCACTGAAGAGAGGGGAAGACTTGCTAGATCAACCACCATTCATCCAACTCTGGTATGAGTAGTGACACTGATTGATCATATCTTAAAAAAGGTCCTTGGTTTCACAAAGCTCAACAGGAAATGTGGGAAAGGGTGAGTTGGGAAGACATGTGCCAAAGAGCTGAAGGTCAGAATCACTCTCCATGTTGTTGTGATTTGGCTTCATGGTCTGCTGTAGCTCCTCCGGTCAGCTGGAGTCATGAGATTGAAGATGTCATTACAAGATCATGAGCTTCACCTCATCTATGTTGTCTTTATTGTAAAAACCTTAAACCTGATGACTCAAGGCCTGGCTTCGATCAGAATGATGGTTTGTTGCAGTAGCTAAATTAAAGTCAGTCTGGTATGGAATGCTTCTGGAAATCAAACATGTTTTATTGTTTTTTCTGTGCCTGACTTTCTGTTAGATCTGGCTTGTGCTGATTGATGTGCCATGCTTTGGCAGAAGTTTGACAGTATATTCATAGATTTGTGGTGATGTTTTCTGATTTATTGTGCCGTCACACTAATGGCCATGACTGATTGCTAAGTTGATAGTTGTAATCTTTATTTTTGTAATCTAAAAAAAATTTTCCATTCTGATGCTAAACCTCAAAATGTTACAGAACAGGGATTGTTATAAACTGAAGGCCAAAATACAAACCTGAGGCATGAAAACTGTACCCCACATCCTGGTTACAGTCCCAAAGAAGAACCTCTATCATTTTCTTTGTTCCAGACTTCTCAGTCCAATCAGCAGTCTTTGGTAATTTATTTTTGCTGGGGTTTAGCAATTCTGTTATCATGATACTGGTGATAACTCTATAAAAGTTTCTGGGATTTTGGAGTAACTGTTTCGGTGTTTATCCCCGGGCAGCTTAGTGCTCTATTTATTTACCTAATCCTTGAGCCCTAGTTTGGAAAGAGCCGATCCATGATGTCAGTTTGTTACAACAAAGCTCCTCAGAGGCTTTTTGTCAGTCTCCTTATGCAGCAGTAGAAACACTGGGAGGATGGCAGAGTGCTACACACACAGTGATGAGTCATAATGGTATCATCACTGTTCCCTAAAAAGTAAGAGCGGTGTGCTACTTTGTTGAGCTCCTGCACCACATGTAGGATCAGAGATAAAAGAAGGAGCGGGTTGCTAAGTGACTGTCAAAACACTGTAGCCCAGGTGGTGCTGTTAAGGGAGTTGTTCTGAAACAGTTTCTCACTGAAATATTGAAAAGGAAGACCCATTTCATTTCAAACAACCTGCTGGTTACAGTAGTGGTGGAGATCCAGGGGATTCCTCATAGACGATATGTCATTCAGTACGTTTGCACGCACGCAGTAGCCCAGCTAAGGTCATAGCTTGATTTTAAAGTCACAGCGGGGGGGTCTAGTCTTGTCTGTGTATACATGCAGCAAAGAGAATCGCACTTCTGGCCGAGAACGTCTCACTCCACTTTGATAGGCAGCACTGCGTCTTTTTTTGATGAGCGAAGCTGCGTGTGTATCAAACTAGTTTGGGGTTAGCCAAAGGTAAAACAACATTCTAACAATGATGGCTGAGATGGATGCAGCTGTAGCTCTTCATGTTTTTAATGTATGTGCTATATTGTCTGTTTGTTGTGTGGTGGTGTTATCTGTTAATTTTTTTTTTTCTAAGATCGCCAGTTCGTCCAATCAGAGGCACAGCTCAGCTCACATGACTGCTGGGCGCTCTATGGCTGTTACTGTGATGACTCAAAGCCTCATTTCCAGTATGGCCGTGATGGCCGTTTTGCTTCTAAAATCCTTTTTAGAAACAGACGGGTGACGTCATGGAGACTACGTCCATTAATTGTACAGTCTATGTTCTGTATGTGTCGACTTTTGCTCTGTTTTGACCAGGAACTGTTGGTTTTTAGAGAAAAAGAAAAAAAGAGTGTTTATCTTCAGCGCAGTAGAGCTTTTATAACAACCACTGACATGGAGGTGGAGAACTTTTCACAAGACATCAACTCATCAGTGGGTACAAAGCTGACACTGGAAAATCAATGCACAGAGCTTTCCCAAAGCTGGCATGCATCCCTAGTTTCAATTCAGAGTCAGACTCCAGTTTCTATACTGCACCTTTAAATGCATCAAATTTCTCATCATCGTTCATTTTTTCTAAATGTACTGAAACAAGACATTTTACTCATTCACCAACAGACAGTCGAATCTCTCTATCCCTACAGCTGCTACCACAGCAAAAACCCCCCAAAACATATAAAAACCAATTTAAAGAATGAATTATTCCACTATTACTCACACTCACGTCTGATAAAATGCGCTCATAGCTGAACAATGATAGGCTCGCCAGGAGCTGTGCAGAAGCCGACAGTCCCAATAACCTCATAGGCTGAAATGAATCCTGTAAGAAGGAGAAAGATGAAATGTTACACACGTGTCATAAACCAAAGAATAAAAGGCAAGGAGAGGACAGGGGACTCTTTTTCTTAGACAGATCTCAGTGAAATAAAGTTATTTTAAGGCAAGATTGCAGAAAGCATCAGACAGAGACAGAAAAAGCAATGATTTAATTATGCTTTGAGACAGGAGGTCAAGGAAAAAGCTTAAAAATGTAACTTCAGTCAGTTATTATTTACAGTTTAGTGAAGTTATGATGAAGTAACTTCTTAAGCAATACAAAGTTTTCAGGTTCTTCAAGAAAGAGCCTTGCATTTCACCCAAAAACACAACTCTCCCCTCACACAGAGTCAGAATTCCTTTTCTATTCTATTTCCCATTTCCTATTTTCTTTTATCTTTGTTTCAGCATCAGCATTTCAACACATTTTCTTCAGGAAATGCAATTTTTCTCATTTTAATTCAATTTTTTTTTCACCTTGAACTGGGTCCAGTGACCTTCAGCTGCCTCCAGCTCACAGTCATGAATAATTAGCTGTGTTTGAATGCTCATGGTGACATCTCAAGAGGGAAACACTTGCAAGGTTATTTGCATTTTTCTGCGATCAATTCCTCATATTTATGAGTATGTAAGATTTCAAAATGATTGGCAAAGACTACATGTTTCATTAGAAGCTTCTCACTAGTCTTTGAGATAACATCAGATGATCTGATGTACTGACAGTCGATGGTTAACCGCTTGTGTTTTAGCGTGTGGACCACATCTCCCACACAGTCTCGGGTTCCTACACAAAACCATCACCCCTCTAGAGGCACAAATTTGATACACCACTAAAAATAAAAACACAGCCTCAAAGTTCGTGTGATGCAAGATGATACTCTAGAAGCGATACTGAGAACACCGTTTGGATGTAATGTTTGAGTTCCAGAGAAAATCAGCATCTGATGTGTTTACTGACACATTTTATTAATAGCTTGAACATGCAGCATGGGGATCAGAATTATCAGCCAGGATGGGATGACAGGGCTTCATATTCTGAACCAATTAAACCACAATTCTAACAAAGTCTGATGTGTAAAGTCACACAAAAGCCACTTAGAGGATGTGATAGATTTGACAGTTTCACGACCAGGAGGCAAAAAACAAGAGGAAACCTTAACACTTTTAAACCACATTAACACCACCACCACCACCACCACCACCACCACCACCTGCAGGAGTCCGAGGGTCTGCTGTATTGTTCAGCTCCTCCCCGTCATTATGGAGAACAGCCTGTGATTACTGCAGAAACAAAGTCCTGTCTGGTGTATTCAGACATGCTTTAAAGGTGCAGTGCGTAGAATTTAGAGACTGACTTGCTTGTGCCAATACATGCAACTAAACCCATTAAAACAAATAGAAATTTCTGCCTTCACATGCATTCCTTTCTTCTATTTCCTTTTCCCATCTCTTCTTCACTTCATTTTTCTTTCTCTTTTTCTTCTTATGTTTATCCCATTCTTCTTTTTTCCTTTCCTTTATTCACTTATTCCTTTTTCCATTTCTTTGCTTGTATTTTTCTTTTATTTAGCCCCTTTCTTTTTTTCAGATCTTAATCTGTTGTTTATCCATTTTTCAATTCTTCATTTCTTTTATTTTTTTATCCTTTCTTTTCTTTATTCTTTTTCTTTTTTCCTTGTTTTTTATTTCTTAATCATTTTTCCTACTTCCTTTTTATTCATTTTTTTTCTTTTCCTTATCATTTCTTTATTCTTTCTTTTCATTATGCTTTATGTTCCTTTCTTTTTCTTTTTCCTTACGTTTTGTTTTCCTTGTCATTATGTTGTTTCTGCTTTCTTATTTAACATTTAACTTTTCTGTGCGAGTGAATGAAATAAGTCCTCCTTTCCTTGTCTTTATTCTTCTGTACCTGCTGCTTTTACTGAAAGTGATTTTCATTCACAGTATTCATTTTTCCCTTTCGAATAGTACATTTATTTTTTACTTTTTTAAAAAACTTTTTTAAGGTCTTCTATGGCAGTTTCAGGGTTTTTGTTGCTGTGTGAAACACTTCATGTTCACATATTATCTTTCAGTAACAGGTTTACACCTGAGTGGAGTACAGACTGTAAATACAAACCATCAGGTTTTATATCCTACAGAAGCAACAACTTGTGTCATTTTCTTTATGTGCCTTAACCGACCGCACAGAGATTCTGGGGCATCATAAATACGTGGGATAATCCATAGCTCTTTGTGTGTCTGTTTCCTCTATGGCCAGCTCCATTCACAGACTTATCGCTAATGTTAGCCACCCTGAGAGCGGGAACACTGTGCAAGGTTCCTGTGGTCCCCTGTGTGCTAAGGACAGAACCAAGAGCCAGAGCCTTTAAGGATTTAATAGCTTCAGATGTTCTCTGGAGAGCACTGAGAGAAAGCAGCTTAGAGTGTTGTTGAGAAGGTGGGGAACGAGCCAGTGGTGTGAAGAGAATAATTGCAGCATTTCAGCCGACAGCTTATCTGTCCAATGGGATTGAGTCATTACAAAGAGGGCTGAGCTGGCAGTCAGTGGCCTTCTGACTGTAATTGCCACTGCTTGTGGTTTGTCATTACTCTGTCTGTTATCTAGCAATTTCCTCTGATTTGACTTAAGCCCTGCTGGTTGTCTCTGTAGGAGCTTTGTGCAGGGCGACACAGAGGCGTAACACCCACAGGGAATCCCATACTCTCTGTGGTATGCAGCTGGAAGGCATATTACATCACACATTCTGGTGTTATTCTGAGACAACAAGCATCTGCTGCGCTTTACAGCCCCGGGGCAAAACATGAAATCCTTAGACTCCATTATTTCAGTTTATTGAAACCGTTCGCTGCCCACAAAATCTGAGAAACCACGAATACATCCTCTGCAGTGCTCCCATTTTTAAGTCTCTCTACTGGAAGATATTCAATTTGGAGTATACACTGAGGCAAAGTTTTGTTTCTTTTTTGGTGGGTTACCAAGGAGATAAAAGATTTAAAATGTGTCCTTAAGTAAAGATTTCACTGCATTAACCATCACACCCCACACCTAACGTTTAGAGCAACGATTCCACAGACATGAGATCCCACAGAAGCTTACGTGATCAAGACTTCAGAGGCTAAACAAACGCAGAGTGTGATCTACGATGTTGGCCAATCATTCTGGCGTGTTATCTGTCATGTGGCAGAAGAAAGGGAGAAGAATATGGGTAAATAATGCCACTAATTGGTCTTATTTTTCAATTGTCATCTTGGCTCTGGGTGCAGTTTTGTTTACAGACGGTCTGTTCTAGATTAGAGAAAAATGATATTCTGCATCAGTTATACCTTACCCCAGGAAAAATACATGCCTTCAAACCTGATCTGTCAGAAATGTGCTTCAGATGTGAAACTGAAGTTGGTTTCTTTCTGCACTGTACCTGTCATTGTACCAAAGTGCTTTCTGGTATCAACTTTAACCAGGGAAATTTACATGTATTCGCGTTAGGGGTGTAAATCACCAGTTTCAACACAATATGATACGATACTGATTCTCAGAACAACGCTTCGATACTTGCAGTTATCACAAAGTCTGCCATGATACAGTTTTGATTCGGTTTGATTTAGAGGCCTGCGATCGATATCAGATGATATTGTGAATTCATTTACCACATTATGTTACTTTTCACGTAAAGGAAAAAAATTACACCATATTGGTTTATCTCTTACACCAAGTATGTAACATAGTTGCTTATATTGATGTATTGACTGTGTACTCTGACCTTTTTTTCTCCCTTTGATAAGGTTAGGAGTTTTTTTTTCCCTTTCTGCCTTTCTTTATGTTATGTTGCGTCTATATACTGTTGGTATATACATATAGTTGGTATATACTCATTAACTCTACAAAACTCAGACTCCTCCACTCACAGCAGTCCCTTCAAGTTGCAGCCAGAGCAGACGACTGCATGCAAACAAATCGCGCTCATGTTTCTCTTTTAGGTCACTTTTGCCGGTCAAAAGCCCGGATAAAAGAGGAGGCTTGAATTGAAAGAAGAAAGTTAATTTATAGTAATAAACAAATTTATGCTGTACTTAGTACAAACAGACCTGTCACTTCTTTGTATCTGTTCTTTTGCACTGGCAATTGATTACTTTTGTATGTAAGAAAACAGAGTAGAAAATTAGATGTAGATGAAATATAAAACTTAAGATTTGTACCAAAACATGTAATACAATTTACCACTCTGCAAGTTTTTTTAGGCTTTACTGAGGGTTAAAGCATCTATCAGCTTATTTTGGTTTTACAGCCTCCACCCCTACTGTTTCTGATCCCTCTCAGTGCTCCCATCCTCATCAGCAACAGCTGGTAGTTGTTCAGCAAAATAAGACTCTATTCCATTGAAGAGTTGCTGCCCTGCAGAAAAGAGCAGATGGGTGAAGTTATGAACTTCAAACAGTCCTTCAGCTGTTATTGAGACATGAGCTGTTTTATTATCACTTATCAGATCACATAATGTGGACTGTAGTGTTGTTATTGTAGAGGTTTGGAGAAGCTGTGGAAGAGTGGGGTGTTGTTAGTTTACTGGTTCAATCCTGCGGTCTCGGTGGAGCCTCCATGACTTGCTTTTGATTTCTTACCACGGAGCGCTTTGTTGGCTCTAATACCTCCAGTATTGTGAAGTGCAGTGCAGGCGAATTGCACGGCAAGGAGGAGCTCCCAGTGGTCACAGGGGTAGACGAGTCCTTGTCATCGATGCCCTCAAGCTCGCTTGTAGAAAAATGGTTATCAACTGAAAAGCAACACAAATCCTATTTTCATTAAATGAATAAACAATGCAGTACGAGAATACAGTGTCATTCTCAAAACTGCATTGTATGCTAGATAGTGTTAGCTTGCTAACAATAGGTGCTAACTTGCTAGCAGACAAACAGGCTTTGTTTACATCTGTGTTACTTGTTGCCTAATGGCTCTGTTTAGATAGTCGACTTGCATGCAGAGCAGAAATATAACACTTAAGAGAAGACAAAATGAAATGTACCAAAAGACTCAGTCATAGCCTCCAGCAGAGAGGTTGCAGTGTTTGAAAACTTTCTTGTTCCTCATGGCGCCATCCAGCTCCCTTTGCACCTCCTGTTCCCTGATGATACCAAGGAAGGTCTGTTCCCCGGCGGTTGACCATGGAATGCTGCTTCTTGATGCCATTTTCGAAACAATCAGAGAGTTATCCTCGCAAAGTCGACTGGAGATTTAAACATGGTGGTTTCTGTGTTGTTTTTCATTACCACTTTTGCACCAGAAGTGACCATTCTTTTGACCACTGAACGGACTGCAGTATTTCTTGCTCTGCCTTTTGGGTTGGTTTGGTATGTCTAGCACCCCAACAGAAGGGTACCAAAAAAGTAGGACGGTATGGGTCAGTTATTTGGGGACCCATGTGGAAATGCTACAAAATGCGTGCCATATGGAGATGAACTGAACTGAATTGCTTGGTGGAAACACAGCTTAGGACACTGAACTGTGTGAGGGTGTGTGAATGTAATAAGTACTGATGGAAAGCTTAGCACCTCATGTTGCAGCCTCTGCTCTCAGTGTGAATGTGTGATGTGGTGAAAAGTGCTTTGAGCGGTCCAAAGACCAGAAGAGCTTTACAGAGGTGCAGCCTGCTTACCTTACTTTGTGAAACATGGCAAAAAACATTTAACAGTGCATCAACACAGCATTGAAATGAAAAACTGTAGTAAGACACCATGGCCTGCTTAATTTGGTGTCAATAACTGTCAAGTTTTTTACAGAAAAAGCAGACAAATGTCATATTAACGAGTGTTACATTTTTCCACTACAAAAACACTGAAATCTAAGCAAATGCTTTTTGTCTTATTTTTAGTAAAAAATGTCTTTCTGGACTTAATATGAGCCTCATTCACCAGACCAGTCCAGAAACAAAAATCAGCAGAATTGCTTGTAACAAGTAAAAGAAAAATCTGCCAGTGGAGTAAGAGAAAGTTTCTTGTATTAAAACATTATTCTAAACTTGACAAGTAAATTTTTCTTATCCCACTGGGAGATACTTGTTACAGACAATTCAGACCTCATTTTTGTCTTTTAATATCTTGAAATAGGAAATGTTTCTGGACCTGTCAGCTGAATGTGGCTCATATCAAGCACAATAAGATAATTCTTACTAAAAATAAGACAAAAAACACTTGCTTGGATTTCATTTTTTGCAGTGTAAAAATTGAAAGCAGACAACTGTAATACAAAATGACCATAACCTTTGATTGTTTATCAAATCACACGCATAATAAAAAGAAG
Source organism: Labroides dimidiatus (assembly GCA_030710495.1). Taxonomy (NCBI): domain Eukaryota; kingdom Metazoa; phylum Chordata; class Actinopteri; order Labriformes; family Labridae; genus Labroides; species Labroides dimidiatus. The sequence continues at coordinate 13,492,737 of CM061162.1, read as the reverse complement.
GAACCACATTGTCGTGACAGTTAGTGCACTATGTAGCTCCAGCGGATACCTGACAGAGAAATAGGGCCACAGGGAGAAAAAAAAAGGGGGAAAAAATGTCACAAAGTTGAGGATAATGTCATTATGTTACAAGAAAGAGAAAATTGTAATGTTATGATATTAAAGTCTCACCTACCGAAATATCATATAGTAAGAAATCTTAACATCTACAAAATCTGTGACATGGCTCATCTTGTAAAGTTAAATTCAACAGCTGAGGATGAGCAGCAGTGACAGAAGTGAGCACAGGCACCCTTAATCTTGCTGGTCTTTTGTTTCTGTTGATTGTTTTGTAAACTACAGTTTGTTTCTTTTTTAGCACCGTTAGTAAAAATTCAAAACTTCTGCTAATGCAAACGTTGCTGTGTAGACTCCGTAGGTTCTGTTCCTCTACCACAGATGCTCTGACGAAAGCTGCAACTCTGCGTACATGCTCACTGATCGTAACTTGTCAAGATAACCATTTGCTCCACTTCCTCTTCTCTCTGCTGCTGGCTTGTTAGACTCTCCTCCCGCTTTAACTAGAACAACAGAGCCTCAAAAACCAGACACATTCGTCCGAGACATGACGCCTCTATAACAAATGCACTTTTATCTCATCTCGGCTCCATTTGCTGAGACAGGGGCAGAGTTTTAATCAGATTTAATGGTTTCTTTTTCGTCTCTGCTTAGATTGTTGCTGTTTGATAGCTAATCTGTTTGACTGTCTCCTCTCTGCCACGCTGGATTCCCTGTTATATAACCGTTTCCTTTCTCCCAGCAGGCTGTATCTGCTCTACAAGGAAATGAGCTGTGAATCACGACTTTCCAGCTTTGCATCATCACTGCTGTGTCACCGTATAATATGCTTGAGGTTCTGCCCCCATTCCATGTTGTAACTTCATCTTATGCTAATCAGGTTAGGCCTCATGCTAAAGCTGTACCACCTCAGTGCACCCTTTCTGAATCAGAGTGCATCGACTCATATTTCTACTTTTCTAATCTTGAATCCTGCAAGTTAATGTTTTACAGGTCGACTGAACCCCTCACCGTTGGGATAAGAAACGTGAACGTTGTGCACAAAAGACGAAAATTAAGTATTATATCACAAAAATGCATGTGCAACAGTATCTTATACTTGAATTCAAATTGATAATAAAAATACAGTTTGATAAAGGTTTGATAAAGTTGATGTTCATCCCGTGTTTGATGTGAGTGAGGCAGTGTGTCATGGTGGAAGGAATGGCAGGAGTGATGTCTTTGTGGAAATGTAGAGCTGGGTATCATCAGCGTAGCAGTGGAAGTGTAAGTCATAGCGCTGTGTGATGTAGTCCAGGGCTTGTTGAAGACGAAGACGAGAGGACCGAACACTGATCCTTGGGGGACACACTTTGTAATAGGGTTGATATGGTGTGTGTAATTATTGACTGAGATGAATTAAAATCTGTTTGAGAGGTGGGATTTGAAACAGGAGAGTTTCTGAACCAGTTATTCCAGTCCAGGATTGCGGGCGGCTGAGGAGGATGTTGTGAACATCAACTGAAGACTTGGTCCCATACTGGACAAGATCTAACAGCTACACCTGAACAGCATCTTGAGAGCTATCAGTATTCCTTAATCGAACTTGGAATAAGTGCAACAAGCAGACTGTGGTTTTTTTTAAATGAAAAGAGATATTTGTAGTTAGTACCATTGTTGGTTTTGGGTTTCAAGAGAGATTGGTGCTGGACTGCAGGGAAGGTAAACCCAGACAAGAAGCCTGCTTTTGCCAGAGTTCAGCCCTGCTGGATTGGGCTGTACGTCCTACCTTCTCCTACTTTACCTGATGAGAAAGGGACGAAAAGAGATCAGCTGTTTCCTTGTAACTGTTTGGCCTCTAACTGGCATTATTTCTTCTCCTCTAAGTTGTATCTTTCCAAATATTATCTTTAGTTCATGGTAAACATGCATAGATTGTGCATCATCAGTTGACAGAATTGGATATGAGCAGAGTCTTTCCTTTCTTGTCTCCTGTGCAGGATTTCAGTCATTTTTTTCCTCCTCTGGCCTGACTGACCCACCAGCCCACCACCATGAACTACCTCCGTCGCCGCCTGTCGGACAGCAGCTTTGTGGCCAACCTCCCAAATGGCTACATGATGGATTTGCAGCGGCCGACTCCTCCAGGCTCCTCCACCTCCTCTCCCGCCTCCCCAGCCACAGAGAGGCGGCAGCCCCCAAGCATGCCCAGCCAGACTCAGAGTCCAGGCCCTGCCTCAGGTCCTACCTCGGGCTCATCTGCAGGCGCAGGCAGCTTCCTCAGCTCCTTCTCCAGTGTGGTGAAGAGTGCCCAGATGGCTCAGAACGTTGCAGCCGCTGCGCACGCCAAATCAGCAGCAGCAGCTGCTGAAGGAGCCACAACAGGAAGCAGCCAGCCAGCGAAACCTGTTGTACGCAAACCCAAGATCCTGCTGGTCATAGATGATCAGCACACAGACTGGTGAGGAAGAGTTTCATTATGTCTGTTTATGACCTGAGAGATCAAAAGCAGCACAGGCTGGAGATCACTGCAGGTTTTCTAAAGTCTGCTGCTCAACTAAAGGATCGAATTTACAACCAGAATGATAAATTCAAGTTCTGCTGATGTGCTGTGAAAAAATCTGTCTCAAACATTTCCAGTCAATTTTGAGAAAACAGCAAAAATAGATGCAGGTCATGAGTCCTGTTGCACCATGAGAAATTCTGATTGTTTTATCTAAGACTGGATTTTAATATCATGTCAGTCCTGTAATGAAAGAGAAGAATAGAAAGATATAAAAAGAGAGGATGAAAGAAAGACAAAAAGCAGTGAAATAAATAAAGGTAAAAGAGAGCCAAAGAGAAAAACAGAGAAAATAAAAAAGTAAGGGGGGAAAAAACCCAAAGAAAGGGAGATAATGTAAGAAAGAAGAAGAAAATAATGAAGGAAATAATGTAAAAAGAAACAAGAATGAGAGTAAAAAAGGGACCAAAAGAAAAGGAAGTAAAGACAAAAGAAGACAGAGAAATAAGAAAGGAAAAATACAAGAGAGAGAAAAGATAGAACTATAAGGAAAAAAGAAAGAAGGAAAAAACAAAAGATGGAAAGAACAAGAAACAGAAAATGTAAAAGAGAGAAATAAAACAAAGGTAAAATGAGGGTTAAAAGACAATGCACTACAGAAAGAGAAAAAGGAAAGAAAGAAAAAGATTAAATAAAAAAGGAAAAATTGAAACAGTGGAAAAACGGAGAAAGAGAAAAATATACAAGGATAAAACTTTAAAAGTAATGGAGAAAAAAGCAGAAAGAAGGAGAGCGAATGAAAGACAGAGGAAGAAAAAATGAAGGAAAAAATTCAAAGTAAACAAAAAGGCCAAAAAAAGAAGCAGAGTAAGTGAAAGAGACTAAGAGAAAAGGAAGGAAAGAAAAAATGGAGCAGCAGCAGCAGCGATGACAGAGATATTAACATTCATGACTGAAGATGGGATCATGTCTCGGGAGCAGCCAACACGCGTGTTGCTCTGTGATACGTGTTGTCTTCTGCTGCACACAGTGAAAAGATCGATTTCCTGCTGCAGAGACATGCAGCAGCCACTTCATCATGTTTGTCCCTCTGAATCAATAACCCGCTCTTCCTTTTCATGAACTGTTATTCTGTTGCCTGACATTTGCTGGTAAATCGACCTGAGTAAAGATTTTATTAGCTATTTACAGCCCTTTGAATTTATGTACACAATTAGCCGGGATCATTCTGTGTCTGAGGCTCCACGAGGAGATCGAGGTCTAAAAATGATCACTAAATTAAAGCCCCCCCGCTGATAGCTGTTTCTAGCACGGAGATTGCTCTCCATATTCTGAAAAGCCAGGCCCGCCTCTTTTCTTTAATCCGTCTGGCTGAAATCCCAAAAGTTCCTGTTCATCTGCACGTCCTGGTGTTTCTGGAATGAGAAGAGTCGAGAGGATCATCCGTTCTGTGAGGCAGCGTTCAGGGCCCACTTCAGCTCCCTGGTGGGAGAACAACAGGATGTTTTTATGCACTGAAACAAACTGGTTACTTTTACATAGACGAAATAAAGACAGCTTTTTTTAGAATGTGGACGCTCCAACAGTCAAAGATATGTTTCCCTCTGATGATGGACTGCAAGGTTGACACATTATGCAGCAATATCTGTGCAACGTGAAGCAATCTTTGAGCCTGTGAAAGAATAGGTTTATTAGATTAGTTCAGTCATTTCCAGCGCCATCAGTCTCTATGTTATCTATACAGCCTATCACAGCTGTCACTGGGTGAGAGGCGGGGTGTGGAGAGCAAATAGAAACACAAGTACGGGCAATTTGAAGTGACCAGTGAACCTGACGAGTGTCTACTGCATGTCTGTGATTTAGAAGAAAATTTTTAGAGATTCAGAAACCTTTAAGAAACCTCAAAGATCTGTAGAGGAGTCGTTTACATGTTATTTTTCAGGGGTTGAAAGTAAAGAACATCTACTCACATCACCGCTTTTAGTTTTTGTGTGTAGCAGTACTTTTAATTCTTCTTAACTACACAGCACTTAAAAAAACTTCCTGGCTAGATTCGGGAAAGATGTTTACACTGTTAGTGTATTCCCATGTCAGTCTAATTTTGATACTTGGGCCAAAAAGACAAACAGACAAAAACAAACAACAAATAAGAAACTAAGATGCTTGATTCAGCTAGAAAATTAAAGTACCTTTGTTCACATATTGGTTTCATAGATGAATCTGCTGCCAGAGCAGAGCCGGTGTGAGTTTAAGCATTGACTTGATGTTAAATCTATCAGATCTGATGTCAAAACAGAGTAAAGACTGACCTGAGGTGGATCTGGTGTGCCAGAGTATGCAGGGACAAACAAAATACAATACTGACCAAAGAGTCTTCAAAAGAAATCAATACCTTTCCCAAACAGTCAAACGCTGTAGGTTGTCTTACAACATTTAATTCACAGTAATGAATAAAACACACAACTTCTTACTTTCAGTCAAACTGTAGGTTCTTCTGTTCAGCTATTATTGCAGTGCATGTTGATCCAACAAATAATAACACAAGCAGCTCCAAAATAACAGAACCAATAACAGGAAGTACCTAACTTAGAAAAAACAAACAAACAAAGGCAACGCAGCCCTGTTTTTGTGGGTCGTGATTGTACATGGCAAACAGAGCGAACATTTGAAAAAGACGTGAGTCACTCTTCATTTTAAAGAACTCAAACATGGGTGAAAGATTTGGCTGTGGGTGTTCAGGTGGGGAGACATCCTCTGTAGCCATCCATACGCCACTGAATGACCTGCCTGACCTGAGGGATGTTAGCACAGTGTCTGCTCGACAGCCAATGAGACGTAGAGGTGCAGCAACACCGCTTAATTAATCAGATTTTAGGAAATGGAAAAGAAATTCGTTCACGCAAAAGTAGAGAGTTTCAAGAGCCTTTATAGAAACAGTGAACTCAAAGGTACAATATTTGTTTTTCAAACTGAGGTGAAAGTCAGAAATTTGGCACAGAAATAACATTGAAGTGAAACAGTCAATGCGTTTACATAGAAGTTTTTTTGTGTACTTAAGTAAAACATCTAAATGTAATCTGACTTTAAGTAAAGTTGTTTGTTTGAGTACTCTCTTTACACCTGAATGAATAATATATGTATATAAACTAGGGCTGGGCAATTTATTGATTAAAATGATTAATTCAAATAATTTTCTGCAGAAGATTTAAAAAATTAAAATCAAGATTTTTTTTTTGCCTTTAGTCCAATTTTTAGTTGTTGCAATGTTTGAAAAAATGTACAGTTTTCATGATGATAGGCCCTGTCAGGTTTTGCACAAAGACTTTTAAAGGCTTGTGTTTGTTTTTTTTAAATGAGATTAAATATTGATCAGAGAGTTTCATGTTAATATACTGTAAAAATACTCAGCCATGAGTGTTTATGTCAAACCTGCCTGTTTGAACTACATAATCAACATTTTATGACAAACACTTCAACTTTAAGAGGGAAATTCTGTTTGGGTTAAGAAACTATTTTGACAACATAGAGGCAAAACTTGATTCATGTCATTTTTATCACTGGGATTTTTTTTTTCTCTTGAGAGAAATCAGGGATTTTATTTTTAGGTCATATCGCCAAGCCTTTATATAAACAGTCCCTTTTTAGCCCATTGCTAACTGCTGTAATTACTTATAGGTCAGCTTGTTCCTTTTCTGGACACTAAGTGGCGCTGCAGTTCAAATTCAGCTTCCCACAGAGCTGCTCCTCACTCCTCCTGTTCTGAAGTGAGGTCTTCAGCCAGCAGATGGCGATGTGTGATAGCTTCTTAGCTCCCTTCCTCCTCTGAAGATGTGTATTAGCCTGTTTGCCATTAATTTGAGGTTGCATTAAGACAAACTTGTGAGGATGAAGTTTTTGTGGTTGTTAACGTTGACCTGTCTTTAAATTGACCTTTTTCTTCATATATAAGGAGATCAGTCCGTTATTAGCAGTGTACATGACAGAGTTCATACATTAGCAGGATTTTTGGTTGTATTTCCCTTTAAAAACTGAATTTTGAGTAATCTGTGATGTCATCCCACAAGTGAACTTCACACCTTTACAGGAAAATTTGATTTTTTTCTGAATTTCAAACAACTTGCCTCAAAAAAATGAACTTTACCCAAGCTATAACCTTTAATAATTTAATTAATGTAGGGACAAATCTTTACAAAAGCTATCCCAGAACACTGCATGAAACGCATGCGGGCTTACCCTGTGTTGTTTATATTTACAGGAGTTCAGTTTGAGAAGCAACAGTTATGATAAGGCAGATTTATATTATTTATGTAGATCCTTTAATCTCCTTTAAGAGCTTTAATCTGCAGCAAATGGTGCGATTGCATTTCATTTAGAAGGAATAAAAGTGTATCCAGGTTAAGCTCATTTCCCAAAATGTAAAATTCCTTCAGTTCTGAGACAGATCTGTGTTAATAAGAGTGTTAAAAAAAGTCACAGAGTTTGGAGCTTGATGAGAAGCAGGTAGGGCATGAAGCAGCAGCTCAGCAGTTAAAGTAAACCCTTAAGACAAGAACTACTCATAAAAAAACTAACCAAATATTTGGCTGCTGCTTTGGCAACCTGTCTGTGATGGTGTTGGGTTTATTGTTTCCACAGTGTAAGCTCATAGGACAATGCAGAACCTGCTCTTAGCGGCTTAATCCTTTTGTTCATTCATGGAACATTTAAAGAGGACATACTGGACTCTGCTGTGCTGTCAGATTTACTACTTATCCAAGATGTTGGATGTTTTTTGTTGATGTATTTTTAAGACTCTCATCACTTTCTTTCTCAGCATTTTTGTTTTGTGATCTTGGTGCATTTCCATAAACCAGCACTGATTTTTGCCTGCATGTGGTCAACGCTTTGACAGGGGCCACTGCAGCCAATGAAACTGTTTTCTCTTAAGGAAAACTCTGATTGACCGCCAGAGCCAGCGTAACTTCACTTTATTGCATTGGCAGATGTCCAAAGGGAAAGAACAACAAACCTTTAAATTCTACCACTGCGTATTTTCTCTTTGCATCCCTGGCACCCAAACATCTCTGACAGATAGAGGTGATCCCAGAGTCTGGCCTCTCCAGCCAGCATCCATCACCATCATGTTATAAATAATCTGACAGCAACTTCAACATTTCTTTGCATTTAAACCGCAGAAACTGAAATCTGTTTGAAATATGTTTTTAGTTAAAAAGTCATCTTATTAGACTGAATTTGTCGCCAAATTCACCTGATAAGTCCAGAAAGTCTTGATTCAAGTTATTAAAAGAAAATATAAGACCTGAATTGCTTCTAACGAGTAAAATTGACAGGGCAGTTTTTCTTACTCCATATATGCAAAGCACTGTGCTGTCACAGACCCACTGCTGTGGTTTAAAGAGGGGGTATTGTTCTTTTTCTAGGCTTTATACAGACCCTTGGGTACCTCTTCAGTAGCTCTACATGATTTACAGCTGCAAAAACAATCATTATTTTTCTCACTGTTTTAGAAAACTTTTATTTCAGCCTGTCTGAAAGCGTGGTTTAGCTGCTGTCTCTTTAAGACTCCCTGCTCCACAACCCCACTTCCCACTGACTAACTCTCTGTAGGCCTGTCAGGGGTAGAGCTATTGGCAGACCTTGGTGTTTCAGGCCCAGCCCTCAAGTGTGTGGTGAACCAGTAAGGTGATGAACCCATCATTTCAGCACTTCTTGTGCATACTTAAGTGATGCCGCACACAGAGGAATGACAATGACAATCTCATTATTTTGACTTTTTATCTTCAAACCTGGACTTAAATCATTACGAGACGTTTTTATGTATATAATTTTTACACTTCGTTTCAAAAATTTGACTTCTTATCTCAATTTCTTTCCCTTTTTTTCCTTTTTAATTTTAATAATTTCTGCTTTTTTAGCCCATATTTTTTTTTTTAGTTCGCTTTTAATTAACTTCTCATCATAATGACTTTCTATCTCATGATCGGACTTATTGTCTCCTCATTTTGACATTTTTTTTCTCTTAGTCAAAACTATAAACTATAAAGTCATGATTATTTCTTCTTCTTCTTCTTCTTCTTCTTCTTCTTCTTCTTCTTCTTCTTCTTCTTCTTCTTCTTCTTCTTCTTCTTCTTCTTCTTCTTCTTCTTCTTCTTCTTCTTCTTCTTCTCCTTCTCCTTCTCCTTCTCCTTCTCCTTCTTCTTCTCCTTCTTCTTCTCCTTCATTATTAGCGTCATAGAAAGTTGTGGCCCATTAGACAGTGGCAGTAAGAGTAAAATCCATCCATGCTTTTTGTAAAGTCTGAATATACAGTATAATCATGGGGTATCTAAGATTGTTGGATTGTCTTAAACTCTCCTGACTTGAAGACACAGTGAAGGTATCACAGTGTTCATCCACCCATCGCTCCCTGCCATGGGCTTTGAATTTCCTTTTGGGCATTCCAGCTGAGAGGCTGAGGTCTCTGTGGAAACGCTGCTCTGTCCTGACAAGCTTGGCCTCCAGCAATGACTGATGCACAATAGCCGTACACAGCACCAAGCAAAGTCTCCGAGAGCATCACCAAGATTGTCGACAATCCCTCCTTTTCTGCCTCTGTCTATCTCTCTCTTTCTCTCGCTCTCCCTGTCTCTCTCTCTCTCAGACTGACACCTAAGACCTTTGCGCCAAGAAGCTGTCAGTATGTTTGTACTGTGTTCTGAATGATATGAGCCTCTGATTGCTCAATTCAGCACTGAGTTAGTAAAGTGTTTACTTCTTCATGTACTGAGCGGAGCACAGTGTGATCCTTTGGTTGCCCTGAGCCATATGAAGTGGGTTTTAATTTCATGTTTTGTCATGCAGGGAGCCCACACACTGCTGTTCGTGTCACAAGATTAACAAGTAGACGAAAATCTTTTTGGCATTCAGTAACCCATGCTGTACCTTTATAAACAAGGCAAAAGTTCACAGCAGAGAGCACACAGAGCAGAAACTTCTTCATGTACCCATATATCCACTTCTCTGTGGATTTAATGCTTATGTCCAAGCTCACAGACAGATGCCTTTAGCCATTATCTGTGACATTGTATTGGATATTAATGCACATGGTAGAGTGATGGCATTTCTTAGCTGGTTGTGTTTTCAACAGCTGTTAAAATTCTTCTAGCCACTATTTGCTCACAAGCAGGTAGACCAACATAATCAGCAACTAGCTGGAGAAGATGCTGTCGGACACTGTCTTCAGGACTTGGTGCCATGATGCGTTAGTGTAAAGTTGGACTCTACATTGGGTTTGTATTACTTTTTCAGTGAATGTTACACTTTGGTCGGTTTCTGGACTTTTTAAAGTGATTTTTTTCTTATTCTTGTCTGAAACAGGATTTCGGTTGTTCTACAGCTCAGGGCTCAGCTCTTTTGTTATATTTTGCCCAAAGTTTTTGATGGGTGTATTGTCTGGACTGAACACAGGCCATTTCAGCACCTGCACTCTTTGACTACAGAGCCATGCTGTTGTAATATTTGCAGAATGTGCTTTGGCATCGTCTGTCTAAATTGTCTGAATGAAAACACGTGTGCTTCAACATGTCCCATGTCATGCGCACCCATTCATCCATTACAGATGCAGATTTCCACTTAGCCTCAGTTAATCTTAAAAAGACTTTGGCGCAGAGAAGTTGTCCGCATTTATAGGTCATTTTACACTGCAAAACTAAAAACTAAGCGAGTGTTTATGTCGTAGTCCTATTAAAAACATCTTATCAGAGTCAATATGAGACACATTCGCCCAGCAAGTCAAGGAAATCTAATCAAAGACAAAAATGACGCCTGAATTGTTGTTTCTTTTACTCACTTCATGCAATTCAGGTGTCATTTTTGTGTTTTAATAACCTGGATTTGGACTGTGTTCACAGAAACTGATTTTGAGCCCATGCAGTGATTTCCATTACAGAGTCATGTCTGTTTTTGGTTCAATTATACAGATTATCTGAACCTCTGAAACCTCTCCATCTTTTCAGCGTAGAGACTCGGGCTGTTTTCCAAACTGGCTACTACATACTACATGTGAATTTAGTATGTAGTAGGCACTGCATACTGCCTACTACTTTTGAATGTAGTATGTAGTCTGACTGTTCTGTTGGGTCTGTTTTGTAGTTTGCTACTCTGGTTTTCAGTTAAGGAAAATGGGACTATAGCTGATGGATTTTTTTGTTTAAATTTATAATTAAATATAAATGTAAATAAATAGACTTGAGAATAGTTACTATATTTAAGCGGAGAGTTCTTTTAAGCAAAAGTAAAGCAAGTAAAAACAACTTCAATATAATGATTAATGAATCTGTAGAAGTAAACACCACTTTTAAGGCTAAAAGTGAAGTTTTAACATCTTTTCTTTCGCATCACCGCTCTTCTTTGTCACGGTCTGTTTATCTGAAATGTTGTATTGCAGTTGTTATTCCGACTCTTTCCAGGAGGTGGCGGTTAATCACCTAAACCTGATTGCCAACCCCATAGAGAAACAGCATTAGCGCCATGCATTGTGGGAAACAGTATGCTAGGTAGACTGGTCCGATGCATACTGAGAAATTTTCCCGGATCGGTAGGATATCTGGGAATTTCTGGCATACTGCAGATTTTGCTAGTTTTGGTATACTGCCGAATACATACTGAATTTCAGTCAAATCAGTAGGCACTGCCAGTGTAGTAGGCGGTTTGGAAAACAGCCTCAGCCTGCCCATAATGCCCTTACACAGTCATGTTGAGCCGCTATGTTTTTATAGTACCTCATTTTGGCTGTCGACCATTTTTCATTAGTCCAAGTTTCTCAGCCTTTGTAGATTCTCATATCTGCTTGTAAGGGAAGGCTGCAGGGTGGGTCTCAAGGCTATGATATATAACTGCTGCCAGTGAAAACTCCTTGAGATAAATTGTGTTGTGATTAATAGATAAAATTGACATAACTTGACTGGCCAACTCACTTTAAAATTTTCACAGTATCCTGTTACTGGGAGCCCTGCGTCCTTCAAAGGACAAAACATGTGCTTAAGCAGCACGTGGGTAATTTAATCTCCCTATAAAAACGTATTTCCTGTATAGAAAATCTCCTTTTGTAAACATGGCCGCATTGGCTCAATGTCAAGTATAGCACTGTGGATACTTATAGAAGTAGAAAAATGCAAATACACACTAGAGGGCCAGCTGGGTTTCTCCACATACACTCATACGTTTTCTATCAGGAGTACACAAAAGTAGGAACATATTCTCATGGTAAAAAAGAAGGAATTTAGCTTCATGATGTTTTTATAGTGGGTGTGTGCGCTGGGAGAAGGAAAGCCCAGACCTCTTAGCGGAGCTGATTGTTTACATTTGAACACATATAAAGTGGTTGTTCAGAACAGAGGAGCCCAGCAGCCTGTAAATTAAATCGATCATTTAGAGTGACGACATGTTTTGCAATACCTTGAAACGCATACCAGTCATTTTTGGGTGGTGAGCTTTGCAGGTCCTGCCCCGAGCTCTGTACTGGTGGTGTACCAGTGTGATGGAGGACATTGCCTGTTGAGAATGTAGGTCAGTCATGATGAAGATTCACGGCTTCCAGAGTCACAGAGAATGAGACACCTAAGGGACCCAAAACGTTTAACTCGCAACAGCTGGGAGATGTTAAGACGGAGATCCCCCTCAGCGGCCGTAATGAACCTTAATGAACGGACTTAAAAGGACAGATGTAAGGAGATGAAAAGCAAACAAGGCAGACATGAAGAGGACAAGTGGAGAAGGAGAGGGTCTTTGTTTGAGGAGAGGCTCTGAAAACATGCTCGAAAAGAAAACGTGTTTTGGTGTGAGGAGGTCGAGCAGCACTCTAAATCCCAAACAGCCTGTCCCAGTAACTGAAGGCCTCGAGCATGTACCCTACATCCTCAGCTACACACAGCTCCAGCCTGAAGCCCTCGACAGATTGTTAACCGTCCCACGCCTACAAAGGGTGAGAGTTCAACCCTGAGACTCACAGAGCTCGGGACATGACTGCAAATGTGCATCATAGCATTTGAAATCCCCAAGCTAAGAGGAATCTACATCCAAGGCGCTGTCGAATTAACACGTTATTCAAGTGCATCTAAGAGTGCGTGTTGTTCCTACAAAATAAAACATCATTTCTCAGAAACCCTGTTGCACACGGGCCATGAGGAAACAATCTGATTCAGCAAAACATCGGAGAGGTCCAAATCTTTCATAGAGTCCCTTGTCCAGTTTGCAGCTGTGGATTTTTGATGAAAAACAGTGTTTTTGAAGTACATAGGTACATTTTGGGTCAAGAATGGAGAAGAAGCAAGGATGAAGTTATTCTTTAATTTTAAAATTAAAAATCCATCTGAAATCTTTATGATAGCCTTTGCCAGTGCTCTGAGTTATCAGCATCAACCCTGTTCAGTAAAAAGTGAAAGGTTTGCCAAATTTAAAGGGGCTTTATGTCCTATTGTTAATACGAAAGCAGAGTTTGAGAGGGACAGTACCCTACATTTCTAGGCTGAATGTGATTTGATGGTGCTCAACAGTACAGCCCATTGACAGCCGCGTACTGGGAACTAATTTTCAGACTGGATGAATTTAGAGGACTCAAAGCCCGAGTCATGAAAAGGTTTCATGGTTTTGTGCCTTTTAAGCATTTATTTGAACCAGCTCTTACTCCTTTATCTGTGGGAGTATTTAAACTGCAATTCCTTGAGTGTCCACTTGAGGCTGGCTCTAGAAACACAAGATAGCTTATCACCACTTTACCCAGCTCATCATTAAGCTCTCTTAGGATAAAAATGCACAGCACAGCTTGGCAAGAAGCAGATTAGAGATGCAAAAATCAGACACATAAAACCTCCACGGAGCTGAAGAACTTATGGATGTTTGTCCTGGGATGATATGAGCTGTGCATCTGAACCTAGCAATTGGAGAAATTGATGCTCACATTTTGGTGCTGTTGGTGGTCCCAATCTATTCTTAGTGATTTCAAACCCATAATCCACTGTGAGGTGGTCCAAATGGTTCTGTCATGTCAGTGGGATGCAGATGAAGTTCTTGGGGAGTTTTGCCTCTGAGTGACTTCTTTAGTTTTAGGCTGACCCTCTGGATGGAGTTAGAGCAAATGTCACAGAATCTTTCACCCTTGGCAGTTCACTGTAATTTGAGTGAAATGGTCCTGATGTGGTTTTAATTGTCATAGGTGAGAAGTAGTATCCCAGTCCATCACCTTTGGTAAGTGACCCATTACTCAACAAAAGTGAGTGAGATGAATGATAGATTATTTCTTCTTTGAGAAGGTTTTGAGAAAAAAAAAATCTTGTACTCTGTCGGAAGACAGAGCCTTGGATTGAAAACTGGATGCATTAGGTATCGGGAGCGAGGTTGACAAGGAAGGTTAAATATAAGTCGTTATTTAAGCTGTAGATTTGGGAATGTCTTGCAAGTCCTTCCAAGATTGTGTTTGTGCAAAAAAATTTGTCTGAGTATCAGTGTTACTGTGAAAAAAAAGAACAAAAAGAGAAGATGTTTTTCCAAAGCTTGAGTTGCACAAATTTCATATAACACTCATGTTAATGTGTAAGAGAAACACAAATGAACCGGTTAAACTCATTTACTCATCATTTCACTACTGTTTCCTTTCCTTGTTTATAGTATCAGAACAATGTGTGACACATAACCCTTAGGGTTAGTTTTACCTTAACCCCACAGGAAAAATAGTAAACACACACACACACAGTCCCTAAGTTCTCGGCGTTTAAAGCAGTGTACTTCACTAGTTAATCTTTTTCGGGGGATTCTGTTTATTTGAAGTCATGCAAGTCCAGATTCTGCATTTATGGAAAGCATGAGTCATTGTTTTGTCCGCTCACAAGGTATTTGGGAAGGTCTGTTGAAATTTCAGTGGTCTTATCAAATAAACAGAAGGTATTTTAAGTTTGTTTTGACTGTAAGGAGTCAGTTCTGTTGGTGCAGGAGAGGAATCCACATGTTCATGCACAGAATGAATTAAAGTTGCACAGATCAGTTCTTAAAATGTGACAATTCTGACAGATTGAAGGATTATGTCATTTTTACACATAGAATTAAAGCCTCTGATTGTTTATAAAAAAGCATTATCGTGAGGTTCTGTGACATTTTTTCTTCTCTCTTCTTTGCAGGGCAAAGTACTTTCGAGGGAAGAAGCTGAATGGAGAGTATGAGATCCGTGTGGAGCAGGTATGGGGTTGTAAATCTCTGCCATGCTTGGCTTCCTTTTATCAAAAGTGTTTTCATAACTCTCAGGTTTTAAACTGCACCTGTAATAACATGCAAAAACAAATAAAAAGATCATACAGTAAGGGACAATGTATAGTGAGCAGGTTGTCATGGCTGGTTGGAGTCGTGACAGGGTGAGCAAGAAGTAGAATCAACTATGACCATAAATTTTCCACTTATTACTCAGTTACCATCTGAAGACTTGGACAAGCTGTGACAAAAGACTGATCAGAACACATTTTAGTGTTTAAAGATTATTTATCATTATCCTGTTACTCTCCAGTTACTGACAAGTTACACAAAAGGACTTTGTCGGCCTCATGCCTGTGCTTAAAGAACCAAGCTCATAATCAGGAGGTGCCTCCCTTGGCTTAGCTTAGTATAAAGAATTTAATCCAGCTGAATGAACCCAAAGATTACAAATCCACACATTAGCACCTCTAAAGCTCACTATTAAGAATGTTAAAATCTCATTTGTAAAGTCTCTACATAAGAACTTTAAAAAAACATAACTCTACCCTTAATTCCTGTCTTTATGCAAAGCTAGGCTTCACTAATCACCTAATAGCATTAACTACATACTGAACTGACAGACATTTATCTATCGTTTAATTTAACTTTTGGAGAAAAGACCCATTTTTCCAAGTCAGGCTGATTTTTGTGAAAAAAAAACAGAAGTGTGTGTATTTTTGTAGACATGCAGTATTTACAGTGTGTAGATTACGTCTCGTTAACCTCAAATAAGTGTTCACTTATACATCTGTAAGCCATTGTTGAGACCAGAGCGGCCTTTGAAATGGATTTTTGAGTTTTATGAGAGAAGGAAAAAAAAAGGACCACAAAGAGCTGGACCGGTGATTTTACAGCCTGTTTGCTCAACTTCATACTGTTGCGGTCACCTCCTCCTCCTCCTGGGATAAGGTGGGGTTTGAAAATGAGTCAAAAATCTTGCAATAAAACTTGCATTGATAGTTTTTGTTCAAGTGCTGGTGTCACGGATACTGAACCCCAATAAAAACAGAGGTGGCGTTAATAGGGCCCCTTCAGCTGATGATGAAGGGGACCACACGAGCCCACCAACCTGAGCGAGAGCTCCAATGGACCTGCTTAGATCTCCTTGCATGCTTCATGTTTTCCCAGAAGCCCTGTGCTTTGACTATAACCAGTCACTAATTGCCTTGAACAGCCAGACTCTTCATAGGCTGTTTGTTCACCTCGCTGTGAGCCTTGGGACGAAGGAAACCTGATCTGTGTGTGAAAACTTAAGCAGGGTTCACACATAATGATTGTTGGGCTGTTTTTGTCCCAACTTTCCTCCTTCCTGACCAAGGACGGACAACGCCTGGGTATTCTCTGTTTTATCAGATTATCCTATCAGATTATCCTGTGGTCTGAGGTGCGTTAAGACTGAATTTGTCCCGATAACTGGCTTCATAACACGTCGGGGCCGACAATCGTCAATATTAAACTTGGAGTCATGACTCCATGGGTTGTGACGTAGAATGGAATGTAGCCAATCAGGAGGTGAGCTGACTGAGGAACGAGGAAGCAGATGTAAACCAATCAAGCATGGCTGACCTGACAGGGAAAGTTTGTGAGGAAAGTCTGTGTTCCCGCTGTCTCCAGGATTTTTCCCACAGTCTCTTCTTTATTTATGTTCTAGAATTTTCTGTTAAAAATAGTCCAAAGACCACCATTATTCCCTCTTCTATGTCGTCTTCCATGTTGCGTTTGGTGTTAGCTGGTTGCTGCTATCTGTTGCTATGTTTCTTCCTTTACGTTTTTGCAAGATCACATTTGGTCATGCAAGATTTCTGTCTTGGAGGATTTTCACATCTAAGTGTAGTTAAAAGCAACAGGACCATAAATGATGCTAACCAGTAAATAATGAAATGCTGACCATCTTCTGTGCTTGTTTGTATCTGAGTAGTTAAGCACAGTGTCTGCTCTTTGGCTAACTGTGCAGTTTAAACATCTGCACGGGGATGGATCTTGCCTGACATATGCTAGCTGTCATCTCTCACGCTCATTCTCACAATCTCCAAAGTCAAAGAACTCTCCTGTGGCACATTCACTGCCATATAAGGTGCCATCTTTAGACTGCAGCGTAGACTCACCACAGCATGTGATTCTGCAGAGCAGAGGTCTGATGCATGAAATAGAAATAGCAAGAGTAAAGAGAGAGCGGCTTTGATTCTTCCATGTAATATCTGTCATTAAGGCTGCCCTTTACCTTCCCAAGCAACCGCTCCCACAGCTAATTTATGAGCCCCTTGTTGTAGATCTGTCTCTCTCATTTACATGACCCACTTTGAAGTTACATTTGGCAGGCGTCTGAGGTCCAGTGTCCAGCGGGTAGCTCCTTTTATCCCTTAAACAGATCCTCATGGGAGAGCTGGTAGTGGTTCTTTCTGCTTCTCAGTGTCTGATAATAAAAGCAGGCAGACTGTTTCTCATTGCTAAAATGATGAAACGTGCACAGTAACTGTTCTTGATGCTCTGAGTGCCAAGAACATTCCATGAAATCCTCTGTCAGATTAGCATATTAGCGCTGCCCGTTGGATTCATCATTCTAGACCAAAATACTGAAATGTTTATTAGCATGGTACCAACTTTTTTCCCTCTCACTCAGTCATGGTCAAACTTTTAGTTTCAAAATAATTTTTTAAAACGTAAATTTCATTTTTATTTACTTGACCAGTTGGCCAAGCCTGCACCCAAATACAGCATGCACAGGTTTAATTCCGCAATTTTCCACTTCTGAGGTTTACAGTTGAACTTTAATACCTCTTAGTATTGGAGATTAGCTCACACTAACATATTTACAGTTGCAAGAAAAAGTGTGTTAACCATTTGGAGTGACCTGGATTTCTGCAGAAATTGGTCATAAAATGTGTTCTGGTCTTCAAATCTTATAAAAAAAAATCTTAAATTGATACTGTTATCAGATCAGTATCAGTATCGACTGATATCAAAGACCAGGTTGTTGACAGCACTGCCTTTTATATATTTCTTGTTATTTTATTTCCCTCAGGGATTTTGTATATTGCCAGATGTTGTCATGGATGATCAACATATGATTTTTCTGATTTGTGAACTGGGGACTTGAAACCTGGACCAGGGATATTTGTCACAGTCTTTCACAATGAGTGTATGGCAGAGATCTTTGTTTGTGGTTCAGGTATTGCCTGCAGCTTTTTTTGAAAAGCCTCTAAAGTACCTGAAGTTGGTGCGAGGGTGGGCATGCTAGACAAAGGTCTTCTTAAACTTGTAGGATTACAAGTGGTTAGGTTGGCAATTGGAAAGTCTACTGTGATAAGGATCAAAATTAAAGTGAACTCACTTCAGTCAAAGTTGGCCGCAGACGCGATTACAGCCAATAAGAGGCTGCCAGACAATCTGCCTGTTTGCTCCCTACAAGCCTTACAGAGTCATAAACACTTTAATTTACACAATTGGACAAATTGGAAAAAAATGAGGAGGCCTGTTGTTTGTGACAGAACAAGGGGGCGCTTCTTCAGGGTTTCTTGACCATGTATAGTTCTGGACAGAGAGAGGCAACATCTGCTCTGCAGGCACATGACCTCAGCTCTGTCCAGGCAGCTCTCTGCTGTAGCAATGACAGCTAATAGGCAGTTATCTGCAGCCTTTATTTGGCTGATGTTTGCATACCACATAGGGCAGAAGAGTTCTCCAGACGGATGATTTGGTTTAGTCCTTGTTGATCCCACTACTCTCATTCCTACTGTTCCCTCTTATAATTCAACATTTAGTGCCTTGATGGACTATTTCACTGCCGTCCAAGGTGGAAGTGATTAGTGGCAAATACTTTCCTGAGTGCACATGAATGCTCCACTGTACCTCAGGTCTCCAAATTGCATCAGTATGTGATGCAACAGAGCTTATCAAGAATGGTTTAAACAGTCAGTCTGCTCTGCAACTTCAAATCAAATCACCACAGTTTGTTCTCTCTTAATGTGTGGACCAAAAACTGGAATGCTTTACATCATTTACCTCTAACCATTCTTCTTGAACGAGCAACCTGACACTTTTCATACAGAGCTGTGTTTCATTCATGTCCTGGTTAGTTAATGTGTGCCTGAGTGAAACCCAAGAATTAGAACGACAGAAAGAAACAGTTTGATGAAAAACACATTATTTATGAAACATATATGAAAAGAAACAACACAAGAAGCTCTACTTAGACAGGAACTACTTCACCAACAGCTATTTCAGTTTGGTCTTCTACTCATGACAAAAACAGCATTGAGAGGAATTTAGCAGATATTTATGGAGATAACCAGTAGATGCACAATACAGAAAAAAAGAAATCCAATTCCATTTATTTTAAGCAAAATTTGTCTTTTCAGACAAGGCCAGAAAAAACAAACAGAAGCACAAATTATTTAATATGGCTTCATCAAAGTAAAATAGGTTCACTAAGTGTTGCTAACACTAGCAAAGCTAGCACCAATAGCCTCCAGTTCTTATGCCAGGTTAACATCCACATGCCAGTGCTGGTTTGGCATTGTACTCACACATTAACCAGACTAAGACTACATACTACTTCATCCCCATTTCAAGATCATAACCCCTAATTCACACATACTCTGTGTGTGCCGCAGTTTTTGGCGCAGGCCAATTCATACTGGGTCCGTCTCTAGAGCACACTCCATAGCAGATGGATATGCAGGATCACAGGAGAACCACATGTTCCTGCAGGGATCACACTCATGATAATGTACCTGCATGATAATTAATTAGTATGTTAAACTCACCTGGCCCTTAAACCTCAGCTCTTACAGTCCATCCTTTTTTGTTTCTTCAGGTGTCCTTATAGAAAGGATGTGTTGTAATTATTAGGTTTTCCACCTCCAAGATAAACCTTTCCTCATCCAAGGTGTCAGATTTCCTCTGGGTCTGACCTGCTGATGAATGGTATTGGCGGACTGCAGTACTCACGCTGTATGTGTGAATTGAGGGTAATACTGCCAAGCTGCGCCAAGTTTAGCAAAAGTCACCATATTTGGCACCTTTGATCTGTTCTAATCCATTATCAGATTTTTCTTTATCTTTAGAGCGTTAACTATTTATTGTTGTTGTGCTAAAGAGAAAAGGTTGCAGATTGATTTGGTTTCTCTCCATTACTTTTACCAAAGACAACATCCTGTTAACAATTTGACCCGTGACCGAATGAAAGGCACCTCAACCACCTGAACCTCAGGGACACGAGTTCGTCCAAATCTAAAAATACCCTCAAAGAATTCCAGATGAGCTGCTGTCAAGTGGTGTTTACTGTACTGTCCACAGGTTCACATGGCTGGCTGGTCAGGACAGAGTGCAAGAGGAGCTGCAGGGACAAATGAGGCCTGCTGTAAATGTCTGTGGCTGAGCTAAATCAGTGTCTTGAGCCTCTGAACTATCCGTCAGGTATGAGGTGTAGTTAATCACAGCCACACTGGCTTTCATAATTCTCCTCCCTTTAACAGGTTGGATGAAAGAAGTTCTTAATTCAGCTTGAATGCAGGTCAACAGATGGGAAGAATCAGCTCTGGAGGCAGTTGTCCCATGTATCACTTCCTGTTTTCCTTTCCCAGGGCAAGAGCTGCGCTAAGACAAGTGTCTGAATGTGTTACCGTGATGGTAACCATGGTGCTGTGAAAAGACCTCCTGTCCTGGCTTCTGGGCCTGTGCCCCGCACCAGTCACTTCATCCATTACCACCCAATGACAGTTGTTGTTCGCGCTCCTCTTACCCTGAACCAGCCAATCAAAATGCAGTGTGGAATCCTCTGCCCATGCCAAAATGTTGCCCACTCTCTGCCATTATCTGGCTGCAGCAAAAGTCACCATCAGCCTCTGTGTTTGAGATGGGATTTGTTAAGGAGATGAAATGATGGAGTATGTGCGTGTACCTGTGAGTGTATTTATGTTTGAGGGAGATTTTTTTTTTTTATATGGAATGTGCCACTGAGCACACAGATGTTTCTTTCAGAGGAGGGTATCAGAAGAGCAGAGCTAAGAAAAGGAAGGGAGCCAAGTGCATGTCCTTGAGGCACGTAGTGTGTGAGTGGCGCCTTGTTGTCCCCTAAATAAGATTACGGCATTTACTCACCCCCTGCGCTTCCTCTGAGAGTGCAACACAATAAATAAAAGAGGTCGGTGTTTTTTCTCCCTTGGCTAAAAACCCCAGTTTTGTTAGGTTCCTGCATTCATTTCTAAACCAACTCACTCCCCCATATGGAGTTTACGCGGGCCACAGCTCTGGATGAAAGGGAATTTTATCTCTGAGAGAATATTGCTGATAATATTTCCGCTTTATGTAGATGAAAGCTCATGTAAAGCTTGGTAAAGCAGGCTTAAAGTCTCAAAGGAGGATCACAGTATGAGAATGTGTAGATAGCAGTTGACTGAACTTGCTATGCAAATTGGCAGGAGCTGGGTTGAGTCGAGGGTCAGCCGGAGGATTTGCTTTCTTCTCCATGCGTGCTGATGCTGGAACGTCTGATCTATATGTGTCGTGTATTGTTGTGTCTGCTGGAGCCTGCCATCCAGAGTAGCAAACGGCACATTTGCAGTGTTTGAAGATACCATGGAGTGATTTCCTTTGAATGCCTGTGTTGTTTTTTGTCCAAGTTGAAACTGCTGTTCACATCAAAAAATAAAGAAAAGTCAGAATAAAATTCTTCATGACAAAAATCCATTTTAAGCTTCACCAATTAATGGCTTACCAGTGTTTATTTTGTTAGAGTCCAGGCTCTGCCATCAGCCAGTTAACATTTGAGGGGTGAACATCGAGGTGATGCCAACCTACAAATATCTAGGTCTACCTGGACAACAAGTTGGACTGGTCCTTTAACACAGATGCACTCTACAGGAAGGGGCAGAGCTGCTTCTTTTCTTAAGGAGGCTCAGATCCACAGACATCTGCAGAAAAATGCTGCAGATGTTTTATCAGTCTGTGGTGGACAGGGTGTTGTTCTATGCTGCAGTCTGCAGGGGAAACAGTATAAAGTTCAAGGATGCTAGGTGACTGGACAAACTGGTGAAAAAAACAGGTTGGACTCACTGGAGGCTGTGGTGAGGAGATGCACACAGAAGAAGCTAGAGGCCATTATCAATCAAACAGACCATCCGCTTCATAACATCTTTGTGGAGCAGAAAATCAGCGGCAGTGGACGGCTCATCTCTCTGTGCTGCAGGACTGAGAGATACAGAAAATCATTGATCCCTGCAGCCATTAGGCTCCATAACACTCAAGCCAATGAGAGATGAGCAGAAATTCTTGTTTAATGTGATTTTATAACTTCATTTGCCAGACATCTGAATTTTCCTTTGGGGATTAATGAAGTCATTCTATTCTGTTCTGTTTTATTAATGATATGATAACAGGATGAAAATCTTAGTGGTGGACTGTCAATTCATGGTGTTTCCCCCCCACTGTATTTCTAATCCGTCAAAGCATAATGTGGCCCTGTTGTAGTTGGTTGCTTGAGGGGCGCAGTGTTAGCTTGGTCACTTACCTGCGACAAGTGTTTTGCACAAAGGAGTATCTGAAGCACTCAGTAAGTAAATTAAGCAAATAGAGCATTCAGTGCATTGCTTCATTCGTGTCAGGTCTTATTTATTTCTTATTTTCTTATTATTGATTTATTCACATTTTATTTTTTATTTTATTCCCATTTGGTGTGACATCATCAAACAGGAGTAATACACATTCAGTTGGTGGAAATCATGATTTTCATTAAAAAAAAAAACCAAAGAAACAAAAACAAAAAACAAAGTAGCTACCAGGTTACTAGTTTAACTACCACATCTGTTAGTAAGTGGATAAACCAAGTCACTGTTCACAATCCAGAGCTCAGAGTTGAAAGAAAAATAAAAGTGACATCAAACTTTTGCTCAAGATCAGGGTCTACATGATATCTTCTTGCAACATTCTGCAATTAAACTCTGTACAAATCAGACTTACTGTTTCTTTATCTTGCCATTCCAAGGACTGAATCCACTGACCTTTCAGTAACCGACCCACTTCTTTGATTAGCACACTGCCATGTGCTCTACACGTGTGTGGGACTTCAATCCAACAGGCTATTTGTCCTGAAGAGGGTTCCCAAGAGTCTGAACAATGTTTGAAAAACATCCAAAACAAATTCTTTCAAGTCGCCTCAAAAAAACAAAAAAAAATGAAGCCGTAAAATTAATAATTAATCAGCTCTTATGTTGTGATTTTTGAATATAGTAATAATTTATTGAAGTGTAGTCAGATGAGAATAACAGGTTGGATTTATTACATTAATCTCTGGTCAGGTTCTGTAGAAAGTTGGATGAAATGTAATGTGTCTCAGTGATTTCACAGGCAGCACGCTGTCGTCATGTGACACTTAAAGCAGAGCTGACAAACAGAGTTGTTGTATTTGAGTCATTTGCTTCTCCTTTGAGTATCATCTCATCATAGAGTACATTTTATGCTGTGTTGAAAGAGAAATAAGTGACTGAATCCAGCCCACTACTGGCTCAGGCTTGGAGTACTCACAGGCGTATGAAATGCAGCCATGCTTTTGTTGTTGTGTTTGGTACTGGACCACGTCAGGGCAAATTGAATTCTTGTTTTTCCACACACAGTCAGCAGGCTGCTTGTTTAGGGCCCATTAAATCTGCTACATTAATGTCACCATGCATGATTCAAAGTGATGTGAAGGCTTGCAAATGGCAGCCTTTTGTAATTGAGGTCAACTGTCTGTTTCTTAGCTGCTCTCTGGGGCTTTCTGTATCTGGCTTCTCAACAAAGAAACCATTGGGTTGGACGCTGCCAGGGAATATGGGAACTGTGATCCAGCAGTGTTAACTGAAAACAGCACTGGTCCACCTTCTTCCTTCACACAGGGAGCATGATGGGGGAGGTATCTAGTAGAAGAAAATATTCTGTTGAGCTACAACATCTCAAGTATCAGCAAGCATTTATTATTACAGCTGCCAAAATTGTCGCCTACGGGCTACATTGCTTCATTTCTTTGCAATCAAGGCTGAAGAAGTCATGCATGTCTGGAAATACAGAGTAAACGTTTGGTTCATTATTCACAGCATTTCTTTCATCAGGGGTCTGAGTTAAATGCTAATAGCAGCATGCTCACATGCTATCTCTGACATCTTTACCACGCTCATGTTAGCAGGCATCATTTCCAACGTGCTCCTCATATTTAATTTTATGTCAGCTTAAGTCACTTAAATCACTTAATCCAAGAAATAGCCATGTTGGATGGGAAAGTTGTGACTTTTAAAAGCATTTGATTATAAGCAGAGCACAATTTTTTGCATTGTAAGTACTGAAACATTCACAGTGAATTCTATGAATAAGATTCAATTGTGTTTTCTCTGTCCACAAATATTACAGCGTTAAACGCATGGAGAGGTGTTTTTTTGTGCTGCAGCTTATTACAGAAGATGGTGCTCCAAGAAGCAAGCAACTGATTTCTGGTACACATTTGATAATTATAGCACTTTTAGACCAGAAATTCCAAGAAGTAAAAGTTCCAGGAACTATTCTTCCAGAAACTAGCTGTGACTTTTGGAGAAAAAAATAACGTTGCACTACAATGTCGGACCACTAGGGGCCAGTAAGACATTCTTTATTCTTTATTGCACTTGTAAGACGCATATGTGTGATTATCAATTTAATATTCAAAATTTGAATGAGGTACAATACACTCGATGAATTAGGTTTGTCTGTAGGAGCCAGTAAGTGTGTAAAAAATAAAGGCGACCAACAAAAAAGATACATTTAAATAATGTATCGAAAAATAATTGTAAACAAATTGATAAATTCTCAAAAAAGAATATTAAATTAGGTCTTTTGAACATCAAATCAAAAGAAGTCTTTTGTATCCTGATTTAGATTGGTTTGGTGTCTTATCTTAAAACATCTTATTGTCTTATTGTCTTACCACAGGGTGTTGAATTAAGTTAACCTATTCTCTCTGTGGGGTGGTTCTGTGTTAGCTCGCCATCTATAGTTCCTTTGATCCATCGGAGAAGAGCAGATTGTAGGCCAAAGAAAAAAAACACATCCTAACCGCTAAGTGTTGTCTTAGTGTTTTGAACCATGAATTATGGGGCCACTCTGTCTGAAGCTACAGCTGAGGTGCAGCTGACGATAATCACTGTCAGAGGAAGAGGAAGTAATTCTGATTGCTGATTGGCTAACATAGTTCGATTGAGTGAGAAGTTATGAACTTCTGAAGTTATTTTGATTAGCATTTAAAGAATTACTATGAAATAAACTACAAAAATCAATACAAATAAATAATCCACTCTAAAGGATAATTCCACAAAATTTTTCTCTGGAATAAATGAATAAAGCTTTATTGCCTGGGTGACAAACTACAGCTGATTTTGTTGAATCATCACTTGAGTAGGAGACAAGGAGACGAGCACTAGTGACGAAGTCCTCTCAAAACCCCTTGACCCTGTCAGTTTGTGACTTTCAGCAGGTTGCATTTTTCTAAAGTAGCTTTATATTAGATGATCATTCAGATACAATGTTGTAAGTTTTAAACTCAGTTTTGACTATACACATTTTGAATCTTACAACTGGTAGTTGATAAATAAGAAAATGATTACCAACCAAACCAGATGTCAGCTTTTCCCAGTTCCCATTAGAAATTAGAAACTTTAAATTAGATAAGTTATAACCTTTGGAAATAGTGAATTTGATCAGAGACTTTTATATGTGTGCAGTTTTTAGCTGTACTGACATTTGTTGTAGAAAAATTAGATTATTCTTCCTTTGTCTGTTTAAAACATTCATTCCCAGAAATGGACTCACCCCTCACCCCCCCGCTCCTGCTCCTCCTCTGGTATCTCTCAAAGTCTCCCTGAGTCATTAGGAAGCCAGGCTACAGCCTGTCACAAGGCTTTCACTGTCCTGGAGTCCAAAAACTGGGTAGAACTTAATTTGCCTTCTTCGGCTAACTTTCTCACCAACTTTTTCTGTCTGCTGTTAAAATTCCCAAAAATTTCGAACTGAAAGAATTTATTGTCCTTTTCTAATTTATTGTTCAGATAAACAGGGCTTCCTCTCCTCCCTGTAGCCATTACTGCATGTCTTTTCTTCACATTTCACTTTCAGAGTGTTAAAAACTGCACTTAACTGAGTGTCCGCTTGAGGTCGACTGAAGACGCAACGGAAACCACATAAACACACATTAAAGCTGACCTTTACAGCAAAAACAAACATATTTACAGCCTTGTTTTGCACACACTGTATCAGGGAGCGAGTTTTAAAATATGCAGGCACACTTTAGCTGTTTTTACATCAGACTACATCAAAGGTAGGATAAGTCAGCATTTAAATTATCTGTATACCAAAAAATACTTGTTTACCCAGTATGGGAACTTTTTGGTATATCCTGAGTTACATAAAACATTCATTACATGTCAGCGGAGTTCAGTCTACTTTCCCCTTCAAAGTTATTTGTGATAAAAGTTTCATCCCTGGTTTTGGTCACCTATATGTGTCTTGTTGTCTGTTCCTTCCAGGCTGAGTTCTCAGAGATAAACCTGGCCTCTTACGTCAACACGGGATGTATGGTGGACATGCAGGTCAACAAAGGTGGCTCCAAAGTGGTCAGGTAAGCCGCATCCGAAGCAAAAGCAGCTCAAGGCCTGTGACGCATTTACCCACGCAATCAGTTATCTGCCTCAGTCAGCCTGCCTAAAAGGCTCCAGGTTTTTTTTTTCTGAGTAACACCGAGCATGAATGTGTATATATAACATGGTTTGTCCTTCAAGCTGGATGTCATTATACCACAGAGAAGCTTAAAAAAAAAGATTATATTGGTGGAAAGGTGTCTGACTATAGTAAACAAAGAAGCACTCACAAGATTTTATCTGTGACCTTTTTTGTTTTCATGTTACTTTAAGAACTGTTTCAGCTTTACTTCTCACAATGTCACCATAACACTGCTGTGTATTTATGTATATGTGTGTGTGTGTGTGTTTGTGTGTGCAAATGTGCAATAACTGTCTAAATTAGGCTACTGTGTGGTTATACAACTCTGAACAGTAGCTGGTTAGAGTTACTCTGCAGACAGTGTGAACAATGTCAACAAAAAACAAAAAAAAAAAATTTCATTAGCCTCTCAGAAACAGCAGCTGACAGATGCGTGATCAGCACCATATCTATGAAAGCTGACTTTGTGCTACTTGCCTGACACCAAGCTAATATGGCTAATTGTCATGATGAGCATGGACTTAATTGTCTCTCGATCAAAGAGACAGAAATTTGTACCAAATGCTTAATTATGACTTACGAAATCAAACTATTGCGTCCTTGGAGGGCATCAACATTGAATCAATCAATCAATCAATCAATCAATCAATCAATCAATCAATCAATCAATCAGTCAATCAATAAATAAATAAATAAACACTGTAAGCTAAGAGCCAGAATGTTTTGGCAAATACCAACCATTGAAGTTCTTCATTATCAGACTCCAAAATGCAAACTATTGCTGAACCTCAAGCATAAGAAAAATCATCTCCTATATACTCAGAACCATGTAAATAAGCCACAGACATTTTGGGATTCTCTAGGAAGCAATGAAACAAAACTGGAACTTTTTGAGGCTATGGATCAGGGGGATTTCTGGAGGGGGTTGAATGAAGCAAATGTTGAAAAGAACATCCGTCCTAGAGTGAAGCATGGTGGTGGCTCAGTGATGCTCTGGGGCTGCTTTGGTTTTTCTGCCGCTGAAAGTATCAAGAAGTTAGACAGAGAAACTGCATTGCCATTTGAAAGGACGCTGAAGTTTGGGCATTGTTTGACCTTCAAACAGGACGATGAGCCAAAGCATACCTCAAAGTTCCACCAAGGCTTTATTTCAGAAGAAGTCCTGGGATAGTCTAGATCTGCCATCCCAGTTGTCTGTCTTTAGGTGGTGAATCCTCACCACCTCGAGTTGACAATTGAAGATGGCTGCCAGCAGTGTAAACAGTAAGTGATCTCCGGTAACATTCTGTTTATTGTAACATCTCTCTCTGACTATTTTTTTTTTCACACAAACACAGGGCATGCTAACAGCGGCTAACAATGGCTAAAAACAATAGCCTAGTAGATCAACACCATATGTGCTGTTTTCACGTTTTTCACGTTACCTATGATGAACGGGAAGCTGGTGTCTGGTCAAGCCTCATGTTTTTAGCAGGTTATGACGGCAAAAGGAGCCCTACTAAGTGTAAAAGATGCTTGTGATGCTGGTCAAGGCAGTACATTTTGCCTATAACCCTAATTTGCAATGAGGATCGAATGATTTCAACTGTAAATGTCTTATAACATCAGCTTAGTTTCAGCCTTGGTTAGCCTTCAGTTTGGTCTCATCTCCAAACAGTTTTTACTAAATCACTTTCTTATTACTGTTACAGTTAAAATAGCTTCTGCATTGACTGAAGTGGGAGTCCAGAGTTAATAACAGCAGAGTGGGAGTCATAATGGTGCTGATGTCACAGTGCAACTGTTGTAAGAATGGACACAGAGCTCATTGTGTGGTTGGAATATTTATTGCCAGTACCACTGTAACGCTAACTTCCAATCTGGCTGCAGATGGTGTGACAAGTTCCACCAAGTCCACTACTTCAGTTTGTGGTTCATCAACCTGAAGCTGATTACACATAATCTGATGATAGTTACTGATCGAGTTCAAAGATGCTTTGTTGGAATTGAACACTGTAAGTTTATTTTGAGAAAAGGTCACCCCATGACTAAGAAGTGTTAACTGATAGACATCTAACTTTATTACAGACTCTGCTTTCTCCAAGCTGCAGCACGCTTTCTCACAGCTCTGAGGTTTCAGGGTTGTGTACACAGTGAGGTTTCTCTCACTTGTGTCATGTTTTCTATGCACTGCAAAAAATAACTCTGAGGCATGGGATACACACACACACGCGCGCCTGCGAGCGCACACGCACGCACATAAACAGATTCCTTTTCTCAAAGTCATTAAGCCCACTAATTGAGCAAATTTAAAAAAAAAAAAAAAATTATCACTTTTAATGTGAAAATGACCTCCTTTTTATAAATTTTACAAACCTGTCAGAGTTTTTCTTGAGCTGCAGGCAACATAAAATTGTCTGGTTTTTATTTCGTGCTGGTTAAATGTTTGAAACTTAACTGTCTGTTGTGGTTCCCGGAAGAAAAAAAATGGTAATAATGCACCCTTGTGTGAAGACTTCCATTGTATTCAGCAATGTGGAGTTTGGATGCAGCTGTGTAGTTCTTTCAAGTGCGGGCTGTTATCGCCTGCCTGCTGGCTGCTCATAAGGGTTTGGGCACAGCCTATGGAGCTTTGAAAGCTATGAGAAGGGGTTCGCAACAAGACAATATTAGAGCAAGAAGTATTATAGGGTCTACTCCATTGGGTTCCCGCTCTTTTAAACCTCTGCTGCCTGGAGCCTTCAGCAGCCGATACACCAGATTTGTATTTTTGCTGGATGCTGAAGCACCACACATTGATCAGCACAGAGCAGATGAAGCAAGACAGGAAGCCAGACACCCAAACACGAAAACATCAGGTTATTTTCAGAATAAATCAAAGTGTATTGGCGCCTGATCTGGTTTCACTTAATTGTAACAATAAATTCTCATATTGAGCAGAGTTGAAAGGTAAGAGGTTTTGAACGGGCAGGAAAGACCACTTCTATTCTATTATCTTCTTCTATCCATTGCAGCTTTATGCTCATACATGGACACATGCTGACATGGTCGATGATGCACAGACTGAGTGCTTCAGTTTAGAACAAGGGCCAAAAAAACTGCAACTCAGTGATAACTGATAAGTAGAGTAATCACCCCCTGTTCAGCTGGGACATGCATGTTGATTTGTTGGTAAGATTATTAAATCATTCACTGAAAGTTTCCAAAATTTTAAGTAGCATTTGAACTTTAAAATCCAGCCTTAATATGCTACTTATACACATCTTGTAAATGAAGCAAAATGTGCAAAGAATGTTTGAAAACACTTTGTTGCATGTCAGTAGCTCTTTGTGATCACTTTTGGATCAAGCTTTATTTGATGCCTCTGTTCTGGCCTCATCCTTTCTGATTGTAACCATCATTTCGAGGTAAAAGTTGCAGCAGAGCCTAAATGCAAGTATGTGGTTTTGGTAAATGACACCAGTAACATTTCAACTGGAGTTAACATGCAATTTTGTTAACACTGAGTGCAACGTGGCACACACTGCAAGGCCTACAGTAGAGCAGAACAACACACCACAAGGTACAGTAGTTTTGGTGTGTCACGTCCCACTGCACTGCTGTAGTCAGCCCTTTGGCTTCTTTATTCTCTGCTGCCAAAACCTCCGGCGAGCTGCTCGGCTCCAAGAGGGAACGCTGGTCTGGCTGGAGTATGTAGAATGATAAGCCACAGAGCAACATTGCCTTGCTTCAGTATCTCTGCAGAGCTGCTGGTGCATTCGTAACACACATTAGTGAGTTAGTGGGGATTAATGTCAAGGAGCGAGTGTATCAGCTAAGAAGTTTATTTACTGTTGCACTAAGTTGAAGTTGTTTTGAGCTGCAGCATCAACTGGATGTAAAGCAAACTGCAGATAGGATTTGAAACAGAAGGTCAGTGCAGCCAGTGCCAGGATTAATTCAAAAACATTTACTGGCCTTGGATGTGTTTAAACAACAGCTCTTATTATTGCACCCCTGAGGACTTGAAGTCAAATGAAGCTAAATTTAAGCCGAGCAAACTGGTCCAGCTTTTTTTTTTTTTTAACTTTTGTTGACTTTACCTTGGTTCACCTTTAGCTTCAAATATACTGCAGATCTATTTTTTATAGATGCAAACAGTTTGACAACCTCAATACCCAAAAAAGTTGGGACACTGTGTAAAAGGTTAATAAGAACAGATTTTGATGTTTGCAAACCGTTTATAACCTGTATTTTCCTTTAAAAAAAAAAAAACTGACTGGATTTAAGAAAGAAATCTAAATTACTGAACTTTGGTTTGTGTCTTTTTCCATGGGTGCGGTTCTCGTCCTCGCCTTGTCACATTCCTCGCGTTCTTTGACCTCTAGATGGCAGTTGGGAGACATCCAAATTACATTAGCAGAACTTTGTCCGAGTTTTTTTTTTCCCCTCTCCTTCTTTTTAATTTTCTGTCCTTAATGCTGCTGGACTCAGCCATCTGGGGCAACTCGTATTTCCTTCCCAGTCCTTTCACTTAACAAGAATGTCCTCCTTTAGTTACCTCAGGTGACGATCAACCACAAAGACCACACAGAGACGATTCACACACATACACACAGAAAAACAGGCCTTAAGCTCCTTTTGTTTGACCCCTGTGAGAGCACATTTTAATCAGCCGAGGACCTGTCTGTGGCGAAGCGTCGTCAACACCGAACACCGCAGACAGGTTCATCTTGTTACCAAGCAAATAAATCTGTGAGTTCAGACATGGCTTTGGGCAGGTTTTCTGTAGGAGTGTTTTGAATGTAATGAAAGCATACAGCTGCTGTTTTCTCATATAGGCATGAATACAAATGATCCCACTAATTCACTCAAGCTCCTAACAAACACTCATTTCCCCTCCCGTCAGAGGTCATTTACTGCTCTGCTCCTCCAGCTCCTTTATCCTCATTACATCTGCCTCTCATGGGACTTTACTCCATATCTTCAACACAATCTCTGTTAAGCAACTAAACAATCTCTAATTGGTTGTTTTAACTTACACCCTCTTCTGTTTGGATTTCAGAGCTGTTTTTCAAATATATCTTCAACTCTTTGTTATCATAGTAATTGGCGAACATTCCCATTTTCTAAACATGACCTTTAAGAAATGAGCTCTGGAGTGAGTTTAAAGCTGGAGGAGATTCAGGCTTAAACTTTTGTATAACCTGACGAAGCTTCCACCTGGTCAGACCCACTGACTACAGTTCCCTCAATACAGGAGCAAGATTCAAATGCAGGATCCCTCGATCAAGGCCATGGGGGACCTCAACAGGATGTTAAGCTACAGGAAGTCACCAGTCACTTACAGAGGCATGGATTCCTTGGGATTTATAGTCCTAAGAGTTAAATGACTCCTTCAACAAGCTGAGTAAGACTGAAGTGTCTCAAAACAGGAAAGAATAACATTTATAACCTTCCAGTTGAGGAGTTTGCAGCTTCATAGACTGAATGCCTTGTATGCCCCTCTATGGCATACAAAAACAAACAAAATCATAAATAAAAACATCGACTTGCCTGTTATCACCGCCAGTGGGTTCATATCAGACACCATTGATAGCTGGTGCTCATGAAACACTGTACAGATTATTTGGACTGTTAAGACTCAAGATGATACTTTTTTGCCAAAAAACACACATTTCCATGCAGAGGGATAAGACGTGTTGTTCTGTCCACACCAGATCCAAACAAAGACTGTGTAGAACATAGACATGGTCTCGTTGACTCTACCAATGGATTTCTTAAGAGTCATAATGGGTTCAAAGATGGCGGTCGGTGACTCTGACTCCAACCAATTTCCATTTAATCTAGAACTAGTTTTCAGTGTTCACTAACAGCACATCCAAAAGTTGTAGAGCTCCCTCTGCTGACTGGCTGCATTATAAACTCCCAGACCCCAGAGTTGACAAGTCAAAAGTAAAGTGCACTTTGCACTTGATCTGGCTGATCTGAGTGGAGAACTGCATCATAATACTTAGAAAAGCATTTCTTGAGCAAGCAAATTACACAGAAATACCCGAAAGGATGAATTTCAGGGTATTTTTGTTCAATTGACTAAGTTCAACTCTGTTAAGAACTTGCATAACAATGTTGTGGCATCACAAGACTCCACACAGTCTCTGTCCTCATAACAGGACAACACAGATTTTTCTCTCCAAGGTGCATTTCCCTCTGATGACGCAGAGGCACCACAGCACAATGCACCATTGTGCACAAATACTGCGCTGATCCTTGGTATGTACTGTTTGGCATTTGTAGCATTCCCTCTGAGTCCCACCCCGATTATCCTTATCACCGAAAGACAGACTGATGGGAGGAAGATAAAGCTCTCACCAGGCTTTGAGTTAGGCACAGGGGTGTTTTGAAGAATAAAGTGCCCTGCAGTTCACACATCTCTGAGGACTTTATTAAAAGGTCAGAGACTCTGTATAATAAATGGATATGAAGACAAAAACAGCAGCGTATTGTATTGGGTCTTTCTTCTTTTGGAACACTGATGAAAACCTGTTGACTCTGTGTTGATACAACTTTCAAGGATTCAGGATTTATACGAGTCAGAAATAAAGGCAGGGCAATCTTTGGCATTGCCTTTATTTTTTAACTGTCCATCGTAGGTTTTTACACTTTTTGATTTAATCAAATTTGTTTCAACAGCTTCCTTGAACCTAAAGAGAGTATCTGGTCACATAGCTGATCCATGCAGGCTTGATAAAAGACAGAAACTTGACGGAAACACTTTTTGATGGAATTGTTCATCTTACAGTTTTAAGGCTGGCAGTTCAATTTCCAGCACCTGCAGTGTAAAAAAACAAAAAAAACAAAACAAAACTTGAGCAAGATTCTTAAACCCAAATTGCTCCTTGTGTGTTTCAGTCAAGACCACTCTCTTAAAAAGAATTAATATTTTACATGCAGTCAGTTGTATTTGACAGTATGACTGTGTTCTGGAAATTCTCTGCCCTTCCACATGCCCATGTGGAATGACCAATGCCTGAGCATACCTTCCCACTCTTTCATGTGCATACATCAAAAGTCAAGTAAATTTTGGACTGATAGCTTTAAATACAGTTTCAAAACATGAGTCAGGCACCTAGAGACAGCCAAAAAAAAACATACAATCAATGCTACTGTCAGGACCATTGATGTTAGAATAAAACTAAGAAATAAACATCAACAAGGACAGAATCAATAGCATGGAAACAAATATGGCAAACTTACGGTTTCAAATGTTTTATTTGTTCTATCTTAACCTTTTCACGAGTTCAACTGAAAGAAGGACTTATTTACATGGATATTTCTATCAGCACATCTGCACATCTGGTGCTTAATTTACTGCTCAATTGTAACTCATGACTCCACATAGATCCATTCCCTCCTCATGTCCTGATCTATAACTCTGCTTTATCCCCATCAGTGCCTGTTATCAGCCTTTATTGCACCGCTGATAACCCATCCAAAGGGCACATTAGCATATCACCAGAGAATTGATGACTACAGGGTCTGGCAAATTCAGATCGTAAAGCATAGATGTGCTGCTTTAGTGTTATCCATGACCTACAGGGATCCCTGCTTGGGAAGGAAAAACAAAGTTAATGGGTGGCAAACCTCTGTAATACTCTGCTGCTCCATTAAATATAGCCCTGTGAAAGCCATCCCACTGGGCTTAACGTCCTGTGTTTGGCCTCTCAGTGGTAATAATATGATACAAAGGTGCGTTCTTTGTGATACTATGCATGTGCTTACATTTGGATTAAAAAAAAAGTTTGGTACCAAGAACAGTGGATAGGAGCTTTGAGTGAGAGATGCCAACATACGGTACATTTGTGAACATATCCATCACATGAATAAAAGCAATCGCCATGAGAATAAAAAAAACTGCAAGTGTATCAATGTTTGTGGTTGATTTTGAAATCCAATAACAGAAATGATGATTTATTTTTTACTTTGTTGAATGCAGAAAAAATCAGCCTGTGTGGACAGCAAAAGTAGGCAGAACACAATCAGCAGTAAAGCAGCTCCTATCAAAAACTCTAACATTGTTTTCTCAGTCTCTTTACAGATATACTTGTGTGTAAGTGCAGCTTTAAGTCAAAATTTTAACTTAAGCAACAAAGCAGCCTGACACTACTTTCCTGGTAAGCACTGTAATAAGCACTGGCTATCTTATTTGTTATAAGAGAGCATCCTTTCATTGTTGATATTAATGGTAAATAACAATGGTCCCAAGACGGAGCCCTGTGGCACACCATTTGAAGAAATCCAGAGGTGAAGCCCTCAGCCTGAACACACTGCTTCATCATATCATGAAAGACATCCTAAGACACAATAAGTGCAAGGTGATCACATAAAATAAATTGGGTCATACCTTTGAAGTGAGCCTGTGTGAAGCCTTAGAATCTCCAGTTGAACTGAAACATACTAGAAGCAAATGAGCAGGTGCTGCTCCCGGTATCTGATTGGCTAAGAAGTGATGACTTTTATTTTGCTGATGTAGATGCTGCGAGGAAAAGGAAGCGTTTGCTGGAGGTGATTTAACGCTACACCAAATTCACAGAGAATTTGGCATCCATTTGCAGAAGCATATCATATCAAATATTCTTGCCCCTGCACTCTGTGACTGGGATTTGGCCAACACTTAGTTTTCCTTACAATGTCTTTATTTACTGCCCTTCTGACAACTTAGAGTGAAAAGGGAAGTTAGTGAGATGTGAGAAGGTGACATCTTTAAAACTATTTTTGGTTTTACTTGCATGGAGATTTCTGTTTTTTAGAGATTAAGTCAAACTAAAGTGTCAACAAATAATAAAAACATACCTTCCAGTGCAAAATTAATACCTGACCACTGGATTATGCAATGTTTTTGCAAAATTGTTTTTAAAGATTAGGTTAAGTCATATCAGGTTTTTGTTCAAATGATTTAAAAAACCATTAAGGTGAAAATGGTTGTTACTCTGAACTGTTAAAAGTTATGATGGCCATCTCTGCTGATTTCAGACATGTTACAGTTACATGTAACCATGCATCAGTTGATCCTGGAAAAAGTTGAAAATTAACACGGAAAATAAGAAAATAATAGCTGTGGCCCTGATAGCTTGCTCCACTATTCACTTGGATAAAGTACTACATTGTGCTTTTGGCTGATTTCCCACTTCAAAAGCATCGACTGATGTTGCCCCTGTGCCATTTGTTGTTTACCAATAACTCATCATACAAAGGAGCCCATGTTTTCATCAGGAACTCGTGCTTCACATAAACTGTTTGGTCTTGTTTGGTTCTTGAGCGCTAATAAACAGCTTCAGGCCGTATAAATAGCAGATCGTTTGGTCTGCTGCCACTGAGGCTGAGTGCAGCAGCAGCAGTGAGAAACAGCTGTAGTCACTCTGTCGCCGAGACCAGATCAGTCCTCAGTCATGTAGCCAGACCTGACCTAACATAAGTCTAACGTAAGCAACACTTGAGGAGCCAGAGGCTGTTAAACAGTCTGGCTGTAATTTCACTGAACAACCTGCAGCTCTTTACTTCCTGTGTGCTGAGCTGCACTCTACAGACATGCATCATAACGGTTAATATACCGTATGTATTTATTGACCGGTTGCATACACTTTAATTGCATTTGTTGGTGCAGTGATAAATTCTGTAAATTGTAGTTGGAATCACTGCATGATTTGATAACTGAGTCTGAATCCAGTGTTGAACTATTTGCTCTGGCATACCTTTTTGTGACAGTCATGCTCCTAAACTGTTGCAAACTACCCTAATTATTTTTCTTCACCCATTTTTTTTTAACTATACAACTTCTTCAGAGCTTTGTTGTCCCTGTTCCTACTTTTTTTGAAACATGCTGTTGGCATCAGTTAAAAAAATGATCATTTATTTGTCATAAGACAATGAAATTGTTTGGGTTTTAACATTTGATATTTTACTCGCACTTCTTTCAATAAAATAAAGGCTTTACATAATCTACACACCATGATATTTCTGCGTTATTGGGATCAAGGTTGTATTTTGGAGGGGGTGAAGTTTTTATACGTTCAATGTTTCATATGTAAAATCTGCATCATTGATCAGCTGATCAGAATACCATCAGCAGCAGCTGATTTGAAGACATAACTAAAGGAAACCACGCTTTGGTTGCTGCATTTGTCCACATGAATCAGACCAGTGTCATAGACTAAGTAAAGAGACTGGCTGTCAGTCATGTTAATGATGCATGTAGTGAATTGTTTCATTGTATCCTTTGGAGCGTATTGTATTTAAAAACAGAACATGCTTCCAATGTGGATTTAAATAACAACAGTAAATGTCAAGAATTGAACACATGCATGGCACCCTAATCTAAATAATGGGTAAACCAGGACTGCAGTCAAAGTCAGTTTCCTGAGTTCATGTGAAATGCGGTCTGCTTTAAACGAGGCCACCAGGTGCCTGATGGGTCACTTGGCTCTGCTCCCAGAACAGTGTATTAAGGAAGGATTAGGCTGTGTTAATTGGATAGATGGTCCAAAAAGATTTGGTGAACCAAGAAAAACTTCTTCACCCCTTTCGGCCGACAGCTGCTGAATAATGGTGCTCATGACTGTTAACACAAGGCCCAGATGCAGCGTGTTAAGGTGCTGACAGGAGAATGTCTGACCTGAGCACAGTTTGGTTAGAGAGGTGATTCTTTGAGTTTCAAAAATGTGACGTACTTGTTTCAAATATGGAAGTGACATCAATAGAATTAGACAGCCACAATGCTTTGAATTCAGTACAAAACTTGAGTTTTGCAAGTTTAAAGTGCAATGTGGCAACTCATGTAAATATGAATTCTCTTTTCTGCTCCTAAGCAGCTCACACTATTATAAGAAATGCTCTCTGATTGGCTGTTTTGGTTACAGGATGACAAATTTCTCCTCAACTTTTAGGTCTTGAGTCATGCAAGCAGGTCTCCAAGTGACTGTTCAACACTTTAAATAAACACTTCTATGTTTAGTGAGGTTTCCCATTTTGACATTTTTGCGGCCAGCAAAGTGTTTTTCAGCCCATGCGGTGAATCCCACTCCAGAGCCAACTCCAAATTTGTTATGATTCACCCCAAAAGTGGCCTATATTGTTAGAGCTGAGTATAATATAAAACTCTTCGATGCATTATGGGGCTTAATTTCCTTCTCCATCTTGCTGCAGGTCCTTCAAGCCAGACTTTGTCCTGATTCGTCAACACGCCTACAGCATGATCCCCGGCGAGGACTTCAGGAACCTTGTGATTGGCCTGCATTTTGGTGGTGTCCCGAGCGTCAACTCTCTCTATTCCATCTACAACTTCTGCAGCAAACCTTGGGTGGTAAGTCATCTACAACAGCACCCTTTCCCTCTGCTTTAACCCAGCATTCTTTGGCGGCTGATTTATTTGGGCCATTAAAGGGATCTGCAACACCTGTCTTTGGTGTCAGAGGAGCAAGTAACCTCCACCACTACATGTTATTACTCAGCCTGTGGGGAGAAAACAACATACAAGAATGCAGTGAAAGGGTCAAAATTACAGTCTTGCTGCTAAAATGATGACTATGAAGGAGTGAGTATGTCGCTTTAAAGAGACACGGGTGGTGGGAAAAATCTTCTGAAGCTCATGTTTCAGTTGAACTATTTTTTTCTAAATCAAACCAGAGGTATTTTTTTTTTAAGTGGGATTGAATGAAATCCTTCTTAATAATTGGTGTAGTATTCACAAGGGATCCTGGTGAGCTCAGCCTCTTTGTTCAGAAAGCAGCCGGGGAACCAGAATGGATGCGAGGCTGCCAGGTCCACCGTGTAATTTAGCAAATTTTGCCATTATATCAATGTTATACGGTTACAGTATAAGACTCAGTTACAGTTGGGGACAGTGTGGAAATTGGGGATATGCAGCAACCTTTTAGTTTAATATCTAAGACAAAAGCTGTTTATAATAGATATTCATTATTTGCAATTTTGGATTTGAGAAGCGGCTCCTGTGTTCTGCACTGGTCCACATGGGTCACTTTTTAAGATCCAGTTTAGTTTAATCTTCCAGTCTGTTGTTGAGATTATCCAACATGCTAACCTAACCCTAACCCAGCCTCTCCTGTTCTTTGCTGCTTATATGATGACATGTGATTGCCTTGTGTATTTCTTCTGCAGTTTTCCCAAATGATCAAACTCTACCACTCCATGGGTCCTGAGAAATTCCCCCTAAATGAACAGACCTTCTATCCAAACCATGTGCAGATGGTAAGTTGCCTGCAGATATTATTTTCTAACTAAACGGTACACAGAAACAGACACGTTCACAAAAACAAACAAGAAAATCAGCACTATACTTATTGTTGACCAGTTTTCATTTTTTTCATTAAATCTTTATTATAAAAATATAAAACACAGAACTTAAGTCAAACATTTCTATAACCCTTACAAGGAAACTTTCCCCCCACAACTTCAGGAATCAGTGTTTGCACACAGACTGTACACGGCTTCCTGGATTTGATTTTTTTCAAGGTTCATACTTGACCAAGTGTTTCTGTGTTAAGCAGACAGAATATTTACATAACCATGAACCACAGAAATAATGACACAGAAATGCCACAACAGGAGAAAGAGCCTCATCATTTCATGTTAAAGACCAAATAAGAAAAATTGTTTGAATTAAAAAGTTATTTTTCCCTGAAGCTCAGCATCTTGTCTTAGAAGCTCCAAAACAATACTAAACCATCTTCCTCTCTGTAAGAATGGAACGGAGATGGGTTAAATATCATTTTATTGTATGTAAAAGCTTAGCATATATAAGTCTGACACTATTTTAAGTCTGTTAAGAAAATATGAAGCTAAAGCTACGTGATGTTCAGTTTAGCCTAGCATAAAAACAAGAACTAGCTACCCATGATGGCCAGTGATATTTTATTTTCAATTTTTACTAAATGGAACATTGCAAGATAATGTGTTAGCTTTTACTGTGCTGGTATGTGGATTTAATTACTTGCTAGCTAAACAATGTTAGCTGTTTTTGTCCTTATGCTACTCGAAGCCAAGCTAGTTTTTGCTGTTACTTCATATTTAGCTTCCAACATGTTGCTCCAAGCTAAGATAACAGGTTATTGACTGTAGTGTCATATTTTAAGGCCTAGATTATAGGGTGGGGCTATTTGTGCTACTTCTCATTTTGTGTTCAAGGGGTCTTTACTCCTTTTGAGGCAAATCTGTGTGGAGAAATGGAATGGACTGAAGGTACAGCACTGGGAAGGTATAACAAAAACCCCTAGATGGAACAGGTGAAGCAGAATGAATTTAGTGACAATGTTGTTACTTTCATATACATATATATATTTATAATGTCCATTTTCAATAGTTAAATACAAAAGATTGAATATACACTTACAAAATATCTCATTGTCTGAAACCTCTGCTTATACTTTACTTTGTCTTCGGTGAAGGGAACCACCCAGGGGAGCTAATATGACAAAACTAACCAACAAAGTATCAACTTTTATATCAGGTCCTTCATACCAGACAGTTGCTATGGCTGTAATGGTTCTCACTATGTAGTACTGACTGGTTATTATACATGTATTTTTTATGAGTTTGCAGATACACCACATATGTACTGTGTAATCCAATAAACATATAAATAAATGTATCACAGAGGTTTCAGCTGAGTTGATAGTTCATTTCTGTAGCTTATGTTATATACAGCAAAAATAAAACAAAGCCATCTCTGCAAGAAGTGAGCTCTTCCCTGCGTTGGCACTGTAAGACAGATATAATTTAGCTTTTTCTGATATTCATCAGTGCTCAAAAAAAGAGGGCGTTGTTTGTGATATAACTGCAAAATGAGTTACATTGCAAACATTCAGGTAAGCAGAGATACTACCATCCATGAAAAATCATGTTACAGTAAAACCTGTGAACATAATCGAGCCGTACTTCAATGTAAAACAATACCGTTTCAACAACTAGTTTTCTTTATTCTAGCCTGAATCAGAGGAATAAGTCGAAGGGATTTAAATTCACATTGGCACACTATTTGTTTTTTTGAAAAGTTCCTTGCCCATGCTCTTACTGCTCATGGAAAAAGCTGAGGCTAATGCTAGCAAGTGCGGTGTATTAGCAACCATGCAGCAACTTTAAATCTCTAATTAACTGTTTTTATTGTTTGATTGTAATTCACTTGCATGGGCTCCAGTATTAATTAAAGTAAATACTGAAAATATGTCCAAAAAAAAAAGTAATGGTACCAAGTTAGCAACAGGCTAACTGCTGGTGGCTAATACTTGATGCTTGATCTTTTTAATTGTGTACCCGTCACTGCTTGGATTAAATATGGATTTAGACAATCTGTCAAAGATCTCTTAAGAAATACCTTATTTGAAAGACCCTCTTTATTCTTGGTTTGAAAACTGATCATTAACCTCAACAAGGTAGTTACCCCCCCCAAAATGGTATTGTTTTTGTTAGAAGTGCTACAAAACAGGCACTGTAATAGATTGGTTCTTATCTCTTTGATGCCCCTGAAAAAGAGGCAGTTACCCAGGCCAGTGAGCTTAAAGAGTTCTGTCATACTCTAAAACTGAAAGGGAAAGGACGGATATAGGGAGGTGGCAGTAGATTTTGGACAGTGCCATTTGGGGTTCAGGGGTCAGTGGTGTTGATAATAGTTTTGTCACGAGCAGTCATGCCCCGATACCAGCTGCAATAGCCCTCCTTCTGCTGGATGCAAGCATAGTGCCGGGACTGGTAGCCAGGATAGCCAAAGTGGGAGAGCATGTCCGTCCATAGACACTCATTCTTCGAGGTCACAAAGCAGGGCAGGTAGTGGCAGGGCTTAATCTGTAGAGGCAGAAGGAAAACAAGATTTAGCCAATCAAGTAACAAAGCAGGACATGAGCAACAAGTAGTAAGGACTCACTGTGTCTGCCACGTTTAACATAAAATAATTAAATATATATAAAAATAAAGCTTACTAAATTCCATAGGTGAATGGAATTTAGTGAAAGATATGTTTATAAAAAAGTACAAAAGCATGTTCACACAAAGCTCTTTCAAATCTCTATCTTGTTTCCATGTTCTAGCTAGCATGAATTAGCTTAATTAGCAAACCAATAAAAATGTAGCTAGTTTTTCCCCTGAGGGATTACGTAACATTTCTTTAGTGTTTCTCCAAAAAATAGTGACAAGTTTAATCTTGTATTTTTATGTACACTTTGTTAGCTGATTGGTAGCTTTTAAAAGTTTGAACAACATTAAGCTAGCTGTACAAGTTGCTACAATTCATCAGCAAGTGGGAATGGCTGACTCTGGTAACTTCTCTACTAAGACTGAAGTTAGTCTCTCTTTAGAAAAGAGAGATATCTTGTATTTTAGTGTATTACTGTGTTAACAGGTGACTGTTTTTTACACTTAAGATAAAGTTAAGGTAGCTGTTTTCAGTCACTTTAACAAAAAGTGACAAGGGCTAACTCTCTGCTGCTCTACTTATGCTAAAGTTAGTCGCTTGCAGTTTAGCTTTAAACTTTATGATGAGTTGGATCTTGTATCTAATGCATTATTAAGTGAGCAAATATGTGTTTTTTAACACTATAAAAGGATTAAGCTTACTGTTTAAAATGCTACGTTTCCCAACAAATGGAAAAGGCAAACTCCATTGACTGTTCTAACAAGGCTAAAGTTAGCCTCCTGTCTCTAGCTTTTAGTTGAGTATTTCACTTTGTGAAAAGCTGTAAAAGGAAATCATCCAGCTTTTACTGATAAACCTCTTCTTATTTCTGCTAAAATCAGTGTCCTACAACTAGCTTCAAGTTTAG
This sequence comes from Labroides dimidiatus, assembly GCA_030710495.1. Taxonomy (NCBI): domain Eukaryota; kingdom Metazoa; phylum Chordata; class Actinopteri; order Labriformes; family Labridae; genus Labroides; species Labroides dimidiatus. The sequence goes on along the minus strand of CM061162.1, from coordinate 13,450,437 downwards.
AACACAAAAATTTGGAAAAGAAAAAAAAGGCACTGCTAAACTGTAGCTTGATGATAACTAACTGTGCTTTGATGTACAATTCAGCTTAAACAACAGTGAGTCAACAGTGTAAGAATTAGTGCAATGCTGCATTAGCTTGATGAGCAACAACATTAATGTTGTACTTTTACACTTTTAAATTCCTTCTTCATGATTACAGGAAGGAAAGAAATTAGTGTTGTAAGGAAGGAAAAGTATGACGTGGTTGAGTTCGCTTCTGAAACATCCATCCAGGAATCTGAACCTCATCTCTGCTCTACTGCTTTTCATTTATAATCATTTACTGCAGCATGTAAATGAGATGCCAAATTGCAGCTTTTTAAAAAACTTGAGGGTGAAGTCAGGAAGCGTACACTGGCTTTTATATTTGATTTACTTTGGATTGCTCAAAGATTACCAGCCGTCCCTGGAAGCAGTGATTTTGCGTATTATTGTTGTCTCTTAATGCTTCCATTAGATTTTACAGTGCCTCTTTTGTGCATCACATCACCAGGTGCTTGCACAAAGAACATCAGCTTTATGGATGCAAATACCTCATGAATTCACAGGAAGATCCACGTATCTGCTTGGAGGGGTGATAAATAGAAACGCTGTTTTGACTGACAGCAGAATGGAGTCATCAGCTGCAAAGAGCCTCTCTTATCTGGATCTGAGTGAGCCACCGAATCCAATCAGCATGTTAGAGGGCACACTTCCCATTCTTTGTTGAGGTTTGGAGAGCCTGTCTTCCACGGTTCAGAGACGTTCCACATGACTTCCTGGTAGTTTAAATGGTGTGTGGAGAATTATTTTCTAAACTCTTCACTGCTCTGTCTGCTTTCCTCTGGAGTAAATCATCATTTGTTATGGAATGCTGAGGACGGTCGAGTGAATTTAATAAGTGTGGTGATGTTTACGCCTGTGCTTACTGATTCTCACACTGTGAAGCCTCAGTTGATCGATGGCCTTCTCTGGATGCCTCTGGGCGGCTGCCATCTACACCCTGAACACATTTGACAGGCACTGGCCTGCACTGAGAACAAATCGCTCTCTCTGCTAATCCACTTATACTGATAGGGGTTGATGGTGTTAGCAGATGTCCGAGACACTGTTGTACAGTAGAAAGTTTACGAGGCGAGTCAGCAGCTGCACAGCGGCAGGCTACGTGTTTCAGATACAGAAAACTTGGAATGGGAACTTGAGCTGATTCCAGAGTTGTTACTTAACTCCTATTGACAGTGTTAAAACTTGTTTTCTCTGAATTCCGGGCTCTGTGGAATAGCTGTGATGTGTAAAAATGCAAACAGGGCTCATAATTCTGTGTTGATAACATTAATATGGCACAGCAAACCTTTAACCATAAGGTCATTTAAGTTGAAGGGACTGGAAATGAGTATCCCATGAGTATACAGAAGTGGTCACCCTGCTACAGCCGTTTATCACTTGGTCCTTGTTGTACAACAGTGGAGGAGTATCATCGAGCTCCTTTTCCTTCCTGTGCTTCCTCCTCTTAATGTGACACCTTGATGTGTCTTTCTTGGACAGAGCTTTCCACTCACCCTGCAGTTGCAGCCCAGCTGGTAACGATGGTTGATGCCTTTTTTCTGGGCCAGTGAGAGACGCTCCCACCTCTCGTTGAAGTTGCACAGACCTGTGTAGACCTTGCCATCGTAAACTCGACCTGAGGGAGACAGGAATGGACACAGCTGGTTAACACCAACTGCTTGGTGGAGGGAAACCTGATTCCAACTTTGTGTGGACGGACAGCTTAGTAACTGAAATGTCATGTTAGTTTTAAAGAGGGGGTATTATGCTTCTTTTTTTTTTTAAGGCTTTAGACCGTCCCTCTGGTACCATGATTTACAGCTCAAACAAATCCCTGTTTTTCTCACTCTGGTGTTTTAGGGAACTCTTGTTTCAGTCTCTGTCTGAAACATTTCGTTTTAGCTGCTGTCTCTTTAAGGCTCCCTGCTCCACAAAACCCCCTCCCCTCTGATTGGCCATCCCTATGGAGGCAGAGCTATGGTGACCAGACCTTGGTGTGTGAGACCTGCCACTTGGACATACCCTGAACTATTCAGGAGATAAATTTCTATGACCTAATCATTTCAGCAAGATCTCATGAAGATCTCATGCCTCTTATTTTCTTTGAATGGATGGTTTTGAGCAGTTTACAAACAGATTCAGAGATTTTTACAACTACTTTTACTTTATAGCCATGTTTCAAGAAAAAGGGAAAAAGTCAAGAGATTATCAAAGTTGTATTCATACATGCACACACTTAAAACTTCCTGATGCTTTCTTCAGACTTGGTCCTACTGGACTCTTTGTCCACAGAGAACAGAAGAAGAGTTGAGAACACATTGGAAAATATGTGGGAAAATTTCACGCAAGCAGGTGAATGGCGTGATGGCATTTATACCATGTGACTGGTGTTAGTTTGGCAAAGCTACACAGATGAGGACAGTGAAGAGGTCTGCACATCCTCATGTTTAACACTGAAGTGTCTCTAGGTCTCTGTAGTCTTGTGTTGAAAACATTACAGTTGCTTTAGTTGCATGTTTTTTATGTCATGTCCTGCCTCTTGAGGCTCATCCATCCCCTCTAGTCCACCAGGGAAGAGTTCACTCTGTGAAGGACACGTGTGAAACAACTTTGGAAATAGTGCACATGCACATGTGAGAGGGGCTCAAGTATTCAAATGAGGTGATCAGAAAAGAAGGGGTCAGATTGTAATCAGAATCCAATGGGGGTAGTACTTCTTGGTTTTCTGATTAAACAGCCATGTATACTCTCATCTCCACTGCATTATGTAGGCAGACGTTTTGCGAACACGTTTCTCTTCTCTTGTCACTTCAGATTGTGTAAGAATGCTTTGAAGCTATATGAAACTGGAGTGAAAGGGTCGAAGAATGAAACAAAAGTCCTTTTGGACATTTAAAAAATGTAAAGTTGATAATCTTTACTAAGTCCTGGTCCATGTAGCCATGCAGGGTACTTTGTAATTCGACTCATTTCAAAATCCTCTGCATGTAACATAAGAAAACAAAAACAAAATACTCAAGCGATCCAACCTGTTTATCCTAGGAAAGAAAATCTCATACAGTAAGCCCACATTTAAACCAACAGCCCCATTTTAGACTGTCCAAAGGTTAACAGATGTCTATTATTAGTACCGGACTGTTGGCAGCTCACAGACTCCTGGGACAGGTGCAATGCAGCGGCCTGCTCACTCTTAGGAACGTCATGATTTGTCACTGTATGTCTCCTTCCCCGTGTTGTCACCACATGGGAATTTGACAGCTCACAAATATGTGCTTCTTCGACCCCCGTGAACCTCGTGCTCAGGCTGCATCCCTGCACTGGGATTACTGGAGTCACTGGCGGGCTTATTACATGGTGTTGAGTGTGTGACATGCTCTTAAAATACTGATCAGGGCCAAAGAACTGAGGGTTTGATCAAAGGAGGGTCAGGCAGCTCGTTTCACGAGCTTTGGTGCGCTTCAATTGTATGAAATGCGGTCTTGATCATATGCAAAACTTATTATAGACACCCTGAGAATAGTGAAGACGTCAGTGATGTCACTCACACCCTGACTGCTTACACAAAAACTGTCGCTGCTTGGCAACGCCAGCTCATTCACTTTAACTGTGGAGTGTAGTTACAGTATTTACAGGTCCGGACTTAGCGACAGTTAAACAGGCCAAGCTCAGCAGGGTCCAAAGTAAACTGCACCTCTGTTGGAAATAGCATCTCATAAATAGCTTTGGCTGGAAAACACCAGTCGCTTCCTGCAAGCTGCTAATTACCAGTTGTGAGAAAGAGAAACCTGGCTTCTGCTGCCTGTGGCTTGAAAGGTTGAGGAAAACAAGTGCAAAAGTGTAAAAAAGTAAAATAAAACACAATAAGGGGGGCTTGCCTTGCCTTGCCTTGCCTGCTTTCACAGATGCAAGTGGTTGGTTATAAATAGTCGGAAAGTTTGTGTCACAGGACAAATGAGGAAGTCTTTGGTGAGGAGAGGAGTGAGAGGGCACTTGGACCAAACAAACTCTTGGGGCAGCAAGCCCTCAGCTAACATAGGCTATCGTTTATTGGAAACAGTGACATATTAGGTTTTGAAGAACTTAGAAATTATAGGGTTTTTGAATACACATTGGTTAAATACAGACATGAAGTGCTTTAAAAAGAAAGTATGGGAATGAGTCTGAGATGAATTTCCTCACCAGAACAATATAGCCTATTGTACTGATTGTATCCTTTGTGTCATATTTTTCATATTATATTGTAACATATCATATCCTATTATACTGTACTGATGTTATCATAGCCTATCATATCATAATATATCATATATTGATTGGATTATACCTCATCATATGATAGGAATCTTTTACATCACCAAATTGGCATCAAAACTTGCATTAGCTTCTCCTGACATCTTCAAAATGGTTCAGTCCAATAGAAAAAAAAAAAAAAACTTGCTCAGGGAGAAACCATAACTTTGTTATGGCCTTTTGAAATGCTTCTGTAGCAGATTTTCAAACTGCAACAATGATGAAACTACAGTTCACTGCACACCCCGTAGAAAAAGTGTACTACATCTGATAATTTTCAATCTGCCTACCTGTGATCAGATACTGGTACTTGTTGATGTCGAACTTCACCCCACACAAGCTCTCAGAGGCATCCGTGTAAATGTGCTGCACGTGGTGGACTTTCTCGAACCCTTTGTACATCTGCAAAACAAGAGAAATGAAACAGGAGTTCAAACCTGATTTAAAAAGTGCGACACTACTACCCCTGACCCCGCCTCCTCTCAGAAATAACCAGGAATGAAAACAGCACGCCTGCTTTATCAGATGACATTCCTCAAGGAGTGCCTCATGGGAGAAGTAGTATTAGGCACTACCCTTAACTAAATCATAGTTAACATAATTAGGTTGTGTAATATGATTTAACTTTGATGCTGCTTTGGCGAGGACACAGAAGACTGCGTACCTAAGCTACTTCCATTCAGCTCAAGCATGCAGAGAGAACAGTGTTTGCCCTGAGAACTGTTTTCTTCAGTGTAATTTATTTGTCTGGGAACAACAGGAAATCCCTGTTTAGACGAGAAGCTCCCAGAAAAGCAGAACAAACTGTGACTTAAGCCCGAAACTGCAGAGGTTTGAGAAAGCCAACGGCATTTGTCTCTTAGGATTTGTTGAAATTTGGAGGGAAATGTATTCTATTACAGCTCACAAAGAAAAGCACTGTTTGAATGTTGTAATACGAATACATAACACCAAGAGGTGCAGGGGTCATGTCTAATTCCTGGGGATAATCCTTCCAGTGATGATTGGTGTGCTTCACTAACAAGAGGCCACTTAATGCTTTTACACAAACTGGGATTGTACTGATGTGGCACATGACTGTCGAGTTGTTTACACTCTGAAGGAGAAGTCTGGTTCAGCCGAAATGCTCGTAGGCTTGCTAATCCTCAGGCCTGGCTCCTGTCTGAGCAGCAGGCCCATGTCAGCATCTGTCAGAAATGTGCAGCCTTATGTAAGAATACAGAGGAAGTGAAGAGGAGGCTTTCAGGATAAGTATTCCAAACTGTTTCTTAGATATCCCGTAGCAGCTGAGGTCGCAGAGTAGCTTCCCGTTAGCTTAAAGAAATCCTGCAACATCCAGTGAATGACATTTAATTTGCTTGTGCTTTTTCATAGAGATCAAAGACTGTGGTCTTGGTCAATCTGTGGTACACAGACCAGAGAATTTGTCATAATATAGACACATTAAAACCTTAAATATAAGGTTACATTAAACAACATTAAATATACAAAACATGGTCATTCAACCAACTATAATATTGTTTCTCTTTGTTAATAATCCTAAAATCAACCCTCCCATGTTTCTATTACAAAACGACAGCAACCAGAAAAATGAAACGGCTAGCAGTCTTGTTACGCTAACCGCGTGAGCTAGTATGAGGCTAGATCCAGGATGGTTAGCTTTGTTACCAAATTGGCTAAGGCCTGATAATATGTCCTCATTCAGTTAAAATGTTATGATACCATAAAACCACTAACTACATTAAATATATTGGCCAGTTAACAAAGCTATGGTATCTTAAAACCAATAATGAACTCATTCAACCATGTATGTTTAATAAAATATGCTAACTTATGTATTTTATACAGTGGTCACTGTTGAAGCGAGCCACGCTAGCTGTGCCCTCCTTCAGAAGTCCTTCTTTTCCAGGCTCAATGTTCTGGCTCTAGTTTCATATGGAACCCACAACATGAGGCTGATATTGACCTTCTGATCTAAATCACAGCCAAAATGAAACAATAAAAGAAGAGAGTATGAGTTCTTGCCAAATTGTTGTTCTTTTACTTTAAATCTGAAACGGATTTAGCTTTCCTCATGGCAGCACTTTAGCCAAAGATGGAAGCTCTTACCTTCATTTGCTTAACCGTGTAGCGCATTGTTCCAAAAGGTCCATCTCTCAGGAGCTTCTTGCCGACCACTTTTGCCCGAATCACTGTGAAGACAGAAAGTAGTCTTGTCAATGACTTTGAAAAGATCACAACCAACTGTGACATTCCTTCCCCTGAGTCGACATACGTAATTACTTTGAGCTTTCCACTCCAATCCATCAAATAACACACAGCGTCAGCCAGAAGGAGGCATTAGGGCAGCTATTATAAATACCATTTCAGGACTAGGTTGGCACCACAGTTAATCTGTTTATCCGATTTTCTGCATAGCTGCTATTTGCCAAGAGAGGCCAATGCAAAAACCCCTGCAGGGACTTTTGAGTTTGATACAGAAATTAAAGGAGAGGAGGCCTCATACAAGTTCAAAGCTTCATTTTTACTGTTTGTGATCCTAAATTCCGGATTACTTCTCATATTTAACTTAAAAACACCTTTTCTGAGCCACAAGAATAAAATACGGACGTGAAGAATCTCTTCTGTTTAGACGGGTTTCCATCTGGATTGGGATCAGAGCTTAAAGATCTTATCAGTCTAGGGGACCCTCGTGTAAACATCTGCAAGGTGCAAAAGCTCATTGGCGAATTTGATTTGTTTGCTTTCACTTGTGTTAGAGGAAGGGGGCTTATTGTTAGAGCACGGGGGCTTACTGTGAGCTCTGCATAAGCAGTCAGTCCTCTGTGAAGTTCACCTGCTGCCCACATTTGACTTGCTGCAGACACAACTAACACTGGCCTTGTTTGTTATCTTCTCCCGCTGGAATTTCCTTTACACATTCTTCAGGGGCTCACATTCCCCAGAAAGGGGGAAAAAAGAAGTCTGAGGCATGTGGCATCTTCTGTTTGGTCTGCATGTCTAGCTGTCCTTCCAGGCAAATAGAAACGGGTATAAAAATAAAACTCAAACAGGAAGCAGTAACCACATGACTGACCAAATGTGAGGACAACATCCAAACCTATTTATGGACATGGAGACCCCAAAGTGAACCAAGGCTTTAATGAAATATCCCTAAAATTATTATTCAAGTCCAGTTTGAACAAATCAAGAGGAAGTGAGTCCATCCATCAGCTATATAATAGAAAAGAAACGTAATATGTTCTCCAAACTTTTTATATCAATTTGGTGCTAAAAAAGTGCTTAAAAAACAAAACAAAACAACTTGCTCTTTTCAATTTGTAATACAAAAAGTAATACAAAAGTTGTGGTTCCAAGAGTATTACAGCTCTTAAAGGCTTACTGTTGGGCTATATGCTACCTGGTTATGTTATGTTGCACTCACTAACAAACCATCAACAAAAATGTTAGAAGCAAGTAACAATTTTTTTGGTTACTACTTTAACCTATTACCATTCAGAAATGAGCTAATTATCACTAAAAAAAGACCTGAAGAAAAAGTGGGGGTTCATCAAAAAAAAAAAAAAGATCAACTATGCCTCTTGTTAGTTGGCACCCGAATTCCCAGTTGGTTAAGTAGAACCTTGTTTAGCTTGGCTAGTTAGCATGCTACATTCAGCTAATTAGCACTTGAACAGAAGTACTGTTGTGGTTCAGTATCAGATAAGTTAATTTTTCACTGGATGACCGCTAGTCTGAAGATCTCTAAACTTGTTACAGTTCAGCTCCTGGAGACAGCTAAAGTCATTTTTATGGTAGTTCTGGTGAAATGTTAGCTACTACAGCCATTGGGAATTATCCTCTTGTCACAAAGAATACTAGTTCTTATTTTCATAGCAGCCTTAAGCTGTTACGACATTGTAGTTTTGACTTAAGTTGCAGAGTTGGAACTATCTTGACTTATGTAGCTATTACTGAACTGAAATGACTCATGTCCTCAAGTATTAAATCAACAAACACGATCATGTAGTTAATTTGCAAAGCTTTAGAATGTCCCTGTGAAGAACACTTCACCGTGCAGGGAACACTGCTGTGTTTCTTTAACCTGCCAGCATAGTGTTATCTGACTCACTGGCAGTTTCACCATCATAATTCCATGGCTAATTCATGTACTGACCCCCCAGTCGCCCTTCATGTTTGTGACCTTTCACAGTAACTTGCAGTCAAATATTTAATCCATTGCCTGTTGCCTGACAGACTTCTGCATAACGTACCTAAATACTTTTTGACACACGTTTGCCACTGCAATCACAGAGCAACCCAGGGTCTATTACACGGGAATGTGCGGCTAGAACAGGATACTTTTCCCTCTGTTTGATTTACTGCTAGTGTTATATGCATGTCACCCCAAAACCTAGTTTCCTACTCTGTTGTGACCTCAAACCCAGCCTCCAGGAGAAACAAATGTTCGTGTTTGAAGGGCCACAAGTCAGTTGATTTTACATCCAGATAGGACTTCCCTTGTTGGACGGCAGCCACTAATTGGCCAGTGATGGTGCCATCATGAAAAGGAATGTGTGAAGGGCCTCAGCTGCTCCAGAGACACAGGATTTGAGTCATACCCCAGCAGTGACCCCTTGACCTCCCCTCCATTCAGAAGTTATATTTATGTACCACTGAAAGGCAGCATGGTCATGTCAAGAAGTCTGTGTTACAAGTGTTTATTTAACCCAGTTTCATAATGAGATCTTACATCAACCTGGTTCAACTGAAACCATGGACATACTGTGTCAGCTTATTCTCCTCTATTAGCCTTCTTTTTAATTTACATCTGCATTCAAACTCTATAAGTACAATTATGCACTACTTCACAGAGGTTCAGACAATTTCTAGTTTTGTTAGGGCCTTCGAACAAAGAGCATGGGGTGAAATTCAAAGCAGAACTCTTGTAGGTTTATCCACTGTTAATCACACAGAAATATCCAATAGAAAGTCATTTTCTGATGCTCAGTGCATGAAGGAAATCATGATTCACTTCTAAGTCAAATGTTTGTCTTTGAAACTACAGCCATTTGCTACAGCCGTTTTGGCAACTCCTGCTGGCCTGGAACCTTTAATATTATTTAATGATTATACTATAATATTATATAATAACAACAGTTAGCCTGGTCCATTTTCAGTCATTCATTCATCTTCTATACCGCTTATCCTGTTAAGGGTCACGGGTGGCTGGAGCCTATCCCAGCTGACTTAGGGCAAGAGGCGGGTACACCCTGGACTGGTCGCTAGTCAATCACAGGGCTGACACACAGAGACAGACAACTTTCACATTCACACTCACACCTTCGGGAAATTTAGAATCACCGATTGACCTGATGAGCATGTTTTTGGACTGTGGGAGGAAGCCAGAGTACCTGAAGAGAACCCACGCATGGTGACCTGGTGAACTGGTGACCTTCCTGCTGTGAAGCAACAGCACTAACAGCTGTGCCACTGTGCAGCCCCTCGTCCATTTTCCCTTTTTTAAATTAATAAATCCGTCAAAAATGTTTTTTGGATCCTTTTTTTCCAGGATAAATTAAACTTTCAAAATCTTGTCTGTCAGTTCAATGCGGAGTACAGAGTGCATCTGGGGAGGAGTCTGTGCATTACTAGGAAAAAATGTACAGCAATATTCATTCATCTCCTATACTGCTTATCCTGTTCAGGGTCGTGGGTTTGCTGGAGCCTATCCCAGCTGTATGAGGGTGAGAGGTGGGGTACACCCTGGACTGGTCTCCAGCCAATCCGAAAGGCTGACACAGAGACAGACAACCTTTCACACTCACACCTTGGGGCAATTTAGAATCACCAGTTAACCTAATGAGCATGTTTTTGGACTGGGAGGAAGCCTGAGTACCCAGAGAGAACCCACACATACACAAGCAGAACATGCAAAGTCTATGAAGAAAGACACAGGGCGAACTGGGATTTGAACTGGTGACCTTCTTGCTGTGACGCTGCAGCGCTAACCTGTTGCGTCACTGTGCAGCAAAACTCAACACAGTGTGGGCATCCCAGCATAAAGCCTCCAGAATCAACTGGAATTACATCAATAGCATAAACGGTCAAAGAGTTATGGTGTTTCTAAGAATGTAGGTCATTTTCTGTCCCCAGCGACAGCATGTGGTGTTAGGGGTTAAGAAATTCATCCAGTTATGTCATTCAACAGTATGATGGGGATTCATTGTGAAGTGAAATTTGTTAATCCCCTTAGGGCACAGACGGCCAACAGGTTAGGTCGTTCACCCCATGAGGTTACCCTGCCTGAGCTGTTGGCCTGGGCTCGAATCCCACCTGTGACCTCTGTCCCTCATCTCATTCCCACTCTCATCCTGTTTCCAGCTCTATCTACTGTGAATGGGAAGGAACATGTTAGAAGGGACATGTTGATGTCTGCTAGGCCATACCAGCACCCTGCTGTTGGTAAAATTAACTCAAAAGAAACATTTTTAGTTCCAGTGAAAAGAACTGTCAGCTCCTCTACTGTAAAATGCAGTCTCTCATTCTCCCTCACTTTTCTAAAGAGAAGGAATTACAGCCCAGGCCTGTGACGCATACCTATTCATCTCCTGCAGAGGATCTGACATACATTTTTAAGAGTGGGAGACTTGTGGTGATAAGAGAGGTAACCAGGGTCTGACAGAAAAGAAAAGGAGGAGTGAATCCATTTTTCACTCTGCATCTCTCGCCTAAAGCTGGAGATTACATAAGCATGAATGCAAATTCCAAACTTTAAGGTGAGCATGTAATTTATTGAACATTTGTTTCAGCCTACGTACGGTGTGGCAAAAAGCAGGCATGACAAGAATAAGGTTACTCATTTGTGTGTGTGTATGTGTGTGTGCGTGTGCGTGTGTGTGTGTGACAACAAAACACAGGGCGGGTGACGGTGATGTTAGCATGCAGAAAGTGGTCCAAGTGTGAGGAGGCGAGTGGGAGGAAGAGGAATTCTCAGGACGACACACTACCACGCTCAAAAATAAACACTGAAACTGTATCTGCTGAAATGCTGGCGCCCAAAGCCTAGAACGTCCACTCACTGTTGGAATGCAAAGGCAGTCATTAAAGTATGGATCTATATCTTTCATGTTTACATCAAAAGTTAAGTGGAGCACAGTTCTACCAAACAGTTTTAAAGTCTAAATTGATCTAATATTTAATGATTACTTTTTGAATTTCAATTCAAGAAAAACTTAGGAAAAGTCAAGAAGTAAGCAAACTTGGACTTAATAATTGGTGTGAGACTGTTAGCAACACAAACTTCACATTTGCTAATGCTAGCTTTAGTTAAATAAGCTAATATGAGCTGCAGGTCAAACCACTACAAAAAAAGACTTGAGCCTTCGCTGTATGACATCCTCTGCTCTCTTTAGCCATCCTGTCCAAAAAATGGAGAAAATTTCTATTTACACATTGCATCATCTGCATATGTTTTGATACACTCCCACTCGGCCTATAGCTTTGTTGGACAAAATTGCTGATATTGAATTTTAGTTGTGGCTAAATTATTTAGATGGAATACTGTTCTTTGGACACTTGATGGTAGAGATTTGGTTTGGTCTGGCAAACAATAGCAGAGCTAGCACCACCAGCTTTCAGTCCTCCACACTGCTTCAGTTATATACCAGTTCAATCAGACACACCCCTACATACAACTTTATCCCCATTTCCCTGATGAAAATACTATCAAACTATGCCCAACTATGTCATCTGAGTGTGTTTTCATATTAACACAAGAGCATCAGGTCTACAGCATAGCTCAGACACAACATATGACTAACATTTTGGGTTACAATTAGAAACTCATTAACACGTTGTCTAACCACCCAGTAATTCTGGTGCCAACTAGCTAATCCTACATTTAGCTGACTAAATCTGTCTCTATTTTGTACTAACTAACACTCTATTGTGCAGAAAAAAAGGATTAACAGATAGAAAACTGAGTATTTCTAGCCCGAATGATTAAATCTTCAAACCAGCTGCATTTTTCAGCTTCATTTTACCAAAATACTGCTGGTAAGGACTAATTTTCTCTATTTCAAGAAGGCGACAAGTGTCTTTTCACAGGATGTTTCTGTTGCTTTTAGGCATGGGAATCTCCAACCAACTGGGCCATTTAAATTATAATGTCAGGCTAGCTAACCTCAAAAACACCAGTTGCCTCAGCCAGAATTGATGTCTCCAGTGAGCTTGCCCCACAAAGTAGCTCTGGCTTCAAAATGAGTGAGTGTTTTTGAGAGTGTGCTTCAAAAGAGTCACAGCCGACTCTTGAAGCCTCACGGTTGACCTGACGTTATGTGTCCCTGCTATGCTGGTGCCTGCCATCCCTATCTCTTTCTGTTATTAACCATGCCCTTCATTCATTGCTGAAGATTGTTTTGTTGGCTGCCTCTCATCTTCACTTTTAGACTTTTTTTGATTTGTTAAGCTTTGTTTGGATTATTTAACTTGCTGCAAAAGTTTGACTCTTGACTTTGACTTTTGTTTCTAGGCTAAAAAGTTCTGGTTATTCATGACTAATGCATTGGTTTGTGTACAAATAGTCAGCGTCATGATTTATGCCAGGCTCATGTCCATAACCCCTCGTGCTGGCCTCCTGTTTAAAACAGAGAACCCATAAGCGGCTGTACAGTTATTAGAGACTAGAGGGAGGGACCGGTTGGAGAGTCGACACGCCTGGCTCAGGGAATAGACATCCCAAACTTGTATGGAATCCACAACCTCTGACATCTCATCATGTTTTAGCGCACATTTGGGAATGCTAAGGATATTTGATACAATCTTACATAATACTTCTCTAATGAGGACTTCTGGCTAACTTATGTTGTCATCTGTCACCTGTTGGAGGAGGCTGAGTGCTCAGAGGATTGGGGTGTACTGATTTAACTCAACACTGCATAGCTCATTAGCAGATTGATGAGGATGTACTGGTACCAGGAGTGCGTTAACACAAAGCTCCAGAACATGCACCACTATAAAGCTGCAATGCTATACTTTGTTGCGCAAAGAGGAGATTTGTCAACCAAGTACTCATAGCAGGGCAGGATCCCTTTCTCTCAATGGCCTGATCCTCAATCCCAAACAGAGCATACACACACATCTCGCTAATCCCCAGCAACTGACCTGGTTCACGTTGGAAGCATGTAGAGGTTTGCTCCTGTCACCCTGAGTGCTTGGGAACCAACATGGTAATGGATCGATATTAAATCTCAGGGTCAAAGTTTACTACTGGGCCTCTAATCTTGCTTTTGGAGGACTTTGGGAAAACAAGCACTGCTCATTTTCCCAAGTGAATGGGACACTTTAACCTAGTAATGGCATCCAAGTAGGTTTCTCTAAGATAAAGCAGCCAGGTCATTGCTTGGTGCCCAGGTATGTGAGCAGGGAGAACTGACTGGATGCCTTTCCAACCTCATCAGAGCAGTGTTAAGCAAGTCTAACACCCTGTGGAGGATTTCTTACTTGTTGCTCTCCAAAAGATGATGTCTTTTCAAAATTATTGCCAAGAAAGTTGTCCCAAGTACAATCTAGACCAGACGATGAGAAGTTTACCAGAAACTTCCGCCAGCCAGTCGAGCACATTCATGCTTTATATTTCAGCTTTAATTTGTCAAATAAAGAGAGACAGACTCCGATAACCCAATTTCCAACCCTTTAACCTGATTGTGATTCATCCAGTGGAGTGCCTGCGGGTGACTTTGGGTCAAGGCCAAAAAAACAAGAGGAAAATCCTTTGAACTCAACTACAAATCTTACTTTGGGAAGAATTAGGTTGGCTGCCTTTGAAGTTGACGATGAGAATTACAGGGTTTCTCCCTCGTGGCTCTACCATTTCAACCCCTGATATTCTTTTGTTTTTCCACCTCTCTCTGTATAAAATAGGCTTACAGACATGGGTGTAAGTGCAGGATTTAGTTTGAAGTGAGAGAAGCTGACTTCAAATTGAGGGAGACTACATGAGTGAGTTCTTTCATTTGATGGTTACTTCTATAAAATTTGGATGACAAGGCATCATTGGCTATCATTTGTTATTTGACATAACTTGGATTACTGTAAAGCAACTAGGCAACACAAATACATGTTGAAAGTCTGTACTTCATTCATTTCAGCACTCATGATTCTTGCTTCCAGTGATTCTACTCTGTATCACTGCTATTCTACAAGTGTTTCCCTCATAGCAGCACAGTATAAGGGTGACTGCAAGTATTCTAAGCACACGTCAAGTTAAGCTGAGACCTTGAAAGTGGGATTTGTGGGGCTCACCAGTGATCACTGCGCCCATTGAAGTCAGTCCCACATTCTACAAATTCAAGTCCCTGCGGGTGCCAACACCATGAGCTATCTGGAGGTCTGAAGGACTGTGAAAGGCATTGCATGAGTGTTTGTGGAGGGGGTGTTTTCACTCACTCACTTGACTAAGGACACTTCCAAAGGCCTGGTGGTCAGAGTTTACCCACAGACGACAAGTCACTACTATCGGTGTCCTACTCCAAAGACTTCCTTTTTCAAAGTTGGGGCCCTAAGAAAGCTAGCAGGCTTAACCTGCACTTCCTCCCTCTCTCTGAGACTCAACAAAGGATTCACCAGAGCATCAGTGTGAATTCCCGCCCACGTCGGAACTAAAAGAAGTGACTGACGCCTACAAGGTATACTGGCTGTGCTTTCCAAATTTGGGCAAAGATGCCTTTTTTTTTGGCTGAGGTATGAGGAGCATTTGGAAAGGAAAACCTTGTAGTGCTTTTATGATGTATCTAGTAAATAGGACACAGCTTATTTAAAGGCACACTGTGTTCTAAGAGTGAAGTACAGTTCAAAGATATCAAATGGAACAGGACTGTTTTCAGTCATCCAGATTAACTAAGTCAAACTTAAATAACAGACCGGGTCTGACTTTAATTTATCACCAGAATAATAACCAATATGAGATGTGATATCTGTTCGTGTGACGTGTTGGCCATGTCACTGAATACCAAAAATTTTAGGAACTAACTGTTAAATCTGTCATTACAGGGTCAGGGTTAGAGTTAACCTACATTTTTAACATCTTTTAGTTAATATTTTAGCATGAGCCACTCATGTGATTTTTTAGCTTGAGAACAGTTTAATAACTTCATGTTTGCTAATACAGTCTACAGCTAGTTAGCTAGCTTGACATAAAGCCACCATACTTGTGAGTCAGTTTTGTCTGGTAATTACACAGTCTTTAATGTAAGGATAAGAAATTTGGACATAAAGCCCAGAAGATTTTTCTTTGACATGATTCTGTAGATATTCCATATTTTCATATTAATGTTTTTGGGCTCTACTCCTGCATTGTAGTAAGC
This sequence comes from Labroides dimidiatus, assembly GCA_030710495.1. Lineage (NCBI taxonomy): Eukaryota > Metazoa > Chordata > Actinopteri > Labriformes > Labridae > Labroides > Labroides dimidiatus. Next base: position 13,434,739 of record CM061162.1, on the reverse strand, counting down.
ATAATATTATAACTGACAGCCAAGGATGGAAGGGGACACTCCTGCAGAAACTAGGACTTCCCTTGTAATGTATTAGTCAACACAAGGCATTAAAAGGAACACATGGCTGCAGTGTGTGTGTATTGTGTGTATGTGTGTAAATTTGTGTGAGCATGTGCTCAGTTTAGACTGAGAGATTATTGTGTGTTTATGTGTCAGGGTTTTAGAAAGCCTCATGATGGACTCACGTTTTTGGGTCAAATGAAAATGAAGCAAAATAGCAGCAGCAGTACAAACAGTCAGCTGTGATGGTGAATTCACAGAAGAGGCCTTAAAGTTCCAGGTTATCAGTCATAAAACTTCAGTCTCCAGTATTCACATAAGAAATTAGCCAACCTCTTGAAACATTTCATCACTTAAAACCTTGACTCTTTCCCCTAAAACAGCCTTTCTTCTCTCTTCAGAGCTGGTCTGATAATCCCAGAGACTTAACCAGTGTTATCTAAAAACAGAGGCCAGGCTGGACTGGAATTCAAGCCAAAGCTTGATGCTGAGTTCATATTATTCTGGATAAGAAAAGAAAGCAAAACCAGCCAGTAAAACAAGCTCTCTAAACTCTCCTCTGTGCCCAAAGTTTTTGAAACAGAGGCCAGGCATGTGTGAGGTACAACTGGGTGGCTGTCTGACACACAAATACCAGTGTGTGGGTAAACCAGCATGACTCCCAATTTCTCTAAGCAAACTTTTGAACCTGTTATCAACTGGTGTCACTGAACCCTACTTATACTTTATGCCTGAGCTACAAAAACACCTGTAGCTTGAGTGGTCTGGGTAGTTAAATTATATACCTGTTTTTCATTGACAGAACTAAAAACAGTTATATGATACAATAAAATTTCAAAATAAAAGGACAATTTGCACATGCTGCCTGCTGGGGAGGGTGATTTAAATGAGTTTTTATCTCAATTTAAATTGAAAGTATTCGGATTTTCTCTCGACTCTCACCAGAGATGTATCTGAAAGGCAGTGTGTCTAAATGACGTGCATGACCTGAAAGCAGATCAGTCCTCTCCTCAGTTTTGTCTCACATGCTTTGACATAAACTACGCAGAATAGGAATGTGATACAGCAGAAAAAGGGTCGATACATTCCGTTGCTTACCTATGTCGGAGTTGCAGAATGCGTCTTGCGGGTGCGTCAGAGCGCACGAGCAGCCCTCCGTTAGCTGGTGAACGTTCAGACTGCTGAAGACAAACAGCAGGCTGACCAGGTGCTGGTACACTGACTGCATTTCTCCAAACTTTTTGAGCTCCTCTGTGCTGCTGGAATAAATTGAACGGAGTCCGTCTGGGTCTGCTGCTTTGGCACGCTGTGTGTGTGTGTAATGTCCAGTTCTCTGCTCCGCTTGTTGTCGCGCTGGTGTTTTCTCCCCTCGCTCGAGCGTTCTCCTTGATCCCGGAGCAGCGCACAGCCGTACATATAGCGCGCGCCAGAGAGACGATCCCGCCCCATCGCCACCTCTGCGGCTCGCGGGCGGGGCAGCCAATCAGCGGGCGGTGATGCCTTTAGGAATCGCAGACATGATGACTTCTCGGAACTTTAAACAGTTTACTTAAAAAAGGCGAGCTTAACAATTTATTTTAAGCTTCTCATGAAAATATCAATAGAAAGTAGACAGGCTGTGGCAGGATAGTTTTGACATATTTTATTCATAAAGGTTGTCAGTTTATTAGACTTTTACCTCATTATCCTGACAAAATTCAACAACAGCAAAAGAAAAACACTATAATATTATCATGAAATTTATTTAATAGCTTTGGAAACTTAACTGGCATATACATGCAATTGACTTATAAACATATCAGCATCCATTTCAAATTATGTTCCAAGCTACTTTTAGCTGCATCACTAGCCCTGTGACAGAAACCTCTTATCAAAACAGAACTCACCATCATCTTCTGTACTGGAATTTTGCGTTACATGTTGTCTGCAAACACCCCCATTTTATTTATGTTTTATTGTACAAAGTGGTGAAGAAATCATTTTTTAATTGTGGCTAGAGCACCTTGCTTTCATCTATCATCTTACTAACCTGATTTGTGCTGCAGCAGTAGCCCCAGTGCAACAAAGAAGGTATACTATTTATTTAAATATGAGGCTCATAAAATTCTAAGAAGTTGTAAAAAATGTCCTCAAGACCTCGGAGAATAACTTAAAATAGAAACACAAAGTATAGACCATTAACTCTTATATAATATTAAACATTTAGCAGAAGTGGGTCTATCATTATTTTTATTTTCCACCTTTATGTTTGGAAAAAGATACTTATTTCGACAAATCAGTTGGGTTTTTCAACACACTGTACCATTTTGAAAGAGTTTAGAACCATTAAACCATGTCTCCTCTTTCAGCTAGAAACAAAATCTATCAAAATTGGCCGCTCTCATTTTGTACCAAGCATTATCTCTTTGCACACTCCTCACTGAGTCTCACTTAGAGAGTCTCACTTAGTCATCCTGCCCACCCTCCTGACGCCCCCTTCATTAGTAATACTTAAACTATATTAAAGGTCCCAGTCAGATTCCTTCAGTCTGCACAACCAACAGTGCAGCTGTGAAGGCATAAATGGCTCCACTTCTTTAGCACATGTATGGCTGATACTATGGCCTTGTAGACAGCATAAACATACTGATTCAATCTCATACTAGGCATCATTAAAAAATTAAAGTCTTCTGGCTACTTCCCTTTTAAGGCTGTGGTTCTCAATGGAAGCATTATCACTTTGGCTGGAGTCTTATCTTCAGACTGGGAGTTTTGTTAAGAGTTGACACTTGTCAAAGTTACATAAGAAAGATGGAAATAATCAGGACTGGGAACTCTAACCCTTCATGTGCCTTCATTAATATTCATCTCAGTTTGAAGAGCTCCCAAAGTCTGAATTATTACTACTAATAAGCATGTGTTCAAATTTTAATTTTCAAAGTTTGATGTATGTAGTTGAAGTCATTTATTAATGGCTTCATGAGATTTTTTTTTCTTGCTCTACAGGTTGGTTTTCATTCGTTATAAAACTACCAGCATTTTATTTACAGAAATATTCTGCAGGAACTGTTGTGAATGGTTTTCATTCACCCCTCACCCATGACTCAGACTTACATCAAGGATTAATCATCCACACCATTCCTGTTTTTTCACTCTTACCCACTACACACTTCTATTTGTTCAGCAGTGTGTTTTGGAACAGTTCTTCTAAAACAGACTTCTGGTTTTTGTCTCTCAGAGGGAAACAACATTAACCTCTCACGGGATATGTTTTAACAGAGGTTCAGGCTCATCTGTTGGTCAGCAGCAGGTTGGATGACTCTGACTACTCATACAGTCATTAGTGGAAAGGCAACAGCTGCTTGTTGTCAACCATTGATAATGTGTGGTTCGGTATTATTTCAGCTTTCATTCTAAAGTCTAAACCAGCAGAATAGTTAGACATTGGATTGGCATGCCAAACAGGTGGATTTCCTATTTTTTAACCAAATAGGGGAATGGAAACAGGTTCAGACTAACTTGAAGAAAGTGATTCACTTTAGACAACATTACATATGACTTCAGTCATACATGAGGAAGTGAAACAGTCTTGCATTCCTTGCATACATCAAACTGATAATGTGAATCTGGCAAAAGAAGGAAAAAGACCAAATAAAGGATTAAGTTATTGCATTTGTAGCTTTAAAATGAAGTCCATGATTGGAATTAAAATAAACATTTAATAATTTATCTCATACTTGTACAGCTTATTTGACAGATGTTGGATAAAGCTGTTCACAAAGAAACCAGGAAAACTCAAGAATGTCACATAACCCCAGAAAGAAACGTGAAATAGAAACTGGAAAATGAAACAGGGAACTCTAAAGACTAAACTATGAAACAAGACAAAAAACACTCAAGGAAAACAACATCAAATCAAAACCAAATCATCACAAAATTTGGGAAGCATCCCACACAGTATCAACTGATTTCTGGATTTTCAGTTGCAAAAAAATAATTCCCAATCCCAGGCTGCTACATATGACTATTGGTTATGTTTTGGGATACAGTGACCCTTGATTTGAATCCATAACTTTTGGAATCCTTTACAAAATGCTGCTGAAAAAGAGCTATTCCAATGCACGCCCCTGTTCCCAAACCAGGCACTCAGTAGAGAAGTTGAACTTGTTTCTGTACAAGTTTTAAATAATACAAAACTTTGATGCAATTTGTAAGAGCCTTGTAAGTTTGATTTGGTAAAGTGTTAAACAGAAAGAGCTGCTCACCATATGTGTGGGATCATTGTGTCTTTTTGGCTAGCAGCTGCCCTCACAGAGGAGTTTAGACTGCATTAAGATAGATGAAGTCCTCCTCCATATCTCAGCCCAGCAACAAGGTCACTGGGTTTGAAATCGTAACTACACAGATAAAACTTTGCGCCATGTCCATGCAACACTACATGCTCTACTTTAACATTTCTGAAATAGAAATAGAACGAGATAAAACGAAAGAGTGTGTCACGAATATTCTGGTTATGTGTGTCTCTCACAGCTTGTGATCATGACCTGATCAACAGAACTTGGGTGATAAAAAAAAAAAACTGAGGACCCTTTGGAAAAGATGTTACCAAACTAGGCCAGCAACCTACTGTAAGCATGAAGCAGAGCAAAGTGCATTTCATCTGAAAATGTCCAATTATAGGAAAAGGCCTGTTTTGAGGCCAGGCGGCTGCCGGGGGACCAAACAACAGCATTGTGTTCTGGAGGTCTTAAGAGCCTGCATGATTCTCAGTTGACAAAAGGGAACAGAGCGGTGACTCAGAGGAAATACCTTTCATCCGACTGACAAGCCGCTAAAGAGTCACAGGAAGAGGAGAAACTTGAAAAGATAGCACCGCCGGGAGCGACGGTCACCGAGGGAGAGCGCCCGGCCCTGACTCACTCAGCCCTGTTGCGCAGCCCACATGCCGTTCCAGTTAACTGGGACAGACAAGTCGACCCCAGTTCTGCAGCTCTGTGCTGGGAAGACAACCGGTAGTGGAAGTGAAGTCAAAGGAAAAAAAAGTAATTGGATGCTTCCCAGGTTTGAACTCGGGTCTCAGGTTAAGAGGGGATTTGGGGATCTTGAGGAGTGGGGATGGACAAAGCTCTTACTTCTTGAGAGGCTGATTTGACCATCACTTATTGTAACTAATAGTGACATGTTTGTTAGTGTGATTATGGAGTGATAATACTGAGTAATACAATGATTAATGGGAACCTTTGAGAAGGTATCACATGGAAGTATATATCACAGAATTAAGACTCCATAAAGCAGGGATATCCAAACTTTTTTTTCAAAGAGGGCCAAATTTCTTTTTGTGAAATTGACCAAAAATTTTTACTAACCCTAAAAGTAACAATGTTATGAATGCTCCCATTACAGGCTTACAAAGTGAAGCTTCAACTGTCCCTCAGTTTTCTCTTAATGCCAGATAAGTCGCCAAATTTATCTCAAAATTAAAATCTGCGTTCAGTATTTTCCTGCTCCTTCCTAAGAAAAATAAACGCTGTTAGAGGCTCAAGTTCTGGACCTTATTATGATTCTTTAGAAAAAAAAAATGTCCTGCAAACAAAATTTTAAGCATCTGATATCTTTATTCTGCATTCTGAACCGTTTTCATGCACCACTTTTTGCTTTTTCTTCACCATTTCATTGCTCTGATCTAGTCTTGCGTCCTCTTTTGTGTCAATATGTGTTCATTAAGCCTAATTTTACATCTAGATCAATAGATTCATTTAAACACACCAGTTTTAGAGGTTCTTGTGTTTCTGCTATATTTTGCAGAGTTGACGACACTAGAAGATTACACACAGTGTCCGGTCTCTCCTTTTTGGGTATGAGTGTCTCATTCAGAGAATAAAACTGTAAAGCAACAATTAATATTGTGATATTTTGGGCAAACAGCAACGCAAAATAACTTTGAGATTTTATAGGGGTTTTTTTACATTTCTATGGCAAATGTGTAAGCAAACTGTTGTGTCTACAGTTGTCCATTGTCTCCAATGGACAGTGCTTAAAGAGCAGATCTAGAGCATGTATTATGAGATATGATGTCCCGTCTGAAAGTTTAGAAAAGGAACCCAACCCAGAAACACCCAACTTGGGCAGAATGTGCTCTGCTTTCAGAAGTCATGGGGTCTGTGACATTTGATAAACCGAGTGTTTGTTGTTGCTCTTTTCTGAACAATAGAGGCTGAATTGTTGAAATCAGTTTACAGATAACAGAAAGCTGTCAGTTTAAGGCTTTGCTCATTGAGTGGCATTTGCCTCTCCACCCACCCAACGTGATAGGAAGTGATTTCGAGTTCTGGTGGCGCTTTTAGCTAACCGTTAAGTATTTTACGCTCCATTGAATATTTCAACAGATGTTCAGCACTTTCCAACTCCAGCACGTCTGTCATCCGATGTAGAGTTAAGACATCACAGAAGGAAACACAAACACAGCCATGACCCGTGATCCTGCTCACAATGGGACTCCCCCAGCAATAAAATATGATGAACGGTCAGTAACTTCCTACTCAAGTAGGCCAAATGCAACCACAGCGCTCGCTGCTCAGACACAGGGTCCCCTGCTGCATTCTACTAAACATATTTGGTGTGTATGCGGTCAGGAAACCCCACAAAATGACTACGTTGTATTGTGGCATGAGACCAAGCTTAACCATAACCACGGGTGTATGACAGCATGGAAATGGCTTTGGGAATTCCTTCAGGATGAGGGAATGCCTTTAGTGGATCTGATGCTGAGCACAGTAAAAAAGTTAAATCGTACATTATAAACAAGCTGAATTTAGTAAAAACCGATCAAATGTTCAGCATTAAACAATGAATTCAGGATTCATCAAACTAAAACTAGCATGAAAACATATTCTCTCTGTCAAAACTAGTTTTTGCACGGAGGATGGGGGAGGAGGGCGGTGTTTGGGAGAGGATTATCCTTATACCTGTCACCAGTCACCAAACGGCAACAAAGACAGCTGAACCTCACACTGCTGCTCATACATAGTTTGGAGAAAGATTAAGACTGAACACAAACATTTGTCTAAAAAGCGCTTCTACTGTTTTGAGAGAGGAGTACAAAACGAGAAGTGTTTTTCTAGACTACTCCTCCATAAACTATCCCTTTTAGTATCGCAGTGTGTCCTGTTAATCCGCCACGAGTGGAGTTCATTTGTGAGATACAGTAAATCATACCAGTATAGCTTCTGCTCAGAAAACAGTAAAAAGCCAATGTTTCCCAGAAACCTGAGCAGCAAAGAGGAGGTCTGTGTGTGGGAGGGGGGACAGGGAAAGTTAATTTTAAAGAAGACGGTCAAGAGAGAAGCAGTGAGTCACCGGCAGGTCAGAGGCGATGGGTGTCAACAGGGTCCATGGGGTGCTGACGTCACACAATGGGAGGCTGCAGGAACTGAGGCAGAGCTAAATTTAGAGATTACATCACACAGTCAGGATACCCCTGTCAGTTTTTTCCCCTCTTGTCCCCAAGCAAATGTGGAGTTTCTTTCTAAAACAGTCTGAGAGATGTGTTATCTCCCCATAACGTGAGGCAGGAAGCTAAAACAATAATGAGAAAAACGCTATGATTCATTTGACCTCTGCTCAAATAAGTCATGTTATTTTAACACTTCTCAGTGTCTCTGTGGGAGGTGAAAAATGCAGCAGAAATCACTCTTTATCATGAAATATAACTAAAATAATAAAGAAGGTGTCCTGTCGGACATAAAGGTTATTGTTTCATTACAGCTAAAACTTTAAGGAGCAGTTTAATAAACTCTTTGAGCTGCACTTTTCCAGCTGTGGCTTATGATCGCAGACATGCTTTTCTTCAGCACATCTGCACTGAACAGACCATAAAATATATCAATGCAGTTTCAGTAGGTGGGTGTTAACCTTTATGACATGAAGCACGTTTATGTATATGTACATATTTATGTGCTGCCACCACAGATACAAAATAAAGTGACAGAGACGGAGGAGCTGACGCTGCAAAACAGTCATACGGTGGAGTTAAGGCCCAAAATGACTCTATTATGAATTGACAGATGGTTTGATTTGGGTTAGAAAACGGTGTTGAGTTAATCTGAGTTACATTTGTTTGATGTGTTGCTTTGTGTCATGTACCGTGATGTCAGATGGAGTTGTTAAGGGACCTAACAGTAGCTGTGTCCTGTGCTTCACTGGACTGAATTTGATATTTAATCCATTTTTTGTCATGTGAACATCAGTGTTTCCCCTTAGTTTACAGCCTGACCGGGGGGCCTCACCTGTTTTTGGTGTAATTAAAAAGTTAATCTTTTTATCTTGGCTGAAAAACTTCTTTACATTTATCAGAATCAGAAATACTTTATTAATCCCAGAGGGAAATTCGGTGTTACCATTGCTCATTACATAGTACAGCAGTCGGGGGTAAGAAGGAGTAGGATAATGAAATAAGTGATAAGATAAACACAAAGATAAGCAATAAAATGAGCTGTAAGTACCAGGCATAAGCAATAAGTACTAAAACAACATAAACAAAATAGAAGAAAGTATTCACATTATGGGTAAGGCAAGAACAGTGTTGACTTAATGAATATGACTGACTGATGAACTCTTATGTATAACACATTTTTATACTGGAATATACATTATATCTATACAATCATGGTAGTAGTACCATTGTCACTGCCCTTATGTTTTTGTGTAAACCACGATATGATCCATGAGATACCATGAGTATGGGTTCAAAATTTTGGTCGCAAATTGATCACACTCTGATGCCTTGTTTATGGTAAGACCCCCAAACTTTTGGGAGGACTTGGATAAGGCCTGACTTTCCTGCAGACCCATTGTACTGAGGCAGCCTACAACTACCCTCATGGTCAGGAGATGGACACCTGAGGCTGACTTCATTTCAGGTTTTTTCTGTTTGTTTTCTGTGATTTTTATAATTTCATCTGCCAGACACCTGAATTTCACAGGTGAATGAAGGGATTAATAAAGTATTCTATTATATTCTATTCTATTCTATTCTATTCTATTCTATTCTACATTCTTAAATTACAGTATCCAAGTTTAATGATCTTGGTTTGAAAAAATAAGTTCAAGTTGTAACAGTAAGAAGAGAAGAGGGAAATATTCACCATTTTACACCATACAGAGATGACACATGCTTCTCTGGTATTAGTTTTAGATATGACAGTTTGTGGTCCCTTTAAAAGCTCATCTTTTCGATGGCTCAGTGTTTCCGTGGTTAGTGATGATGGTTTCCCAGGCTGAAACCAGAGGGTGTGGGCTTTGTTGACCAGATTTGTCCATAATTTCCTAGACAAACCACAGCTGGAGGCAAGTCATCCCACATTTAATTTTACAACTGGAGTCCCCCGTTAAAGAGACAGGAGACTCCACACAAATGGAAACAGTCACGTAATGTACCTGTTATTCTCACGGTTACGCAATGGATAATACTGTTTAGATAGCTACAGAAACAAGGTCTTTGTCAGGCCTGCAGAGAGGATCTCTCCTGGCTGTCTGAATCATATCTCAGACATAAATGTTTCAGTTTTGTTTGTTCCTCTGGTTCCCCTCAAGTTGTTCAGTTATGTCTGTCAGAGGCGTCAGGAGCCCCTCAAGGGTCACCATTTTTACAAGGACTGTCAAAATGTCTTTGTGTTAAACCATGTACATCATCCATAAAGTGTAGAGTCTTCAGTTGGGTGGCCCAGAAAATACAACCTTAAAAACAGAGACTATGATACAGTTTGAAAAATTCAAAACTTTGTGTATTTATTTGGGAAAATCTCCTAATATTGTCATATTTATCTTTGCATTTAATGGCAAAATTTATCACTTTTTAAATAAAGCTGACCCACATAACTTGAGTTTTTTTTACAGGTTATACTAATGTAAACATCTAAAATTTAACATAACATAGATGATGTTTGAATTGAAAACTCCTCATGTCTGATTTCTGCAGTGTTAAAATAACAGAGCTGTCATGTATCATGCTCTTTTACATTGCATGTGAATAACATGGTGGTTCTGTTTCTCTTTATGCTCCTTCTTGTTTTAATAATTGAAAAACGGTTCCTGTTGTCAGCCAATCACTGCTTATTATTGCCATATGTAAACATTTACTGTCAAAGGGTAACACAGCCTGGCTGCACTTGTTGTTTATGACAGCTCAGTGTATCACAGACGTTACTTTAATTCTGCAGAAACCCATAACAGGGTACCACCCAGTCATGCAACTTGCACAGCTGGTTTGAATAGAGTCTGGCTCTGTCGCATCCAGCTGTTTTCTAAACATCTCTGTTCTTGATGTTTCTCCCGTCTCCTCCCTTTGTACCGGCTCTAAATTGAAAGCAGTGGCAGTGCTGGCGTTGGGCTGAGGCCTGGTTGGTGTGCATGCTGCAGAAGTACGCCTTTCCTTCCTCTGCTGTCAGTAAATGAAAGGGTACATGAGGTGTCAGCAATTTTTTGTCTTATCAGCATCAGAGAGCAGGAAGCATTTCTTAACAAGTCCTGAAGTTACTGTCATACTGTGGGATTTGAGGTTGTATGTCATCGTTATGTTTTTCAGCCATGCTTTTAAGGTTAAGAAATCCAAAATGAAGCTTCTGATTTTGATCCCTAGCACTTGTTCTGGTGTCACATGCCAGAATTACATTTTTTACAACCTGAAACACCAGACTCCAGCTTTTGTAGCTTTTTTTGAACATGTTTCTTCATAGTGTCCTTTTCTTCCCAAGCCAGCCTCAAGCAGATACCAAACAGTTGCAAGGAATGAAGGTGAAGCAGAAGGACTAAAAACCGCAGTTCCTCAAGTGTCCTGCATGTCCTCAGCTAAAATCCATGGACTGTATTTAACATGGATGTCGTCTCTGTGATGTCACCCATTTGTTTTTTGAGGAGGAGTTTTGAAGCCTATCATCGGCTGATCCCATGCTGGAAATCCTGACTTAACCAAACTATTGGTTTTCCTTGTATGATGCAAAGAGGAGAAGTTCAGGCTGACCTTTAGCCACCTTGCTAACATCACAAATGAGGGGTTACAAGATAATTCACACAGCTGAACGGTAGTTGCGTTAGTTTGGATTTGTGTGTGTGTGGTTTCTTGTGTGTCTGAACTGCATTGGCTTCATATTTTAAGGCTGATGACTCGGCTTGCTTAAAACTTTTTAAGACAGGTTGAGAGTGAAATTTTTATAACCTGTTCTTGTTACCGTGTTAACTGTCTGATGCGTGAGTATGAGGACAGAGACAACACTGAGCTGTTTGTGCTGCTTACTCTGCTGAGTTAGATCTTCATTTAAAACATACGCTGGGTCCCAAATCGAAAATAAAACTAAAACAGTGCACTTAATCTTACAGGGTAGTGTTGTCCCAAATCAAACACTGTGGCTTTGCACTAACCGGAAACTATGATCGCATTTCACAACCATTCACAGGTGTTCCTCTGCTATTCTTTGATTACACCCATCAACCATCGTTTGATTCCTTTCCCGTCCCTCTCCTACATAGCCAATATGGCGACGGTTGAGTGTGAGAAGTGTCCACCGTTCCACACTCACCTTTTCTACAGTTTTGAGTGTGACAGCTGAGAAATCAAATTGCAATGCATTTTTCATACTGTCAGTGTGAACACACTTTTGCACTCAAAATAGTGAGTGTAAGTGCAGAAGTACGCGATTTGAGACACAGCTGGTCTTGTCTGTCAAACGCACGGGCACAAGGTGTCTTATTTTTCAGTGGGGTTTTATTTCAGAGTTATACTGCCAACTACTGGTTTGGCGAGCATGCTTTTGCATTTTCTGTCATTTTTGCCTATCATGTGTTTGTAGATTTTTTTTAAAAACACTCAAAAGAAAGATATTCTTTGTTTTATGTTTCTTTAGTGTAATCAAAAACAACCAATAGCTCACTTCACACATTTCTATGGTAAATATAACGGTTAAGCAGCTCATTTGATGGCTAATGTATCAGCCTCTTGTACAGATTGAGTGGAGTGGGAGTCCTCCTTCCAGCTAAATATGGTCCTTTCTGGCTCCACAAAACCAAAATGACTAAGACCAAACTGCCACACTAACAAACAGGCTGCTGATTGATGTGAGGGTGGCTCCATCCATCAGCTAAACAGCCTGTCTAATATATCTGTCACTTTGTTTTGAAGGACCTTTGTAGAACGTGACTGATTTCAACACCTGAGTCTGTATAACATGTTAATGGATAAATATGAGAACAAATATGAGGTCACTTTGAAAAACGGTTTGATTTCTCTCTCCGTCTGCTTCTGCATTTGAAAATAGCTTCATCCAAACTTTGTGGGATTGAACTCAATTTTCCTGACATTGTTGCTTGAGACTGTGGTGAACCACGGCTTGAAAAGCCACTGTAACAGTAGTTAAAGCAACATTATCAAATCCAGACGGCAACATCTGCTTTGTGTCCTGCATGTTACAGTAAAGCTGCCTATTTAGAGCGTCCAGTTTCCTTGGTTTGATGTTTTTTTCTGGAAACAACATATAAAAGTGGGGCGTTATCCGGGAAGGCATTAGTCAAGAACAGATTGTAAAATTTGTTTGGAAATCTCATGTTTGGAAACAGGTGAAGAGGCTTTAATGAAGTCAAATGACACTGACTTGTGATACTGACCTCTGACCTCTGTGTAAGCGTGTGTACAGACAAGGTTAAAGTACATTGAGAACGTGAATCTAACGTTGCTCTCTGCCTCATTCAGATGAACGATTGTTTTTCCCAGCAGTGAAAGCTGAAAGGACAGAGTGAGTGATTTATTCCATTCAATCTTTGGATAATGTGATGGAGAAACAGAACTTCATACAGTCACCTCATTTCTGCTGAGCCTTTTCTGAGACTTCTTACAGCTCCTGGAAAATGGGAAAGCAGCATCACTTTCCCTCTTAGACTGAGAGGAATGTGGCATAGCGCTGATGATTTTTGCAGGGCTGGCTCGCCCGAGGCCTGTCTGTCCTTTTTTCTTCTGAGGCAGGAATGTAGGTTAGTGAATTGATTAGCACTAATAACTTCTGTCCTGGTCCCTATTACAGCTCACCGCAGTCAAACTGGACTGAAAAGCTCTTTTTTAGTGCAGTCTGGACATGTACTTAACACTGACTTTCAAACAAATCCCTGTTTATTTAAAATGAATGTACTTGACTCAAGTGGCTATACTTGGTTAACTGTATGTAATATCAACCACCTGCGAGATCACTGAAACATTACAAGCTCCTCTCGCATAAGAGCTGCTTTTAATTCAAATATTCTAAATGTGCAGCATAAAGAGCGACTTGGATGAAGCTAAGAGGCTAATGAGCATGGCTGTAAAATCTGTCTGAAGCACAGCAGAGCAGCTCAGTGATCTAGCAACCTGATAGGACTGTTAAATGTGTCTGAGTGTCACAACCCGAGACTTCAGCAGCAAAGGGAGACAAATTCAAGTTGGCAAAATAAAATGAACTGATTTAATATAATACATCCCCTTTACCACTCAGTTCATATTTATACTCAGACAATTTAACATAACTTAAGAAAAACACACAGAATCCCTTCGTTAAAAACATCTTACAAGTGTAGTATGACGTCCATAAATATAAAAATGAAACAACAATGTTGTCCCAGTTCTCCCTGATATGGGGCAATAATATGTTCACTTCTGGTAGAAGTGATCTGAGCTTTAAAACCTGGTCTGACAAAGGCTTATGTAAAATTTCAGATCTATTTGAAAATAATATCCTTAAATCTTTTGAAGATCTACAACAGAAATATAACATTCATCCCAAACACTGTTTTAAGTACCTCCAAATAAGGAGTTCCATTTCAAAGACACAAAAACCTTTAACCCTGCCTACTCTTACTTCTATTGAAGAAATAGTAACTCACCACTTAACAAGGGGCATGATCTCTCGTTTTTACCAAACATTTATGGACGGTTCCCAAATTACCTCAGAAAGTAAAAGACTAAATCTAAATAGTATAATCTCTGCTGAGGAATGGCATAAAGCCTGCCTGAAAGTGCAAACACAATCAATAAACACCCAATTTAAATTAATCCAATATAAGTAGCCAATGAGAACCTATATCACACCAGTTCTGTTCAACAAATTCGATCCCAATATCCCAGATGTATTCGTTAAATGTGAAGCTAAAGGTGCTCTTCTTCACTGTCATACAGACCTTTTGGATGAAAGTTCTAGATGTTCTATCACATGTTAAAGGTGAAAAACTAGCAATATGTCCAAAGCTATGCATCCTTGAAATATTTCCTGAAAAATGCAAACTAAAAAAAATGGATAAGAAAATAACAGTTTATTGCATTCGGCAAGCAAAGCACTCCATAGCCAAATCCTGGAGATCTGTCAGCAAACCAAGTTTACAAGTCTGGTTTGCTTGTCTATCACATTCCCTTTCCCTTGAGAAACTCACCTTAATGTTCAAAGGTAAAATAGGTGCTTTGGAAATAAACCCCAACATGCTTTGTGTCATGATTCATTGATTCATTACTTAAAAGACCAGAGAGCCCTGTCTGAAATGCTTGTAGCACTTCTTTATAAGAACTATGCAAGAAAATACTATATTGCTGTAACTTCATTGTCTTGCACTTTAGCTGTATTTTATTTTTCTGTTTGTTGTTTCTAATGGTTTACATCGGTGAGAGAAGAAATAACCGATCAGATTGTGCTGTGATTATGCTATTTGAGGGACAGACAGAACCAGAGTAAGCCCCTCCAATGAACATTATACAAGTAGCCTATGTAAAATGCTGATGCAGCATACTTAGGATTATAATTAATTTAATTTATTGACACATGTTGGGACAGAAGCTATACGTATCATGTGAGAATGGACCCCGGCCTGTGATTGGCTGTCAAGCTGAACTTTTGGCGCGCCTGTCTTCAGTGACGTGTAACTGCTTCTTGGTGATGTGACACTTACTCGTAAGGTTACAAGTCATAGATCAAATGAGTGTTGTTTGGTAAGGCATGACACTCCATCGACCTTTTCATCCTCTCTCAAAAACTTAGCAAGCTGTGATGACAAAGCAGGTGGCACTTGACGATGCTACCAAGTACCAACCGTCTCCGTCAGCTCTCCATCAGCACCTCAGTGTTGACAGGAAGCGTGCACCCTGGAAACTTTCCCCAGTAAAGAGTCGTGTTTTCCAGACAGCTCTCTGCTGAATGGAAATTCACCGGGACGGATTCTAATGGAAGCCAGATGAGTTCAAATTCCACAACAATAATTACTCTGGCCCATTAGATGGCTTTACTGTGCACACTTAAACACAATGAGCATGACTGGTACATGAAGTCTGAAGCAGATGTTAGCCCAGAGGGGCTAGCATGACAACTCATAAAAGTCTGTTGTGGGCGCGTATCCAGGAACTACCGTACATGTCACACTTATGTCACTCTCGGTTTTGGAACATGTGTTAAGTTTGTTTTGAGGGTTTACAGTCGGTGCGATTGAGCCAGCTGCCATTTTTATCTGCTTGTCAGAGAAAAGGTCAACACGTGACACCTTGTTAGGGACATCACATGTCAGTGGAACTCTTTTTTTTCACTCCATGAACAAAAGATGTTACGTTATTTAGTCAGCTTTATGGCCTTCTTGGGGTTCTTTTTTTCGCTTTTATCAAGGCCTGTACAGAGCCAAGCCAGCTGTTTAACCGAGTCCAGTTTTGAAAATAAGCTAAGCTTATCGTATTTAAATTCAAACCTACCTTTTTTTTCTGTGAAGATCCCAGAGAGGGTTATTAATATTTGGTTATGCGTGGCTTTCTGGAAAACAATTAATGTTTACATTTAGGCACCCCTGCGATCGTGACCCCAGCCTCCCACCAGAAAAGGGAAAAGTTATGTTAATTCATACTTTGTTACACACCATCCCTTATTTCAAACAGTTTGTTGACATGTACTTTGAAAGAGTAGGGCTGATTTTATTCAGGTGCATGATTTCTGTCAGAAAACTGAGCTGGGACTTGCATTATTGGTCTCTTTGGGCTAACTTAATCCACAGATGGGGTTTGATGTGGGCATTTGATGTCTTTGGTTCCACTGTGGTCTGACAGCTGAAAAGGATTTTGAGTCGGGGTACCATGCTCACATCGCCTACCGAGCCCATTTCATCTCATGTCTTCTCCTTGATGTGGCAGGTTTGAGTGGCCATAGTAAAAATTAAGAGATCATAAATCCAGGATGGATGCACCATGTGTTTGTTGGAGTATAAATGTGCCCCTGAAGAGTAATCAAAGTCCTTTGGTTCAGTAGGAGAAGCTCCACACTGTGTATGACAAACTTTGGTTCTTATTGACTAGAGAGTCCTGTACACGCCCAGATCTTTGTCTGCACTAAAATGTAAGCATCTGCTTGAAGAGACAGATTTCAGAAAGTCATTGTTCCCTGAAAGCTGATATGCAAATGCTTTCCAATTCTCTTACTCACCCCTCCATTTTGGTTCCAGCTGTGAACACTGAGTTCTTGAAACTTTCTGCCTCATGTGGCTGAATGTTTTTGGGATTGGAATGTCACATGGAGGTGTTTTGAAGTCAGGGGAGCCTGATTCACCTCAGACAGACATGAGCGACAGTCCTGTGTGACTCACCTACAACAAACTGTCCATATACAGCTGGAGGGAGTGGACGCATGTGTGAGCGGATGGGCTTCCCCGAAGTATTTCCATCATGTGCCAGACCTGGCACGTTTACTGTAAATGAAAGGGGGAGACGGTATTACGAAATAAAACCTAGACTGGTGAAATCACCCGCTGTATAATTAGCTTTTTTAAAATCTGATTTTGTCCCTACCACACTGGATGCCTTTTACAGATTTCTGCTGGGAACAAAAGGCGGCCTTGCACTCTGGCATCTGGGATCAAAAAGAAAAAAAAAACTGCACTTTTAAACCAAAATTTCCACATCTGAGAACTCTCTCCTCTAATAACCACCAATGCTTTCTTTTAAGGACGGAAACTTGTTTTGTTGAACAATCTCATAAAGAATATTAATCATTGACAACTCAAAACCATAAAATGGTTTCCCTCATGTCTGGAGGAAAGTCTGTCTGAGGCCTGAGTTCACATAAAACTCTGCTGTATTTTGTAAGTGAGGTTCCAATAAAAAATATACAAAGCAAGAAAAAATATTTAGTCATTTAAATTACAGACTCCAAATACAAGTTAAAGAAACATTTAACAAGAACAGTAAAAATAATTTTCACCTCTAAAAACATAAAACCAAGGCAAGTCAAATAAAATTAAGGCCAAAAATAATCACTGAAAACATAAATTTAAACAAATCATGCTGTAAAAACAGCTAATCATAACAGCTTCTGAAAAACAGCAAATACAGAATTGTCGTCATCTATGGAATTGGCCGTCTTAGCCAGTTAGCTTAGTTTGTTTACTTACTTAATTCACCTCTGTTAAAGTCAGTTAGTCCATGAGAGCTAAAAGTTTTCCAAGAAAGTTTTTAGACAAACCTTTGTGGTGTGAACAGTTTCCATCTTCTGTTTAGGTTGTGTAAACTTGTGGAAACATGCTAACAAAAGTGCTAACCAACAGCTAGCACGATTGCTAACTCGTGGGAAATCCATGACTACTTAAATGAGAGTTTTTCTGCGGAAAATCAGAGCTGTAGTAAAAATAATTCACAGATGTTGACCTAAACTCACTTAAAATCCTTTAAGATTCTTGAATAGTCCATTTTGACTTTCATCATTCTACAGAACGGAGATTATTAACGGAGCTATTTTTGCTAATAGCAGGTAAGATATTTTAAAGCAATGGAAAAAAAAGGAAAAATACATTTCTCATCCATTCATTTCTCTCTCCAGTGCCTGCTGTTAGCTGGTGTTAAAGAGCTTGAAATGCAGACTCTGGAACAGACACAACACACATGCTGTCAATCTGGCTCATGTGGTGCTAAAATAACTTTAAGGTTTAGATTTAACATAACTAAAGTAAACATTCTTGCTCTGAGACAATCTTGGTTTATGTTTTCCTTCTGATATTGTAATATCATTTGCATTTTTGCGGTCTCTGAGTCTGTCAGAAAACAACAGTGAGCGCACGTCTCCGTCTGTCGCTGGGGGTTTCATCAGGAGCAGAGGATGTGGTCGTCTCCCTCCAACATGCTCAGCGTCTACCGTCATTGCCACACTGATGGGAATGAGTGGAAGGAAACATGTCCAGACAGAGTGGGTGGCTGCAGACCCCTTCTACCCAAAACACACTCCAGCAGACTAACACACATCACACACTGTGACTCTGCCCGTTTCTTCTCACACACTTGCTATCATTCGTCATGTGACGTAAACACATAACTGCTACGGGAGCTTGAACCCACGACTGCTCATTTTGAAAATGTCTTTTTTAACACTAATTTTGTTAGTTTTCTGACCCAGCTTTATAAATAATAAATAAAAAGTTAATATGAATAGATGACAAACATCTGGGTGAAATAAGAATAATGTCCTCATATAAGACACTTAACAAGTACAATTGTCCAAACCCACAGGCAGATTTTTTTTCTTTACAATAGATTCATGCCTCATAATGTCTTTTAATATCTTGAAATAAGACATTTTTCTGGACTTGTTGGGTAAATATGTCTCACATGAAGTCCAATAAGATTTAGTGACCTTCTTGTTAAAGAAAAAAAAACTTGATGGTAATTCTCTGTGTGTTTGCATGCCCAACAAGTCAAACTTTTAAAAGTTAAAAGTCCTGCTGTAGTCCACATGGATCATGCGTCTGTTTTGTGATCAATGAGTGTTTCTTATCTACAGGATCTGATAATCCTTGACTTTAAGAGACAGTTAGAGTGTGGTACAGTACTGAACTGGGCCCGAACAATGAAACCGATGATGATGCGTTTCATGGAAAATGCTATGTGTAGAGCTCATTTTATGATGGTAATAAATACCTTGGTAATATAAAAGTCTGAGAGATTGAATTTTAGTTAAATCATTCAACATCGCTTCGTCATCGTTTCCCTCACTTCCAAAATGCTCTCTGACTACACTTCAGCATGTATGACAAAGTGAAGGTCCTCCTCCCTCCTGCTTGTTTTCTGGCACTCATGAAGTGATAATGGAGACAATTAGAGAGCGTTTTATCTTGGCAGCATGTCGGCCAAGCCTGTGCTGTCAGGACATGTCAGCAGAGGCCGAGCTCACACCCTCGTGCTGCTCGGTGTCTCTTCAGAGCTCTGCATAAAACAAGCTGATAGCAACATAAGGATGTGTTGTCCTCTCAGCTGTCGGGAAGGGTTTGGGTGAAGTGATAGCAGCTGTTTAGGCGGTGCCTTCCTCTTTGCTGGTCTTATGAAATCTTGCACAATTTAGCTTTTTGCCCCAGGCCTGAACATGTCGCATCTCGTTCATTGAATTAAATCCTATTTTAAAGAACCGTTTTTTTGTTTGTATATTGTTTTTTATTTTTTATTTTCATTTTTGTTTGTTTGTTTTTTACCTGGACTCTGATATGATTCATCTTCTGTCTACAACCTTACTTTTGCCTTTTAATCAAGGTATGGGTCATTTTATAACTGACACACAGATTGCCTTGAAAAGTTGTCATTTTCAACAAAACCACAATAAAACACTTCAGTGCTAGCAATACTTCAGTACAGTAATAGCATACAGCTGTACATTTATTCTGGGTATTGACTTCAGGGATTGGGATTAAAACATAGGTGGCTCAACTGAAAAAGAAAGATTGTAGCAAAAAAAATGAATGTGAACTAGTTAATTTTTTAAGTTTTGAAATGAGTTCAAAATTTAAAAGATTACGGATGAACATGAACTAGTTCATTTTAATTGGTGTGAACTGAACTTTGAGCTTGCTCGTTTTTTTGTGTGAGCTGGCACAACACAGATTATGACTCAATTTAACAATTCAAACTCTTTCAATTCCATTTTATATTATCAATCATAACCCAATGAAAGTGCCACCCTTGCTTTAAAACACAAACTATTTCTTTCAGTTTATTTAACATGCCACTACAAATAGAGGCCTAGCATGCATTTTTTTTTCCAACAGTTAGGCTACTTTTTTGATTTCTGATTTTTGGCTTTAGCATGTTACTGTTGCTATCTGTGCTATGTCCTTGTGTGATGTCATTATGACTATCAGAAAAACTGACCCATACAGAGTGAGTGCACATCATTATGTTTTTGTTTTAATATATGTGTGTGTACTGTTCTTGTTTATACAACTCAATGATCTCAAAAGTAAAAAAGCCTTCTTGATTCCTATAAAACTAGCCCAAGATCCTTTTAAATAACAAAGTATTACTGCCGATGAGGCTTTTGGGAAAATCTGGAAAAGCCCCTCTTAGATTACATCTCATTCACAATCATATCAGTGGATTTAACAAGGGGCGTTTCACCCACAGGGACGTTTGAAGTAATCTGTTGATGTTTCACCCACTTCACTTCCACAAACTAGAAGAAAAAAAAAGATTTTTGGTGTGTCTGGTTTTTACAAACCCATCCCTATGAGCTGTGGTCTCTCACACAGCTTCCCAGAACCTTTTGTGTAATAAACCAACATTCTTCCGTCTCCACCTCATTGCTCCCAAACTGGGCAGCTTTAAGTTCAGCGGGATGGCATGAAAGCCACTTCTTTCCAAAGCCATGGTTCTGGGCACTCAATGTACACATTTTAAAGGAAATGGTGTCCCACTGTTGGTTTCCTCTTTATGTGGTGTTTACCACATGTCTGTCTGACTGTATATTTACAGGATGAAGTCAGTCCTCAGTGTCCCCACTTACTGTGACATCCTTTCCCAAACAAACAACTTCAGAGCTTTCAATGTTGATACTGCAGGTTGTAAATCTGCAAAGCCCTGGACAATTTAATATGAAGAAACTATGAGAAAATATTGAACAGTTCTGCTCATTTTAACCCACAGAAAATTATCAACTGTTTTCACGTTTCCCTTAAAGCCCCATCATTGGTTAAAGAATGGTGGTCATCCAGCCATCCATCCATCCATCCATCCATCCATCCATCCATCCATCCATATCCATCCATCCATCCATATCCATCATCTTTACTACAAATCCTGTTCAGGGCCCTAGGGGTTCGACTCCAACCCAGCTGTCATTAGGCTCAAGGCAAGGTGCACACTGAACAATTTTCCAGTCTATAAAAACGCTGAATTGTTGTCATGAGTACTTTGACTCCCCACTTTGTAAAGGAGTGAACAAAAAAGAGAAGAGCAAATGTGATCTCCACAGCTATGGAATAATTCAGGTTGAGAAATTATCTTACTTTCTTATTTTCTGTGTGCAGGTCACATCCCCTACCTACCCTGTGGTGGTCAAGATGGGACACGCCCACGCTGGCATGGGAAAGGTGAGTTCCTCATAATGTACACACACATATATATATATATATATATATATATATATATATATATATATATATATATAAAACTGAAGTTTATATCCTTCAGACTCTAGGAGATAACTTTAACCTTGGAAGCCACTTGATCCAAGATGAAATTGTATTAAACCATAAAACTAATCCCTGGTTTAGAAAAAAAAAAGAAAACTTAAGATTACAGCAACAGGATTCCTACAGATTTGTCTGGCCTTTGTTCATGCATACAGTCAAATGTGATTTTATCATGAAAGCTTAGACTGATCTGAGGTTCAAACAGAAGAGAAACACAAGAGTTGGGGGGGAGAAACCCCTTTGAGTTTTTACAAACCTGTGTTATCTTCTACATTATCTTAAAAATCCCTCATGGTGGTGAAATCAAACTTATAATCAGGATGTACAACTTTTCCTGCTTTACTCTCACTGAATCTGATCTGCCGAAAGAGCTCAACCACACACACACACACACACACACACACACACACACACACACACACACACACACACACACACACACACACACACACACACACACACACACACACACACACACTGCTGATAAGGTCTCAAACAGTCAGCTAGTTGTTCCACTTTTGATCTTTTCTACTAACTGGCTCACAGCGTCATAAGACTGAGCATGGCTCCGTATAGACAACTAGAGACTGGATTGATGTCCTACTGATGTCTTTATATGAACAGCAGGGAATATTTGTTTCCAAGAAGCTTTCATATCTTCTGATTTATTGTCTTATTGAAGTCATGGAGTTAATTCACACGTTACTCTCTCATGTACACATCTCTCTTTGTCTCCTCTCCCTCTCAAGTTTTATAGATTCACAGGAGACGCTGCCTATATGTCTTTGGCTCTCGTCTGTCTGGATGGGTTTGGTTTCCTGTTCAGAAGCCAGACATGCTATAGAATTTCCCATAAGACTTGAGGGGAACTTGGCAGGCTCTTGTAGAGCAGGACCTCATTTAACCCCTCAGACCTCACAGAGCTGTGAGAACATAAAGAACATGTGGGATTTAGGTCATTGCTGTTTTATTTCATTTCTTTATTAGCTTTTGCCTGAAACTTCTTCGCTGTGTTAAAACTGTACATACAAACATCTTTTTACACAAAACAGTGAAGATCAGATCTTCTGTTTAACACTACCTCTCTTTGTTCAAGACAACTTTGTACCAGATACATCACAATGAGGCAAGGTCAACCGTTACGCAGCGCTGTTGTTTGAAACTTGATAACAAGGAAGCTTTGTCAGTTTGTACTGTAGTTTACTAGACGTCTATATTTAGCGCTGCTTGCAGCCCGGTGGTCTGAGATGTATCTGTAGGCTAATGTGTAACATTAA
Organism: Labroides dimidiatus; assembly: GCA_030710495.1. Lineage (NCBI taxonomy): Eukaryota > Metazoa > Chordata > Actinopteri > Labriformes > Labridae > Labroides > Labroides dimidiatus. Next base: position 13,411,961 of record CM061162.1, on the reverse strand, counting down.
TGAATCTTTATATCTTTTTCATCTACCAATCAGAGCTAACATAATCTCACTCTTCATTTTATTGACAGACTCAAGTTTGATCAGATCACTGCAGAATAACTGCTGCATGTGGGTTGGAATGAACATTATCACTAATAGCTTATAGCTCGTGTTTCAGCCTTTAGCTCATGTTATCACTCGCCTGTTTTGCTTTCTTCTTCTGTTCCATTCAGCTCCAGTGTCCATCATCACTACAAACTTAATCCCAGAAAACATTTTCAGCAAAGAAAAACACAGATCTCTCTTCTCACAGCTAAACTTCATCAGGTGGTGTGGTGTTGTCACAGAGACTTCAACGTGCTGTAAAATAAATCTGGTCCTGTCCAACGCAATCAGGAAGCTAAGAAATAGCATCTAGAAATAACCTTAATTGGTGCTGATAATGTCATTTTAAATTGTGGATTATGATCAGGCAGATATCTAGGAGAGAGACTTTTTCAAGTTCACTTAGAAAGTCCTCACAGTCCCTTTGATAGAAGTAAAATATGCACCAAAAAGTTTAAAGGTTAATTGCTGTCCTGTTACCCAAAACAAGAAGAGGATGCCAGTTGTCAAAGGCAAAATTACCTTCAGCAGGCTTATTCTAAAATACAAGTACAAGACTCAAACAACAATAATAATAATAATAATAATAATAATAATAATAATAATAATAATAATAATAATGATAATGATAATGATAATGATAAAGAATATTTAAAAACCACCTCTAAAAAGTTTTGAGTGATAGATAAAAAATAATAAAACTCAAAAATAAAATAAAATGAAAAAAGGGGCTGCGAAAGCCTAAAGGTCTGGTACAATCAGCTGCTACTGTAGCTAATGTTAGCATATGTTGGAAAGCTTAAATAGACCATGATATGTATCTGTTGAAAAATGAAAAAATTACTTTAAAAGGAAATAAGAATTATATTGTTAAAGTTATCTTTTAAATAAAGAAAGAGTATGTGAGTTAACAAAACTACAAAGTACTGAGCTCCCCAAAAAGGCTAATTTATCCTAACAGTGCTGCTAGAGTTGCAGCCAAAAGGCCATATGAAATAAATGTTTTTGCTGAGCATCTGTCACTTAACTGATCTGACATAACAGTAGCAGTGTGACGTTTGTCACACCTTTTTCCATTTCCTGTTTTCAGATCTTTCAGGCCTGCATGTTAGCAAGTACGTCATTCAGTTTGGACTCGGCCAGTATGACATAACCATCTCCACCAGACGTGGCTCTTTTTCTCTCTGCCAGTGTTTCACCCTCACTGGCTTACCTTCTTACTTCCTCTTTGCATCATTGCAGTTAGTTTAGTTTTTCAGACGAATTGTGTAATTCTCTGGAGCTTTGCGTGCTTAAAGAACAGAGCTAGAGCTGCCATGAGCTATCAGGTTGTTCTTCTGGTGCGATGATGTGAGCTGTGACTCACTTCCCTTCATTCAGTTGGTTCGAGTTGTTTTATCTTCTGCCCATTTACTTCCAGCAGGTCATGTACAGGCTCAGCTTCAAAGCTTTGAAAATGTGTTACCTGAAAACTCACATTCATAATACTCATTTACTCCTTGTATGACCATTAGCTTATATAAACTCTTATAAAATAAGTTGATACTGTTGATTCACTTATTTTTTCCATGTCATATTTTACTGCTAACGTAACATTATGAAACATAGGCTGGTTGTCCAATAAGTGAAAAAATGATGTTACAGCAACAAAATTACTTATTAGTTCCAGTGACACAGCAGTATTTAAGGTGCATGGCTACCTATTTAGCTTAGTACTTTGGTTATTTTGCTCTGTTAAAAGGTCAAGGGTGTAAAATTAAACAAATTCCCCGATTAGTATTGTTCTAATGTTTTTCAGTGGACACAGAGAGCTTAAAGCTGAGCTGCAATTGGCAAGATGAGTGTCTTCAGTATCAGGTAGCTTGTTTTGGGGTTCCAGTAACATTACTGCTAACTTTTTCTTAATCCGTTTAGATTTTTTAAGTCACATTTTGGGGAAGCTACCTTCTTTTTTTCTTTTTTAAACATGTATTATATATCCTTTAAGCTACTAGCTTTTGTACTGGATTACAGTGCCATTGGTGTAAGTTGTGTACAATCTCTCTATTGTAAACAAGCTAGTTTCTAGGTTACACCGTCATTGTGATAGCTTGCTTTTGGGATACATTTTCTTTGGTGCTGGAACATTTTGCCAAGACTGCAACTCTTTTGGAGTCAGCTCGCTAGATTTGTGGATACAATTACATTAGTGCCAGCTCTTTTTTTATTCATTCTTGAATACGAGAAAGCAAAGCCATTGGTACACACTGTATACAACCTCTTCAGTGTAAGCTAGCCTGTTAATGTGTTACAGTCTCTTTTGTGTTAGCCAGCGTCTTTTTATGGATTAATATTTGTTTCAGCTAGATTTTAGGTAACTTTCTTTTAAGTTAGTTGCTTTGTTGTGTTTTAAGTGATTTGATGTAGGCTTGCTTGTTCTAATGTTACAATTTCTGTTGCGTAAGCTAGTTTGTTTTTGGGATACCATACTTTTAGTGACTTTTAGGCTATTACTACTTCAGTGTCAGCTAGCATTTGGGATACATTTCCTTTAGTGCTAGTTGGGGTTTTGTTAAGAAACAAGCTCTGATAGTGTCAACTATCTTATTTTGAGGTTACTATATTTAAGTGTCAGGTAGTGTTTTTTGTGTTTACAATACCATTTATACTTATTAGGCTATTACTCCTTCAATGTCTGCTAGCAAATTTTAGATTTTATTAAATTTAAGGTTACAAGGCCTTTGGTGTAGGCTGTAAACAATCTCTTAAATGTAAGTTGCTTGTTTTTGTGGTACAATTAAGGCTATTTAAGTTTTTTTCTAAAAAAACAAAAAAAAAAAAACAATTGTGCCCCTTGATGCCCTTCTGTATGGATAGATTTCAACTAGTATTAACAAAACCCCAAATGAAGTGAAAAGCCTGTAATCTAGACCAGGAGTCAACATAAAGGGTTCAAGGATTGTGTCTCTTGTTTCAGCTGCTCCCTGAGGTCCTGCAATTTGGTTGCCAGATCTGGCGAGTGTGTACTGTGTTACTATTGTGGGCTTGGCTTTACTCCATAAAGAGAGAGTTTTTAAACTGTGAGTCTGACAAATGCTAAAATGGCTTTGATAAATTTGTCTGCTTTTTCAGTTCATTTAAAAAGCTAATGGAAATATTTGTAGCAGAGCTTCTTTTTATGTGGGTTTGAATAAGTGTTTGTGTTTTATTACCAATTAAACTAACAACTCTGTTTACTGGACCACACTAACCATCAAAGTTTCTCTGTCTGTATGCATTTCAACCAGCTTCTTTTATTGTTTTGGTGCAATTCTCAGTCACGTTTAGGGTTTTCCTCACTCATTTTCCACTGTTTTTTTTCTCTTGGGTTTTTTTTTTTTTTTTGGTGAGGGTTGCATCATTTTTAAAGGCTCTGTGGGATTCCTTTGTTTCATCTGGATGAATTATACGACTCTTGAAGTATTTCATTTTTAGAAAAGTACACTTAACTGAAACTCTTAAACACAGCAAGTCCAGAGACCTCACAAAGGGTCCAAATTCAATGCAATAGTTAAAAAAAACAACCACTTTCCAACTTTTGAGGTTAATGCCTATAAGATTTCCCAAAACATATCCATGCTGAAGAGTAGAACACAAGCGAAACGGCTAAAGTTGCTTAGTCTTAGTTAATTAATCTTAGTTCATTGTGTTTCTTTGTGGCCTCCCACCCCACGTCTGCGATATAGACCAGGGAAGGAAGATGGTGAAGAGTGAGTGAAGCTCTGGACTCAATCATTTAGCATCAAAGTTACCTTGTGCTGATAGTTTGGCAGATGTTAAAGCTGCTGATTAATGAGTTTGCCAGCAAAGATCCTACATTTCCCATGATGTACCAGAGTTCAAATTGCCAACCTGTGCATTAACTCTATCATAGAGATACAGAAAAATAACTAAAAACAGAAACACCATCCAGAAAAGAAGATTGAGAATACAGATGTTCAAATAGCAGATTATCTCTGGGAAGTGTTGTCAAGAAGTTGTTAATGTTTGTGATGTGAATGTAAAAATCTATGAGCGTATTACAGGTTTACTGAGGGGGACTGAGTTCTTTTTTCCATTGTTACCATGTCACACCTCATCATTACCTAATTATCAAAAAGCTATAGTGGAAAATACCTTAGAGTTCTCTCTCAGAGCCACGTTTTGTGCCCACTTGCGTCATTTCCCTTCAGTCTGTGTCTGCAGTCTAATCACTTGGTGGCGATGAGGTGACGTATTTCAAAGCAACCCCTGGCGATGTTTCCATTCAGGGACCCTTCATTATCCTGCTGGTGTACAAGTGTGAAATTCCTGTGGGATTTAAGAAAAAAAAGCAGCCACCAACAGCTTTGACGACATGCTTTTTAATTTGCTGCTCACTAACGAGTGGTTTCTCTCCTACAGATCAAAGTTGAAAACCAACAGGACTTTCAGGACATCACTAGCGTGGTGGCCCTGGCTGGGACCTATGCCACCACCGAACCCTACGTCCAGTCCAAGTACGACATCCGCATCCAGAAAATCGGCAACAACTACAAGGCTTACATGTAAGATGGTCATCACTAACATAATACAAGTGACAACAAGGGGCCATGAGTAGAGGTAGTCTACATTTAGCACATTTTATGGCTGATACATTAAAGCTCCCATTAAAATCATATTTTGTTCCAGATTAATGGATGAAATGTCAATACTCATTATGGCACTGAGCCATGCTGCTCATGGTTAAGCAGATGTACCCAGAAGCAAGTCATTGAGACACTAAAGGCCCATTTATGCTCAACGTTAAACACGGATCTAGATCCGGACAGAGCCTTCTGTCCATGTTCTGTGTTTATGTGATCTGTATTTCTGCACATTTCCATAAGTCTTACGGATATGAGCCAAACAGAGCAGTTCCACTGGAAATCTTTGGGGCATTGTTGCTGTTACTCCCCGATACGTGGCTCTGAGACCCGAAGAGAAATAATAATGGTGGAACTTTTTGAAGAAAAACGTCACAAGCTGTTGAGGAACTGGTGCTTGTTTTTGAGTTTGTTGTTGTTATAAAGTTTGCGCTGCCCCCCTGTGTTGGTTAACAGTAATGCCAATGTAAAAAGATGCATGGAAGTATGTGCGCAGTGATGGTAGCATCATTTCAAATGGACGAATAGGAAGAATAAATGAGTGTTAAGTTATACATCTCTGTGCAGTTGCCCCATTTTCTATGATCATCAGTTACCTGTTTATTATCTGAACAGCTGTATCTGATTTAAAGTCTCCATTCAAGATGTTAAGCTTCAATCTCTAATAAATAAAGTACTTCAATAAAGTAAGATAACCAAAATTGTAAACCCACTTTTGCGTAACAATTAATCAGAAATAAAAGTAAGTTTTTATTTTGAAATAAATCTTATTAAAAAATAAAGAAAAAAAATGGCAAAACCGTTTCCTGCTTAAAGACATAACACAGTCTAAAACCATTGGACCAGCCTCAGCAAGAAGTTCTTGTTTCCTTTGAGATTTCATAGTTCTTGCAGAGTCATGCTCCCATTCCTCCTACAAACCCACACACCCTTTTGGAGGCAAGAGATCTGAGAACAAAAAAAAATGACTCAACCCCCTTTTAAGTCTCTCTATCTTAACAAATACTTAACCACAAGCAGAAAAACAGATGAGCCAAGTCTTATATCATCTCCTTTTTCTGGTGGACTCACAGACACAATGTAGGTGTGGAAAGAGTGGTGTCTAAGTCATGGAAGGTGATTAAATTGGTGCTTTTTGATCTGCAGGAGGACGTCCATCTCTGGGAACTGGAAGGCGAACACAGGCTCGGCCATGTTGGAACAGATTGCCATGACTGACAGGTGAGCTGACTCAGATGTGGCCGGGAAGTGCTGGCCTGTTAAGTCTGTGAGACAGTTGAAGGATTGCCTTGTAGATTTTATTTATGACACTTTGGACCCCCCAAAGGTACTGGAACAGGCCCGGAGTGGCTAATCTGAAGGATCTGGACAATTCCAGATTTGGAACCAAGAGGGCCAGCGTCCAGTCGTAACACTGGGTTAAAATACATCACAGGAGCAGCTAACCCTGTCCCTGGACTGCCTGTTCTGGCAGCTCTTTTTTTCTCATATGCAGCCAACCGTTATCTTGAAAACATGTCTGTGCATGCACAACACTGGGCCAGTCTGAGGCATGAAACTCCAGGGCTGAAAATGAGTCCCACTCCGGCCCTGTCCTGGATTTTTGGAAAACGCTAACTAAATTTAAACCCTATTTCCTTTGGTCGAAAAAGCTCTTCAACACATCCTCCTGAGAACACCAGAGGCTGCTGGGCGTGTAGTTTGTTAATTATTATTTTGTGTCACTGTGTTCCAGATATCGGATGTGGGTGGACTCCTGCGCTGAGATGTTTGGTGGCTTGGATATCTGTGCTGTGAAGGCTGTCCATGGAAAAGACGGCAACGACTATATCATTGAGGTAAGTTTGTTCGAATAACCTCCAGCTCCAAAGCACACAACAGAAAATAATCAACAAAGCTTCAAGGATAAGACCCTGAAACTCTCCATCAGCAAAACAGATGATAATGTGATTTATCTCAGAGCTCTTTAAAGCTTACCATTCCCAATGATTCTGATTGGAAATTTATTAGCACCAGACCAAAAGCAGTCTTGTGTGGGCCACTTGTTAGAAGGATTGCATGATGAAAAACCAAATCCAGTAAAGGTTAGCATTGATCAGTCTCCCTCACGCTTATAATACTTTTTAAACCTTTGAAGGGTAGTGCTAGACTTAGTGGTCCCTGATTACCAAAGCAGTGAAAAAACGATCTGTCTGTAGACCAAACACTGAGTCAACCACTGAATGCTGATCTTGTTTTCATTTTCTTGGCTGTGTGTCCATCAACAGCCTGTTTCTTCTGAGTCATCTGGTTGAGTTTGGATTCCAGACGTTTGTCCTTAAAGTGCTGATGAAAGGTCTGTTGCATAATCCCAACAACCAGTTTGCTGGAGATTTTCCTGTAAGGTTGAGGGTTTCCTCAAGTTTTAGGGTTCCTATTTCCTGATGCAATGTGAATGATTGAAATTAAACTTTGTTGGAGCAGAGTTTGAGCAGAGTTATGGCAAAAATCAGTAATGAATCCTCTATTCGCTTTCTGGCCAGCACCAAATGGCAAAAACACAAAATTAGCTTTTAGCATTGAGCACTAAAGACTGAAATATTTCCCTCAGGATTTGAGACCAGCTAAACCAGACAGCTGTTTTCAGCAAAACAGCGATGAGATCCAAAGTTAGTCACTTCCTGTCACAAGAGGAAACTGAAAGAGAGATTGTTTTAAATGGATGGCCATATTTGGTCTGACTCAGGCAGGAATGCCTTTGCTAACATTATGGTTTCACTTTTACAGTGAATGCTTCTTGCATCGTCCATCCTTTGATTTAATCTTATGAGAGATAGATATTAATAAGTAGCATGAATGCCTTCATTTCATACACAATTTACAACTTCGTCTTTGTTTTAAAGGGAAATTTCAGTGATTTTAACCCCTTCATGACAGTCATCATTTGTACTGAATGAAACATCCAACCACTATGGTCACCTGCACAAACATGATGCATTACCAGACACCAGCTTCTGACAGCACTCAGTTGGAATCTTGTCCCATTCCTCAGGGGCAATGACCTCCAGTTCACTAATATTCCGAGTTTTGCTGCTGTCACCTTCTTCAGATCCCACCAGAGTGTTTCTATAAAGTTCGAGTCAGGTGATTGTGTTGGCCACTCTAGAATATTCCAGGACTTCTTCTGAAACAGAGCCGCCTGGATTGTGAGTTTTACTTCAGATCATTGTCCTGGTCCAAAATGACTTTTTCCTTCTTGGATTTCCTGATACTTGTTTGAATCCATCTCGCCCTCCACACGTTTCAGGTTTCCAGTGCCAGTAGAATCAAAGCAGCCCCAGAGCATCACTGAGCCACCGCCATGCTTCTTTGTGGCAGGGTGTTTTTTTTCAACATGTGCTTCATTCATCTTCCTGTTGCTGATCAATAAGCCCAAACATTTCTGTTCAGTTTTGTTTCGTCACTCCACTTTCCAAAAATTTCAGACTCATTCATATGATTTTAAACATATTTGAGCTGACTTTTCTTTTGCTTGTGGGTTAGAAAAGGTGCCAATTAAGAGCCCAACTCTTGATGAATATCACAACTGAATAAACAGCTAATCTTGAACCTAACTTCACATTATTCAAATAGAATCCAAGAAATTAGCAGATTTTTATCACCTGCTTTTGTGGAAATAGCAGAACATAATTACACTGTGATGTTGGGGTAATTCTCCATACATTTTTTGTGAATTATGATTTAATTTAAAATAAATTATTTGCTAATTGTCACCTTCTAACCTTGAAATTTGGATAAGATGTCAAAGAAAATATTTACTTACCAATCGTGACCAATTGTGACCTAAATTGCGATGGTATTTTGAATAAGTTACATGCTTATTTTCACCCAGTTGTCAAGAAATTTGGGGGTAATTTCAGAGAAATTTTTAAAAAGTTTGTCTAATTATAACCTAACTTCAATGAAACCTGTAAAGTAAAGTGTTACCAAATGTTCTTGTTTGATTTTTGAATATGTTTTGTAAATTTTGCCAGACTTCATTTTTTTAAAGAGCCAAAGTATAACAAGGCTTAGACACAACCACTGATCTCCTTTTCATGGAGTAATTGCTGTGTCCTTGTTAGTGCCATAAGAGAACTATCTTGGCTTACATTTTAGCACACTACACACAAATGTAGGTTTCAGAGAGTGAAAGGACCTGCCAAAATATGGATCAGAATATGTGCCAGAAGAAACAGCTCACTTTAAATGTACCCTGTTGTGCATAGGCACGGCCAGCACAGCTTGACCATCAAAAAATCAGTTTCTGTCTCAAAATAGCACAGAATAATGTGATTTCCACAAAACAGGTGTCCAGAAGTCACTCTGACATGTTCAGGCAGCACAAGGTCTTTGTAACACAGGAAATCAGAAACTGAAGTGGCTCTGGACAGAGCGAGAGACAGAGAGCAGCACTAGATTCTAGCACCCTGATACATGTTTTAAATAGCAGACGTACACTGATCAACTGTATCATGACAGCTGACAAGTCCTTCTTTAGCCATTTCCGTGTTATTGTATTTATTTTAAGAGCTACACATATTAGGGGGAAAGTAGAGTATACATAGTTGTATCATCTCCAAGTCTTCAAATCTGAGGAAACAGGCCTGTCTGTAACCTCTGGTGTGCATAAATATAGAACCAGAACATGACATCATTTTGTCTTATCTGAACACTGGTTGAGGTAAGCAGTGAACTAAACAAAACTTTTTCACTCAATCATCTCAGGAAATACCTCACCATCCCCAGAGATGTGTAGTCTAAGAGCAAACTGGTGACACAGTCGAGTAACAATGTTCTCTGACAAGCAACACTTCCTCCTCCTGATCTGCCTTATATCTGAGTGCCCCCCCCCCCCCCCCCCCCCCCCCGTCTTACCCTTCAGCATGATGGAATTTAATTAACCTCGACAGGGAAGAGTTGTGAGCGCATCACAGTGGGAATTTGTTTTTTGTTCTAGACAAAGACATCAACTGTAGCACCCCTCCCTAATGAAAAGTAATGAGCTGCTCAGAGGCACTTCATCAACACTTGACTGCAGCTGGTGTTTGACTCCAGCTTTGTCTCACTGCACTGAAGAAGTGCACAGATAATAGCATGACATGATATCAACATGTTCTAATTTTTTTTTTTTTTTTTTTGTCAAATTTAACGGCATCACTAATACAAGATAATAGAGGATTTGACTGCACACTGGGGAATCGACATATGGAGGCAACTCTGTGCCCTGAAGAGTAAGGTGCTCAAGCAGAGGTATTACACAGCCTCTTATATTCAAACACCAAGATGAATGAGTGGCCTGTGTTAAGTTAGCATAGCAGCTTACCACTGAGTGTGAAAGCCTCCCTATAAAACACAGATAACACTGAATGTAGAAAAGAAGATGAAAGGCAATATCATGAAGCATGAAACAGTTTAAAGAGGGTCAGAAATCATAGCTGTGTTATGGAGCCATTATCAGTATAACCCCGCCCCCTGCTGCTGCACTGGCAGTCAGCCTTATAGTTTCAAGGCAACAGGACACTAATAACCATCAGCAGAAGTAGTTATCTGTCATATCAACACCCATAGTCTTCTGAAGAAACAGGTGGATTGATAGCCTAACTGTATTTGTCTAGGCTATAACCTTACTAGTTAGTAATAAATGTTGCTAAATGTGATAAATGGGAAAAATAAATGAGCATTCTGATGGAGACTGTGAGGAACGAGGCAGAGCTCTATCAGTGTCTGACTCAGAGTCAATTTCTGGCTCGGATGATTCAAACAGGTAGAGCTGAGTCCATCCCATGACGCTGCTAGCGCTATCTTCCATTGCAAGTGTGGGTAACGTCCTTGTACAGTACACGGAGGCGGCTCCCCTTCTGCATGTGGGTGCGGCTAAGCGCATCTAACTGACACGCCCCCAGCGTTCCACAGCAGCGAGAAGTGCTTATTTTTCCATGATTTTGAGACCTAATGTAATATACTTGGCATTTTTTTAATCTTTCAAATTCAGCTCAGTGATTAATGACACATGTTACTGTGGTGTGACAAATTCGTAACACAATTATTTCTGCTTAACATGGACTTTAAAGACCTTGAACACCAAGATCTGCCCATAGCTCTGCCTGCTACAGGCCTCCAGAGAGCTGTCCAATCAGAAGAAAGGGGGTTTGTGGAGCAGGAAGCTTTAGAGAGACAATAGCTTAGAGAGACATTATGAAGCCTTAAGAAAAAGCACAATAACCACTCCTTTAAAACACATTTGTTGTTATGCAAAGGAACGGTTTTCTAAAACACCAGTTTGAGAAAAGCAAAAGACTGTTTTTTATGTAAATTATGTAAAGTTACAGCTGGTAAACCACAGGGACAGCATAAAGCCTGTAAAAAAGCATAATACCCCCTCTTTAAAGAAAACAGTTTGCAAGTACCATGGGCTCAAGAAGATACTGGACACATACGTGCACAATATCCTATACTTTGGTTTTTTATCTGATGGACTGAAAAACACATTCTCACCTCTTACTGGCTTGGCGTACTTATGAAGGCATTTTCGAACATTTCTGCATTTTCTTGTGTGAATAAATATAGTAAAAAAAAAAACAGGTGGACACGATTTTTCTTTGTGGAGGGAAAAAAATCTGTTTTCTGATTTTTCTGTGTACATGTGGATGTAGCCCTGGTCTGGTGAGGCTTTCGAGGTTAGCGTGCAGCCATAACAGCTGCAAAATAAATAAATAATTCATGTCTTTATGGCTTTATACTATTTATTTTATCTAATCTTATCTAAGCTATACAAACAGGAGAGGGAAAATATGACTAATAGATTTAAAGAATACAAAGAACTTGTTTGTTTCGTTGCATATATTCAAAGTTCTTGGGGCTAAACAGAGGGGGAAGAATGAAGAAAAGATTTCATCTTTGAGCTATTTTTTCGTCCCATTTAAACAACCTTTGCCTGCACCACAGTTGCTCTATAATTGTGAATGAGCACATTTCACACATTGTGCTTTGTAATTTCTCTCATGCAGCAGGGTGTACTGTCCAAACAGAGCTCTGCACGGCTCGGTTTAAAGTGCAGAAAAACATGTTATGAGTCTACGTTCGAGAGCTGAAGCAGCCGGTGAAGCTCCTGTCTCCTGCTCGGTGACTCTGTATCCTAATAAATCAGCAGGGTGGATCCCGGCGCTGCCTTCCACCACACACCGTTTGAAGTGGGGCCTTGTGTTGGCTTGCCAGGCCTCTGCTTAGTCCCCTATGGTAATGACTCAGCTGGTCAAAACACTGTGCCACACCCCACCTCACCACCAAATCCTTGCCAGGACACTGGGTGCTCAAAGAAGGAAGAACAGTTTAAACCCAAGTGTTTGGATCGAAGAGTGCTCTCAAAAACATAACAGAAAAATACAGGAATCTAAAAACACAGCTTGATTTGAAATAACCTCTCTGTACTTTGGATCCTTTGGATTCTTTGGAAGTTGAAGGTGCTGGATTTGGTGATGGGTGTATATTTATGATCAAGAAGGAACCTATCTGAGGTTTGACAAGGATAGCTTGGCCATGTCCTCAAAAAAAGTTATACCCATGTTTGAGTACTTCGAGGGACTTTATTTTGAAAGTTTTTCTAAGGCTGAAGTACTTCCTGAATCTTCAGATTACTTTTTTTTGAAGCAACAGCAGGTGTGACAACAGAAATCAAGACTAACTGCATGAAGCAGCGGCTAAGCTACTTTTAGCTGCATTAATCGGTTTTACTGGCTTCATACTTCTGTCTGCTTTTGATCCTGCCTTAAATTGAGCCTGATCCTGTTTTGTGGGTTGGTACTCCATGGCTCCTGGGACTAACTTTAAATTTTCCAAGCTGGCAAATTGTTAAGTTTAAAGTCATTTGTCAATTATTCATTCACTTTGATGACACATAAGTAAATGGACCTTTCTGGGGCAGCAGAGGACGATTTGAGCATCGGCCTTCAGTGTACAAGATTTGCAAGCACATGCATGAAAGAAACACCTATGGATGTTCTGGCTAAAGGTAAACACATTAACAGTTTTGAATACCATGAAGTGGGCTGCACAGTGGAGCAACGGTTAGCGCTGCAGCCTCAGCATTGCACACAACCCACAATCTTAAACAACTGTATTCTATACTTTCACTTTTTCAAATGCAAATCTAGTTCAATCAAAGAGAGACTTATACACCAGTTCAAATTGTGAAAAGATTTAATGCAACAAATTTAAACATTACAGATTTGGCGGTTAGACCCCATCAAGCATAAAATAATAATAAGGGGTACAGTGACATGAAAAATATGAATATCCCCCGATGGAGTCTAGACACTGGTGGTGGTAGATGGTCTTGAATAAGCTGGATCTGGATGACTTGAAGTTGACAGTGAAGCTGAAGAACTCAGAACTGAAGCAATGAAGACTGGAGAAGCCTGGGGAGGAGGAAGGTTGTGACCTGAGCCTGAAAGACAGCTGACAAGCAGAAGAGACAGTATTTGAATTTTGACTGCTATGTGATGATTGGTTTACGAGTGATGCTGAGAAGATGCGATTGGATGGATAGAATACTGATACGCCCCTTGATCAGCTGGTGAGAGAGAAGCGGGAAAGAGTGAGAGAAGGAACCATAAGAGTGAGAGCATTAGGACAGTCTTCCTGATTGAACTTGCTCTAAGCTTGATTTTAAATAAAAAGCAGCATATAAAATATTTGAGCAGGCACATATTGATTGACTAATGCGATCACATGACTGCACAGATACTGACACTTGAGTTCCCTCACTTCAACCTGTATAAACAAACTTGCAGTCAGTAGGAAAAACAGAAAAACAAAACAGAAAAAATTCTTGGTCCCTAGCCCCCTGGCCGAGGCATTAAATGTTGGCAGCTACAATCGAAATGGTAAAAACAATGTGCGGGGAGGAAGACGATTAAAAACTAGAGACTCTAACAAACATGATCACACTGAATTTCATAGAGCAGTGTTTTAATAGGAAGTTCTTGTCACTGTAAAGGTTTCACATTTTTAATGAAAACACTCTAAAATCCTTTTCTGTCCTGTTCCAAACTGTCTCCCCTTGAATTGCTCTTGTGGGATAAAAGCATTTTGAATCCTATGAAAATGATGCCACCAGTAAAAACAGCTTCAAAGTTTAGCAAAACAAGCTTCCACAGTTGTTTGGAACAGGATCTCTCTGCAGCACAGAGCAGCGTACGCTGTGTACATGAGGATCAGCACATTCATGCTTCCCCTGCGCTGTGGCCGGGGCGCGGCGCAGCAGTCTCATCCACCACACAGGGCATCAGCATCCAAAACCAGCAGCCCCAGCAGCCACACTTCCATGCTCATGTTTGTTTTGGTCCTCAGGGAGGAGGACGTCAGGTCCCTGAGCTCCATGTGCTTTGTGGGTCTGCAGTACACGTGTGAGTGCATGTGAACTCAAGTGGTGGGAAAGTCTTCTTTTGTACTCCTTCTTCTGGGTTAATCAATTAAGTATTTCCATGGGCATAGCCTGCGCTATTCCAAGATATATACCAGGCAACATAATATTTACAAATGAAGTCCCAACGTGTTTGCTTCCCACATTATTTTGGATCCTTCTTCACCCATTTTGGTGGTGCAGAAAAACAGCAGTTAGCTTAAAGGATGAGACTTGTTTGTTTAGTTCATCTACTGTTTGAAAAGAGCCCTTTAAATAAAGATTGATGCTATCTTGACCTACACATGGACAGTACTTCATCAAGTCAGGGGCCTGAGGGTCTTCAGAGTAAAATGCAAACATGAGAGAGATGATCCAACCTGTCTTGCTTTGCCATTTTGCAACCTTGTGAGAAACCTTCCACTGATGAACCACCTTACAGGGGTTTTTGCAGCACTAGTAGAAGATGTGGCAGAATGGACGCAGAACAAGAGGCTTTCAGAGGAGCACGAGAGTGCATGGGAACCATCACGAGAGTCAGACTCAGTATATAAATAGTCTTTATGGCCATCATCCAGTATTGCAAAGCATACATTTCCTGGGATTTCTGTAAAATGAGTCATCATACTGGCAAAACACCAAACAGCCCATTAATTCCGAACATTACATTTCCTTTCTGCTCACTTCTCCCCTCCATTATAAGAAACGTAACGCTGCCATCTAGTGGACATAAATGATGCATTTAGTTCCCAGTTTTTCCTGCAGAAACAGGAATCTGATTGGTTGTTTTTTGCTTCTATGTCTGCAGGTGATGGACAGCTCCATGCCTCTGATTGGTGAACACGTGGAGGAGGATAAACAGCTAATCACAGAGCTCATCATCAACAAGATGGCCAAGGTGCTGCTGGGAGTTTCTACACCTCAGCCTTCTTCTGTTAAGGTACAATCCCACACATACAACCTTTATTTAGCTCATTTATTTCTCCTATTGTCGGCATCATTACGACGACCGTTTGTAAGGAGAAATCTCTGAAAGATGGGATGCTAAAGAACAACACTGGATGACTTACTTGCAGGCCTTACTGTAGGTCTTTACAGAAAGCAGACATGGAAATCACTGCAAGGGTTCAAAATCACTTCTGTGCATCAAATCAAATGCTGGCTTAATCTGTACCATGCAAAGGTTAAGAGGACCAGTAATGACTTCTTGTGATTTGGAACTGAGGTGTCAGTTTTGGCAGTGGTATCTCTCTCAACAGTGTCAGACCCTTTCTCTCTTTCTAATGTAAATAAAAACAAGACTTTCAAAACTCCGTTTACCGTGTTAGACCATTAATATCTACAAACTTGATTATATTTGATGCCAAAGAGGTCGTGTGTACAGTTTTTACAGAAACTTCTGTTGACTGAATGATCCAATTTTATCTAAGATATGCAAGTTTTTTTGGACTGTACTGCTGCAATAAATGTTTTCTGACCAACAACATTTGATTACATCATCAAACGCTGCCCATGGGCCTGAAGAAATAGTCGATTTCTGTACTTGTTCGTGAAATAATCATTAACGACCGTGTATCTCTCTATCTACAGACCACACAACCCAGACGAGGTAAGACTCACTGAAGTTATTCGTGTTTCATTTTTCACTGTAATGAAACAGAGCTGTTAAACCGTGAAAACTGATGGACTTGTAATTTGATTGTACTCGCTGCAGGGGGAAACCGCTCTGCCTCTGCCTCTCCTTCCCAGTCAGCCCAGGGTTCACCTCAGCGAGCCCGGTCAGCCACCACTTCACCCAGCCAGGCTTTCCAGCCCGGTCCCATCCCAGCCTCCTCTGGGCCTGGAGCTCAGAAACAGTCACCACAGCTGAAGTAGGCTGACAATCAGTTCTTTTGAGCTACTATAATATTTTAAATCTCACGCTCCTAAGTGTTCCATTTTCTATGCAGGGGTTTTATCTGGTAGATCTGATGTAAAGAAAATTTGTGATGCTGAGGTTTATTTTTATTCTGACACATATTCTACGCTTCTGATCTTTAACTAAACTAGACTTTTTCTTTACTGCACAGTAAATCCCAGTCCCTGACCAACACCTTCACAGAGACGTTACGAGGAAGCCTGACTGATGATGAAGCTAAAGCTGAGACCATCCGCAGCCTCCGACAGTCCTTCGCCAGCCTCTTCTCTGACTAAAACCTAGAAGCTTCATTGTTCAGTGCAATGTCAGGTTTGAGGAAGAATCAAGAAAAGAAAAAAACCCTGACTGGTAAACCCATAACGGAGTCTCCTTCCTTGAGACACAGCTTCCTGCTCCTTCTCTTCCTTCTCACTGTTTGTGAAGTTGACAACCTGGTGCAACTCTCTGTTCTCAGATCTGCAACTTATTTATCATTAGAAAGGCCAAGAATTTCTGGAGGTTTTAAATGAAGAACATAAAAAATGCAACCTGAGGATGTCAAAGTAGTATTTACTATTTATTTATATTTAGCATTTGAAGCCAAAACATTTAGGATCTTGAGCTACTCGGATCAAATATGAGCCATTCAGACTTTTTTGTTAAGCAAAAAAATCCAACATGTTTTGGAAACAAGCTTTATACAATTCACTACGGTTTGAAAGAACTGGTTTTTCGAAAGACACAACTTAAAGACTTCCCTTTGGGGTCTGTAACAAAGCAATGAGCATTTTTCAAAACAAATCGGTTCATTGATAAATAAAACGGTAGTTCATAGTAAGAGTCTGATGCAGTCTGAGGAAGTTTAACAAGGTTTAATCTGCTTCTCTGTTTTGTATGAAAGCAAGTTAGGATAAGGTTTACAAATTCCCCCCACCAATTTCACATCTGATGGTTTGCCATCATGTAAACTCTAGATTTTTATTAACAATAGTACAAAGACTATAAATAGCTAATGTTTTTTTCCTGTTCTGTTTAAAGTAAAATTCACAAATGTTTTAAATTTGATGCCAGGAACACACTTAATGGTCAACCTCCTGTCTATTTATACCCATAATTCTCTGTGTTTTCATAGAACAGCACTGCAGTGGTGATTATTAAGAGCTGGGGTGAACATTTTAGCCACCTTGGTGTTGTGTTTTGCTGTTATAAGTTCAGAATAGAGTTGGGTGCATCTAAAAAAAAAACCCTCCTGAAATGTCGATCAGCTGCCTGGCCTTTCTAATGGTAAATAGTCTCAGTATTTAATCTTATTCATAGTCTAGCTCATAGTGCTTGATATATAGTCATTATTCTATAGTTTGTTTGTTCAATGAGTGTAAATGTTCCTTTTGGGTCCTATATTTATTTATATACACATTTATTTATCAAGTGAAACTTTTTTAGTTATTTTAACTGACTCACAGCCACACAGCTGTTTGCAGATGTCTACGGCAATACCTGAAACTGTTCCTCATCACGCACGAGAACTGAATCCTCAAGGTTCACCAGCGATTTTGAGCATCTCGCCAGCAGCTAAAGTTCTCACACATCCATGTGCTGTAGACACATATTGGCTTCTGTAGTGACTCCTCCATTTAACTTTACCAAAGTGCTTTTTAATCAAGAGAAAATGTAACCCCCCCCTCCCCTCCACTGGGTCAAGAAACAATCACACAGCCAAGCAACCTTTGAGCGTGTGATTGCAGAAGGTGCAAAGCTGTACAGGCTTACAGCCATTGTCTTCCATCACAGCCCAGATCTTCCCTTACACTTCTTCTTTTTTCGTCATGTTTAGCGCTCTGTGAATAGCACTTTGGTTGATTTTCTGTAGGGAACTTGTATTATAACTACTACTGCTATGTGTATCAAGGGAAAAAGTCAGGAGGGTATTTTTGAGACTCTTGAGTGTGCTTAAATTTCCACGGAGAGAGGAAGTCTTTCGTTCCTCTTCAGCTTTTGTTAAATGAATGTGAACATGGTAGCAAAACAGACATCTTTGAAATACCATCCTGCGTTGGACCTGCATGTTGACACAAAAGTAAGAATATTAACCATCCTGTTAAGACAGCTAAAACATTTTGAACATTTTATTTAAGAGGCTGCAATTTTTTTGTAACTCCAGAGGCATTGACCATACAGGACAATGCACAATGGTGTTACTATAAAAAAAAGGGCTTGGAAAAGTTGTTCTATGCTCACAAGAAAGACTGACTCTATGTTTGGCTTCCCATGCAGAACACAATCAAAACCAAATCTCTTCGTTATTAGCTCAGACCTTGAAAACAAAATTCACATTTCCTCCTTTTATTGTCAAAAGTCCCTGAACAGAAATACAAAAAAAGGAGTGCACTGTCGTCTGAGCATTGGAGCACAGTGTAGAAGTTTAGCAGCAAAATCTCAAAAGTGTTTCTATTTTCATGTAAGTAATATAACTAATAATAATAATAATAATAATAATAATAATAATAATAATAATAATAATAATAATAATAATTTTACCCCTGGTGTTTGGGATTATATGCTTTCAAAGGCATGAAACTTTATAGGACCTGTAGTGGGGTCAGTGTGGGATTGTTTGACTCATTTTGATAAGGGAAGACACACCCACAGAAACAAACTAACCAAATTTGCAATAATTAGTTTAAGGAATCACTGAAAAACATTTCTGTTTTAGATGCGAAAAGTGCATAGTATTTCAGGAAATTTAGTGATTTATATATTTGAAGGCTGAAGGTTTGGTGTTTAGCCTCACCTTCTTATGGGCAGAATCATTAACATTTCCCATTTTAGCTTTACTGCATTAAAACTGTTTGCTAGCTAAAATCTCCAGTTCAGCTAGCCCCAGAGTGCAGTTTCACAATTTATACAGTTGCTTCAAAGGGAAATAAGATGATTCAGTGGTGGTATTCATCAGTGATTGTGACCAAGAAAACAGATCCTGATCCCGTAAATTGACGGTTAGCTTAGCCTCACCTGTCAAGCTCTCCAAGCAAGATGACAGTGTTGGTTTTAAAAAATGTATTAGTTGTATTTTTCAATTCTCTGGCAAATAACAGCTAGCCTCTTAAAAAAATAGTCACAATGAGATTTTGATAATCTATACCAAGCTAGCTAATCAGGCTAATCAGCCTCAAGATTTGAGTAAGAACTCTTACCGTAAATTGACTCTTTGGTATTGTTTTCAAACAGAAATGCTGAATTGGAGTCTTAAATTTGCACTTCATGGCTACATACCGGGTGTATTGCAAAGAATAACATCAGGCTAATGCCTAAAGTTTTCCCACAAAGAATAGCTAGCTAGCTAGCTAGCTAACTGATGATCCATAAGGAAGACATGAAAATTAAGAAAAACATGTTATATTGCAGTGTTGGTTGATTAGCAACATTTGTGAGATATCTTTCCACTATTGTGCTGTTGCTCAGTTCATTTTTTACACATTGCAGAAAAAGGAAAAAAAAATTAAGTTTGGATTTTTCTTGTGATCCTCCGCGACAAGATTTATGAAGGTGTTTGGATACTCCGTGATGCTGTAGATAGTTAAGGTGATGAGTGTCCAATGTGTTTTACATATTTAAAGCACTAACTCCAGCACTGACTGGAGTCCTGACTGTAAATCATATATAATACAGAGGACAGATCCGCTAACATTATCTGTTGCTTTAAGTAACCAGCTTCCCCACAGTGGATATGAGTGTGTCTGTTTTTATATGTCACAAAATAATGTGATATAATGCAAAACTTAACAATAACCAGTACAACAACCCAGATAATACCTAGAAGCACTAAATGTTTAGGTTACCAGCAAAGGATGTGCTAGTTATCAAACATGCTAATGTTAGAGCAGCTATAACAATGTTTTATTTTATTCTTCTGTTATGGCTCCACACTCTATATTAAGAGGACAACATTTTCAGCCCAGTTCAGAAGGCTTTTGCTTGTCATGTGTGACTGTTAATAATTTAGGATTAAAGAAATATTAATCTTGGTAGGGGTTGAAAATTAAGTTATTAAGCTAGCTCACCCTTTTAAAATATGATAAGGGTTTTATTGATATCTTCCTTTGTTAAATTTGACAACACTGTGATTATTCCATATGTTAAAACCAGCTATTGGGTTTAAAAGTTCATTTTTCACAGGGTTGTTTTCTAAAGCAAAATTCTGATCAGCAGCTATGTCTGAGTTATTGCAGCAATTTGTCATCGAGCAATATAACAGGCATTTCATCACCTCTGTCACTGTGTCAAAATGGACCAAATTAGCATTTCATTGTGACAGCCCAGAACTTAAAAAATCATAATCTTTTGTTCTTATTGTACATAATCCCAACTCTAAGTATTCGATAATACTGCAGTATGATAAGCCATAAAAAACCATGAGGATTCTTTATCCCTTATGTGCCGCGCAATAATGGCTGTGACGTCAAGCTACTTATCAACTTAGATCACTGTGTCCTTTAACATCAGAAGGAGGCCTGTCTTGCAAACGCTCACAGCAGGAACACTTTTTTTTTTTATTTTGAGTTCAAATCAAGACAACTGCTCACACAGTTAATGAAATATTAACACATCTGTTTAGATAACAGATAAACTCTGATGTCACTGTTTTCATTTCTGGTTTCAAATGCAGTAAAGCATGCAGTTGCCATGAATTAACCCACATATATGCTGGGTCAGATTATAAAAAATAACCAGATGTCAAATTATTTTCTCATCACTGTTGATGTTGTATTCTTTAGTTAAAGAGGCTGTGAGGACTATATGTTTGAAGTAGACTGCAGCGACACCTTCAGTCGGAATCGCTCGCACACCGTCGTGATGACATGACTCTTAAAGTCATTGTTGGTAATCAGATTTAGATAGACTTTTTGTTATACTGGATAAAATTTTCTTTATGCCCCGATGGCAATCAATGCATGATGTGTTCTTAATAGAGAGCGAAAAAATACAACCAAAAAAACACCAACCAATCCTAGCGTCTGGGATCCAATTTATTAAACCAATCAAATCCCATCCTGCTATTCCGCCCATCTCCTGTGCATACATATCGCCGGTGTGCACTAGCCACAATTCAATGGGCATAACCAAGAGGGATCCAAGTACACTGGAGAATGGAAGAAAAACTACCTATACCTTGATTACTGGTAACGTAGTGAAAACAAAAGCGATTTGCTGAGGACCAGTTTGAGTCTGTGATTTTGAATCAGTCACGATCATATGGTCGCAAATCAGTGGTACTCGTGCATGTGAGCGGGGGTGTTGCTTTAGAAGAGCACTGAGTGTTGGGGGTTGGGGCTAAACGGAGTCCTGAGGAGATGCTACATTCAAATTCATGATAGTTTTCTGTGACTACCAACCCTGCCTTTGACAAGGCATATGTTTGTTTTGGAAAATGAGATTGAGTCTTCTTTTTAACTCTACTTTTCTTTGTTCAAGACAACTTTTTACCAGATACAACACGACGACTTAATGTTATTAGCAGAAATAACAACGACAATTGTAATTGTTATCAACAGTTACATAGCGCTTTTGTTTGAAATGTGACGACAAGAAAACTGTAAGTTTGTACTGTAGTTTAGTAGCTGGCTATATTTAGCATTATTCACAGCGTGGGGCCTGAGACATATCCATAGGCTAACATCGACCAATCAAAGCTAAAGAAACTCCTCTTCATTTTATTGACAGACTCAAGTTTGATCAGATCACTGCAGTATAACTGCTGCATGTGGGTTTGAATGAACATTATCACAAATAGCTTAACCCGTGTTTTAGCCTTCAGCTCGTGTTTTAGCCTTTAGCTTGTGTTTTAGGCTGTAGCCCATGCTATCACTCTCCCGTGTAGCTTTCTTCTTCTCTTCTGCCCTTTTTCTGTCAGACAGTTCAGCTCCAGTATCCACCATCACTACTAAATCAATCCCAGAAATCTTTTTCAGGAGAGAACGACACAGATCTGTCTTCTCACTGCTAAACTTCGTCAGCTGGCGTAGTTTTGTCGTAGAGACTTCAACGTGCCGTAAATCAATCCGGTCCTGTCTGACCTGATCACGAAGATAAGAACTAGCATTTAGTAATAACCTGTATCTAAGCTGATAATCTCATTTTAAGTTGTGGATTAGGATCAGGCAGATATCTAGAAGAAAGACTTTTTCAAGATCACTTAGAAAGTCCTCACAGTCCCTTTAATCTAGTGCCTGATAAAGTCACCCTCTCAAGCCGCTTTTTATTTTGCCACAAACCTTTTTGATCTGATGTAATTTGAACTGAGCTGCAAGTTTACTACCTCAAGCTCAGCAGTGCTCTGCAGAAACTGACCACAGGGTGGTAGTAATGGAAGGCAGTGTTTCAGATCATAAATAAGAGCAAAGAGAGGATCAAGTTCTCCTTTAGAGTAAGATTAGTTTGAAACTTGAATGTAGCATCTGTGGCTTCAACCTGAGGAGGTTTGACTGAGATATCTGACACATTATGCAGCCAAACAGACAGAATCTGTGTTTACCTTGCATGTTTCCCCTTAATAGTGACATCATGAAACACTGAGATAACCATTAAAACCTGCTCTATAGCTCTTCTTACAGCCGAAATACACCAGATGTGTCTCAGATCTATCCTAGCCATCTGATCTGATTGCTTTCTATTCCAGTCAATGTGTCAACTTACACCAGCTCCACTCTGTTGTGTTCTGGCCGCGTCTCCGCTCTGACAGGTCACTGCTTTCCGGAATCGATTTGCAAGCCTTCATTCAAACACATTAAAAACCTGTTGTTGATGTCACAGATGCTGCGTTCATATTTTCTGACAATTTGCAGGGTTTGAGCTCATATCACAAAAAGCTTGTAAGACAGTTGCGTCACATTAACCACCCTAAGTTTTATCAAGTGATTCCACCTAAACATGAGAAATAATTTGGAGAAAAGGCAATACTTTGCTGTGTTTAACATATCTGTCTTTCTTTCTTTCGGTCATATCGTTGAGTGGAAGGCTCGACGTAAGGTGTGTCAAACCGCTTTATCGCCTAACACTGTTCTGAATATGCAGCCACAGAGACTTGCCATTAAGTATAGCTATTACTTCAAGGAAAATAAAGTCCACTTTAAATGTGCCGTTTGTAAATGAAAGAATAATGTCATTGCACGGATTTATTTGCCAGTGTTGAGTCCATTGTGTCCCTTCTTCTCTGCTGAATGGTGGATGGTATTGTATGGTATCTTAAGTGTATTACTGTTCTGTATATTGGTGTAAATGTGGCATGAAAACCAACCTTTCCCGTGTGCCTCAGGTGTGTAAATTTGGTCGTTGTGTGATCTTAATGTCTGGCTGCTTCTTTGTGAGAAGTGTGATGCATCTCATGTGTTTCTGTAATTTATTAGTAAAAGAATCATTTTGCTTTCTGTATTTTGGTTCTTCCGTCTGAAAATCAAGACTTCTCTTATTAAAGGTAAATTTTGTTACACCTGTAGTTGTGCGTTCCAGTTTCTATCGGTCACCTGCAGAGCTGTGGATGAGAGGGTTTGAATGTTTTCCTCTATTTATGGGCATTACAGCAGATGTAGCAGCTATGCATAAAGTCATGTATGAAACACGCAACGTTCAGAATATGTGGTGATAATCCTCAAATCCCTTCACTTTTTTGAAATCCTACCTCATTTCATTCCTGTTGGAAAGAGGTCTTGGGTGTAAGAAGTTGACTGGCAACGAGGCCACAGAGAGGGAAAGCTGCTGGAGTCCAGCGCTGCCTTTCATCTGCTGCCCACTTAACGTCAAGCTTTCAAATTAAATGTGTTAGGTGCTTATGTTACAAAGGGAAAATGAAACACGTTAAGTCATGAATACGTCACTGCTCACTTCCAAACAATGGCATTATGGCTCAGGAATTTCTGAATATACCTCAAGCCTGAAGTGCCTCTGAAAAATTAATTATATTTAGTACGCTTTTAGGTTGAAAAAGATGAGTGGAGGTATTTAATTTTATTTCGGGTAAACAACTTTCAAACCGGATTTTAAACCTTTTTACTTGGGACAGTAAAGCAAGTAACACACGGCTGGTTCGTTGTGTTGTTTTAGGGCTAAGGTAATGCAAACTAGCTGGTCAGGTTTCTTGAAAAAAAAGGAATGTCTCAGTTCAAGAAACTAAATCATTACTTCTTTTTTTTTTTTTTTAAAACCAAATTACCTTTTTTTTTTTTTTTTTAACAAGCAACTCACACAATTTTTGGAGATTAAAGTTTAGCCTGGAAAGTGTGCAATAACCATCACAGTTTATCTGGAACTGAGTGGCTTTAATCCTACACAAAGCAATAAAAACCAAACCACAGTACAGTAAGAGGACTGAAAACCAGCTGGACTTCGTTCAACAGCAACAGCATTTGATCTAAACACTGAGTCATACAGAATTACATAACACTGCATTATGTTTTGACACCAAGGATTCTCTTGATGCTAACTGTCTGTATAAAATGACTTTATTTTATATGCTTGAAGTACTTTGGGTCAAAACTGTTATCAGCACCATGGATCACCCGACCTCTGGACCTCTTCAACACCTTAAATCCTATCGCCACCACCTCCACTCCCCCAGCTTGAACTGTTCACATTTGCTTCCCACTCTCATACACGTGTTGCATACCAGCCTGATGCTAATCTGCAATGTGATTTCTTGCATTCTTAAGGTGGAATGCCAAATCTTTCATCTGCCACAGGTCTGTGCCTGCCTGCAACCAGCATGACTCACCTGCTCTGTGATGGTCCATCTCCACAACATGTGCACAGACTTAAAATAAGCAAATTATCATCTCCAGTTTCAGGATTTACTCTTCTCTGTTCGTCTTCGGATGAGACGCATACAGGCAGAGGGGTTGTTGCACTTTTCTAAGCATACCAGTTAAACCACAGGGGGGCGTTGTTGAACCAGATATGCCAAACCAGTGTTTTAGTCATTACAGTAAAATAAGCTCATCCTCAGTATCAAAGGCAGAACTTAAATCTGAAAGAACTGAAACAGAAGATTTTCCAGCGTCAGGACCGTCTTAGTGCTATGCTGAGCCCAAAATCCAGACTGAAATCCTTCAAAGAGTTTGTTTTTATCCGAAAAGGCAAGGACTTGTCCAGATACAATTTCTCAAGAATTAAGATTAAAGATATTAAGATAAAAGTATACCTAAAAGTGTGTAAGGCCAGAGAGCATGAAGTAAATTAGGAGCAAAAACATAAGTAAGATGGACAAAGTGTCAGAGAGCTTCTGTTGAACACCAAAACAACAGCACCCACAGTACCCACAGTAAAACTTTAGAAAATCCACTTCTAGAAAATCAGTTTGACCCTTCTTTAACAGACCAGTCAACCAATATCAGATTATCAGTAATTGGAAGAAGAATGAGAGCCAGGGATGATAAATATTGATGATAAGTATGGAAGGAAGAATTTGTTTTCAAAATGCACTGAGAGAAAAAGTTTAAGTCTGAAAAAATACAATATAAAAAAAAAACATTATCTCATTTATAATGTCAAATGCTGTTTTATTCATTCATTCATTCATTCATTCATTCATTCATTCATTCATTCATTCATTCATTCATTCATTCATTCATTTGCCTTGTTTGTTGTTGTGGGCCTTTCATACCTTTACACAGAGCAGGAGAAGGGGTGATCATGAGGAGTGACATGCAGGAAAGTCTTAAGTCAGCTACAGAGGGCTCCAACCTTGGCTCTAAAACTCAGTGACACTCGACAGAGCAGAGCCAGTGGAAGTTAACAGAGAACTGAAACCTATCAGCTTATGTGTTGTGACTGAGTGGAGATGGACTGTACACAGATCTGGTGGAATTTAGCTGATGGCCATTATCTCTGGTGTCCCAGAGCCAAACCCCTCAGTACCAGCTTCTACTGTCCTATCATATTTACAGGCTGAACCTCTTCAAGATGTAGCATCACCACATTCAATGGACCTGGACTTCATATATTATACTTACCTACCCTACCACACGACTCATAATGGCCCCCAAAGATCAAAACACAGCAGAGAAAAAAACTTGCACCTGTTCTCCTCTTTTTCATTAACGTTACATTTAGTCAATCTCACAATGATTTTATTTACATTTGGTATGAACACAACAGAATCCTGTTTGTGCCCAAATTCTCCCTCTCTGAGTTGAGCTGTACTGTCTTCATCCCCCTACTCCCTCCCTCTAGTGAGAGGTGAGATGAAACGGATGTGTGAAACTCGAACACTCTCTCAAGGTTATGCTTTGTTATGAGGCAGTAGATACGAGGCTGCTGCCTGAAAGATAACCCAAGAATTATATAAACAGAGCTCAAAATAAGGCTGGCTTATATTTACTGAAAACTTTCTCAGGATCCAACTGATGACAATGAAAAATTGTCATTCAGCTGTGCCATGACCAACCATAACACACGCAACGAAACAACCTTTAGAAAAGGAAGCCTTTAGTTTACAGCAGAGCGTGGCACCTCTATTTAAAACTCATTGTATTGAGTCTATATGTCAGACTGTGTGGGGATTCAGTCTTCGTCTGAGGTTTTATCACCGTGTGGGTGGATTTGTTTTAATTTACCTTAACCATACTTGAGTTTATGCAACCCTTCTTTCCTCTCTCTCATACCTGCCTACAGTACAGTGACTTGACGCCGTCGTGAGACTCTTTAAAACAAGGAAAAACCTTGGTTGGCATGGCAACTGCAATGCTTCATTGAGCACAATATGAGGAGAGAAATGGAGAGGTGGAAGTCCTCCACCATGGTGTCAGCAGTTCATTGTGCTGTTTCTGCTGTTGGGTCTCTTTGCACGCAAAGCTATTACAGCTGACAAATGGCAGAGGACATTTCGTAAACCCATAAACGCTCTCTTCTCTCTGGAGTGTGATCTGTTGCATTTACTTCTTCTTTCATTTATGTAGTTATTAGTTTGGAGACTGGTTCTTCCAACATATGAAAATGTGAACATTTAATACAGTACGTTTAATCTCCCAAAGGGAGAAGGGGAGCAACAATAATGACACTTGAAGACTTGCCTTCAGGTTTGCTTTGTTTTTCTTCCAGCTGATACTGATACTGTAAAGCCATCATGACGTGTTCCTTTGAAGGGCTGATGGCTGTGAAACTTATCTTCTGGATTTTCTAAATATCATTGCGTCTTGGAAAAGCTATGCATTTCAACACCTTCAAAGAACAGTTTCAAGAATGAATTTTTCATTAAAATGGCATGAAATTGTTTGTTTTTTTTGTTTTGTTTTGTTTTGCTCGTTTGTTTTAAACTTTTTCGACTTTCAATTGGAAAAAACTTCACAAATACAACAGATTGATGACAGTGTCTCAAATTTCCAAGTTGAGATGGATGGATGGATGGATGAATGGATGGATGGATGGATGGATGGATGGATGGATGGATGGATGGATGGATGGATGGATGGAAAGCCTGAAGACAAGGAAATTAAAACGGGATATCTTCAGCTATCAAAGGGATGGTGAACAATGAACTTGAGGGGATGAAGATGTTTTTTCCCCTCTCAGGAGGATGTTCTGTGTAGCACTTTGGCAATAAACCTTTCAAGCTGGACTTAAACAGCTTGTCAGTGAATATGCAGCCCACTCAGGGAAGAAGCATGTGTTGTTTGCAAGAGATTGGGTTGAAGGGAAGAGAAGAGCTTTAGAGAGTGAACCTGTTTACAGAGAGAATGATACCCCTCTCAGAAAGGCCTTTCATTTCCTCCACTATAAAACCCTTGCCCTTCAGATTTTCCTCTACTCTTCTTTGGAAAAATCCATCAAGAGGTTCCTGAGAATGTATTTCCTCCCAAATAAGAGGCTAAACATAACTCATGGACATCCTTTATTTACTGTAATTGGTTGTCTTATCTCCATCAGCAGTAAGTAAGGTCTATTCTGTACTCTGGCCAATTCTTCTTGTCAGTCAAAAGACTCTCCCATGGTTATTCATGTGAGTGTAGCCAAATGTAGAAAATGCAGAGCTCATTTTCCCCATGGTTGCATATCTAAACAGGATGTATGGAGCTATCAGCCTCAACAAGGATATGGGAATTACTGTCGCTCTGGAGATTTCTCTTTCCCTACAGAGATGTTGGAGACATTGTCAGAGTGTTTGTTTAACTGTTTCCCAGATTAATATCTAAATATTTTTAATCTAGCCAGGCACAATACAACAGGAAGCTGAAAGTCATAAACGCACAAATCCCAAGGACAAGTGAAGTAGTGACACACTTGACAGGCAACTTATTGTACTTGATATTCAGAATAGAAACATTGAGATGACATTATCCAATGGACAAAGGGGAGAGGCAAATATAGAGAACAGATTAAAAAAGGTCTAACAATACAAATCCTTGAAAGTTTTAAGTAATGGACCTGAAGTTAAAATCATAGGTTGTTTTTATTGTCAATATAATGTCAGTTCAAAAGAAAAGAAAATTCCCTTTCGTTGAGCCGCATTTGTGTGGACAGAAAACGAACCATTCATTAGAAGAGGTCAGGTCATTCCTTTAACCTTGCAGATCTCTGATTGTAACTTTAATTATTTATTTATTTTTATTTCATGTACTGGCTTACCCCCACAGTAATAGCTTCACACTAGCTTTGGCCACTGATGATTGAGTTTCCATGGTGAAAATCACTGAGCTTCACCTCCATCACAGCAAATAAATCAGATTTTATATGGAAGTGTCTTTGTGGTAAATTGAAGGGTAGAGAAACAGCTTGCAGGAGATGGCAGGTGCTGCTGTACCATGGTCATTAGCCGAGTTAGAGTAGCTTGTAACTGTCAGGTACGAGAGCTTGATCTGAAAATCTGCACATTTAATGGCACCTGAAAGTACACTGCACTGCTGTACTCTGTGTACTTTTTAGCGGGGGAGGATAAGAACACCTGGTTTTCGTAACCGTGTATTGAGAATCAAAATATTCTGTACTTGAAGTTTTCAACTAATGGTTTAGGAATAGTTTACAGTAGTATGAAGAATATCAACAGATTACAATTATTACAGCAGTACTGTACAAATCAATTTGACCTATAGCTAAGTCCTGCCCTTACACCGATGAGCCAGTCACAGTGCATACAGCAATCCCATACACTCGGACATTCTCTGCTGGACATCCATTGAAATGCATTGTCAGTTTCATTTGGTTTTATGAGGCTTTTTCTGAGAGGCGGGGTGCAGCCTGGACTGGTTGTCAATCAATCGCAGGGCTGACACACTGAGACAGACAACTTTTCACACTCACACCTACGGGCAATTTAGAATCACCAATTGACCTGGTGAGCATGTTTTTGGACTGTGGGAGGAGCCGGTCAGCACTAACAGTGCAGCCAGAATATATGCCATCACAAATGAAATATGCACAACCGAAAAATAAATACAAACACTGAAAACCTAAAAATATACAGAAAGAGCAATATAGGACACGCAGTACGCAGACAATATCACAGAATCAGGACAATTTACTGTTTACTACAAGTCTTTCAGACATCAAAGATTTTCTGAGTCTCATTTTGTTTCCAGAAAAAGACAAAAAAATATCTTACCTATCTGTAGTAAATACAGATAGGCTTACACGTTCCATTATTTAACTCCATGGCATTATATTGAGCACTGTCCTCCAGATGTATGACACATGGGTAGGTTTGGGTCATACTGTTGCTGGAAAGCGAGGTTATGTCTGCAGATTTGCAACATCAGAGCTGTCTGAGTGTGTTTTCTGCCACCGGACTGACAGTAACCCAGTTTCACTCTCAACTGATGCCTGACCACAAGGAAATGCTCTTACTTTTTCTCAGTAAGAACCAGCAGGAAGAAAACTTGAGTTACTGAGAGACATATTTTTCTGCTCAGTTCTCCTGTTGCAGCAAATCCACATTCAGTAGTTTGAGCCTCATGATATTTACCATGATGTACACGTTGTTACATCATTTCAGGATTGTGGATTTCTTTTCACGAAGGAAAAATTAAACTTTTATTAACGGGTAATCAATAAATGAGAGATTACTGGAAACCTCCAAACCCCGATTCACACAGATGAACTCAGGTTGTTTTGTATATTAAAGTAAGTTCATGTTCTTTCTTTCTTTCTTTCTTTCTTTCTTTCTTTCTTTCTTTCTTTCTTTCTTTCTTTCTTTCTTTCTTTCATTTTTTTAGCTATACTTGATTTTTTTTCTTTTCCTTTTCTTTTTCATTTTGCTTTTTTGTGGCAGAGCCTGCTTTGATCGCTCTGGTGAAGCACTAAATCATTCGCATAGTCTACTATAAAACCAAAAGAAAATATTAAGTTTAAAAGCTAAAATATTCCTAATTAAATGGATTAATCTGAAAATTTACAAACACACATGCAACTATAATTTCTTGTCTGAAAAGTTTGAAAACAAACAAAAGTGAATTATTCTCTGTTAATAAAAAGCTACACCTCTTTAAAACCAGGTTTTCAGCCTGTTAGAATCTATCAGGCATTCTTTGAATGTTAACGTACCCTTGCTTCCTCAGCAGTGTCGAATACTCCTGAACTGATAGCAGTATAAGCCGTGTCAAATACCTGCCAGGTGCTGAAAATCTGACTTCAGCTGCTATAGAACACCAGAATACCAGACCCTCGTGGAATGTGAGCAGTTGTTCACTGTCTTCAGTAAATATTGTACTGAGAAAAATGTGTTTGTTTTTCTTTTAACGTGTTTTTATTAGTTTTATGGAAATGAGTGCAGTGAGTATGTCTGACAAAAGCTTTTGGCTTATCTTCCTAATTCAGGTCCCTGAAAACATATAGGTGCAGAAAAACAGGTGAAAACACAACCTCTTTTTCTCAGCTTGCTGCGTGTTGGAGTGTCTGAGTGGTCCGGAAGCTGCAGATGAGGTGTACACTGCTTGGAGATATATTACATCAACCAAAAGCTGTCCCTGTTGTGAGGGAAGGCAGTCACACCCCAGATATCTCATCTTGTCCATGAGTTTCTGAACTTCAGCTTCTGTCCTCCTTCTTCTCCCCCATTAGTCCCATCATTCACCCCCTGAATGTCCCTCCCTGCTGAATCCCATGTGTTGATCAGGGGATGACACTGTGTGAAGTCATCCTCACCCGACAAGTTGAAGGCAACAGTTTTCATGCCCGTCATCACTTGTGACGTATGTACCCAGTCGTCCTGCTGGTTCCACGGTGCTTTCACTTTCCCTGCTGTGTTGTGTTTACACGTCGTCACTCATCTAAATGGAGCATCGTCACTCATCAACAGGTGTTTGTCCATCTTCAAAGTAGTGAAAGCAGATATATACACACACCTCTTCTCAGTGCATTACATTGTGAAAGTAGCTTTAAGGAGATGATACACACACCAGCCCCCTCCCGTCTGGGGCGCCTTCATCACTTCCTACTCTAACCATAGCAAGAAGATAGCGTGTCCTTCAGAGACCAAACATATACACTGCAAAAACTGACATCTAAGCAAGTGTGTTTTTGTCTTATTTAAAGTAAGAATTGTCTTATTATACTTGATATGAGTCACATTCACAAAAATAAGGTCTGAATTACCTGCAACAAGTAAAAAAATCTACCGGTGGGGTCAGAAAAATTTACTTGTCAAGTTTAGAATAATGTCTAAATACAAGAAACTTTCACTTACTCCACTGGCAGATTTTTTTACTTGTTACAAACAATTCAGAGCTGATTTTTGTCTTTAAATATCTTTAAATGAGACATGTTTCTGGACTGGTCTGGTGAATGAGGCTCATATTAACTCTAAAAAGACATTTTTACTAAAAATAAGACAAAAAGCACTTCCTAAGATTTCATTTTTATGCAGTGTAATCACTGAAGCGTTTAAGTCACAGAATGTTTATGTCAATTTTTGAGAATCAAATATTTGCTTTTATTCCTCTGGTGTATTTTTGGCACCAGTTTGTCATTACAATCTCTTATATCTGCAAAGGAAACTATTCCATCTACGTACTGTAAAAATGTCAAAAAGGTACTTACAAGAATCCCTTCAGGAATCCCAAAGCCCTTAACTGCTGTCTTCTTTATGTTAGGTTGTATTTTGAAGCTCCTGGTATTTCACTCAGAGGTCAAAGGATTGAGGTTAGAGGAGGGAAATCAGAGGAACGGAAAGTGAGGGCAGCCGTTGAGGAAGTCCTTAAAACATTCACTGAAAAACAAATGTTCTCGTAACAGTCTCTGTGTATCACTCCCAAGTTTAAGATCAGATATTTTTATTAAATTCACCATCTGACAGCAATAATTAACAATAAAGCCTCATATTTCCAATAGAAAAGAATAATTATGATTGGTTATTTCTCCTGTTAGGTTTCCTGCTACTCCTCTTTTCTTCTGTTAATAAAGTTAAACATCAAGCTGATCATTAATAAGCATTGATTTTGAAATGTGTTGCATGGTTTAGTAAATGAAATGAAATTTAATGGCTGAATCCAGTCTTCCTGAGACATTAATAACTGGAGTGTATTCATTAGAAAGTGTTCAATCAGAAAAACACTGAATAAATTTGCAAATAAGTGAGTGATTTAAAAATAAAGCTTTTATCCTGGGAAATCATCTTAAGAGGACAGAATAAACAGACTGTTGGTTTTCTTCATGTGAAGGTGTTTGTTAAACAGGTGAAACTCTGAGACGAAGCACCGTGAAGCACTGTTTATATTTCATCAGTATCACGGTGTTTATGTAAACAAACGGCTGTTAAAGCCGACTGATTCAGAGATTATCATCCTGTAAGTGATGCTGAAGCTCTGGATGAAAGGACCACTTCACCCTCTCTTTTTTTTCCTTGCATCTCTCCCTGCAGCTCTGGTGAGAGGGCCAAGCAAACAACACAAGTGTGAAACCCTTTGCTTCAAGAAGCAGTCAGTGTCAAGTTTTAAGATAGAGGTTTATGTATTCACTTATGCCAAACTCACCTTTCAGAGTAATGACTCATCCAGTTACGGTCCAGACTGTATGATGCCCTGCAAGGCTTTTGTTTTCTGCAGGAAACATTTCACTTTTTCTTTGGCTGTGGCGTCCTTTTTCGTTTCGTGCACAGAACTGATCCTGACACAGCGCTGCCAACACATTTGTGTTACGCTGTCATTTCAGTTAGATATGACAAATTCACCAAGTGCCGTCTGCGGAAAAAACATCAGTCACACTCTGACGAGGGCTGGAGGTGGTACAAATCATTCTGGAGGAAGCTGCTTCACAATTTAAAATGAAGGATAAATTCTTCTCTGCTTCCAGCTGCCTCAGTGTGGGTGTCAAGTTAAAAAGAGAAAAATACTTTTATTTAAATCTCATCACATCCTCCCACCATAAGGTGTGAAAGTTACAGCTACAATCTCAAGCCCCAAGGTCACACAGCAGTTATGGAAAAACTGGTGTCCTTTACAGTACGAAACCAGTCTGGATGAGGAGGAGCACCGTGGCTTTGCCCTGGTTATTGTGGGATTTTTGCCTCCACTAATCATCCCTCAGATTTCTGCTTCACACTTAAAGAGAGCAGTTTTTGTATCTCCTCCCAGAGCCGGCTTTGAGTCTGAAGTATCAGGACATATTTGGTGAAAGAATTCCTTTAAAATACAGCGCTAAAATGTCGATTTGCAGTTTCCCCTGGATTCACCCATAGTTCCTTCAGGATGTAGGGGTGTTTTCCACATCTCCCTGACTGGTGAGCTCTGATACTTTAAGAGATATTTAGAGAATGCAAGACAAAAACAGAGACACACATGCCAGCCCTCACTCTAAGTTACATTTATCATACAAGAAGTGTACAGACATTAAAATACTCTCTCTCTATATAAATAAGGGATGGATATTGATAAGATTTTATTGATACCAATGCCATTATCAATTCCACTTATCGATTCGATTCTTCATCGATTCCCTTATCAATTCCTTCTGGGAATTTTCTGTGTACAAAAAGTGGGCTTTAGAGGTTTTCTTTGTCAACAACATTTTATTGAGTTTATAAGTAACTAAATATGACGTGACACTTTTGGTATTTAATGCTCTGCACTGACAAATGTTTTAACATGTTGGTGGTGTTGCCACCCAGCGTTGCACAAACTGCACTTTGTGTTGTTATCGTCCTGTTCGGTGAAGTGAAGCCAAGCTTCCCATCACTTGGATCTCTCCACCAGTCTTGGAAATTTTGCTGCTGACTGATGAGCGTGATGTCGACATATGTTGTAAGGTTCAGCCACTCCACCATAATGTATAGAATCAACAATGGAATCGTTAAGCATAAAGGCTAATGATGTCGATGGATCGACCCATTTTTAATCAATTCTTAACAGGAACCGGTTATTGATACCCACCCCTAATCAATGTACACTACAAAACAGAGTCCTCCTCTGAATCTCCTGAGTTCTGATGCTGCTAATGCTTGAGTCAGAGGACAAGTCATCAGTGTTTAAGTACCACAGCACTTCTCTTTGGATAAAACAGCACAAAAGGAGACCAAGACATTGTTTTCCACAACCCCCAATTCCAATGAAGTTGGGACGTTATTTAAAACGTAGGTAAAACAGAATGCAATGATTTTCAAATCCTTTTTAACCTATGTTCAGTTGAATACACTACAAAAACAAGACCGGCTTGTGTCATTACCATCCCATTTTCTTATTTCATTTCTGTTGCTGTATGACAGGACGGCAGGTCGACGACGATGATCGCTCCCATTGTCTGTGAAGTCACGGCTGACATGAGCTTCTGTCATATTGACAGAACTGTTGCTTCAACCGTTCAGTGTGCGGTCTGGCGGTCTCCTGGAATCATTCTGTCTGAGATCCAACAACTGTGATGTTAAGAATCATTCCTGACTGTCCTTTTGTAATTGTAAAGTAGGTTAAGATCTAAAGGTCATCTAGTAATGGCTGGCTGATTCAAACAAAACTTTCAGGCAGACAGTGGTGTCCCCTTTTAGAGTTGTTTATCATGCTTTGGATGAAATAAATAGCTGTTACTGAGAAGTAATTCCAAATAAATAATCAAATCCAATGTCTTTCAAATGACGCATTTACATCAAGTCCCTTTTATCCACTTTGAGTTCATCAATCATTTAGCGCTGAGATGTTTTTTTGTTCTCTGCCTTCGTCTTGATTACATTGTTAGCAGGCTGAAAACCAGGCAGGATATTTTTTTCTGTCTGTTAAATAGATCAAGCTTTGACAAATAAACCTGAAATGCGAAATGGTCGAGGTTGCGGTTTTGAAACACCAGGACAAAGCACAGGAAAAATCAGCCAGATTGAATATTCAGGCGCAAATGATTTTCAAGAGTTGGAAATGAATATGTAAAACGGTCACCGCTCAGCCTGTCTGGAGACTGTTACTATGTAAATGTGACATTTAAAGATGCGGCTGAAGGTGCCCGTAACCATCACAATGGTTATTATTGGAACATCATAATACAGCCATAAGTGCATCTGAGGAACATGATGCACGAGGTGATGAAGCAGACACGAATGCCAACCAAACATGTTGAGTCACAGAGCAGGAAACTGTGAGGATATGTCTCCATTTTTAATTACAAGTGCACAGCTAGGTGTTTTGATCATACAGCTCACATAGATCAAGAAAAAAACAGTGAACAGTTACAGTATCATCTACTGTAGATGCCTTTGGGCTCTGTACACACCTTAGACAAGGCTATACATCATATCATACATACTTTAGTTTACAATATTACTGTTACAGCATGAAGAATGTCCCTGGACAGCCAAAAAAAAAAAAAAAAGTCCCATGAGCTGTGACTTGACCCCTCGCTCAAACATATGAAACCTTTGAGAACATTTTTTATCATCAGAAGATTGTAAGAATTAAAGAACAGGTTTAGTTTGACATGACTTCAGGACAGGATCAAACATCTAAACCTTGTTCTCTGAACTCGTTTCTCTTTGCCCACTGTTCACAGGACAGTTAACACACATGGGCAGAACAACGACACAATAATGCCCAAAAGTCCAGATACAGAGAGGAAACTACAAGTCTTCTTAGACGTAGAAACGCTTGGATTCTTAGCATGCTCAATAAGACAGCTTGCATGCAAGAATTTTAGACTCAAATCTCTTTTACTTATTGATTCAAGGGAGAAAGCTGAGAACATCATTCTGCTTTTATTTACTATAAAACATTTTATATTCAACCAGTACCCAGGACGATTTTGATCCAAATTACAGAAATAGTTGATCACTTGCAGAGGGAGGAGGTGTAGCACCTGGGAACCGTCTTTTTGAAAGTAAAAACAAACCAAGTAAAGAAAAAATTCAACACTAAGTCAGTTACATTCTGTCCCTTTCTGAGCCAGGAATCCTCGAACACTTAGGAGAGAAGATGAACAAAAAAAGTACATTTCTTGCATCATGGGTCGCTGTCGTGGCTCTTCCCTAGCTGCTGATCTTCGTCAGCATCTTATTGATGGCCTGTTTGACATGTGTGGTGGAGCTGCGACGCCTGGCCTTGCCCTGCACAGCCTTGCGGCGCCTCACCTCACGGCACAGCTCGTGGAAAGCCTCGGCCACAGCGCCGCCCTCATTGGCACACGCTGAACATTCGTAGAAGGCACACGCCATTTCGGCAGCCAGCCGCTCGCCTTCCTCTGTGGCGACCTGCCGGATGTGGTCCAAATCTGACTTATTGCCCACAAGGACCAGAGGAACGTTTTTGGGTTTCTTCACCTCCTCTAGGAGACTTCTGAGCGGGCCCACCTCCTCAAAGCTTCCCCGGTCTGTGATGTCGTACACAATGACGAATCCGTCTCCCCAGCGCATGTGGCCCTCTTTCTGCTGGATGTCCTCCTAGTACAAAGAAATGGCCTGGTGATGAACTCCAATGAATAAAAAAAGACTCTTACAAGAAAAACTTGTATTTCTTACCTTATTTTCTTATTTACTTGCACTTTACGTCATTGACTCTTGGAGTTTGCCTACAGCTTTATCATCAAATGTTTGTGTGTGATCATATGTAACTAGCATAACTGCAACAACTAAGAACTATTTGAATAATTGTTGAATACGTACCAGAGACTATCAAATAGTATCTTTGCGTAAAAGGCCCATCTCTACGTTTGAACTCCGGCAGTTATTAGCTCAGCATTTGAAGTTTCAGTGGTGCGGTTGAAACCCCAAAACACAGACTCTCTCTAGCTTCAGACTTTGTTGGTCATGCTACTTTGACTTTGTGACTTTGTTGGTCATGCCACCTCACTTGTCTCTTCATCTTCTCTCTGTATCACTTTCTTTATTTTTCTCTCTATTTCTCTTTTCTTCTGCTGCTGGCTTCTAAACTTTCGCCTGCATCTTGAGCTGCAGCAATTAAAGCCTGAAATGCAGAGCCTTCATTGGCTGAGAAGCGTCATGTGGGATGGCTTAACTCGAATGAAATTGGTCCGTACATTTCCAGCGCTGCTCTACCCATACTGTAAACACTGTACAAGCTGCGGTGAAAATAGAAGCATTTCATCAAATTTAAAATCCCCTCATAATTTAATGATGATAGGTCTGGGTCCGCATAGCATGGCGTCTGGGTCCGGATTCGGACCACGGTCAACCATCTGGTGACCCCTGCTCTAGGCCATACTTAAAGGGTATCTTTTAACCTGTTAAGTCTCAATGAAATTGTCCAAATCTTAAAAACATGGACGTTTTTGTTGTTCTTGAACAAGAGAAAGTTCAGAAAAGAGCTTTTTTTTGCCAACAGAACAAAAAATGAATCTACTATAATTTGCCAGGCATTTGCAATATGTTTCCTGTTTCCAGTTTTCCCTGTTTAATACCCGACTTTTTCAGTGCTCTGTATGCCAGAAATTAAATTGTGCAGCCATCTGAGGAACATCAACATTCAGGCATGTGCACTTAATTTAATCACATCGAAGCAGCAACTGTCAGCTCTGTTCTAACAGGACTTGACTGGTCTTGGTGCAGACTTTAAATCATGATGCGACTGAAGGGAGGTACACAGATCCTGATCTCAGTTATTGATGTTGGAAAGATAAAAAAAACACATCCCTCCAGAGACGGGCAAGAAAAGTTGACATTTGTGTTTCTGCCCGGCTTTTGAACTTGGAATTTATGAGTGACTGAGAGCAGTCCACCTCCACAAATCATTACAGGAAAAGCACAGTGCTTTGATATAGAGTCTGGAGAGGCCTAGCAGCCAACAAAGCCATGTCTGAATTAAGTCAGACCTCATCCATGCCTGCAGAAAATAGTCTACAGTGTAATGACAGAGAGATGACTGGCTCAAGTGTCGCAGGGGAAATCAGCTGCTAGCAGAACACCTACATGGCACTGCAGTCTGTTTATCTTCAGCTACAGGACTTACGCAAGCTCGTCCTCATGGCCAGGACCCTGTTTGTTTCCTTCAGACTGCAGGAAATACTCTGAAAGTGCCTTCAGTCTGAAATTCTTTCCTTTAGTTCTTACAACAAATGTCCTCCAAATATAACAGGTAGCAGGGACAGAGGCACGGACAGGAGGATAACTATAAAAACATCCAGCTGTCAACAATCAAGAGAATGATCAGAGAACCGCGGGATAACGACTCTGTGGAAAGTCTTATGACAGGTAGTTTAGAACATGGGAGTAAAACAACTATCGGACTTAACTTCTGAATAGCCAGATGTGCTTGTCAATGTAAATTTACCAGCAAACAAAGAAACACCAACACCATAACAATCAGGTTTAAATTTTTAAAAGCAAGTGGTGATTACGAGGATCATGAGAGAAAGAGCCTGACAGCCAACCTGCTGCATTAAGGAATAGCAGAGGGAGAGAGAGCCAGTTATTAACCAGTGTTTCCCAACATGTAGGGATCCAGAGCTGTCTAAATATTTCTCTGTACCACCTCCTACAGTGTGTGCAGTGTCAATTTCTCTACACTTCGTCCTGAGTTGTGGAATATTGTAGCTTATCAATGCTGTGGTCAAACACTGTGGATTCACTTGAACCATTTACAGCTAAATGATCACTGACCTTTTTCCCACCTGTATGACGGGCTTCAGTTTAACCAAACAGAACCTGAAGTTTGGATATGTCTGTACTTATACATTTAAAATCAATGGAGACTCGTTTCGTTTGTTTGTTTTTTGGTAAATGGAGCACAAAAAGTAAGGAAAATGTGTGTTGCTAGCTTTTGTCTTTGTTACCACAGGGAAGCCCCTTTATTTCTTTTCGTGCCATTTAAAACAGGAATAAAAGAGCTTTCCAGTGGTATGAGATTTATTGCAAAAAAAAAAATTATATCTACCAAACTCATTTTCCTTGATTTTTGTGCTATGTTTACTTTCAAACCTAGTATGCAGTATGCAGTACATACTACCCTTGTAGGAAGTAGCAGGTAGTTTAGTACATAGTATGACTGATCTGTTCAGGGAAGTGAAAAGATTCACTGACTTTTTTTTGTACTATTTCAATGTTAAAATAAAACTCTTAAATTTTAGCCATAATCCAGAAAAGAAAAGAAAAGAAAAAAAAAAGAAAAAAGGAAAGCGTTAGTGCTGTGCATTATGGGTAACGGTATGTGAGGTAGACTAGTCCATTGAATAATTGGATTTTTTTCCAAATCAACATGCAGGGTATTTTTTTTATTTTACATACTACTTGAGAAATTTTAGGCAAAGTAGTTTGTACCATGCCACATCAATATGTCCATCTTTATTTAAAGTCAATGACGTGTTCCAGGAAGAAGCAGCTCAAACACTCAGGTCGCTCTTAATGCTTTTATTTCCTTACAGTACACTCATAGTGACAGTACTGGATGTTGTTATTCTTCCTGTACTGTCAGTCTACATTTCAGTAAGGGTTATTTGCTTCTGTTTGGACTCTTTATATAAATGTTTGCTACAAGGTTAAATAACAGAAACTATTTTCTTACCTGGCCTGCAGTGTCCAGAATCTCCATGGTGACAACCTCATCATCTATGTTAGCTTGGTGACGATACGTTGATTCTGAAGGACCAAAAAGACAAAGTAACAAAAATCATTTATCAGAATATCTCATCAATCCTCATTTCACAGACAAGTAATTACAAAGCAAGAAATAACAGCTTTGACACAAACATTTTATGAAGTTAAGTTAAGGATGCTGTCACCTCAGGTCCTTGTCCTTCTGTTTTCTTGTATAAGAGTCGCTAAAATGAACTGAATATACTGTGAACATGACAACTGAATGCCATACAATACATTAAAGAAGCTGACTGTGTTCCAGCTGTTCTGCTGTTTTTAGAAACATGTTTTTGTGGCAGCCTTCAAAAAATTATTTTCTGTCCTTTCTGAAATTTCTGCTTGTGCCTGTTGCCACAGTGAATAAATAGTCTCATGCTGTTTTTTTGGTGGGCTATATTTTTTCTGCAGGTAGGGCACAGCTTGGTTCTAAAAGACATTCAAAACAAAGCACAGTGGTGAGGGGGCAGAGTTGACTCTGACCGCTCTCGGTGCAATGAGCTGTGCGACCATTTAGCAAGAACACCTGTTTGGCAGCAAACACAAATGATCCCATCTGGCTCAAAGTATCTCAGTGTGGATATAATGCAGATCATGTGTGAGATTCCTAGATCAGCCCTGTTGATGGATGTATTTCTTGTGACTAGTTGGTGATTTTCACTTTAAGTAAAAAAAAAGGAACTCTTTAAAATGTGATTCTGAAAAGTCGTACTTAAAAAACATCATAAGGTTTTTAAAAAACTCACGAGTGATGAAAGGGTTAAAAATTATTGTGTTTAAAAAGGTGTTAAATGTTCAGTTTAATATTTCATCTTTTAATCTGGGCTCACTTGCTCTTGGCTCCTCTATTCTAATAAAGTATAAGCTCTGCTTAAAAAGTTAAAAAGATCAGTACCTTGAGTAATAAAATAGCAGGTACATTTATGTGAAACTACAAACAGAGGATATGAGGCCTAGAACTCAGAGTATTGTTATGATGAGTGAAGAAGGTGGTCATATTCCTGGAGTTTATGACACTATAGTTCAAAACAGACATCAAAACTGCCTCCACAACCTTCTTCAAATAAATTTTTCAGAGGTTTGTTTTCATCTTGGAGACAAAAACAAACCTCAGCTTGGTTTTCCTTAGGAACAGTCTTGGATCATAAAATATGTCTTGTACTTTGTTCAAAGAGCAAAGTTTTGCCCTGCAAGATGAAGATGCAGTAGAGAAGAATGTCATCTGTATACATATTTCTCGGCAGGTTGACAGCAAGGAAACCTTATTGTTGCTATAAATAGTAAATAAAATGGGACCTAAAATAGAGCCTTGTGGAACACCTTATGTGAGTGTTATCAAATCAAAAAGTGGCTCACCAGTTTCACTGATTTTCTCTCTGAATGATAGCCCTTTACACCACTTGCATGTGTTATACAATCAATCCTACTGTTATAGTGTCTTTGTAGTAGCATAAAGTATCTAGTGCTGATATAGGGTAATTACAGTAAACGCATACTTACGTATGCCTTGCTAATGAAGCTGATTTTAATCAGAATCTAAAATAAATGCCAAGTTGAAATCAGTTACCACACTGCAGCTTTATCAACTTTTCCTTCCATACTGTCTGCATGTCCTTTTCCTTTGCAAAGCACTGAGCAGCCTCAAACAGCTTAAGAAGATGTGTTATGCTCTGAAATGTCCCTCGGAGCTGTATGTGTAATTGAGATGTCTCTGACCTCCATGTTTTCTGGAGTAACTATTGAGTATTTCTGTCCCAAAGGCTATTAGCTTAAATTAGACATTACATCAAGGGGACACGCAGACTCTGACATGCATTGAGCAAAAGGACAGAACGTGTCCAGTTTCCCTCTGAATTCAGAGCCAAACGCTTCAACATATTCTTCAGAAATACTCTGCTGCATGCTGGCTGACTCCTGCAGTGACCTGAGACATCCCGAGAATCACCTCTCCATGCTCTGAAATGCAGGATAACAGCTTCTTATCCTCAGCACAGGAACCCAGGTGTGAACTGTGACCCTGACCTTTCATTCTACCTCAGTCAGAGCAGCGTTATCTGCATGGATTGCCCCCTTGTAAAAATCCCATCTGTGTAAACACCTCACAGAGAGCACTGAAGTCCCTCAAACCCTTCTTGAAAAAAAAATAAAACACAACAGAGATTCTGCTGGATTTCGCCCTCATCTCAACCAGAGGGCTTTAGCTGGTTTCTCTCAAAGCTCTTTTCCTTTATGAATTTAGTCTCACAGTTGCTTTCATGACTCATCTCCTGTCTATGTTATTTTATGATGCATGGTTCTCCAGTGAAGAGAGAGTGTCTGAAAGCTTACTCAGAAGAAAAACATTGATTTTTTTAAAAAAAAAATACCAGCTTTCCTTTTTTCCCCTGGAGAAAATTACATGATCTCTTTCCTTCACTGTATTGTTAAATTTCTAACTTTTTAAAATTCAAATCAATACATGCAACAAAATCCAGAGCTTGCAATGTATAAATTTGTTCCTGAAAAACATCCAGAGATTCAGGATTATTTTTCGCCATGTTTTTATATACACAACCTTTTGATGTGGAACTGATAATATTTTTAATGCAGTGAGTAAACACTGTTTTATTGAAGCTTGACAGAAAAAGGTACCTTGTGAACTATTTCTGATGCTTTTAGAGTACTCCAAAACACCTGTTGTGTTTCTCTCTCTCTGTTACCTGCAGGGCAGGAATGGAAACACTTCTAACTAGAAAAAAGCCACCAGAAAAACAACAGCAGATAATCCAGTAGTGATTATCTGTAGGTATTTTGTAGATATTAGCAAACAGGGATGGATCCTAAACTATGAACCTTTTAAAGATACAAAATATGTCAAAATGCAGCTGTTTAAAATGGGTTATTATATTCATTAATAATCTCACCAGATTTGGATTATTCCTTTAGTTTTCTAGAGAGGTACTATTGCATTGATCAATCAGTCTTTATTTCAGGGTCTCTGCAGGTTTCAACAAGTCAAATTCAAGACTTTTTTAAGACCACAATGAATACGATTTTAGACCCATTTCACATCCACACTGGCAAAAAAAATTCAAAAGACATAATGGAAAATCAGAACAAGGCACAGAATTACTTGCAAGATATTTGAATTTATTCACAGCTCAGCTGTAACCACAGAATGTAGGCTGTTACACACCCTACAGCACTCAAGCTGGATGTGGTCAATAAATTCTGAGCTGCTCAAGTACTTCAGTTTGTTTTTTTGTATTTAATGTTAAAGTGTCCTCAAAAATCGAAACATTCAAAAGCGAGACTGAGACAGATCTAAGACACATGTTAAGAGAATTTTAGACATTTTATGGCTTTAAATTCACAT
Source organism: Labroides dimidiatus (assembly GCA_030710495.1). NCBI lineage: Eukaryota > Metazoa > Chordata > Actinopteri > Labriformes > Labridae > Labroides > Labroides dimidiatus. The sequence goes on along the minus strand of CM061162.1, from coordinate 13,368,614 downwards.
TATTGGATTTTAGACTCTTTAAGACCCAGCAGATACCCTGTTGTTTACATTAACCATTTGCAGTCACGTCTTCTAAGGCGTTGCTAACTACATCAACTACATCAGGCTACATCAGGCTACATCAGGCTGTAAGACCTCAAACCTCTTGACTCCTGGCCTGGCTCTGCTCAATTCCTCCGTTTGTTCTTGCAGTCAAGTTAAATACAATCTGGTGTCACCACAGTCTATTTTATTTTGAAAGTCACTGTTTGTTTTAATGTGGTTTCCTGGTATGATTTTCTGTCCTGCTCTGTGTGAATTAATGCATCGCTGCTCCGGCATCTGACAATAGATAGAAGACTTACGTAATTGATCCGGAGGGCTAGTGTGGGTTGAGTTAGTGGTGGTGATGATGGGGGGGGGGGGTTATCTGGGTATGAAGTGGTCCAGGCCAAAATATACCCATATAATCTAGCCTGGAGCTCTTTAACATCAAGGAAGGTCTGGATCGGGGGTATATTATTACCCGTTACACAGATTTCCACCTACACTGTCAATAATAAAGTTAAAATTATGTTTCTATTTCCACAACTGCTTGTTTAAATGCCAGTATACTGATCCTCAAACTGCAGTTAAAGTGAGCAGGTCTAATCATCCCATTTATGGTTATGAGGACGTTACTGTATGTCTAAGCTTACCAGTAACACAGCCCACCTTTTCATCAGCTTTTCAGTTTAAGTTTTCCTCTCTGACCTTATTTGATTTTACTGAAAGAGAGTTTAAAATAACTCTTCCGGAATAATCAGGCTGCAGTCCCTGCACGTCCACCCCATGGTGTCCCAGGTGCGCTCACCTCTAAGGAGGATAAAAATGCCTCCTCTGACATAAATGAAATGTCACAGAGAGCCCACGGCAGAAGCAAAGGAACGATCTCCAACAGTTTGGCCAGAGGCATGAGGAGCATCTGTGAAGAGGGGAACCGGAGTCTGACACAGCGACCCGTGGGACAGCCTATTTCAAGAGTCATCACTCTGTCAGCTGCATCCAGCACCCAATCTGTCCATGTCCACCCCTCAGTGTATTTGTTGCTAAATGCTCTGACAGGGGGAAAGGCTGGGATGATTTAACCAGCACTACCATCTAATCTGAAGCCCTAAGAGAGAAACAAAGCAGTAATTTTCCTGGCAGCAAACAATTCTCCCCTCATAATTTAAACCTCCGGATGCTTTCAGGCTGTTTTGGTAGAGAGGTGAAAGAGACGGTGTTGTGCCAGCGTCAGAGCGCCAGCATAGGAAACTGACTTTGGTAACCAAAAACATGTCTCATATGTATTTTATTATCTTAATTTATCACTAAAATGTTCATACCAGAAACTCCCTCTGCACTCTGTGATCTCATATGCAGGACTGTTGTTGTTGTAATGATTTAGAGTATGTAGCTCTGCGTTTTGTCTGTCTAAACCTACTAAAATCAATTAGAGTTCAAAAAAAGGTCCTGAAAGCTGAATCACAATCAACATCTTAATCTGACTTTATAGGCAAATGACATCACCACAAGTGTCTGAAACATCTGATGGATAGACGTGTGTGTGCTGCTTGGAAGCAGCTCCAATTCCTAAAGTGAGTGAAGCTGGACAGTTTACCGTAAGTCTCCCATTTCCAATCTCTTGAAGTATTTGTGAAAGAATTAAAAAGATAAAACCCTTTCCAAACATTAAAAAAATATAGATTCACGTGCTAGCAGATCATAAGTGTTGAATCATCAAATGAAGACACTCAAAAGACTTTGTCATAAGGTGTGTTCGGGCCTGTCTGACTACCTTTTCAAAGTGGCATCTGAAGTAAGGTGCAAAGCCAAGGAGATGCCTTCACTGACTATACATATGCGTGGTTTGAGTGTAACATAAAGCATAAAAGCTTACTGTCTCGCAGCTGTCAAGGTACCGCATGGACTAAATAGTGTTTGTATTAATTGGATGGCAGAAGTGAAGTGTTGGTGTGCAAAAAAGAATCCGTAAGGATGAAAATCTATGATGGTGAAGTCTTTACAAATGGAGGATCATACTTATTATGCATCACAGGGGCTTCTTTTCTTTCAAGGCCACCGTCACTTTCAGAGCACCTCTAATGATTAAATCTAAAGAGGCATTGATTTAAGTGGTAAGAGTGTTGCTGTGAATTTGTGTGAAACATAACATGTTCGTGCCCATGTGCAAATCTAGCTGTCTTAACAACTCACCCTGTGGAGAGCGTAAACATACTGCACAACTTGGCATACATTTTGGACCCAAGGCACCTTTTTTAAGACCAACACACTAACAGGAAGTAAATGCTTTAAAATGTACCTCTGGCCTCTCCATAGTAGCTTCACATGATTAAATGCTAATAAATAAATAAAATCCCCACCAGTGTTTTAGAAAACCCTTATTTCAGCCTCTGTCTGAAACACTTTGTTTTAGCTGCTGTCTGTTTAAGGCTTCCCACTCCACAAACCACATTCCCTCTGATTAACCAGCTCCCTGGAGGCCTGTTTGGGCAAGAGCTACAGACGGACCTTGGTATTTTTAGGCCCACAATGACTCCATCAATTGAGTTGTCTGTTGAAAATCACATGAAGATCGTGCGTCTTCTTTTTGAAATTTTTTTTGGAAAACAATTCACTGTTTGGAAACCTGCATATTTTGAGTATGGACGGCCAGTATTGCTTCTTTAAATTCAAGTATAATACACCTCTTTAAGCTTGAGTGGGTGCCAGTTTATTTGCAGTGCATAAGGTCCTTGGAATGACCTGAATTCATTCCAAAAAGGTTATATAATGTGTGCAGAGAGCCAGGTATAAGATTGAGCAATCAACTCTTTGTTGCCAAACGTATCATAGTTGATACATGAGTTTCAAAGACCTCCATTTCATCAACATGACAAATATTGTATCATAACTGTATTTTGGCCCTTCTCAGAATTGCTTCTCTCAGGAAATTATCCATGCACATTATCCCCAAACTAATTTTCAAGAAGTTGCAGTAAGAATAACATCTAATTGTTACTAATTTTTTTAAAATAAGTATTTTCTGCATTGGATGAATGCATATTTACTCAAAATTTGATTAAAAAGGTTTGCAAAACCACCCAATTCATTAAATGTGATACAAAAAAATATAAACAATATTTTTATTTTAATATAGCAATAATATTTTGTGGATTTTGTTAAAAGGGCCAATAAATATCTCAGTTCCAGAAAATTAAAATTTTCTGACTTCTTTTGGTGGGTCAGGCTTTCAAGGGTCAAGACATAATTAAATAAATAAATAAACAAATCGATAAAAATAGGGTCTCCTCTCACTTGGCATCAAAGGGCAACATAGTGGAAGTGCTAAAAGTTACTGTTCATCAAGAATCCACTAGAGGTTGGCCGCAGAAAGACCAGAAGTCACAAAAAAGAGACTTTTATGGCATTAAAACACATATTTACAGTCCGGTTCAAAAAATGTCTTGGGTCAAAAACGCAAATTTTGCTATCAGCACACACTGATTTATTAGATATTGGGCTTACAGGTTTGTCCAATCAGAGGCTCCGATCACCTCATGTGACTAACAGCTGTTAGAAAGGAAGCTTAAAGCCTGTCATAGCCATGATGGCTTCATTTGACTGTATCAGGAACAGACAGGTGACGTCACGGAGACTACGTCTGTATTTTATACAGTCTATGGTTGGCATGCTTTTAATGTCACTTAAGTGTGCATTCCTTTATTTGTCTTTATTTCAGATTGTATCTTATACTGGTTGGTGTTAGAAAAGAAGACGACAGACATTTTAATTAGCCTGTGTGTTGTATTTGGACTAGTACAATCTTTTTTCTTCTGTGAAACAGCTGTGTAAATGTGCCTCACGGTTTTTGACGGGCAGCTCTGCAGTGCACTACACACATGAGCTCTGTGTCCCTGTGTGTGCTGACTAAAAAACATGCAACAGCTGGATGCAAGTTTGTTGTTTGCCAGGAGGTGTTTACCTGTTGAATTTTTGATGGAGAGAGAAAATAAATACCCATCTAAGGGCTGACTATCTTGTGCTGTTAACCCAGCTAGTATTACAGCCTCTATCACAGCCAATAATGCATCCACTGTTAAAGTGGAGAGCATACTCGTGCAAGTTGCTCCACTTTGGACGCGCATTTGGCACTCCTGCATAAGACCAATGATATGTAAAATGTCTGCAAATTCCCAGTGAATATGCGCTTACCAGCAAAATCTGGAAATGTCTTTTTATCAAATCCCTTTAGGGCATGTGACAGTCTGGTAGGACTACAATTCCCAGCATGCTTTATAACACAAGTATTCCTTCTAAAGAGAAATCATTGTGTGGGCCTCTGCTCAAACTCTACACACACAACCCCCACATGTGTGATGTGTCCATAATAAGGTTTTAATAACGCGTTGAACACCTCATGGGTATTTTCAGCCGAGCATTCTGATTGGACACAAACACTCGACAACAGAGCTGTTATTCTCATTGTGCACTTCAAGCTGTGCTTTTATGATGCTGACGTCGACTCTTGTGTTGACCAAGAAGGCTGTTATTATTCTCCTCTACTTTTCCTCCCTTCTATTTATGCTAAAACAAGCCAACTACTCCATAAGTCTGTTTTCAGAGAATGTTTTTTTTTTTTTTTCATGACATCATTGTTACGATTTAAAGAAAAATATTTGACCATCTGTTGAGAGGCATAAAGTATTATAGCTGAGTGATCAGGATCATTACATCCTTCCATATAAAGGTTACAGGTTTAAAAAAAGATGTCTCAATGTGTAGACCAGTTGAGCAGGTGATTGCAGCTCATATCACTAAATGCAGGCATGGTGCGTGGGCTCCGACCTGCCGACTGCAGCCAGGAAATGAAAAGCCCCTTACAGAGGAGATGTGATGCCTTTCTGGCCTTTAATTATAGTGAAGGAATTGGCTCTAAATGCATCAGCTTATAAAAAGCCCATTCAATGTTTTCACAGATGGTCGCAGGGGAAAAATGCCCATTTTAACGCATCATTTCGTGCTTAATTACTGATGCAACCAGAGCACATTTAATTCCCCGCATGTTTGATTTCTTTTTTAAATTTCAAAGTGTTTAAACCAGATTCCTTTTGGGTGAACTAATTTTTGGATGAATCAAACATTTCAATCAAACGGCAACCTCTGTCCTTCAAAAACAAATGCAAAGGTGTTGAATTTAGTCTCTCATAACACCGAGGAAGGTCCATAAGAGCATCTACAAAATAGATTAAACCTGTAATAAACCTTTTTTGAGTTTCAAAAAAAAGACACACTGTAGAATGTTGATCAAAACAAATTTTGATGGATTGCAAATATTTTCAACCCTACATCAAACTGAAAAGAGGGCAGACATGTCAAATGTTGGAATTGGAAATTTTGTTTTCTAGAAAAAAGAAATCTAACTTTAAATTTGATGCCTTCAACACGTTCAAACAATGACAGCAAAACATACAAAAAACATGGGTAATGATAACAAGACCAACATTTTGAGGAACAAGTTTGTAAAATGAAGGAGTTTTTAATATCTGTACATTAGAGTCTGTCCTTGATGGTTGTCATCATAAGGCTCCCAGACAGCACGACACAAAAAACAGACGTGACTCTGTAGTGGATTTCACTGCATGGGGTTATAATCAATACGGAATGCCATTGTCTGTTTCTCACTGCACTCACAAATGCAAGATAAAACTGGATCCTGGGAAGAGAAAAACATTTATACACATGATCCAAAAATGCTGGTGGCTTTTCTAGGCCTGAGTCTATGTAAGATGGTAGAGTAGAAAGGTGGCCCATTGGTGCTTTTTCTCAGGCAGCTGTGCTTTGGCCTTGTCTAAAACCTATTTGTCGGTTTCTGGCTAAGTGGAAAGTCAGTTGGAGTTAGCAACTCCAAAATGACAAGCATCATATTATGGTTTTTCAACACTTCTTCAGGAACCAATGAGAAAAGTCACAGAGATTGCATCCATGTTGTATACGGTCAATAGTCACCCATTTGCTCATTGGTGGGAGCAAGTTGGACTGAATAAAGCTGCTTTAATATAACAAATAAGCGATTTTTTTGTACAAAAAAAAACATTTTTGGTTTAATTAATGTCTGTGGCATCAGTATCTTTTGCTTGATGGCTTGAGAAAAGTGCGTTCAAGCCTTTGGCCCATTGATAAAAACCCTTGTAGGTCTCACAACACCAAAGAGTTTAAACTCAGTAAAACTTGAATCTACAGAAACTGCACCTCGTTCTGGACTTTTTTTGATCACCCAGCTGAAGTTGTTCTCTAAAGAGCTTTAGACTCTTTTCTCACTCTCTTCTCTATTGTAAGATGAATAGGCTTTATTTTTTCTGAGTAACACGTCAAATGAAGGATCCACAGTGCCAATAGGACAACAGATAGAAGTCACATACAATTTGGATTTCTGAGAAGTGAGCTTTAGTGTTGTCTTGAATAACCTGCAATTACTGCTAATGGCTGTTAGTGCTAAAGACGGAAAAAGAGTGTCTGAATGACTTCTCAAGTAACTCTTGAATCATCAGGTGTCACCATCACTTTTTGTGTGTGTTTAGAGGTTCAACACATGACTTTCTGAGGTACCAGGTTGAGACAGATCTGCTGGTGAAGAGAAGAGAGAGAGGTAACTTCCTCTTTATGTAACTCTGCAAAAAGCAAGGTATCTCAAAATGTCAAACTCTAGCTTTGTCTCCGACAAGGACACAAAAATGTTGGCAAAAGGAAGTGCAGTCACAGCAGCAGTTGACAGTAACGGGGGTGGATTCAACCTCTGAGGTAGTGGAACATGCTTCTAAAAGCAACAAGAATGGCTCTTTGCTGAGAGTCCCATAGGTGTAGTGGTTGTGATTGTAGACCAGCTGACAGGGAGTGAAACAGAGAGTGTCTGGTGCTTTTACCTAGAGTCGGGTCGTACTCCCAGATGAAGCGCCTTGTCAGAAACCTCACCACCAAAGCTGCAGAGAACAACAGATAAGGCTCAGAATATTTCAACAGCAACAAAAACATGCAACAGAAACTTAATGCAATGTCTTCAGTCTAAATATCAAGAAGAATGGACTCAGTTTGCATATCGATGAGCCAATAATAATGCTTATTAGATCAGCCATGGTTCCATATTTGCACTTTCACTAATGATAATTCTACTTTAATGGCTAATCAGCTGTGGCCAATGTTAGGCCACAAGATCCAAACCACTTTAAATCTTTTCTCATCTAAATGCTAATGTAAAAACGGAAAATCAAACAGCCTTCAGGATGAAACATCAGCTCTCAAGGTTCATTAGCAGCTTTTTCAATGGTGAATATTAGCCTTTGCAGTGTTGACCTTCCTAATGTAGAATAAAAGCAGGCCAGTGACTCACACTCTTAATGGTTTCCTGAGTGAACTGCTACAGAGAAACGTTTATGTCCTTGTTTGGGACAGATTTAGAAGAGAATCACCTGCTTAAAGGAGAGGCAGCCCAAACTGTCTGTGTGCTGCATGTCAGAGTGAAACACTTGTACACACACCATTCAAAATGTATTAAGATTGTTTTCCTGCATGATAGTTGGGGAGATTTTATTAAACTGGGGGCTGAAATATCAACATAGTTAAACTTTTAAACAGTTTTATTCCCTTTCATGCGGCACTAATCAAACAATATAGTCAATCTGGACCAGCGGTTCCTGAACTTTTCACAAAAAGTGGTGTCAGAGAGCAGCGACCCCCTGCCATGGGAATACAGTAATATACCAAAGAACAGAAAAACTGAACAAAAATACTGACAGACAGAAAATTAAACTACCGATATAAATTTATTACCGTCTTTCTTAAGTTAGAGCTCGGTCACACTGGCCAAACCATGCTGAACTCAAGCACAATTGCCCCCCTGCAGCCAGAAGTTCTGTTGTTAGCGATCCAGTATGAATGCCCCCTTACTGTGTCACAGGAGGTTTGAAGAAAAGTCAGGTCGCTACATGACAACAATTTTAATGCCAATCAAAGTGGTGAAAATGTCTCCAAAGTTGATCATTTGCAATAAAGAAAGCAGCACAAACATGCTCCTTCTCTGCTGCAAAAATTTAAAACCATCTAGAACTATACCCAGTATACTCTAGCCTCATGCCTCGGTTAGCCCCTTAGAGATCCATGCAGGAGGTGTAGGTCTCAGCTTTGCAGCTTTTTCGTCTCAACACTGCAGCTGCTCTGTCTTTAATTGTTTAATAGGTAGGCAGAGGCTGAACTGAGACTCTCTGCCCTTTTGGAGAGCAAAAATACACTTCTAAAGAGAACAGGCAATGAGATCATAGAAAAGGTAAACACAGAAGTCACTATGAATTAGCCAAAACATTCATATATATAACAGTTTATCCTTTTTTTCTCCAGAGAAACTGAATCATAGTTTGACATTTTGGGAGCTGTCTTTGATTGAATTCCTTTGCAAGAGCGAGATGAAATGATTGATTGCTGTTATGTTTGGAAGTGAAGCACGAGGCTGGAGCCAAAAAGTGATTAGACTCAATTTGTTCCTGCTCATAATAGTAAAAAAATAGATATAAGCATCTAAGCTTTAAAACATACAGTAGATCTGTTTACTTGCTGTTTGACCTTGTATACACAACCAGCTGTGTCCATGAATGTAATTCCATGCAAACTTGACAATAAACTATGAATGTTGCTGAAGAGTACCCTTAGAGGGCAAATCTGAGAGCTCTATTGAACTTGAGGCTTGAAGAAGAGAAACATGGTAGAAGTTACACAGGTTGGATTTTTATGTCAATTCTGGTGGGAGACAGATTCTTGACCACCGGGACTTCCCAAACTGACTTTTTCCAATGTTCCCCCCCTGCGCAAGGATATAACAGACCTGTTTTAGCTCTGCTGGTTCCTCCATGGACTCATTAAATTGAACTTGTCTCCTACCAGTTATTTTAACTGGCATGTTTGTTTTTTGTTGTGCAATCATAATGATACTGACTTTCCATCGACTTGTCTTTCAAACTTTCTGCCACAGTTGCCCCTGCTGCTGTGTTGACTGTCATATCCCCTCTGCCGCCAAACTTCCCTTATATGCCCCTGAACACATATAAAAGCAAGACCTTGTAGGTGCAACCAACAGACATATTTCCCAAAATCTACAAACAAATCATAAAGCTCTTTATGACATTCTTAGTGGAACTCATGGTTTGAATTTGAACTGTGACCTTTACCTGACGATCATGGGTACATGATCAAAGGTGGACTTCAGCTAGTAACATTTCCAACATAACTACATTTCCTTAAGCTCGCTCATATTAACTATTGTAAGACGTAAGTCAACAAGTTGGTACAGCTTTGTGATTGACCATCTTGTCAAACTGTTTTACGCTGTTCTGGTTGATTGTTAATATTTGCAAGTCAACATTTGCTCTAAATCATAACTTTAAATGTTGAAGAGCAAATTACACAAGTTGCTAAAGGGATAGCTCAGTTTCTTTAAAGTGAGGGTTGTTTGAGTCACTAGAAACTGGTCAGCTCAGCCCCTTCAGTGAGAAATTGCTGGGAGAAACATCACGCAAGCCAGGCGACAGTTTGTGCAGATGGGGTCAGTTCTAAGTATTTAGTTAATTTTGAGAGGCTGTGAGCCTAGCTTTCATCTCGACTTAGGTTTACGGTCCACTGAGAACTCGGTCAGCATGTAACTTTGCCTTCAGAAAACCTGTTTGCTAAATTAAATAGTGACTCTAACAGAGCAGACGAATATAAATGAGTTTAAAGAGAAAAAGGTGACTCCATGCACCATAGGAATAAAAAATATTGCAGTCACAAGTGAGAACTGGTATCAACAGAACCTCTGGGTCTTTAGGAATCAAAATACATCAGTTCACATGCGGGAGCAGTCTGGAATGCTCACCAGCCAAAGTCCACCACTGCTATGGATGTTGATTTCACACCATGAGTTTAAATGGGAAACCATTTGCACAATTGCACTCCTTTGATTCCTGCTCCCATAAAACACAGGTAATGTAACAGACATTAGGGAAGCTAATAGGGAATACACATCTCATATTTTCCAGGTGAATGAACCTCTGCTTGTCCATTCATCACATTAAACTTTATCACCTTTATGCTGATTGGCTATCGCAAGGATAATGATTCGCTTTCAGTACAGATTTTTCAACTCTTACAAACAAGCAAATGAAGCAGATTTGATCCATATGTGTGCCTAATTGGCTTCATTTGCATGTTTTAATTTGCTTCATTTGCTAGGATTTATGCCTTTCATGCTGCCCAATTTACATCATTCGTGCTGCCCAACATGGACTTGTGTCTTCTGGCGTCCATACATATACTTTACATGAGATTCACTTGTGCAAATGATTTTATTTGGTGTAAACACACCAATCACACATTTTACTGCATATATAGGGTAATGTAAGCCATTAGGTGCTTAATATAATGAAACAATGAGGTGCAAAAAAAATCTCAAACTTACAATATATCAGTGACACATACAGCATAGAGCGCTTGGGTTCTGTTTCTCTCTGAGGCGACTGAGCTGACCGGCATCTGTTCTTGCTAATAAAATTAATAGTGACTCATACAACCCTAATTAAAAAAAAAATGAAATGTCCCTTTAACTTAGACTAGACAAAGCAAGGCTGGAACAGCATATCCAATGACTGTGTCAAATAGGTCAAGGATTTATTCCGTAACTAAAGCAGCACTGATTTCTAAATGAAGGTGATGTAAACAAAAAGGCGGGCAGGAAAATTGAAAAAAAAAAAAAAAAAAAAAAAAGAGGAAGTGGTCCTGATGAGCTCCATAAATCAATTAACAGGACAAACCATGTCAAGTAACATAACGGGTATCACAGCATCACAGCAAGTTTTCTGCTGTCATGTGCCTGAGCGACTCCCAATGGGCCTGAGTGGTCCACTTGAGCTCAGACAGAGATCTGTGCCTCTGCCAACAGACTTAGCTGCTACTTATATAAAGGAGACAATGAGAAAAAAACCTTGCCTTTGAACCAGGAGAAAAACCATCCCTCTTTAGCAGGCCTGTTTTTCAGCGCATAATTAGCCTGGACAAGGAAAGGAAAGAAAACCTATTATGCCAGCTAGAGTGTCACCGCAACGTTTCATTACGCTTCTAAAGGGCTCAGGTCCTGCTGTCGAGCTCCAGGCAGTGTTTGATGATGATTGAGAGCCTGCTGCTCAAGTTTCTATTCGTCATTGATGGAGTAACTGTGGAAACATTACATCACTTTGTTCATTAGCATGAGCCCAGTGAATGGACTCAACACAACATGTATAGAGAGGTCTTTCAAGTAGCTCAGACAGATCCAGTGCTTTGTATTCCTTCCCTGACAGCTTGTTGTAACCTTGTGTTGTGGATTGTTTTCCTCAGCAGACCACATTTCTCTTTCCTTCCTAACACACTTAATGTGTTTTCAGCCCAAGGAGGAGTATGTCATACAACTTTCAATTACTCCTTGAATGCACTGAGAGCTGAGAAGCAGCAGATAATTTGTCATGCTTTAGAGGAGGCAGGCTGGCACGCATGTCCCTTCTCCAGGCACACCAGCTTCTCTTTAGGCACCCGCTTTCCCACTGAGATTATTCCGTGATGTTTGTGCTACAGTGGCCTGGATTCCAGGTAGAAAGTACAACCAATGGAGTGTGAAGTCCATTTTCTCATTAGAGGTAACTGTATCTCCCGCCTTTCACTGCCGCTACAAGAAATGTACACAGAGGAGAGAGGAGCCTTTGTTAACAAGCGTCAATATGGACATTGTGACCCAAATTCACCAGAGGTTTGCTGAGAGAAAAATGTGTACTGTATCACAGAGCAGAGCAGATTACAAAGGCAGACAATTCACTGACATTGTGCAGTGGCAGGAAAGCTGATAACCGTATGACTGTACAGAACAGGAAGAATATAAAAGCGATGGACAGCTTACATAACTGGAACTGTGATTTACTGCATTGCACAAAATACAGCCAAACAGTTTTGAGCTCATAAATTCACATTGTGGTATTTTTTAAAAATATTGCATCAATATTTAGCACAAATTTCTAAAGCTTCAGAGCTCAAGATTCATTTTTCAAAGTAGAATTTCCCACCAAAATTCTGCAAATACTTGGGTGATTTAACTGTTAAGTTTACTCTGATGCAGCCATCCAATTTACTAAAGCAAACCAGACTGACTATTTCTGTGCACTGGGCTGAAGTTTGACTGAGTGTTTAAGTTGGTTACTGTTTTTCAGGAAATTTCCACAGTAAAAACAAAACAAGAGTTTGTTTTTTTTCTTGATTCTTTCACTGTTTTACCAAAGCAGTGTTTCCACCGCCTTATGTTACTTTCAAACCATCTTTTCCAGGAACTAGGAACCTGTGCTGATTATGCAAATCAGACCAGTACTGTATGGAGAAAAAAAACTTGTTGCAATACACCACCAGACCAGTAGAGGGCAGTAAGAAAAATAGGATGGCTATTCAGCAGAGATGACACAATGGCGACAGACAGGCTGGCATAGTCATGTGCAAAGCTACAGTTAGCCTGTTAGCATGCTGAGGGATTTCTTGAATCAATGCTTGAACAGGGACGAGTGCTAGTAGGATATATTTAACAGATGAGAATAAAGAACTAAAGCAGGATGCACCTACTGGCATCAGTTCCATTATTATCAACAATACAGTGAGTAATATTAGCATTTGTGCTGTATTTTTTTATAACAGCAGACATTGACAAGGCAGACTAGAAACAATAAATCAAACACACCCCTCCCGGGGCTCCGTGTCTTCAGGAAGAAGCTGACAGCTATCAGTAGATCAGCCTTACAACAAACAATGCAGTTGCATTTTGTTGCAGAAGAAAACAACCACCCTTAAGAAACTCACAGCACTTCACACCCTGAAGCTGCAGTATGAGCTCAGTTTCACTGACGTTGGCATATATTAAGTGATTGGGTCATTTATGTTGAAAGCTTACATTGGTTTCTACTAAAGCTGGCTTTGTAGCGCAGCTACATTAGCATTAGCACGGGGCACGTGCGTGAATGATAAATTACACAATGTTAGTTGTCTTGCTGTATTTCTGACTGAGCATAACTCAGGTTAGAAAAAGTCTTCACTGACAGTTCTTGTGGCACCGACACTAACAGAAAATAAAAGATTATATCAATGTCGAGTACACAAAATATGAGAACAAACAGAAGCAACACAGACTCAAAACTGAGACGCGAAACATCTTGTTTTTTACTGTGCAGAGGGATGAAGCACCAGCTCCATGTTGGTGTTGAATTCCTGCTGCTCCTCAAACGTGACAGTGTGGCTATTTGAAAAATGTCCTGCCATGTTATCTGTACATGACGCCATATAACATCTGGAATGTGGCACCTTCAAGAAAATCAATACAGCTTCTAGAAATAGCCTGTTGTCCCTCACTTCCTCGGACAGTAGTTCAGTCTTCTTCCTCTCAAACAATACAACTGAAGCCTGAACAAACACATCAGAAGTGATCTGATTTCATCATATTATCAACCCAGCGTTCTGGTTTTCAATGTACAACTCCTCCATGGGAGGTGTTTGCCAAAAGCTGCTTTTGTCCAAAATGACCTAATCACATTAGCAGCAGAATGTTGGACTAATAGCAAACAATGAGAGAGCAATTAGCGGCGCCCATGGTCCTCTTTTTGAGTTGCAACTATGTTACTGATTGAACAGCTTTTATTGATTCCCTACGGCCTTCAGACGGACACCTGTGGTTCTTTGGTTCCCTTCCTGCCAGACAGAAACCCTCTTTTACTGGCTGAATAGGAGAGCTCTCCTTGTGCTGTGCAGCTGCAGTCAAGTTTTTTAGCCTACCTATTGTGTTCATGTCAAGTCTGTTCATATCACAATGGCCAGCTGTGCAGACAAGTCTGGAGAGGGGACAACTGGAAGTAAATCAAAAATATGATGAAAGGAAAATATTCCTGACATATATATATATATATATATATATATATATATATATATATATATATATATATATATATATATATATATATATATATATATATAAACTGTTTTGCCCTGAAAAGGATTTTTTTTATAAATAGGATGGCTGTGTATTAGCTGCGACCTGCCAGACCAGCCACGTAGATGGACAGCAATGGAACGGATCCAGTGTAAGTTGAAACACTGACTTGAATGGAATCCTATCTGATCTGGAGTGGAGTCGGACTTGGGATGCATCTGGTGTATTTCAGCTGTTAGATAAGTCAGAGAGGAGAGCCAAGAAGATATTAGATATTCAAAACATTTTTATTTCTTTATTTATTGTTTGTCACTTGGCTCCACTCAGATTCTCTACTGTTCAGACTCCAGCTACACAATGGTGGTGCCTCTGACGGGTATTTTAGCTTTGAAACTATTCAATGGTACAATGTAGAGCCATGATGTTTGTTCTATATACAGTCTGTGACACTGACTATACAAGGTGGAAATCTCCATCTCCAAAAAATGAAGCCGATGCGAAAGTGAGAGCTGCAGTTGGCTGTGTTCTCTCCATCTCCTTAAATCTCAGCAGAATTAAGATCACATAAATTGAACAACATGTATTGATAAGAAAACTCAAACAAAACCTTCTTTAGCTGCACACAGAATTCAGTCTTTTCTCTGCTCTGGTCTTGGCTGGTTATGCTAATCAGCAGAGCCAATTTGATGACACCAGACTTATAAATGGTCTCCTCTGCTGGTGGGGAATGTTGTTTTTCTTGCATATTTGCGTAAATTGAAAGGAGGTGAATCATTAACCAGCTGTTTCCAGGGTTTAATTGCAATCCTGTCAGGAGAAATGCAGACAGCCTGCTGCTGTGCTTGCAGACAAAAAGCTTCAATATACACACAGCGTGCCCCCGAATGCTTGTAAAGGACAAATCATTTGGAACATGATGAGAACGAGGCTGTGACATGATGTCTTACATCTTATTCTTCAGACTGCAAAACACGACTGACATTGTTTTCCATTAATGTCAAGTACTTTGAGTTTGTAAGAGTCATCTCTGGTTTTAATGACAATGAAGTAACTATTGACATCACAGGCCTCCTCTAAAATCAATAGGCTGCTATTCTTACCATGGACCATGAGAACAGAGTTATAGATTTGAGCGCTTGGTTCGGTGAACATCGATTTGTGATTTCCTGCAAATCCACTCACCAATCCAAGGCAAACTCAGAAAATTAACCAAACATTTCATTCCAGCCTATTTGAGACATGGTGAATCATGAACATTTGGAACGTTTTGCCAGAAGTAATCAATGTGACTAAAATAACCTTAGTAAATCCCCTACAGGACGGCTACATGTGTAATGAGGTGAATTGAGAAGAGCACCTGCTTGAGCAACAGATAAAACAGACATTTCTTGCTTTTGGAGGTCTCTGATGTTGGAATAGTCACTTCAGGGTGCTGTGATAAATCTGTTGAAAAACAAATTGGCAACAAAGGCACCGAAACCACTTCCTGAACAGTAGGTCAGGCCACTGTTTCCTGTCTCAGAGCTTTCCCAGAGTTCCTTTCACCACCACTCACTCCCTGGGGCACCTCTGCATCCCAAAACCAAGCCTCCCTGGAAACTCTAGATTGACATAAAGCTGAAGGAAATGCATGCATGTGTGTGGCACGGATTTGTTTTTAAACTCCCCAAAGTGCCAGGGGAACTATTCAATCTCCGTCTGCTGCTAAATGTAAATGACATGAAGTCAGACATCACATCATCTCAGGGCCTTTCCACATCAGATTACGGCCTAGGAATCAGACTCTATTCATGTTTGGTCTTTGATTTAACAAACATGCTTTCAGAGAGGCTGTGGGAAGGTTGAGGTGAGAGGAGTAATAATAACACACAAGGCAGCAGTAAACATTTCTCCTCCCATGGGGGATGGGGTCACTGTCTGGGCCAATCAGAAACCAATATTTAATTTTGTGTGAGCGAGGGTTAGTGACTGTTACTGCTGAGCCAGACACTGGTTTTCAATGTAACAACACAGTGGATGAAGCACCAAGTTTAGAGAAAAGGGGTGTGACACCACCTTAACTACATCAATGATACTGTTATAATAAAACACTGACCTGAGAAATTACAGAGGGCCGTTTTACAGCAGCATGTCTTTGTGCACTTTGATCGTTGATAAGTTTACGGTTGGGGTACTGTAGTAACAGTTTTACTGTAGTAACAGTAAAATGTTCTGCTTATATCTTTGTTTTTGTCAGCATTAAGGGATTGAAAAAGAAGTTATTTTATTCAATATATATTTTTAAAATTAATCGGCTGATTCATCTGTTATCAGATTTTTTTTTTCCTGCCAAATATCGGAATCGGCCTAAAAAAATTCATATCGGTCGGGCCTTATTTGCAGTTTCCAATAAAATTGAAAATGTTTGTGTAAAAACATAGAAATTGGATCTGCCATTCAACAAAGTGTTGAATAGAAGATCCACTCTCCATTATTTACTTAAAAAAAAATGCTTGGTAGGAGTCCTTACAACATTGCTAGTGCTCATGGGAAATTGAGCCTTTATCCTGAGAGAAAAAAAAAGCTTTTCCAGACACCCCCTTTAAGCTCAGAGCATATCATTTGCCTATCGTAAATACTTTGATTCTAAGTCTCAGTACCTACATTCTGACTCCTTTTTTAAAATAGGCTCTTTGAAAAGCATTTGACCATGCTTTGTTTTACACTGACAATACCAGGATGAGTTAGTTTGATTGCAGTACAACAGTGTTCTTGGTGCTATGTATGTCTACGCTATGTGCATATTCCAGTCTTTCAAATGATTACCCAGATGGTCTTCAAATGTGACGCAATCAGCGTGAGTTTAAGCAGCATCATAAGTCCCCAATGCTGCAGTTGATAATGTCTGATCGGAAGTAATAATTTCCTTTGGGAAAGTATTCGATGTCTTGAAATGAGAGATGTTCATGTCGTGTTAAATATCTTATGTATGACACGTCATAAAACTTGTAAAAAAAAAACCTGTATGGGAAGCTCAGAGTCAGTGACTAAAAGAGGAAGGAGCTTATCAAATGACCAGTAGTCATCAGCTATGTTAGCTCTCCGTTGTTTTGAGTCATCGCATTTATGCAGCTTAGATTCACCTCAGAAATTTGATCATCAAAGTGAATCAGACGAGTGGTTAAAAACGGAAGTCCACACTGATAAGAACATAAAAGAAGGGAATTATTCCTTTTCATGAGGAATATCTTTTCTAAAATATGAAATCAGTATTTCAAGTAACATCATCTCTCATTCTCAAGATAAGATTAGCGCGGTCCAATCATCATTACATGACTCATCACTCTTCTCCTCTCTGCCTGTACACTCATTACTCATTAGTTACTCAGGCTTGCAGAATCTTGGTTTTCATGATTTAAATTAATGTGATAAGGGGTACATTCAGTGAGACTGACAACAACAGACATGTTTTAGATAGCAGCCTTCAGACATGTTCAATCTCTGTAAATTATTTAAGGAAGGGGGGGGGTGATTACTGTCTGTATGAGTTCAGCACATTCAGTTTGTATGTTTATGTATATATTTGTTGTATAAACTGAAAACCTTAAAAGAAAATGATAAAAAAGATAGCAGCCTCCAGTTTGTGACTGGCAGACAGCCTAACTTCTAATGTGTTGCTCAGTGAACACGCTCTCCGTGTCACAATTTGGCATTTTAAAAGTGAGATTGGTTCTGCAGCCTCAAGCCAAGCGCTCATAATGAATCAAGCTGCAGTTAAACCATCAGATGCAGTGTTTTTCTCCCTGAGTCATTAAATCGTTTCCTCTTTATATCTCTACAGCAGAGGGATTTGCTGCCATCATGGGTTTTGTAATTAGCTTTGAGGGGAATGTAAGTAAAACAGGGGATGGTAATCGGCATTGTGTTGACGAGCACTTATATGTGCAGTTTAAGACTGTATAGATTGTTTCTGCATCTCTGATAATGTGTATTATTTTAGTCTACTTGCCATCAGTTCTTAAAGCTAGCATTACCATCCTTTCATCTGAAATATACCCCTTGTAAAAAAAACGAAAGAAACAGGAAAACATACTCTGCAACATGAGCCGTGTCTCATACAGTAAACTAGATGGTTGGCAAAGTGGAACACAACAGTTAAGACAGAGACTGAATACTTGACTTAAAGCTACTGTGAGGAGTCTATGGTGTCTGTTGATTATGGTCATCTTATCCCTCTGATCTTTGGAAATGATCTTGTTTGTTTGTTTGTTTTTGTAAGCTCAAAAGAGGCACCAGTAATAATTTCTATCATTTTCATAACACCTGAAAAACTCCTCACAGGAGCTTTAAGTCTCTCAGGTCATCAAAAATGTTGGTTGTGGTGCAAACAGGCAGTTGTTTGATTACATGCTAATGCTAACCCTGAAAGAAAGACACCTTTGTCACTTTCTTTGTTGGTATCTGAAGTTTTAAAGTTCACTGCACACAGAGAAGAGTCAGAAGGAGGAAGAGGAGATGCAGGAAGAGTTCTAAAGAAGTGAATTCAGCAGACCTCTGAGGCCTGTCCCTCATCACTGTTCAAGGCTACACTGTAGCTTACACTAATGGCATAACACAAAAAGGGAAATCCCTGTGATGTTTTCTTTTTAAAGTATAGTAGTGTCCTTGC
Source organism: Labroides dimidiatus (assembly GCA_030710495.1). Classification (NCBI taxonomy): domain Eukaryota; kingdom Metazoa; phylum Chordata; class Actinopteri; order Labriformes; family Labridae; genus Labroides; species Labroides dimidiatus. The sequence continues at coordinate 13,349,958 of CM061162.1, read as the reverse complement.
TCAGAACTGATTATTAACTTATGAATTAATTTGTCTTTTTACTCTGTCTGTATAGCGGTTGACTGACATCTTGAGTTGGATTTTGTACCTCTTGTTTTTGGTACAAACTCAAAGTTTATGTCTCAGAGGACCAGAGGAAGGTGAAGCTTACTACAAAAACTGATATCTAAGCACATATTTTTCTTATTTTACTTAAAACTGACCTACTAGACTTAATATGAACCAGATGTACCTGAAAAATTCAGGAAAATGTCAAATTTCAAGATGTCAGAAGACAAAAATGACACCCGGATTGCTTGTATAGAGTAAAAGATTTACCTGTTTCCTTAAATTAAACATTGTTCTTTTTTAAAGAAACTTGATGAGTAAAATCTTCTTAACCCGGTGACAGATTAGTTTTCTCTTTCAATACCTTGAAATAAGACAAAGAAAAAGACAAAAAAAAGGAGAAGTTCAACAATTGTCAAGTATTTACTGTTTCATCTCACTTTATTTAGACCTCCTGCTGCTGTCAGCCAATCAGAGCTCAGAACTTTAAACCCCTCAATGTATTTATTCGTCCCAAGGTTCACTGAGATGCAGCTCTGTGATTTAGCTTCTGTCTGCAGCTAGATCTCTAGGAAATGGATTTTTAAAGTCATCTCTAGGAAATGGTAATTTGAGAACTGAGGAGATAATGTAAACACATTACGGAAAAAGATGAAATCTCAAGTAACTTTATTACAGCCTTACAAGGATCGATGGGTGTTCAGCCTCCATCAGTTCGGTCAAAATTTTCAGTTTAATTGTACAAAGCCGTTTTTCCAAATTGTCCAATTTAATTAATTTTATATTGAGTGGAAAGGTCTGCTTCTCCAGATCTTTCCACTGTGGCCTGCCTGAACTGACAATATGCTCTATTTGTAATGCAGTACTTTAACAAAGCTGTAAGTCAAACTAAACTTTATAAAAATAATAATAATAATAATAATAATAATAATAACAATGACGACCTTTGCAATTTGCTGATGCTCTTCCTGCCTTAGCTTATCATGAAAGCACATAAAAGAGTCGAGAGTTGTGCTCTCCCCACCTCAGGCTTTGGCATTTCTGTCTCTTAAGTATAAATACATATATTAAAACAAATAAATGATAGATGTCAGACAGTAGTGGATTTCGTGATGCCTGATCTCGCTCTTTAAATGGACTGTTTTATACAAACAAGATTATCAAATACAAGTATATGACTATGGAAAACTGGTCCCCCTGCCTACAGATTGTGTTGGGTTTGCTGACACTGGCTGAGGGAAACTCTTGCACATAAGTAATTGGATTGACACTTATTTTTTTTCCCTGAGCTCTGAAGAGCTCTCTGTGTATCAGGTTAACTCTGAATGACAGTAAAGGTCAGAAGATCTCCCCTTCGCTACACTTCAGACAAGCCCGATGAACACACAATGGCAGAGAGAGAGGCAGTCATTCTCCTCAGGGCCCCATGGCTCAGTAAAATGGGACACCAGAGAGGCTTAGATTTCACATCTCTAAAGACGCTAAGGGACAGGAGCCTGCAGTTGCTGGGTTAGAACGGGAAGGGCGTGAGGACTTTAACACCACATTCATCCCTTCAATTTAGTCTCTAACAATAGCACTGCAGCTCTATTCATCTCATGAGTGAGGCAGAGGAGGGTGACCACACCTTGGTCTTAACGGCGATCACACACTTAAAGGTGAATCATTGTGTACAAAAAGCAACCGAGAACAAGGAAAGTACCTATTTTTACATTTCAACCTCCTTTATCCTTTGAACACAATGGCCTTTCTCGCAACCAGCAATAAGTTCTGCAGAGTTTAGCCAACGGATAATGATACCTGAAGGAGAAGAGACGGTGCCTGTTTGAAAGGACCCAGCTGAATAAGACATGATGATGATCTTTTCACATAATCATTGTTATCCTGTCATTTAAATTTCTTAAAATGTAGAAATCTCTTTTTTATGGCATCCTAAAGCTGTTGATCTCAAAAGTTCAGTCATGGGCTACCATTGTTATTTACACTGTGATGTCCAGCAGTTGCTCTGCTATGGTGGTGCACATGACGTGCTCTAAGCCTTTCGATTTTATCAAAAAGCACAGTGAAACTTCTAAAATCCACAGGAAGTATGGGCGTTCTGCCGAGTTCTGTCAGCACTGCAGTTCTGCTCGTTCCTATGGCGCACACCTTACTTTGATGGAAGCGTGTTTGATGTAGCACAGCTGAGTGTAGCTGAGAGCAGCAAAAAATATACAAACAACAGTTCACTCTGCCTTTCTGTGACTGATCAACTGATCATTTGGAAAGTATTCCGTGACTTTTGTGCTTCTACAATTAGATTTAAATGTGTTTAGTATTTCGTGTCTGGTGTTAGCTCCATTAGCCATGTCTCTGTGAATAGCATGATGCTAGTCTGCTGGTATTCCCTCTGGTGCTGCGTTAGCACGGCTAGCTCGTCCATCTCATTGTAGATAGATCTCACATTCTCCAAAACGATGGATGGGAGGATGGGTTGATGTCGTCTCTTCTCAGCTCACACCACAGCACCAACAAGTGTGCTCACCTCCTTCTCCTCAGCTCGCAGGCAACTTTGACAACTGAAGTCTCATATGTAAACAATGTAACCATGCTAACACATAGGATCCCCAGACAAACAGGAATAAAAAAAGGTAAAAACACCACTGCAAACGTAACCAGTTTGGTGTCAATCGCCAACAAATGAGCCATAAAAAGTCATGACAGGCCCTAAATACAAAGAGAACTAAAAAGAGAACAAAAGAAAAGAGAAAAAAGAACAACGGAGAGAAAGCTGCTACAACAAGCTGCCACTCAAGAGGCGCTAAGCAATGGCTTTTTTATGAGGGGTCCTTAGGCCTCCTTGCTTACAGCTACTCCCATGTACACTTCATATCATAAGACCAGATCGTGCCATTGGCTCAAAAGCACAGCTCTTCACACCAGGTCAGATCAAATTTCAGAGAGTTGCTGAACACTGAATGTCTGCTTCACTTTAACACAGAATCTGTCCTGCTCTGGATTGTACCAACCTGAGGGATCATTTTGTCAGCAAGTTAAATGTGCACTTTGGCTCCTGGAAGGTGTGTGAAATCAATCTCACAGTCCCACCAGCCGGACCGCTTCTGCCTATGCCTTGGCTTCAAAATGCATGTCCATTCCCAAATAGTCAACACCCATAACAGGGGTATTCTGGCAACAGACTCTTACAATGTGAGTAGACTGTGGTGCATCCATTTCTGTATTCAGCCAATAATTTTTACAAATTTCATTTGTAGTCGTGCAATATGTTACAAAAACAGCCTCAAAATACTGCAGTCTGTTGCATTTTATATAGCTGCTGCCAAATCAAGTGAAGTCAGCATCACTCGTCATAAAAAGCCTCGGAAGTCCTGTGAGGACTACATAAGCCTTACAAGGATAAATGTATGCAGAGTGTAACTTCAAGTTTTTGTAATGATTAGCATAGGGGCTTCAAGAGTTACATAAGTGATCTTTAAAATGTATTAAGGTGGGAGAGGACAGTGATGAATAAATCAAACATGGCTGAAAGCAGTGCTGAATTTGAAACACCACCCCAGACGTCAGTATAATGTGACCTCAGCAATGAAACTCGCAGCTTAATGGAACTATTGGAAATGTTAAGAGTTCTGCTAATCTGGGCTGAGTAAAAGTTGTGAAGAGGAAACAACCAGAGATGACTCACGCTGGTCAAGGCCAGCAGCAGCAGCAGCAGCAGTCAGACAATGGACAGCATGTGGAGGCGCAGCAGAGTCAGAGGTGTGCTCTAAATTTAGTCTCGCAGTAGAAATAAGCACGACTGCTCGGGTTGCCCACCTTCCTGTGAAACATCATTACTCTTAGCGGGTCCACTGCGTCTCTGTGACTGTAAAGGGAACACTGATTAATTCACCTTTCATGCTGCCATCGGGCACTGAGCATTAGCTACAGGGCTTTTTAATCCAGAATTAAATCTTCTCATTAGCAAAACTTGTATGAGCAAACAGTGAATGGAGGTGAATGTTTGAATACGGACAGATGGCATTCAAAGAGCTCAAACAGATGAGGTGGGAGGCAGAGACTGCCTCGTCCTTTCGAAGGAGAAATGGAAGTCTGAGGAAGCAAATAAGTTCAGGAGTGCAGGAGAGGAGGTAAAGAAGGATGGAGAGAGACGAGCTGAGAGCAGGAACACTCAGGGATTCAGGTGCTTTGACAGTTTTAGAAAGCCTCAGGCTGCAGCAACAGAGGGACCGCTGGAGAGCCTCTATGTGACGGCTGAAAAGTTCTCAGAGTGTGCGTCACTGTAGGTGAACTAAAAACAAACTTACTTCTGCTCTCAAAGACGTCACTTTTTTCTTGTAAACTACAGTTTATGAATACAAATACAAGTAGACTTTTTGGGTGGGGAGTTATATGATTTAAAGCAAAATGGGCAATTTTCTAATAATCTTCTTAGAGCCTGTTACAGATATCTGAATATCTGAATAGCTCATTTCTCTGTTGGCACACAGTGTACAAAGGTGTGGGTGATTAATTTTGTACAATTTTGATTTTGTATAGTGTAACAATGGGCACAGCTGAAATGCGGGCACACTGTAGCTGTTAGCGAGGAGGCTAAAACAATGGAAACCAAAGGGTGACATCAAGGAGACTCTATGTTCATGTGGTGTAGGGTCTGTAGAGGTAAAATGCACCAAAGGGTCAAAGGTGAAAGTTGGACCAGCTATGAGTCGTGGATTGAAACAGCTGATCCAGCCAGAGTCCCAACATCAGCTCCTGTTTTTACTTAGTCGTCTATAGATACAGTGTCTTCCTGTATAGATCTATGGGATGGGGGCTCATTTTCAACTATTATTGATTATCATCTTTATCTATTACTAATTTAAATATTCCAGCTTAAAGCCCTTTATGCTGTGAGAAGATACTGTACATGCAGGGTATAAACAATGGATTGACTAGTTAAAGAGGGATGATAAGAATTTGTCACTATGGAAGTGTAACGTACCGTGGACTCTAAGTAAGATTTTTGTACTGTATAAATCAACAGTCTAGAAAATGATTAATTTCCCTTATATCAACATTTTATCTGCGTCTTCAGTTTATTCTAATAACAATAAAGTGATGTTTTCCAGTCCTTTCAACCAAAAGGCTTTGTAGCCTAAAGCCAACACCACTACTCATAGTAGACATGTGATTGCAAGTAAACACATTATTTCTTATCTAGATTTAATTACTCAGTTGATGATGTTACAGTAAGAATGACCACATGGGGAGGATATGACTTGGATATTTGAGCTACATGAGGTTTGAGGTTTGAGTCAAGATTTCTATAAGAACGAAAGTCATTGTTATCGCTGATAGATCGACTAGACCTGATCAAAGGAAGTCCAACTGCAGACGGTTTGATTAAATCCTTAATGTGCTCGTGCAGGGACCAGAGGTCAGCAAAACTCTTTTTCCATACAGTAGGAAGATATCACAAGCTCTGAGTCTGAGTAACATGTGACAAATAAGCATGTTTACAAAAACAAAGGTGAGCTTCGAAGATCTTACCGAACAAAATCTGCATTTGCATAAAATCTTTGTACTGGAACAGTCACTGAGGCCACCCATGAAGGTTTTCAGATCTCATATCTAAGAGAGTAAAATCTACCTCTGACACACTGATTGGAGCACTTATGCTGCAGCATAATGCTTTTGATGACTCACATCTAACTGCTGCTTACTCGGTCCCACATGCAGAATGTAATCACGGGAGTCAAACAGGCAGCCAACTTCACAGCTGTGGGCTCTCTCTGCTGTCAAAGGCCAAACATGTGCCTGGAAACCCAAACAGCAGTCTGTCTCTGTGCCTCTGCGTCCTGTTAATTGCCTGGCCGTCGAGAGCGAGGATCTCGGCACAGAGGGCCTGATGGATATTATTTGATTATTTTCCGGGACTTTCATTTCCTCCGGCAGGCATCACAGGAAGTTGATTTTGGAAGCAGCATGATCAGTGCAACAGTAATTTGAGTGTAAATTGTTGGCTGTGCCATTTTTCAGCAGGAAGCCTGTTCCAAAGCTGTTATCATGAGAACACAAAGGAATATTGTCAAAATCATTTAGAGACATGCTGTTATCTTGCTCTCTGTCTTCCCCATTCACTGTTGTACACAGAAAACAATTTATGTCCTGTAAAACTTAATCATGAACACAGAAAACTAAATCATTTTAATGCCTACACATAGCCAGACACTACCGCATGGGCGTTCTAGTAGCCCACGAGCAAGACGACAAAATATGACTTCAGATTTAAAATGCAGCTTATTAAAATGACATCAAAAACCAAAAGGATAAAGAATGCTAACTCCATTAGATGGAAAAAGGAGAACACATTAGCGATCCAGTTAGCAGAGCTAGCTAACAGTGGTGGGAAAAAAATACTTGGCTTGTTGTCTGCACAAAGCTTCTGCCTCATCAAACTGAAAGATAACTTGCTTCTTCTACAGCTGTGACAAAACGGTGACTCATCAGCAGATAAAAATGCAAATTGGGACTGCGGAAGCACAGTTAAGATGTTTTCCATGCCGAATTAAACAAGACAGACAAGACATCACATAAAAGTTTAATATTTTAATTTGTGAATATGAAAGAGTGGCCAATCTAACCAGTCCTACAGGAGGACTTGAGATTTAATTTCCCAAAAGACTTTTTTTCTGAAAAGCTTTGGGAAAAAAAACAAAAACTGGAAAAACATTTACCGTGGAATTTTAAAATAACTCCTCACTCCGACACAGTAGCTGTTTCTCTTTTGGTCCAGCATTGTGTTTGTTTTTGTGGCTTCATGCCCTCTGAATGGCTGTTTACATCATACCTCAGTCCCACATGTACATTTAGCTGATTCATGGTCCCTCCACGGCGTTGGAGGTGGTAAACAGTAGTATTTCTGAGGCAGACACATGTTGGCTCAGGCTTTTGTTATTGTTCTGCTTTTTGGCCTGGAGACAGACTGACGATGAGAGGGGAGGGGTGTTTTAGGAGTGACCAGACAAAATGTTTATGAGCCAGGGCTTCACACCCAATAAAGGTAATTTTCCAATCCAATGGACCAGCTAAACGATGATCAAAGTATGACTGTGGATGTTTTTCAAAGGTACAAAAGGCCTAGTTTGAGCTACATCACTGAACAAAGTCATGTGCTTTTCTCGTTATTATGTGACTGTATGAATTAATAACATATCACCTTTTGTGTCACAAAGGGTTTAAATGAGAACATTTATTTTTTTAAACTAGCTTGATGTGAGATTTTCCTGTTTGATAGTAAAATCATTAAAGTTCCTAAAACACATAGTTTGTAAAATTAATCAGCTGTATTACAATCACCAGTTCATGTAGTGGGTAAGGTTAATGTGAGGTGCATGTGATAAGGACTTCTACTTCATTCAGAGACAGGAAAAGCCTCGAGTGATACAGGGTTTGATATGTCAGGGGAGATTTTAGATAGTGACATGAAAGTGGTAATGATTTACCGTTATAGTCAGCAAGCTGTTAATAATGTGGTTACATGTTATATGCCATACATGGACTCTTCTTTTCATCTCTGTAGTTGAATTTTTATGAAGTAAGATGCTCCCGCAGAGTAAACTTTTACCTCTCATGTAAAAACATAATCATTGCTCTTGCATGAGCCTCTTGTACTGTGTGAGGAGGACAAGCCTACACCACAGGTCTGTGTGCCCCTTTTCAGACACAGAAGTCTAACGGCCAAAATTCCTTCAGATGCGTCTCCAGTCCAGCTCCGCTCTGTCACGCTCATGTCTATTTAAGTCAATGTGTCAGATATGCATGTTTCCCATTTTTGCCAGATGCCGGTGCAGTGATGCATCTTTTTGTACAACGCAGATTGAGCAGGACAGAAAGTTGTGTATGGAAAACATAAAAACATGCATTGACTTCTAAAATAAACACAAACCATGTCCAAACCAGATTGCGTTTAGCTTGACTACAAAAACAAACCGACATAATGAGCGTAGCCAAGCCAGGAGTCAACAGGTTTGAAAGTTTACAGCCCAACATCAGTGAAAAGAGGCTCATCATTAGGGCAGGAATCGAGGGAACTAAGTATTTTAATTAGAGATACAGCAAACATCGCTACACCAACCAGAGATGTGAGCATGGGAGTGTTTCAATGTAAGATCTGACAAATAGATACTATATTCCTCTTTACGCACACTCTACACACAAAAATCAAAAGAATACAGATGTCACAGCTGGATTTCTTGCTACCTATCAGCGGACAGTTGTCTTATCAGTAGTTTATTATCATTGTTTTGATACAAGTTTATTAGTTAATGCATGTAATCACAGGGGCTGAGCTCAGCAGCTTTAAACTCATATCGAAACTCAGCAGAACATCATAAATTAGAGATTTCTGTCCCATACGTCCCCTTTTTCAGCAGGTATGACTAAAACTGCTTTTAAAAAATAATGGGATCGAGTTTATACTCCATTTTCTCCTAAAAGCTTCCTGTAATAGAATCAACTCGTGTGTGTGTGTGTGTGTGTGTGTGTGTGTGTGTGTGTGTGTGGTGTGTGTGTGTGTGTGTGTGTGTGTGTGTGTGTGTGTGTGTGTGTGTGTGTGTGTGTGTGTGTGTGTGTGCTTATCACGGGCCAAGTCGAGGTGAAGCAAATGGTGTAATTCATCTAATTTCCTACCTCCTGTTTCTCTCCTCTAAGTCAACAAACCAAAGGTTGCGAAGTGCCAGAAGAGCCCCACTTAAGTAATAGACTCTGCTCTTTATAAGGGCTGTGCAACTCTGCAGGAGTTCAAGTCCAACCATCAGTTGGGTTCCAGTAAACACCCAACAATGCCAAGACACCCAGCAGGCCGTCTTGTTACAAACGCATTTTTCCATCTAGCTGGGTAATAAACACCCCGGGATGAGAATTAACTCAACAAAAGCACGAAGAAGTCAAACTGAAACATTCTTGGCCTCTCATGACCACTAAGTCACATGCACAAGTGGTCACAGCAAAACAAAACACTAGTGGATGAAGACGTCAGGCTGACAAGAGTTGACCGTCAAATGTGTCAAAGAATTTTTAACTTTGTTGAACAACAAAAACATGTTAACCCTTTACGCATCATGTTTGATTCCTGAGTTTCGAAGACCTCTATCTCATCAACGTGATAAATATTTTCATTAAAAACCTGTTGAAAAAAAATTGAGAATACGTTTTCTACCTCCCTCGAGGATTATCAGTCTACTACAGGCAGCTGAAGTTGTGTTTTGTGTTTTTTGTAGTTGTGTTTTTATTTTTTCAGGGAAATCATCCCTAATTTTTAAGAAGTTTCAGTAAGAACAACATCTAAATAGTTACTCACAGGTGACTCAACAGAGTCAATGACATCCATCTATCCATGAATCTATCCGTCACTTTCTCCTCAGTCCTCTCACCCTCCGTCTCTAAAGCGAGTTTTTAATCAACAGGGACTCCTTGTAGGTACAGGGGAATGAAAAGGAGCAAACTGAACTTGTATCTAATAAAAAAAAATATTTCATTGACGCAAACATGTCTGTTTTGTACCTGAATATGAAAAGACATTGCTCCAGCTGTGGTGGGGGTGTTGTTTTGAACAGACGCCTGCAGCACTTGGAGAAGACAGCGTTCCTTCACGCTCTTGCTCTGTAGTAAATGTCATAATGGACTCGCTTCCTCTCATGTATCTCAGCATCATTTTAAGTGAAGCCTAGCCAAACTTTAACTTGTTTGTTGCAGCCTGCCATGGCCCATCAGGACCTTGTTGGCAAAGTGTTGTACCAATACAGCAAGTCCCAGCTAGAGCTGGGTACCGAATTTTGATTCTTTTACGGCACTGACTGAAATGCATTGGTAGTATTGCCTCGTCTTTTGGTGCCAAGTTTTGGTACCCAAAGAGGACAGTACCCTGTCCTTCCTGTTTCACATGAAATGACGTTTATTCCATAGCTCAGAGTTCTATGTTGACCAGTTGGGAGAGAACCAATTAGTCAGCACTTGTGAGTAGTCGTCTACTAAAGGCCTATTTTTAGATGAGAGCTGTTCATTGTTAGAAGAATCATCAGGGCTACACGTAGCTCTGGATATGACAACAATGAGTACAGTGCAGTTGTTCATGTGCTGACTGTTTTGTGCATCAAAAGGAGAAAAAAATGAAGCATGGCACTAGCTGTGAAGAATCAGAGCTGTATGAATTGAGTGTCAGCATGTGAAAGCAAAATGTCCATGTGAACACATAGTGTTTCAGGGGGACCAGCGAGCAAACAATGTGTTTGTCCCCAGAACTAGACAAAAGTAGGCTGGCTTTAGGTCAAGGCTTTATGTCATTTTCTCTGTTCTTTAATACAACTGCCTTCAACCAGGGATTAGTTCAGGAGCCAAAGATATTACAGAGCCCCTGACTGAAGTTTGATCCTCTTTCAGCATCATGGCCCGAGGGATGGCAGTAAGCTAGCAACAACATCTCAGCAACATTACAGCAGGTTGCTCCTGAATTTTGCTTTCACTTGGTTGTTCCCAGAAGATACCAAATCATTACTTTAAAATACTACAATACTTAAACTGTATGGAACCGTACGATTTACCCTAAAACTTCCTCGAGATATTCATGCCCTCCTCAGGATGAATTGTGATGACTGTAGCCTTTTGGCAATTAGGAGCGAGACTTGGTCTGTGGGAAGAGTATGTTGCTTTGAGGTCTTTGACTTGCTGGTTATTTTATTAATAGGGTTTGGTTTCTGTTTAAGGTAGTTTGGTGTCTCCTGTGTTGGTGTTTTTGATGGAAGCTTGCCTACATTTGGTCATTTCATTTTTGGAATAAAACCTTTACTTTTGCTTATTCTTACTTTCTTTCTTCTTCACCCTGGGTTCAATCATTATTGTTACCCCCTTCATCCCCAAGACCATCCTTGGGGAACTAAACACAATGCACATGTCTTGTACAACAAACTTGTTATTTTGTTAAAGAAAAAAAAGAACATCTGGCAAGTAGCCATGAAGCTCAAAGTCTTCTTAATAATTGGGCTGGGGGTTGGAGGTTGAGGGTAGAACAGATGATAAGTCATAAAAATGAATGAATGGACTTTGATACATCAGAAAGGGAAGAGCGAGTCTAAGAGTACCGTTCTCATAACAGAGGAGGAGTCCCAGATTGGAGCGTGTATTCCTGGTCTGCATGTCAGAAACTGTCAGACTCACCACCATGTTTTACAACTGCTCTCTTCAGCTGAAGGTTATGAACTCCACAGTCATTATACTTTTCAGTTCAGCAATCCAGCTGACCTCCCCAGGCATTTTAATAGCCTCTTTCGACATGGAGGAGATTCCAGAGCATGTTTTCTGACAGCTGATTGCTACGAGGAAGCAATCTTCCTTGATTTGCAGTCAGCAGGAAACACATGGTCTGTGTTGTGTTAGCTACTGAAGAAAAACACACGGGACTCCAGCTGAGGCTGAGCCACTGCAGTAAAGTGAAAGTGCTGAAACCAAATGATAATAACCCAAGTGAGTTATCTGTGGGAGTGAAGGTAATTAAGCCAGACCAAAAACAACCTCCTACAGTGCTGTTGACTACAAAAACAAACAAAGAAATCGCAGGGAGTATAAAAGTACTGACAGGATGATGGAGAAAAACGTTAGCCAGTGGGGTTTTGGCAAGATTTCAGAAACAATGTAAAAGGGGCAGAAAATGTGAATAAACTCCATCCATATAACCTACAGAAACACAGCAGCAAATCTTTGGCTCCTTAAATGTTCTTAAAGTTAAATTTATCATCATTTTGTGCACCAAAATAAAATCCAGAACCATCAAATCAGCCAGTTTTTGGTCATTACATTAAGATTATTTTTGAACTATCCGTTCTATAAACTCAAGAACAGGTCAGACCAGGGGTCCCCAAACTTTTTCCTGTGATGGCCACATAACGTTTCCCTTCTCTGATGGGGGGGCCAGGGTCAGTTTGTAACAGAAAAAGTGTGACGATCGCAGGGGTGCCTAAAACCTTTCTGGGATCTTCACAGATAAAAGTCAGGAAATAAATAATAACACCATTAATGAAATAAAATTACACTGATAGGGGCACAGACTGCAGAATGGTGGGATAGAATGTCATGTTCTATACGTGTATTAGTCTTGATCCCGTGGCCATACTGAAAAAAATCTCTGGTATTGATCAGGGGGCTGGGCCAAATGTGGAGGTGGGCCGTATCCGGCCTAGGGGCCATAGTTTGAGGACCACTGGATCAGACAATCAGACAGTCTGGCAGTCAGACAGACAGACAGACAGACACACAGACAGACAGACCAACACACACACAGCAGCTTACCTGACTTGCCCACCCCAGCTCTGCCGAAAACCGCCAGCTTTACCTCCGGGCTTTTTGCCATGACAGCAGCTGTGACCAGGGAGGATCAAGGAACCAATCAGCAAGCGCCAAGGTCAGCCATCCATCGTCTTGTCCAAGTAGTTTCTGAGAAGACGAGTAGGACCAGTTCATATGTTGCATCCAGAAAATTGCTTTTCACTGTGAATGTGACAGCTAACAACTTCATTGTTGGACCTAGATGCAATTTTGAGTTTCCTCCTTGTTGGTTGCATCTCTTCAAGGACTTTGTTTATTTGTCATATTGAGTTATTGAGCCATTCTTCTCTTTGAGATAAGGTTTCAGGATTAAAAAAAAAAAACACATTGCACTGATAGGAGAGTATATCTCGTCTGTGTTCCCATAAAATCTACAAAAAAGACTTCAGATCTTATCAGTGACCAGGCACTGTTATCTTCCCAGAATGCAGGCCGGCTTGCCATACCAAATGTCAGTCATGTAGTATGGGAGGTAGAGCCTCGGTTAATACTCCCCTCTCCCTTGGTATCATTCACCAGACAAGACAAGAGGCAGATTCCCTCTCTACAGTTACAGGTAGGCTTCAACCTTTTCTGTTTGGTAAAGTTTAGGGTCAGGGCTTGCTGAGGCTTGAACCTGTTGTGCTGCTATAAGCTCAGGCTGCTAGGGGACTATTCAAAAGCCAAAAAGCTCCTCAGCTCCCTTGTTTCATAAGTTGTCTAGGTCTGGATCTGGATTGCAGAAAGCCTGCTGCCGTTGACCTGCCAGACTCCAACAGCTACGACTATAACTATGAGTTCTACCATTGTAACCATTGATATTTATCTTAAAAAAGCTTTATTTTTTAACTTTTTTGATTAATTTTATTATCCCTTCCCTCATTATCATTGTTTTGATTGTAGAGGCTAAAATTAGAAGAGTCAACTTTAATTGATATAAATATTCTGATTGGTCTGAGATCATCGCTTTGCTTTTCCTGCTAACTGGGGATGTGTATGTTTAGTCAACTCACTAATCAAAAACAATTCTACATCTACATCAAACATTTACTGATATTTTTTTATCACAAAAGGCTCCAGATACTGGTCATATTATGTATAGGCTGTAGAGGTGCCACCCACTGGTAGAACTGTAGGTTGTTTTAATAATTTATTTTTTTCTGGCTTTTATATATTAAAGTGAGAAGTCAGGAAAGTGGATAGAACAAGGAACAGGGTAAGAGCCGGGAGTGACGTGAGTAAAAGGCCACTGGTTAGATTTGAACCCAGGTCGCCCACTGGAGTGCAAACATCATGCCTAAACCGCAACATCATATCTGCCCCTGTTGATGATTCTTTGCCGTGATGTTATAATCCTCTTTTGCTCAATGCACACATGACAGATGGCATCTTGTAGTGATCTAGAGATAAACTTGTCTGTGTCTGCATAAACCGATGTGTAACTGACCAGTGAGTAAGCAATGCGTAACCAGTAAAGCCATTTGAATGTTGACCTGAATGTTGGCTGGTTGTTCTAGCTCTGCTATTGTTAGCTACATTTGACAAACTAATTTTAACATTGTTTACCAGCAGAGACTGTGGCTCTGTGTCATTAACTGTTAGCAAAAGTTTATTTTCACACATTCATGTTTCATGTCTTGTCTTCATTGTTTTATTTTGAAACCACTAAGACCACTAGAGACACTAACTTGTCTCTGTTTCAGATCTGTTCCTGTCTGCCCTGCCCCCGTGTGCCACGCCTGTTCCCTGATTGTCCTCCCCAGCTGTGTCTCATTACACCGTGTTACCTCTTGTATTTAACCTCGTCTCTCACTGTCTCATCGCCAGTTCGGCATACTCCACTGTCTTTGTTCCAATGTTCATAGTCATAGCCGTGTTTGATTCTTGTCTGTTTTTTGATCTAGTGTTTTTGCCTCTCTTCTGCCGGATACCTCTGCCTGTTTGTTTGCTCACCTGTGTACCGCACTCAGCCTGTCTTAAAACCCTTTTTGCCTTTTGGAACTTTGTTGTGGAGTTTTGCATTTGTGTCCGCTTTCTGGATCAAAGTTCATTACACCCTGAGTTTAGCCATGACAGGCTAACCACAAACTAATGTGGGCAGCCGTCATTCTAGCGTGTGTGTTGTAGCGAAAAAAAATAAATAAAAAACAATATGAGGAAATGAATTTGGGGGAATAAGTCCACAGACTAGTCTTCTCTGAAAGTGTTTCACTTTGCTCTGGGTACAGATGTGTTTACATTTGCTGCCATGCTTGTGAGCTGTAGAAGTACGCAACATCACATTAATGATGTATCCCAGTCTGCTCATCTTCTGAGTATTTTGTCAGAGCAATCCCATCCACACACACACACATAATCATTGCAAGATGCTAATTTGGCTCAAAATCCTCAAATGTGTTGCCAGCCTAACACACATTGCTCAATTTTGACAAATAACTTTAACGAAAAAGCAGTTGGTTGATCAAGATTTAAATTTCTCATTAAACAACTTGGAAAATAGAGCCTTTGAAATGTCCTGTTGCAACCCTGTAGGTCTGTAACCAAAGTCTGTATGAGCTTATGTTATTGTTTTCTGTCTCTGTTCATCTCTCTTTCTGCGTCTCCCTCCAGCCCTCTCTCCAAGCCCAACATCGCCGCAGCAGATGTCTGTTCATGAGTGGTTCTTCTCAAGGTTTCTGTCTGTGAAAGGAAGCTTTTCCTTGCCACTGTTATTCACTAAATGCTACAAATGGTAGATTAATGTTAGGTCTCTGTAAATATAATTATAAAGACCTGCTGTTTGTGCAGCTTTTGAGAAAATATCTGATATGAATTGGCGAAGTACAGTTGAAGATTGATTAAGACAAGCAGACTGACATACGACCAAAATTTGATACAATAAATTTAGAAAAAGGTGACGTTTTTAATTTTTTCTTTTTTGAAGACTATTTTCTTGTACAGCATTTCTCAAAGAGAACTTTTTTTTCTGGGAATATAATGTGATTATTTTAATGAATACTGAATGAATTCCTGTTGATTTTCAAGGACCACTGAAATATCTCAGCCAAGTAGAGGGATAATCTATCATCAGTGGTACTGACTTGAAACAAACGGCACAAGAAAATCACTCATCCATCTGTGAAGGGTTTGAAATGAAACACAGCGAGAAAAATGTGAGAAAACTAAAAACAGACGTTCAGTACACCCTGTCTGGATAAGGCTGAAAAATGTGTTTGTGTGTGTGGCAGTGCCAGAAACATGTTAGCCAGCTTCAGACCGGTCGAAGTTATGAAGGGGCAAACTTCCAACCCCTTCCCTCCTCATCCACAGCAGCACAAACACGCTACATTCAGAGTTTAAGCTAACCTTTTCCCTTCTGTACCAACACACAGACGCCCATATATGGTGTTACTGGATGCCGCTCGGTGTGGAGGTTGACCATCCATCACTGTGTCTCTCTCAGCAAGGAAGCAGTTGGCGTCTTTAAATATTATTAATGCAGACTTAATACCAAAATCCAGACAGGGCTGTCAAAACAGTGCATGATGCTGTTGTAATGTCATAATGGCTAAAACAGTGACGAAGGGAACATTTTGTTCCTTCTTTCCAGTTTAGTTTGGAGATATCTGAGCATGTCTGAGACGTTTTTTATAAATATTTTTCCAACTAAGGTGAGTTATTGTGTATGATGCAGTAAAGGACACAACTAAAACATAAGATGAAGTCTCTGAAGTTCCCAGTCACTTAGAGATGATTTTTAACATGTATGTTTTACATTAATCATACTCTACAGGCCAGTTAAAGGTAAAACTATGACAAGTCAATTTGTGGGTGGTCTTGGTGCTATCATAAAACATGTTAACACGTACCACACTCAGGTGAGTACATCAACCCACATGCAATGAAATGCTTTACTGAGATTTTCCATTCATCCCCTCTTTTCTACAAACTCAGGTCATTATAAACAAGAGTACCATCCCAGCTAGACCTACGGACAGTATGTCCTAGCTAGCAGGTTAGCTAGGTTTCAGTGTGTGTTTTTTCTGTTCCCAGCTAACAGTTAAAGTTCCAGACATTGTTCTCTAATTCTGACATCCACCATTTCTTACATCTTCGCTAATGTTTGGTAATATAACCCACACAGCTGAGGACGTTTAGTCTAAAATATTTGCCAGTCAAAAAAAAAAAAAAAAAAACAGAAATACACTGGAGATTGTAATGAATGACAAAGCTAAACTCAACAACTGGGGACAAAGATCTACTTTTATGATTTGTGAAAAGCTACAGAATCTGCCCACCAAAACATACCAACACATAATCATTCCAGTCACAGACATTTAATTTCATTCATAGATTGACTATTTCTGTGATAACTGCCTTAAAGAAAAATGAAAATATTAATAGTATATATATCATTCTGTAATTTGTTCACAGGGCCAGTAGTGGTTCTTAAAACTGGTTCCCACTGAACAGATGAAGAATAAAACTGCAGCAGAAGAAGAGGTCTAACCACCTAGCTAGCCTAGATAGCCTTTACCAAAGTGTTTGGTTATTACCACAATTATGTCAAATATCAAGACTGATAAAAGTGAGGGACCCACACCAACAAAAAGTTGTCTGGCCATTTTTGGAGATTTGTTTAGGATTTCATAACAAGCTCTGTCTCCCTGTAACAGAGAGTGATTTTGGTTCAGCTGGTATACTGATGGCAGATGTCCCTTGTCAAAGTTTTGTTTATCCAGTCATCTGTTGCCTTCCCACTACTATTAGTCCATTATGTTCTGTCTTTTACATGGTTTGTTCACTTATGGTTACCAACTCTCTCTCCACCTGTCTATGTTTGTGTTAGGAGTATTTCTTAGGTGGTCCTGAAAGCTCACGTCATGCGCAGCATTTAGAAAATGCGCTGCAAAGACCACAACACAACAGAAGTGTTTCTAGAAGACACTTAAAAGTGATGCACAAGTCCTGACACACTTGTTGTTGACGCAAATTTTGAGTCACAGCCCTATTAAGTCGGTGCTGCTGGAAAATGAGATAAAAAGTTAGTGTATTTGATTTATTTTAACACTGTGATCGCATGATTCAGATATTAGCATTTTGGCTAATAACGGACTTGTCACTTTTAAGTTTCCTCTGGAAACTTCTGTTGTGTCTATTTGCAGTGCGCTTTTCTTATGTGTTGTGTTGTGATCTTTGCAGTGCATGCGCTGTCAAATTGATGAAGATGTTTTCTTCATTTGCTTGTGTTTTGTCTTTTTGCATGTGCTTTCTTAAGTTGCAGTGGCCACAGTATATTTTGCCAAAGAAAATGCTAACAAACAATTTGACAGATAGGTTCGGGGGTTTTGTTGTTGTTGTTGTTTGGGTGAAAATCTGGCACAGCAACAGCCCTACTTCACAATCACTTATAGAAACCCATGGATTCATCTTTTGCTTCAGTCTTTCTCAGCAGCTAAACAGAAAAGAAAAAGGAGAGTAGCAACTGATGTTAGCAGCTTGTGTGGCTCCAACAGATTTAAGACTTCAAACATGTAGCTGTCAGCAGACACACATCACTGCGGTGTTGCTTTTGCTCTCCCACGCAACAGAGGGGAAACACCAGGGGAGAAAGGAGCTAAGCAGTGTCTCCCTGACGTGGTCATTTCTCTTCACATTTTGCCATTTATGGCCTCCACCCACTCCGTCCATCACCATGACTCTCTGTCTCACACACACTCACACACCTAAGTCATGAAGCCAGAGAGAATGAAGGCCTATTGATGATTGAACAGCTGCTAATCTCAACACATCTGTAACTTTTAACTTGGGTCTTGAACAAGTTCCTCTGACGATAATTTAGAGAATGATAACTACAGCATGGCACGCGAAAGACAACAAGACTCCCAGACATTGTGACAGCATCGTGTTGCTACAAAAGATTTTGAAAGCAAGAAAACAAACAGTGTGCATCTTCTGCGGTTCAACATTAAGAGAGTAGTCCGATGTTTTGAGGAGCACTTTCATATCTATTCGCCACCTTTGCGTAGTCAGAGATAGACACGCCGTGCTGTGTCTGACCAAGCATTGCACTAAGAATGGAATCAGGGACGATCTGTTTGTTTAGTTCCATCAAAAATGAAAACAGCTGCATGTTATGTCTTGCAGAGACACCTCTCTTCTTCTGAAACCATGAATGAACTGGTATCCACCTTGTTGATTAAGAGGCTGAACACACAACACCTGCGATCGTCAAGTCAAAACAATAAACTGACATGTTAAGATGTGTGTTTGAATAATATACACACAGAGTGTGGTAGTATTTTTTTTCTTGTCTTTGTGGCCATTTGGAAATAAGCAGAGTCATGTGATTAATTGTCGGTATCAAAATATTTAGCAGCTTTATTGAGGCTGTAATGAGATCTCTTATCCAATATTTTACTGTGAAGCTCTCTCCGTTATTACAAGGCTGTATTAAAAGCTTGTTTAACCCAGGTTTGGTGAAGCCCTGCAGCCTTTTTGTCTGAAGATTGACTGTTGTTGTTGAACCTCTAAAATGATACACTGCAAAAACTGAAACCTTAGGAAGTGCTTTTGTCTTATTTTCAGTAAAAATGTCTTTTTAGACTGAATATGAACCTCATTCACCAGACCAGTCCAGAAACATGTCTCATTTAAAGATATTTAAAGACAAAAATCAGCTCTGAATTGTTTGTAACAAGTAAAAAAAATCTGCCTGTAGAGTCAGTGAAAGTTTTTTGTATTTAGACATTATTCTAAACTTGACAAGTAAATTTTTCTTACCCCACTAGCAGATTTTTTTACTAGTTGTAGGTAATCCAGACCTTATTTTTGTCTTTTATTATCTTGAAATAAGACACGTTCCTGGAATTGTCTGTTGAATGTGGCTCATATCAAGTATAATAAGACAATTCTTACTATAAATAAGACAAAAAAACTCTTGCTTAGATGTCAGTTTTTGCAGTGTAACTGCATCAGATATCAGCAAATGTCAGAGCTCAACCCACAAATCATGAAAACTCAGTTCACAAGGTCACTTCCTCTTCCTCCTTGACTGTACTTAGGCTGGCGACACTAAATGATTAACACCAGATTTTGGGCCTGATTTGCCTTTCTCAGGGTGAATTTTTCAAGTGTGTGGTGTCAATGCCACTATTTTACTGCTCCTGAGCATGCCTGATCTGGAATCATGAATATAAAACATGTTTAATATTTACAATACCAGTTATAACCGATGTGAGGAGCAGACTGGGATCAACTAGATGTGTCCGCTCACGAGAACTGCAAAGAACGTAAACAAAACTGTTCCCAGAGCCAAGTGGAAATTGAAATGTCATGTCTATGAAATTGTTGCCCTAAAACGGTGTTGTGTGCAGTGTAGTGTTCTCATGGAATGGTGTTTGTGTGTGATCAAAGGATTGTCATGTTAAAATTGGTCAGAAATGTCCTTACATGTGCAGTCTTCCATGACTTTTAAACTGGTCAGGATCTGAAAGTCGTCCTGTGTGTGCAGAGCCTTGGGTAGACATTGTTTGGTAGGTCAGCACCTGAATATCCATCTTTCGATTATCTTTTACTGCATCAATGTTTTGTGCCAGCATGTCCATGTCTTCAGTTGGTTATTAGGTAACAAACAGGATAATGTGAAGTGAGCAAGTGAATCCCTGCAGGGTGAGACAAGCCTCCTTTGTTCCTGGGCAAAGTCATGCTCACCCTGTCGGGATTCTAATTTGCATAACCACTTTCTCACTATACATTATCCCTTATGATATGCACAACAATCCAAGACTAGTTTTACAGCACTAAGAGAGCGAGGCTTCTTATAGCAATTACTCACATTTGCTTGTATAATACACTTCATACTTTCAAAAATGAGTCTGAAAGTCCTGTTGCCCTTTCTACAGTATCCACATTTCAGCTCTTTTCCCTCCTGAACCTCTGCTCTACAGGGACTCCCTCCAAACTGTATACTCGGCACATCACGTCTGTTTTTCCCACAGTGTGCCCAGCTGGTTTTTGTGTCATTTTTAACCTGAGAAATGAATCAGGGTGGTGGTGCTGTGGTTTAGGAGAGATTACAGACCTCTGAGCTCCAAACCAAGGGAGGAGACCTGCCGCACCACAGGCTATAGAAAGACTGCAAACCACAGGCCTGTCATCAAGATACAAACGGTGGACTGGTGCACCGCTTTTGAGGGAAACTAGTGGGGTGAAATAGTTCCAGTGTCCTACTTATATACAGAGAAATGTGTATTTTAGTCACCTTACTGTATAAGTTTAAAAAAAAGTCATGAACTAAACCTCAAAACTGCTCTAACTTTTTTGGTGAGGGGGTCTGTGTTGGATAGCCATCATACTATTTGACTTTGATCATTAAAATGAACATTAGTAAGGACTGGAGATTAAACCCATTACAAATAACTGTATGACAGCCTTATCTTAAATACATGAACAGCGTCTGGATGTTTGTTTTTGTACTTAATTTCGAAATAGTTTTTCTTGTTCTGTTTCATATCATATTTAAGTTGTTTTTTTTTTTCTTTTTAAATTCACAGCTGTCTTCATTTTTGCTCGTCTCGCCCCCACAAGCTTCTTCAAGCACCCTTGGGATCTCCCTGGACCCTGGTTTGGCAAGCACCAGTGTAGGACGTGCTGGCTATTATGCAACACTCTGAGCTGCTCGTGAATGCCAATTACGTCCTCGAGAGCCAACACGAGAAGAGTGACGTAGATGATGCAGCAAAGTACAATAAAACAGCATGTTTGGGAAACTGTTTTTAGAGCTCGCATTAACATGCACTTTTAATGAAATAAAGCAGACTGCAAAGATTAATGTGACTAATAAACTAAAAGAATACCAAAGTAACTGTGACAGGAATATGAAAACATTGAATCTCAAGCAGAATACTGACCATCTGAAATGTGAAGATCTTCCCAAAATATCACTTAGTAATATTTATGACAGAGAGACAGCTTAATTTAATAAAATCACAGTTTCATCGTATTCGCTCTTGTGCTTTATTCTGTTTGTAAAAACAGATCTTAACCTGGCCTGACCATGTGTTTCATCATTTCACTCCTTAGTGCTGCAGTGCTGTCTCAAAGAGGATGTACACCTCTCACGAAAACTCACCAACAGCCGCTGAATGTAGTGATAATCTCCTGGTGAGCCAACGCTGATCACGGAGAGAGGAAATAGGTTAAAGTTGCCAGATCCGCGAAACCAAAATGATCCGCCTGACCTTCCCAGGTATGGACGCAGCGCTCCGCTGGACACAGCCTTGAGCTGAACGGACGGACGCGCGGAGGATGGAGAGACTCCGTCTGAACGGAGGCTGCAGCTGTGACTTGGATGAATGAATCCCTGAAACGGAGGGTCAGCAGAAATATACAGAGCGGAGCAGCAGGAGCTCTCGACACTCTGCTGCCTCTGAACGGGCTACTGCTGCATGCCACTACATTTCCTCTCTGAAGTAGGGCAGCGCCCTCTAGTGGCGGGAGATAGTAACGCATGCTCATGGCTTTAACCATGTGAGACCCAGTTATGATGAAACACGCAAATACTTTATTTTAAAACACTCTTTAATTATGGAAGGCATTTTATGACCCCCCCAATTAGTGACCAGGGCCGCAAGAGCCCCCAATTAGGTGCATCCCAAGGACCTCAGAGACCACCGTGTGCAGCGTAGGTCCATCGGAGCAGGAGGATGGGGCGGATGGGATCAGGAGGATCCCAACAAAGTGCCAGGGCCCACGCACAGAGGGACCAGGTGCAAGGACTCAGCCACCAGCACCACCCACCACACCCATCCGCCCACCCCCACTTCACCCCCAGAACCCCCAGGAGAAGCGCCCTGAGCCCATGGGCCTAGCCCCAGGCAGCCAAGCACAATTCCCATAGGGCAGGGGAAGATTCCATACCAGGCGGAGAAAACCGGAGCATAGAGGAGGATGGGTCCGATCTGAGGAAAGGGGGCCAGGGCACTGTACCGTAGGATAGGCTTAGGGCACACTAGTCCAGAGGAGGGCACACAGTCTGGCTATAAGGGGGCCAGGCCCACAGGCAGGACCCCCCCCCCAGGATCTATCTATCTATCTATCTATCTATCTATCTATCTATCTATCTATCTATCTATCTATCTATCTATCTATCTATCTATCTATCTATCTATCTATCTATCTATCTATCTATCTATCTGTGTGTGTGTGTGTGTGTGAGGTGGATTTCTGAGCCTATGTATGTGATGTTTATCATTGGTTAAGACAGTCAAAGGGCAACAGATTGTATTCTGAGTAGTAGACAATCATTTCAGTTTATGTGATACCCATTAGTTTTGAAAACCTTTTGTGGTTGTCTCTGGTTTTGTAGAGCACTTTGGGACAGGTGGTGTGGTAGTTCTTGTTAACAGCAAGCTGTAAACAAGAAGGTAGTTTTCTCAAGACAGAGCAGCTGAACAGACCACCACAGATGTGGGCTGTGGGATTTCAGATGAACACTTCGGTTTCACTATTGCAAGACTGTTGCAAACCCAGTTTCCTCTCACTTAGAGGCCAGAGTGACTCAAGAAGAGTTTAATTGTAGAAAAAATCTTTTAAGTAACACTAAATGGTAAATGGACAAGTACTTATATAGCGCTTTTCGAGTCTTACCGACCACTCAAAGCGCTTTACACTGCTAGCCTCATTCACCCAATCACACCACATTCACACACTGATGGCCGGCTGAAACTAATGCAGAAGCCATCAGCTATATCTAACACATTCACACGACATTCATACACCACCAAACAACAGTGGGAGCAACTTGGGGTTCAGTGTCTTGCTCAGGGACACTTTGGCATGTGACTGCAGCAGCTGGAATCAATCCCCCCACTTCTGATTGTGGGGCGACAACTCTACCACTGAGCCACAGCCGCCCCTGGAGAAAAGAGAAACGTAGCTTCAAAACAATGTATTCTGAACAGGGCTTCCATTCACTTCTGTGTGCTTCTAACAAAACGTGCTATATATCAGGTTCAGAGGTGTGTATAAATGTTTACTGCACTTAAGATCAACTTCTTTGAATTTCTTCTGGTTTGTAATAGTTGTATCATTAACAGCAACATTTATCATTTCTGGTTTAACATAAAAACTCAGTCACTGTGGAAAAAGTGAACAGAAATCATTGCAGGACTGGAAACAAGCCACCCATACCACACAGAGAACACACTACCTGAAAGCATTTCAATGGAGTGTTGCTGAGCAGCGCTGACACACTGATGCACAAGTGTGTTGTGCTCGCAGGCACATCAGGTACTGCTGTGAAGGGTCGATGGAGAAGTTTAAACCAGGCGTTAGACTTTAGTACTTCAAATTTTTGATCTTTGTTTCTTCAAAACTAATGAGTTTTAAATGACACTTTGCTCTACTGCAGAGCTCCACTGCAGTCGTGCTGTGCCTCTGCTGTGAGGAGAAGCGCAGAAGGTTGAAGCGCACCCAGCGAAAACCGAAAAGCTGACTGATGTTGACAGATGTGACCAATAACATCACGCATCACACTGTGCAGAGGTGGTAACTCATTGCTCAAACATTTATTGTCCTCAGGAGATTGTGCTCTCCTGCAGCGCTCAAACAGCGTTGTGCGTAAAAGCGCACCGCACCTTTGCCATCTGAAGTTTAGAAGGAGGAAATAAAAACCACCACCCTTCTCCCACACACTTCCCCTTCGTGTCGCGTTCACATGTAGGCCTACCACATTGCGTGACCTCTGAGTGTGAAGTGCAAGTGAGTTGTTAAACAGAAATCTGAACTTTTAAACATTTGTTTGATCCAACTCAGCCCCTTTGAGTCATAGCAAAAATTGCATAATTATTTATTTGTTTGTTTGTTTGTTTGTTTGTTTGTTTGTTTGTTTATGGGGGGTTAAGAGTCGGCTATTTATAAAAATATTAAACTAACATCAAGAAAATGGAAACAGCACAAAAAAAGAGTTTGAGGATTTGTTCACCCTCTGTGCGCACAAAACTGTATCCACTTCACCCACTGTGAGCAGAAAAGACCAGTGTACATGTGACAGTCTTTACTGAGACTGTTATAAACTACTGAAAACTAAACACTGTAATCTGAAAAACTAACAAAGAGAAACAATTACCTTGAACCAAACACTGACTGTATTTCTTGTTTAAGAAATGCTTCAAACTTCACTCGTACGTTTCTTTTCTGTTATTTAGTTAACGGTCTTTGATGGTCCTGGTGCAGCAGACAAGGGGACATCTTGAGTGGTCGTCATCACCGAAGATGATAAATACGGACAAGGTTGGAAACAATTAATATGTTTAAATGGTTTCAAGGAAACTTTTATCACTTCAAGAGCTTCTAAAAGAATCAATTAATATTATCTTTAATCTTCAGTATGTTTCATAAGATGTGTTTGTTGCAGCGCTCAGCCTCTTTTTCAAGAATATATGTCACACACCTGAAGTCTCCCTCAGATCAAGTCTCTCATGAGACTTTTAGATTACTTAGAATAAAAAAAAATCCTGAAAAATCAGAATTAAAACTTATCTTTGTTTTTAAATTCTGTTTTTTTTTTTTCCAGTAAGTCTTGTCTTCCTCGTTTTCTTCTTCTTTGTTGGATGAGTAAAGCTGCCTTTTAACCTCTTTTCATTACTTACTTGAGATCTAATTTGAGGTAAATAATTCTTCTGATGAGTCCAGATTGATTCATTAAGAATCACAGTTCCTAAAAGTTCCCTCTAAGTTTCCACCATGTGGGACACAGCACCAAGAAATTCAGACAGGTAGACAATTCTCCAAAAACACTGACCTGTGTGAGACCACCATCATAAGGAGTAATAAACTATTCTGTGAAGTAATTATCACAGTCATCATCAGGTCCACCCTCTCAAGAACTGGAGTCCACATATTCAGAGGAGGAGAGTTGGAGCCCACAGGAGGTGATATCACCCCAGGTGGAGCATCCACAGGCAGGTCACAGTTTTAGAGCCCTAATTGAGAAATTACTACGCTTCGCGCTGTGGACCAGCGTGGGTGGCTCCCTCATGTTTGGCTCACCAAAGGGTTCAGTCATCAGGTGAACACACAAAAGAAGGCTTTGGTCTGAACCAAGGGGTGGTCCTTTGATTCTGTGAGCAGGTCATTGTAGAGCCTGAAAATGGAGCAACACAAGGCCTCAGTCTTCAAACTGCTCAAGTTTGTGGCAATCGTTCAGAGAACTGGTCCTGGCCTTGGCAGCTCAACTAGAAGGAGAACAAAGAAAAAGGAGAACACTTCTCACATCAGTTTTCATATGACTAGACCGAGCTCAACTTGTATGTAATCGTCAAGTTAGCTGCACACATGACAGTGATGACAGTCAGTGCTACAAGTATCTGTATTGGCTGGAAAGTCTCAAAACTCAGCAAACACTGTTGTTGTTGCTCTGACGGATTTGCGAGGTGACATCTATAATTAAAAACTCTATAAAATAACTCTTAAACTGATTAACCTTTCCAGCCTGAGCTTACTTACATCCTCACCTTATTACTTCTGGTTTCGGGTGGCTGTTACTTCTAGAGATGGATCAGCGGATTTATTAAATTATAGCTGGATGAAATCTGCTCACTAAATCGCGGCATGGCTGCTCGGATTCTGTGGTTAAGCATCAACTGTCAAATCTTTGTCTGAAAACAGGGTAAAAGTGGGTCAAATGCTGCACAGTGAACACATCATTGATGCTCACATCATAAATGTGATGATGTTTCCGGTTTCACTTGAAGTAAAGCGCGCCCTCCCACTTTCTTCCCAGCAAGGGCGCGGTGCGCTTTTACGCACAGCTCTAGTGGAGCTCTGCAGGAGAGCACAATCTCCTGAGGACAATAAATGTTCGAGCAATGAGTTACCACCTCTGCTCAATGATGGTCCTGCTGCCTGGTCTGTTTCTCTTTCTCTGGAGTGAAGCGGGTCTGTGTCTGGAGGAGGACGGAGGAGAGTTTCACTTCAAGGGAGACATCCGTCACTACTCCGTGACTAATGACACGGTGTACATCGCTACTGAGGAGAAGCTGTACCAGCTGAGCCATGACCTGACTTTAGTCCAGAGTCTGACCCAGAGAGGAGTCTTGAAAGATCCACATTCGATTGAGCCACAGTTTACCCGGGTATCTGAGACGGAGAAGTGGAACGCGACCTTCAGTGTCAACCTGTTGTTACCGCTTGTTGCCACTGAAAATCTGATAACATGCGGTGTGTTTGATGGCGGGTGTGGTTACTGTGAACTGCTGGACATGAGAAACATTTCCAATGTGCTGTACGTGGAACACGTCCAGGTGGGGTCCCTGTGGCGCAGCAGCGCGTCCGTGAGCGTTCTAGTGCAGGTGGAGACTCGGTCCCGGACAGAGACTTACATTCTGGCCGCTGTTCAGCAAAATGGAATCATACCCACACAGTCCAGCTGTCCCTCTGTGTCGCGTGCAGTAATGCTGCACAACACCAATAACAAACAGACAGGAGGGATATTTTCCATTAACAGTGAGGACATAAACCCGGAGATCAGACGTGAAGGCGATGTGGACTTCGTGGATGGATTTCAGATCAACTCCATCATTTATCTTTTCTCCAACCTCCCCTCAGGAGACAAAAGCAACAAAGTCCGTCTCCTTTGGCTCGAAGGTAAAGGAGGAAAACTTCAGACTCTGAAGTCTCTGCGGGGCGCGACCCTCAGTGTCCCTGATGGAGGTGGAGACCACAGACTGATCGCCTCCTCGGTGATCCCGGGCGGACCGCCGGTGCTGTGGAGCGGCGTGTTCAGTGTGGAAGGAGGACAAACCAACACCGAGCTGATGCTGTTTGACATCAGTCCTGATCTCAGCATAGCTGCTGATGAGGATCCAGACTTCTGTTCAGACTGCAATGAGAAAAGTCTGGTGAGTCGCAAAACTGTTTTGTTTCTTCGTGTGTCGCCGCCACCTGTTTCCATCAATGGTCAATAAATTTCATAAACACTGTAGAAATTACCTTTGGTAGACAAACAAATGGTAAAATGGTCTCACACGGAAGGAATTTTGAAATTTAAGCTTTTAAATAATCATTTAACTTACATTAGAAAAGTTAATATCTACTTCTACTTTATTTCCAGCCTGTATATACATTATCTAATTTAAATTGAACACTTGAACAGGTCTTCAGCAAATAAATGTCGATTTTTTTTCCTCAGTCACCTTCCCTTAAAGCTCTATTAAAGTTGACAAACAGTTGGAAATAATTGAGGCAAATGGAAAGGTCATCAGCCTAATTTTTTTTTTATATGAGACAGCATCTCTCTTCACTCAGCTGGATCAGCTATACACATACACTGTTAGTGTGTGTGTGTGTGTGTGTGTGTGTGTGTGTGTGTGTGTGTGTGTGTGTGTGTGTGTGTGTGTGTGTGTAATGGAACCATCTTTATGGAATCAATAACACTCGTCTTAATGTCTGAGGATTTTGATAACAGCTTTTAGCTGTGTCATAGTGCTCGTCTTTGCCATGAGTTGCTCTTGCTCGTTTATCTTCTTTGTGTTGTTGTCTGTCTTTGACTTCCTGTTTGTCTTTTTACCTTGTGTTTCATGTCTAGTTGTGAGTTATCCCCATGAATGTCTTGTTTTCTTGGGGATCTTCTCCGGTAAATTCTAAAGTGTGTCCTGTTTTGTCTGGTTTAGTTTTACTTCCTGTCATTTGTGTTTTCCTCTAGTTTGATCGCCTCCTCATTAGTTTCATCTGTGCCTGGTTGTCTCACCTGTTTTGTTTTATTTAACCCAGTGTGTGTGTGTGTGTGTGTGTGTGTGTGTGTGTGTGTGTGTGTGTGTGTATGTGTTTTCATCTATGTGTTTGTGTCAATCTTTATTTATATAGCGCCGATTCATAACAAACGTTATCTCAAGACGCTTTCCAAAAGCGTTAACAGGTCTAGACCTGTTAATGATAATTACATTTTATTAACAGAAACCCAACATCAAGACAAGATAAGAAGTCTTATCTCATCTTAACCCACCATGAGTACAGACCTTTGCAATATTAAGCAAGTTACAATGGAGAGGAAAAACTTCCCTTTAACGGGCAGAAACCTCGGACAGAACCAGACTCATGTTAGACAGACATCTCGATAAGATAAGATGAGATGAGATGAGATAAGATAAGATGAGATGAGATAAGATAAGATAAGATAAGATGAGATGAGATGAGATAAGGAAATGTGTTTATTTCAAGCTTGAAAAGAAAAAAAGAATAAAGTTCAAATGTCGTTAAATGTTTCAGCTCTCACTTGTCCCTGTGTAGATATGGTGCTTCATGTATTCTAGAGTAAATGGAGGCTACTTTCTGATTACTAATCTGATGATCTGTTTCTTTTGTTTCTCAGCCAAAGACACTGAAGCCTAAGAAGGTGATCTTCAGGCAGAGCTCCATGACCTCTGTACTGGCAGTGAGACAGAGGGCCTGGATTGTTTTCTTCATTGGGACAGGAGACGGACAGCTCATCAAGGTGAGTGTGAAAAGTTATTCTGCTTTGAAAGCAAAGCCTTGAAGACATTTACATACTGGAGGAAGAAATGCAGCTGAAAACCAGACGTCATCCATCTCTTCCTGATGTGGAGTTTTGAAGCCTTTTGTCATCATGTTGGACTCAACCTAACTTCCGAATAGCTAGTATGAGGTGAAGGGGTGGAGCTCAGGCAGGTTTTGAGACTCCTCGCTAACATCTTCAGGTCAGTTAGTCAGCTGTGCCTCTAATATGCAAAAGCACTTAATGGACAACAGAGTGTATTCAGCTCAGAAGACATTCATTATTTGCCTTTTAGACATTTGGCATGCTGTTGTAAAATTACATGGGAGTGAATGGAGCCCTGTTAGAATCACACGTTTATGAGGCTACATTTATCTTTTCTTCTTCAAAACTGGACCACGTGTGGAGTTTCCTGTATTAGATGCTTTGACCACAGACTTGCTGCACGCATCTTTAGAAGTGTCACAGCAAACAGCTGTGGTTGCTAGAACTTCCCTCTAGCAGCAGAGCAGCTTAAGACCCTGAAAACTTTGCAAAACTGTTTCAGCTTTCAGTGGACAAGAACTACCACACCACCTGTCCCAAAGTGCTCTACAAAACCAGCGACGACCACAAAGTGTTTTCAAAATTGCATCTGGATCAGGTGGATCTTAAACATGTGTACGTGCCATTTCAAAACCAGGTGGGTGTTTTAGCATATCTGATACGTATGTATGCTGTGTTCAAGGTGCTGCTACGTTGCTGTTTTCTTTTGTTTTCTCAGATAAATCGTGTTCCTGTGTCAAAATGCAGCACACACAAATCTGTGCAGGACTGTTGGTCTGCTCAGGATCCGTACTGTGTGTGGTGCGGCTCCAAGAGAAGGTCAGGAACAACATCTGCAGTGAACATCATCACAGATTTTGAAACTTGATCATCACTTTGTTGTGCTCTTCCCAGCTGTACATTTGAAGACGACTGCAAAGACTCAGACTGGTTTTCCATTCCTGATGATTCTCAGCAGAAAATGGTTTCCTATAAAGTTTCACAGGACCAGACTGGACAGGTACAGACCATGAACACGTTTGTGACTATGATGGGTCGTGACTCTCAGATATCAAATCTTTTGTAATCTTACATCTGGAAATTTTTCAGATCACACTCAACGTCCAGATGCATGTGACTGCAGGCAGAGACGCGCGGTCTAACTTCGCCTGTCAGTTCTCTTCGAGTTCCAGTAAACCTTTTAAAAAGGAAAACCCTCCTCCACGGTTCCCACATTGTACCTCCATCCTTAAAGAAAGCACACTTTCAGCTGAAGGTTCATTTTTAAATTGTGTTAAATTCTGTTATCATATGAATGCCATCAAGAAAAGATCTGCCAGTAGACAAATCAATGTTACATATCATAAAAGAGCGAACATTAAGATACTGATTTGTACTCTCAGGACTGCCTGTTGCTGTTAAGATCAGACTTGGGACAACACAGTTGATTGAAAGACTGAATTTACTGAACTGCACTGACATCAGAGGAGAACCAACATCCCTCCTGTAAGTCCACCACCATTTCTACTAATGCAAGTTTATAACAAAATTTAATCCCATATTTGTTTTTGACAACCCAACAACCTGATAAGTAGCATTCGTGCTAAAACTTAACAATAATACACAATTTTCTTTTATCGTCAGGTGTCAGAGGTGTATCAAGGCTGGATGTGGCTGGACCACAAATGGCTGCTCTTGGGCAAATGAAGGAGTGGGGAATGTAATCATTCATGTTTTCATTCACTGATAGAACAACAGCTTCCTGGACTTCATGTTGAATATGAAAGCTGGAGTGCGAGCATCTGGTTGCCGGCCTTCAAATGCTAATTGCACTTCTCTCTGTCCTGCTTTGACTGATCAGCACATGTTAAACAAAGTTGATCTGAACGTGTTGATCTATTTCTGTCATTTATTCCTCCTCCAGGACAGTGTCTGCCAAAAGTTGGACTCATGGATGAACTTCTCTGTGAGTCTTGTGCTTTGATGCCATCCCCAACCCTTTCTTTGTTTTTGGCCTCACTGACACCAGTGACGTTTTAGTACAGCAGAAGCTAACAGATGAAATAGTAATTTAATAGTTATCATGTGTTTGTTTAATCCCCAGAGACCAGAGATCTCCTCCATCACTCCCAGTGTTGTGTCTTTCTATGGCAGGAACCATGCAGTGCTGTCTGGTAGAAACCTCGGTTCTGTAACCAGAGTGAGGATCCAGGCAGAGCAGGACTGTGCACCTCAAGAGTGAGTTACTTTATGAGAGTATGTTGACTTTTTTGATAAAATACATGTTAAATAATGAAATATGTAAAGAATTAGTTAATACTTTTGGCAAAAATGGTCCTGACTAAACCATCTGCTCGTGAAGAAGCAGAGTAAGATCCTGTCCTGCAATCCAGGCAACATTAATGTTTAACTGTTGGATGCAAAATATGTAACTACTGTTTATATCCTTTGGTAAAATAAGATATAAAGGAAACATGAACATTTTAGTAGCCATCAGTCTTGCCGGATATTTTTATTGCAAATTTACATGTTGTGACTTTGACATAATTGCAAATTTCTGCAATGTTGTTATCAAGTTAGCTTTTTATACGTAGCATAAGTAATCAATTGAAGCAGGTTTAAACAGTTATCTATGGGTTTTAGCAGTACTCTTGCAATAAATCACTTTATCTGATTCAGATGGGAGCAGATGAGTCTCCAAACTGTATTATACAGATGAAGGATTCTCATTAGTTGGATGTATGAAGCTTTAAACACGGGTTTGTTTTGTTTTTTAAGCTAAAATGATTGTTTCATGATTTTGGGATGGATGTTGCTGCTAAGCTTTGGACTGTGATTTCTTTGATACGCTCTTTTCTGCACACTCTCATTCTGTGCACTCTGTTCAGGTCTCCTGTTTGGAACAACAATGGTGAATATCTGACGTTTCACATCCCCAGAGCAGAAAACAAAGGTGTGGTCAAAGTCTGTGTTCTCCTCTCTGATGGGAGATGCTACGGAAGTGCTAACATCGTCTACCGCTCTACACCATCCTGCACCAATGTTTCACCCAACAGCTCCTGGATCAGGTCAGACTGTTTAACAAATTAGAAACACAAAGACATAAAGGCTTCTCTGAGGGTGAGGAATCAGTGAATAAATGTCACAGTATCAATAATAGAAGAAGTGAGAAAGAAACCTGTGTTTGTAAAGCATGGGGGCAGTGATCAAAAGGGGAAGTTTTGGTCCTTGTTGGATTGATTACTGATCTGTGTCCTGTAGCGGGAAAAGGAGGCTCAAAATCTCAGGGTCCTTGCTGGAGTTTGTGGAGGCCATCAAACACAGCACTGCCCAGCAGGAGGTCAGACTGCCAGAGAATTTCAACTATCAGGTGAGTCTGCAGACACAAGTACATGAATAATATTTCATCATTGACACATTATAGTTACATGACAAGTCATCAGAACGAGGGGTCAGTTTACTTCAGCCTCTTCTAGGTGAGTGTGACCTTCAACCTTTGAGCTCTACCCATCAGAAAATAGTCAGAAATTCTACATTTTTGACCCCTTTAACAAAATGCCAAAAAAAGAAATATTGCTACATCATTTTGTTTATGATGTATTTTTGGTAAATATTTGATAAATTGGGCAGTTTTGGAAACTTTTTTAGTAAAGTTTTTTTTTTTCAATAAAAAATACTACTTCAAATACTTGTTTTTAAAAATGAGTAAAAATTTAGATGTTATTCTAAATAACTTCTGAAAAAATAGCGATGATTTTCCTGGAAAAAAAGTGTGTGGAAAATTTCCTGAGAGCAGCCTTTTTAAAAGGGGCCAAAATAACCCCCTTGATGATCTTCAAGAGGGTAGAATCATAGGGTAGAATACATTTTAAACAGGTTTTTAATGAACATATTAATTATGTTTATGAGATAGAGGTTTCTGAAATATGATACATTTGGCATTAAAGGGTTAATATTTGACCAGCTCTTGTTCTCTGTGTTCTTATGTTTGTATTTTTTCCTTGCGGTTCAGTCAGGAGCAGTCTCATCAAATAAATCATTTGCATGCAATAAGTTATATTTGCCGCGGTGGCTGTGCTCTGTAAACTACCTGCACATCCAAGGGATCTGATAGAATTTAAAGTCTAAGGCGGGGAGTGCATATCTCCTCTCTTTCATATGCACACATGGAAAGCCAAGGGAGGGAGAGCAGCAGCAAAGAGACTGGGATACAGCAGGCATCAGTGACAATACATACATACTACAACACTGATAAAATCAGACACAGCATAAAAGAAGCAGCTTCAGGTTAAAGTGGGTTGCAAAGGTTTCCATCAAATACTACGTCCATATCATCATTATTTGTAATCAGCTGATGGCAGCTGGCGTTAAGAGCAGCTGATGGGCCGAGCTGACTCCTTGGCCTGCCTGAGCTAACACCATGCTCAGCTTGTTTTGAATATGCTTCATGGATAAACTTTGACTTGAACTGAATGTTTTTGCAGGCTCTACAGAATCTCACCTATGACTCACCTGCAGCTGAAAATGCTCATGGGACTTTTTCCAGCACTTTGTCACTGAAAGTAGCCAATGAGAGCTTGTCCTGTTCAACAATAAGCTACTATCCAGACCCTGAGTTTACAAGCTTCACATCCACAAAGAGAGGGGACAATGTTCTCATCACCATACAGGTAACACTGATTTCCCAGCACGCGTGTGTAAAAAAAGTAAAGATGTACAGCTGAAAGAGCAGATTTTATTTCTCTTCTTACTTCAGAAAAGGGCAGATGAACTAGGACTGACCACTGAAGAGCTGTCAGTGTCGGGTATTCATAAAGACAAAAAATACCCCTGCATCCTGGCGAAGAAAGGATCGAGTGATGAGACTGAATTTTTCACCTGTGAGATTCGAAAAACAGACATCACCCAATTTCAGGAGTTAGAGGTACATCTTACAGCCACACAGCACCAAACTATTTAATTCTTTCATTAAAGGGACTGTGAGGACTTTCTAAATGATCTTGAAAAAGTCTGACTTCTAGATATATTTCTAACCATAATCTACAATTTAGAAGAGATTATCAGCACCAATATAGGTTATTTGTAAATACTATTTCTAAGCTTCAACAGGTGCTCAAATCTTCTTTATTTGGAAACAAATACAATTAAACAATTATTATTTGCTACATACCTTTTTGAAAAACCCTGCACACAAACACACACAACCACACGCGCTCCTGGCTTCAATTAGAAAGCTGGTGTGTGACGACACACCCAAACTTCATACCAGTTCCGGGGCGTGCCTGCTTAACCACGGAGCACGAATACACACACACACACACCAAAAAAAAATAAAAATGGCCAAATTGCCGGTGGCCAGTTACACAGGCTAAAGGCTAAAACACGGGCTAAACTGTTTGTGATAATGTTCATTCCAACCCACATGCAGCAGTTATACCGCAGTGATCTGATCAAACCAAAAATAGACAACTACTAAACTACATTACAAACTAGGACTGGGTGTTATGGCCTAAAATAAAATCCCTGATTTTTTCCCACAACACTCAATTTAAGATTTCAATTGATTTTTTTCCCCTCTCAAAAACACAAAACACTCCCAGTGATCCAAAAATTACATGAATCAAGTTTTGCCTCTGTGTTGTCAAAATATTCTCCCAAACCAAACTAAACTTCCCTCTTAAAGTTAAAGTTGTGTGTCAAAAAACGTTGATTATGTAGTTCAAACGTAGGCAGGTTTGATATGAACACTCAAGGCTGAGTATTTTCACAGTGTATTAACGTGAAACTCTACAAGTCTTTAAAAGTGCCTACCATCATGAAAACTCTACATTTTTTTCGAACATTGCAACAACTTGCAATTGGACTAAGGCAAAAAAAAAAAATTCAAATCTTCTGCAGAAAATAATTTGAATTAATCATTTTAATCGATATATTGCCCAAGCCTAGTACAAACTGACAATGTTTACTTGTCACGTTTCAAACAACAGCGCTGCACAACTGTTGACCTTACCTGATCATGTTGTATCCGGCAAAAAAATTGTATTGAACAAAGAAAGGTTATGTTAAAAATAAGATATGATCCTCATTTAATTCCAAAACAAACACACGCCTTGTTAAGAGTCATGTCATCATGACAGTGTGCGCGTGATTCCAGCCAAAAGATGTCGCTGTGATCCTCTTCAAATGGATAGTCCTCACAGACCCTTTAACTGATTTTTTTTATCTGTAAGATTCAAAACATGTGTTGATACATTTTAGGCGTTAATGGTGAAACTCTGTGCCACAAGATACAACTCTTACAAACAAAAAGGTCATTGTTAATAAATCTAGTGTGATCTAAGTGAAACCTGAGAAGAATATTGATTGTCTTTAAATTTCTTTTAAACACAGTCTGGTTATTTCTTTCCTACAGATACAGTATGGAGACAAAACAGTTTACCTTAAACAGCCGGTACCTTTGATTTTTGGGGTGCTGCTACACCTTCTGCCTGTTCCTTTTATTATTGCAGGTGAGTAATTGCAGTGTAACCGGGTGATTTCACTATAAGAAAAGGTCCAACTTTAACAGGAGTGGTTTTCATGCTGGTGTGCTTGTTTTGTCTTTTAGCTGTAGTGATGGTGATCTATTTTTGGCGCCGACATAGGAAACGTACTTCAAAGATGAACGAGGTTTTTGAAGAGCAGGAGCTTTGACAAGGTCACTGTCATATTTTCTCAGTGCTTCAACAGAATAATACTTTATACAGTTGTGTTCAAAATAATAGTAGTATCTTTAAAAACTGAGTAAAGCTCAAAATCCTTATAGTAGCTTTTGTTTCCATTGAGTACACAGCACATTTTATTCCAAATCAAAACATGAAGACAAATGTATCAAATTTATTGTTACTTTAAAGTAGTGGTCCCCAAACTACGGCCTGCGGGCCGGATGCGGCCTGCGTCCGCATTTGGCTTGGCCCCCTGAACAATACCAGAGACACATTTTGATTTTTTTTTCAGTCTGGCCACGGCACACAATCAAGGCTAATACACACATAGAACGTGACATTGTATTTCATTAATAATGTTATTATTTATTTCTTCACTTTTTTCAGTGCTTTTTTCTGTAAAGATTCAGGAAAGGGTTAATATTTGGTTATGTGTGGCTTCCTGGAAAACAATAATTGTTTATGTTTAGGCACCCCTGTGATCATCACACTTTTTCTGTTACAAACTGACCCCGGCCCCCCATCAGAGAAGGGAAAAGTTATGTGGCCCTCACAGGAAAAAGTTTGGAGACCCCTGCTTTAAAGACAGTGAAGAAATTAAATATTTGGCTATTTAAAATAAAATGGTCTGTCTTTTTTGTGAACACAGACAGTACAAACTCAGACATTTACTTTATAAACTAAGCAATGCTTGAAGCTTTCACTTTTGGCCTATCATGCTGCTTGCACCACCATGCTTCACTGTCTTCGCAGCGAGCTCTGGTGTACTGGGGTCGTCTTTGATCCCTGAACCTAAAAATAGCAATTTTGCTTTCATCTGTCCACATAGTGTTACACATACATCATTTTTGTAACAATGGGACTTTGCAAAGGCTTTTTGACAATAGCTTGGCTTCACATAGGTGTTTGTTACAGTACCCATAGGTAACTTTAGACCTTTGATCTCCTGGAGCTGCTCATTGGCTGTCTTCTTGAGTCTTTGCCATGCTGGTTATTCTTTGATCCATTTGAATGGCAGTTTTCAGAATTTCTTCCACATTTTTCTGGTTTTTGTTGCCACTTTTAAGACATTTTAGATAACTTTCTGCACTTCTTTTTGTATTTTCCCCTCACCAATCAACTTTTTAATCCAAGTATGCTGTTCTCCTGAAAAATGTCTAGAAAACCACACCTTGATTTCAGAGAGAAATACACAACAACCAGCTTGTACTTGCTGCCTTTTTGCTTAAACCCTCTATGGTACGATGTTGCCTCAAGGCAAAATATCCATTTTTGGCCTTTTACACTCAAACAATACATCACAGTTGTCCTGTGGTGCTTTAAAAAAAATTACAAGACCTTAAAGAACCAATAGAAGCGTTAGTTTTGCCATATGACCCTCTGGAGGTTATGCAGAATCTCTTTTTTGCAGACTGTTTTGCAAGGACCAACTTGGCCAAAACTGTCTAAAAGTTTTTCTTACTTGGTCTTTCTCATTCTGTATTTTTTAACACACCCCTTTCAATTAATGATTCAGTTGTGCAGAATCAGCAGCTTTCATGTCATGCCTGTTGGGTCTGTTGGTTTTCTATTACCCTAATGCACCCACTAATAAATTATTTACCATGTAGAAATATAGTTCCTGCCAAAAACAGTGATTGATCTGGTTTGCGATGTTGCACCGATATTATTTTAAACACAACTGTACAATGATAATGTTTAATATTTTAAGTGTTTTCTAGAGATCAACACCTCCTTAAAAAGGTAACAATGATCATGTAACATCTTTGGTTTGAAGGACTCACTGGTGTATCCTTGCTTTGAGCTCCTCAAGAAGCCTCCTCTCTCCTCCTCTTCTCCAGGTACCTCTGGGAGAAATGCCAAAAGGATGTGCAATAGATGGAATAAGGAGCATGTTTAGTGTTGTGTACCTGATGCATGATCTTGTCAACTTGCTCTGGATCCTCTCAGCACTTTCATTTTTTTTTTTTTTTTTAAGTGTGCTTACCAAACCTTTGTACCGAGCAGTGTTGTATCAGAATATTTTTGCCTGAACAGCTCAACTTCTGATAAATCATCATGTTTACAATAAAAGATCGCAATGATTGCACAAATGAAAATTGGTGTAGTACAATGATGTATACATGAACTATGTCATGCCCCAGAATAACAGTTATTTAAAGCTGCAAGAGAACCCCGGCCCCATGCGCCCATCAGGTCATATTGGGGCTGTACCCTCAGCAAAAAAAAAAAAAAAAAAAGCCATTATGTAGACAAGATCTGGCCCCTGCAGGAAGCATACATGGGTAATTTAATCATAAAGTAGGTAGCAGGACTGTTTTTGACCATAAAGTATGCCTGTGACTTTGAAATATAGTGTTATTACCTGGTATAGTAATCTGGCTCTTGTCAATAAAAAAAAACAGACTTGGTAGCCTGGTTAAAAGGTGAGCAATACGTTTTTTAAAATATATTTTACATGATTGTAAAATTAAAGTTTTGAATTATTTACGACTGTACATTCATAAGATGATGGTGTTATTTATTTGAATAATGTATTTTAAAGTTTGTCACTCTAAAAGTTCGCCATTTGCAGTGTATTATCTCTTAACGAGCTGAACGAGCAGCCCAATCCGAGCAGAACTGATGGATCGAGAAGCGACTGATCGATAACGATGGGTCAAAGCTCTGACTGTGATGTTGAATGTAATTGAAATGTAATGTTATACTTGAAAATAACAACAACAACAACAACAACAACAACAACAACAACAACAACAATAATAATAATAATAATAATAATAATAATAATAATAATAATAATCACGTGGATGTGTTTGGTCTGTATTGATACAAGGCACAAAGGTCGGCAGCTTCACTGAAGAGTGCTTAAACCTGTAACAGAAAACTTCCCAAAGCTGACACTAGATGTCATTCACACCTCAGCTGAGGAAAATCTTCAATCGGGAGAAAATCTGCTTTATTCGTATGCGTAACTGTTGCGCAATAGCAGTTGCGCTCATCCTTCTTCTCCAAGTTTGCCATCTTTCAATACCAACAGATAAAATTGAACCACTCAATCACGTCTTCAAACTTAAAGACTTGAATTACAATGTTTAAAAGTGAGACCAATGGGGCAAATGCAGCAGAACAGTGAACACATCACTGATGTGATGTCAGTGATCACATCTGTCAACATCAGTCGGCTTTTCGGTTTCGCTGGGCGCGCTTCCACTTTCTGCACTTCTCCTCACAGCAGAGGCACAGCGCGCACTTACGCACGACTGCAGTGGAGCTCTGCAGGAGAGCTCAGTCTCATGAGGACCATGAATTTATGAGTGATGAGTGTCCGACTCTGCTCAATGATGGTCCTGCTACCTGGTCTGTTTCTCTTTCTCTGGAGTGAAGCGGGTCTGTGTCTGGAGGAGGACGGAGGAGAGTTTCACTTCAAGGGAGACATCCGCCACTACTCCGTGACTAATGACACGGTGTACATCGCTACTGAGGAGAAGCTGTACCAGCTGAGCCATGACCTGACTTTAGTCCAGAGTCTGACCCAGAGAGGAGTCTTGAAAGATCCACATTCGATTGAGCCACAGTTTACGCGGGTATCTGAGACGGAGAAGTGGAACGCGACCTTCAGTGTCAACCTGTTGTTACCGCTTGTTGCCACTGAAAATCTGATAACATGCGGTGTGTTTGATGGCGGGTGTGGTTACTGTGAACTGCTGGACTTGAGAAACATTTCCAATGTGCTGTACGCGGAACACATCCAGGTGGGGTCCCTGTGGCGCAGCAGCGCGTCCGTGAGCGTTCTGGTGCAGGTGGAGACTCGGACCCGGACAGAGACTTACATTCTGGCCGCTGTTCAGCAAAATGGAATCATACCCACACAGTCCAGCTGTCCCTCTGTGTCGCGTGCAGTAATGCTGCACAACACCAATAACAAACAGACAGGAGGGATATTTTCCATTAACAGTGAGGACATAAACCCGGAGATCAGACGTGAAGGCGATGTGGACTTCGTGGATGGATTTCAGATCAACTCCATCATTTATCTTTTCTCCAACCTCCCCTCAGGAGACAAAAGCAACAAAGTCCGTCTCCTTTGGCTCGAAGGTAAAGGAGGAAAACTTCAGACTCTGAAGTCTCTGCGGGGCGCGACCCTCAGTGTCCCTGATGGAGGTGGAGACCACAGACTGATCGCCTCCTCGGTGATCCCGGGCGGACCGCCGGTGCTGTGGAGCGGCGTGTTCAGTGTGGAAGGAGGACAAACCAACACCGAGCTGATGCTGTTTGACATCAGTCCTGATCTCAGCATAGCTGCTGATGAGGATCCAGACTTCTGTTCAGACTGCAGTGACAAAAGTCTGGTGGGTCGCAAAACTTTGTGCATCAGTGAGCGTTTGTTGTTGTCGCTACCTTTTAAGTCAGCCCCATATTTAGTCAATTGTCATTTATTTCAGTCTCCTGTTCGGCATTAAAAAACTTTAAGGCGGAATTGATATCATTAAATCTGTTGTTATGGTAACTGAAGAGTAAAACAATGATTTGAGTACAAATACCAACCCTATTTTTCGGGGACATCTGCTGATGAGAGCTTTGTTCTCCTGACTGAAGTTTGACTGATTGAACCAAAACAGTCCATGATATCTTCCAGAGGGTGATGAGTTAACTTATGAAGGTTTTTAGAGATGAGCCAAATTAAAATCTATTTTTCCTTATGCCACTGCAAATTCACATCACATGCCTTCTTTTTATTGCACATATACAAAATTTAAAAAATATTAACTCAACAAACAAAAACTTAAGAAGATGAGCAGGAAGGGCCAAAAAAACCCATAAGGGCATGTCGAGTGGCCCTCCGAAAGACAAGTGCAAAAATATAATTCAAATATACACAAATTCCTTAAATCATGTGAAAGATTCCCTAACTTTTGTCTGTGTACAACATGCAAAGCTGTCAGCGTTCAAAAATACAATTTAATTAAAGTCTTTTTTTTGTCAATAAAGTAGCTGAGCGGACTTTGGCTGAAAGTAAAGATTATCCTTCATAAAATATATTCAATCAAAGCAATGAATGTGTACTGGGTTAAAAATTTAATGACCAATTTGTTTTGTTTCTCAGCCAAAGACACTGAAGCCTAAGAAGGTGATCTACAGGCAGAACTCAATGACCTCTGTGCTGGCAGTGAGACAGAGGGCCTGGATTGTTTTCTTCATTGGGACAGGAGACGGACAGCTCATTAAGGTGAGTGTGAAAAGTCACATAGAGAGCAGAGCATTGAAGCCTGACGAATATTATCTCAGCTTAACCCACAATAAGTAGAGGAACTGCATCATTTAGAAAGTTACAATGGCAAGAGAAAAAATCTTTTAACAAACACAAAGAGAGATGGAAGCAGGAATCAGGAAATAAATAAATAATGCCGTTATGCAGCCAGCAGTGCATGTCTGAGTGCTGTGACTGAGCAGCAACACTCACAGTTGAGCAGAGGAGGAGTGGGAGGGGCGGAGTGTGCATGGGTGAAGTGAGTGAAGTGAGTGAGAGGAGCACACATAGAGAAGAGAAAGTGAAACTTAAGTATGGATATTATCACATAAGTATTGATCAATACCGATACCAATGTTGGTATCAATATATTGATATTTTGCATCAATGCGCCCACCACTACAAACCACCTACAGTATATATTCTTAGACCCTGACTCAGATCCTTACTCCTCAAAACCTGTTTGTTCTTATCTGATGGGACGTCACATGATTGTGGTTGGAGAGTACATGATAGGTAAAGTGGCTGTGGTCAGGGCTGAGTAGAGCAGGTCTCACTAACCACAGTATCCAAACCTACAGGAAGAAAAACTGTTATTGACTCCAGAACATACCAGCTGTAGAATGGTTTCCTGTCCCAAGTTACTCAGGTCAGGTCATAAATATTGACATTGTTGGAGGACAGTAAAAGAAAATTTTACGAGGAAGTATCAACCAACCCACAAGTCTTAACAGCAAACTAATGTGGAGAAGCAATAAAAGTATAGCCGCTTTGATGTGGGCAATAAAAAAAAATCAAGAAAGAAAACAACCTCCATTTTATGTTTGTCGTCTACAGGTGTTTCATTGGGTAATCAAGATTAACATGAGATTGTCCCATAAGGACTGAAATTCAGCCATGGAATGAGGGTTTTTTTTAATGGCGCTGGTCATCAGTTTGAGATGGAAGAGCTACCTTAACCACAGATATGTGGAAAAGCAGCTGTACCTCTTAAGACGTACCATGAGAACGGACTGTGGCTGCAAATAACATTTTGAGAATATCCATCAGCAATTCACTCTCTGAGATATTTTACAAGGTAACCTCTTAATTTCAGCTTTCTGTGGACAAGAACTACCACACCACCTGTCCCAAAGTGCTCTACAAAACCAGTGACGACCGCAAAGTGTTTTCAAAACTACATCTGGATCAGGTGGATCTTAAACATGTGTACGTGCCATTTCAAAACCAGGTGGGTGTAATCTATGTGTGTGTCATATAAGAGGCTTTGATGAACACTCAGAGAAAATAAAACTTTATATTTTTCTAGTTTTATTTTAGCACTTCTATCACATACAGTCGATCTCAAAATTATTCAACCCTCATTGACAAACTTTCACATTTTTTCAATGAACAAATCAAAAAAGGACAATTCAAACAGCTCAACACAGCAAATATTTGCAAATGGTTTCTCAATTTTTTAAAAGCCAAATTATTCAACCCCCTAAATATAACTGCTTATAAGAGGACACATTTGCAAACCAGGTGTTGTGTCATGCATAGTGAAGCATGGCGGTGATGCTCTGGGGCTGCTGTGCTTCTCCTGGAAACCTGAAACATGTGGAGTGTCAGATAGTTCTAATCAAGTTTCAGGAAATCCTGCAAGGAAGCTGAAGCTTGGGTGTTGATGGACCATGCACAGAGAAAAGTGAACCAGTGCAAACCTCAGAGTCCACAAAGGCTTGGGCTCAGAGGAAGTCCTGGAATATTCTAGAGTGGTCATCACAGTCG
The DNA here is from genome assembly GCA_030710495.1 of Labroides dimidiatus. Taxonomy (NCBI): domain Eukaryota; kingdom Metazoa; phylum Chordata; class Actinopteri; order Labriformes; family Labridae; genus Labroides; species Labroides dimidiatus. Next base: position 13,307,330 of record CM061162.1, on the reverse strand, counting down.
CCTGACAAACCCAAGAATGTTAGTGAACTGGAGGCTATTCCCCGTGAGGAATGGGTTAAGAAGCTGGTGTCTGGTTATGCACCAGGTCATAACATGGTGCTCTAATTCGTACTGAAGATGATTGTCATGAAGGAGTTGAATAATTTTATATGTGGTATTTGATTTGTTTATTGCAAACAGCTTAAAGTTTGTCAATTGTGCTTATAAAGCTAATTGAAATGGGAGTTGAATAATTTTTGTGCGACTATTTGTATGCTGTGTTCAAGGTGCTGCTACGTTGCTGTTTTCTTTTGTTTTCTCAGATAAATCGTGTTCCTGTGTCAAAATGCAGCACACACAAATCTGCGCAGGACTGTTGGTCTGCTCAGGATCCGTACTGTGTGTGGTGTGGCTCCAAAACAAGGTCAGGAACAACATCTGCAGTGAACATCATCACAGATTTTGAAACGTGATCATCACTTTGTTGTTCTCTTCCCAGCTGTACATTTGAAGACGACTGCCAAGACTCAGACTGGTTTTCCATTCCTGATGATTCTCAGCAGAAAATGGTTTCCTACAAAGTTTCACAGGACCAGACTGGACAGGTACAGACCATAAACACGTTTGTGACTATGATGGGTCGGGACTCTCAGATGTCAAAGCTTTTATCTGGAAACTTTTCAGATCACACTCAACGTCCAGATGCATGTGACTGCGGGCAGAGACGCGCGCTCTAACTTCGCCTGTCAGTTCTCTACAAGTTCCAGTAAACCTTTTAAAAAGGAAAACCCTCCTCCACGGTTCCCACATTGTACCTCCATCCTTAAAGAAAGCACACTTTCAGCTGAAGGTTCATTTTTAAATTGTGTTAAATTCTGTTATCATATGAATGCCATCAAGAAAAAATCTCCCAGTAGACAAATCAATGTTACATATCATAAAAGAGTGAACATTAAGATACTGATTTATACTCTCAGGACTGCCTGTTGCTGTTAAGATCAGACTTGGGACGACACAGTTGATTGAAAGACTGAATTTACTGAACTGCACTGACATCAGAGGAGAACCAACATCCCTCCTGTAAGTCCACCACCGTTTCTACAAACCTCATGTATTAGTTCTTGATAATCCAACAACCTGATAAGTTGCACTAGAACAAAAATATGCTGTTTTCTTTTGTCTTCAGGTGTCGAAAATGTGTTGAAGCTGGATGTGGCTGGACGAAGACCGGCTGCTCTTGGGCAAATGAAGGAGTGGGGAATGTAATCATGCATGTTTTTAGATTATGTCCAGACTTTATGGTTTCTGTTTTGCTAATACAAAGTCACATTACCAAAACAACAACAGGTCCACGTTCATTAGAGTAATTAACATACTGTGTAAGACAACTGTAAAGTTAATCAATTTCCTTTGCTAGCTTTTTTTTCAAGTTTAAAATATACATCAGCCAAGATCATCCTTTTCACAGGATGGTCTGGAAGTTGGTCAGCTGATTTCTGTCATTTCCTCCTACAGGACAGTGTCTGCCAAGAAATGGAGTCAATGATGAACTTTTCTGTGAGTCACATTGCTTACTGCACCCACCACCACCTCCTAATTTAGTTTAGCCCCATTTAGTGAAGTTTCAAGCATCATCTTAATCTGATCTCCTCTTTGTTTAATCCCCAGAGACCAGAGATCTCCTCCATCACTCCCAGCGTTGTGTCTTTCTACGGCAGGAACCATGCAGTGCTGTCTGGTAGAAACCTCGGTTCTGTGACCAGAGTGAGGATCCAGGCAGAGCAGGACTGCACACCTCAAGAGTGAGTTACTTTAGGAGTGACTGAGTTTATGTTAAAGCTTTGATTTTCAGAGTGTAACTAACTGCTGTAGATGCTTCCTCTGTCACTGTGTGCGGTCAGGTCTCCTGTTTGGAACAACACTGGTGAATATCTGACGTTCCACATCCCCAGAGCAGAAAACAAAGGTGTGGTCAAAGTCTGTGTTCTCCTCTCTGATGGTAGTTGCCATGGCAGTGTCAAAGTCACCTATCGCTCAGCGCCATCCTGCACCAGCATCTCACCAGACAGCTCCTGGATCAGGTCAGACTGTTTAGAAAGTACCTAATGCACATAAACATATCTTCATAGCTAAGGTGCTTTATTTCTTTCATCAGACTGAAACGAGCTAAAACGATGTCTTGATGTGAATTTCCCAACTTAAGATCAATTGCTTGACCATATAAATGTCAAAGTACCAATGAGAGACGTTATTAAGAGGGAAATTTAGTCATCATTTGCATGTTGGTTGCATGGCTATGATGCAACCAGAACAAGAAAGCTCTGATTTTGACTTCTGTTTCACATTTTTAAAAGGTGAAAACTTCATCGAGTTAATTAATCTTTCTCTAAAATCCAAATTGAAGAAGCTAAGATGTATAAAAACTGTTGGCACAGAGCTTCATTCATTGGAGGTAAAATGAGAAAAAGCCTCTTTTGGACAGTCATTTAGACATTTAATGTGAAGTGAATCACTCACTTTACATCCCAGACACGCACAGACATATGAACAGGTGCACACATACACACATGAAAGAGAAGTTTTGTTTTGTTTTGGTCTTATCCATCAACAGTTTGTTGAAAAGTTTATTATTCATTGGGAATATACAGCGCTTAAAAACACATTTTTAAAATAATTTCCGATGCTAATCAAATCTAAAAGTCATTTTGAAGCATTGTCTGTTGGTTTGCTAAGGGGGTCCCCGGCCAGAAGCTGATGCTGTTTTGGGGGCCTTGGCATGGTAAAGTTTGGGAACCCCTGACTCAGTGAATGAACATGCATTTCATTACTTTTCCCTAGTTATAAAATGCTCTGTCTAAGTTGACAAAACAAAACAACTTTTACACTCCTGCTTGGTGCCTCAGGTCGGCTGATCTGCTGGGGGTTTATAACTCCTTAGTTTAGAAGAGATTTGGTAAACGATATTTGCTCAATCGGAGCCACAGCTGACTACTGTCATTGGCTTTATGCTTCTGATTAATTACTTAACAGACACTATACAGAACACATTCAACCTCCTTATCATCCTGAAGGAAGACTAATGTTTCCTAACACTCAGAAGAGGAACAGTGATCCTTCATAGGTTATCTTAAAAACTGTAGCCAGGGCTGTGTCATGAACTTCATGGTAGACTTATTCACTGTTAGTAACTGAACAGCAGTTACAGATTGTGGGTCAACTAATGGGGAAAGAACCACTTCCCAGAACTGACTGGTTTCACCTCTTCCTGTTTAGTTGCAGCAGTTGAGAACTTCCACTTCTGCCTTTAATTTTAGTACATTAACGAGAAACAGTGTTAAAAGACAAAAAACCCGGGGCGCCAGAAAAACACTCTATGAAGGATCATCAGCGTAAATTTGTGTTTGGAAGAGGCTAAAACTGATACTCATTTTGACCTGAACTTCATCAGTTTTCATCCAAAGATGTTTTACTTTTCAGTTTTTATTTTTAATGTAAGCTCTCAATGGATGCACGGTGCTAATCAGCAGCGTGTAGGACTGAGAACTAAGAAATGCTATTTTTGTTTCGAGGATGAATCAAAACATTTTGTCATCCTCCTCATCCTTAAAGGATGAGCTTACTCATGGTGTCTAACATTTTCAGGTCTTTGTAACTTTTTCTTTTGCTACACCAATTTAATTTTCTGGGACAAACTCTTTTCCTCTATGTTGTTATATTTGTGTTAGACCTGGCCAAGATTTCTGAGTCCAATAGCAATTCAAAGAGCAAAGGCTCACTGATTTGTGAATCAGAGGCTGGAACTGTGAATTTTTTTGGTGGAACAAGCACAATTTTTAGATTTTTTTTCTGCATCTTTATTTATCTATTTTTATATATATATATATATATACTGACAAAAAAAAACTATATTTTGTCTCTTGTTGGGTTGATTGCTCTCTGTGTCCTGTAGTGGGAAAAGGAAGCTCACGATCTTCGGCTCCCAGCTGGAGTTTGTGGACGGCATCAAACACAGCACAGCCCAACAGGAGGTCAGAGTTCATGGAAACTTCACAAATCAGGTGAGTCTGTGTACACATGGAAACGTCACATCATATCATGAGACATTATAGCACATGAGGTTCACGCATGATCATCAGTCATCTTATTACTCAGAGAATGATGAGTGTGCGGATAGAAGTCAACCAAAGAAACAATGTCAGATGAGGTAAAACGAGTCAGTGGATGTGGATTAGTTGATATAATGACAGTTAAATCATTGAGTCCTTATTTCTTACTTTCTTCCAGAATATGAGGGATTAGGGGGTAGAAACAAAGTACAGCCCCACCCAGTGGAAGTGAGCTCCTGTGCAAACGGTCTTCTTAACCTGGCTCTCTCTGTCTTTTCCTTCTTCTCTTCCCAGCCCTCATATGATCGGGGGAGAAGGTGGAGGTAGAGCATATAGCTTCACCCAGCTTCTCTCCCATACTCTGCCTTTCCTGTTATCTTTCTAGCTCCTCTCTTCACACTCTTCTCTTTTTCTTCCCCTTCTCTCATCTCATCCTTCATTAGCATTGGGAGACAGAGCATACAGCTACAACCGGTGGTGTTGAGCAAAGTAAAAAAGCCATTTCTCACCCTGGCTCTGCCTTTCCTCTTTGTTTGCAGCTATCTTAACTCCTGTTTTCTTTCTCTTCTGTCCTGTCATCTCTCATTCGAGAAGGGTAATAAGGGGGAGGTAGAGTATACAGCCTTAACCAGCAGGGGTTGATCAACAAATCCAAAAATCGTCTGCCCCCAAGCCTTTCCATCCCCTCTTTCAAACACTGAATGTTTTTACAGGCTCTACAGAATCTCACCTATGACTCACCTGCAGCTGAAAATGCTCATGGGACTTTTTACAGCACTTTGTCACTGAAAGTAGCCAATGAGAGCTTGTCCTGTTCAACAATAAACTACTATCCAGACCCTGAGTTTACAAGCTTCACATCCACAAAGACAGGGGACGATGTCCTCATCACCATACAGGTAACACTGATTTCCCAGCACACGGGTGTTAAAATGAAAAGATGTACAGCTTGAAGAGCAGATTTTATTCCTCTTCTTACTTCAGAAAAAGCTGGACAAACTAGGAATGACCTTAAAAGATCTGTCAGTGTCGGGTATCCGTGAAGACAAAAAATACCCCTGCATCCTGGAGGAGAAAGGAACGAGTGATGAAGCTGAATTTTTCTCCTGTGAGATTCGAAAAACAGACATCACTCAGTTTCAGGAGTTAGAGGTACATCTTACAGCCACACAGCACCAAACCTCAAAGGTATAAAGGTTCTCTGTTTTACCAATGAAGCGTGATTTTTCTTCATCCTAGATACAGTATGGAGGGAAAACAGTTACCCTCAAGGCTACATCAAATCTGATCCTCCTGGCGCTTCTTGTCCTCCTGCTGATACCCTGCATTATTGTTGGTAAGTTGTTTGATTTTGTTGCAGATTTAAAAAAAAACACAAATAAGTCTAACCTTTGCCTGATCACGATTTTAAATCTGAAAAACTGTGTTTGTCTGCTTCATTTGTCTTCCAGCTGTGGTAATCATCTATCGCAGCAAACAAAGGAAACTCACTGCAAAGATGAACAAGATTATGGAGGACCTGGAGCTCGACATCAGGAATGACATAAGACAAGGTTTGATGCTAAATTTTACTATACACCTGCAGCAAAATATCAGATTTCAACTGAAAAATGAACATCTCTGGAGGTTTGAAGTAAGGAAGGATAAATAGCTACTTACTGCACCAAGAAGATCACATCATTTGCCTGTATTATCTGTATTATCACCATGAATAAATTGTTCACATGATCAAGTTTATTTAATTTCTATTCCTATAGTCCTTTTTTTTCAGGTAGGATTGTGTAAAGTGTTTGTATGCGATGGTGATAGTAACACTTTTTTGGCGGGCAATCTCAAATATCTTCAACTGTATTTAGTTTTAAAGCTATTTAAAAACGTTAGCACACTGTCATGCTAACATGCTAAATGAAATAAACAGCTCGTGCATGCAGCCCTCTGGCTTCCTCACAGAGCTGACAGTCTGGCAGTTTAAAGTTATGGAAACTGCAAATGACTCAACTTGACAAGAAGTTAAGCTTATTGTTCAGCTGAGCCACACACACACAAACACACACACACACACAGACACACGCAAACGCATATGTACATGCAGTTCCTGTTAGAGGTGTAAAATACCCTGAACTTGTTCCTTTTTCTCATATCAGACTCTTCACACATGTGGTCGATGTCAAGAAGAGTTAAATATATATCTGCTCACATTAAGCCTCATTTTTGTAAACACATGAGGTCTGCTGTTTATTATCAGAGATAAGTTGCCTTTTGCACTACCTCATTTTTTTAACCAAAAACTGACGATAGCTTCTTAAAATTTGTTTCACATCTTAAAATAAAAGCGCAGATGCACTTCCTGTTTGCATTTATTAATTTATTCATTTTTTAAAGTTATTTTTGGGGTCTTTTTATGCCTTTATTTTGAGAGGACAGGACAGTGGATAGAGCAGGAAACAGGATGAGAGTCGCCACAGGTTGGACTTGAACCCAGGCTGCCCACTCAAGGGCTGTTTGTCCATATGGAATGCAACCTTAACCACTTGGCAATCTGCGCTCCATTTATACATTTTTTAAAAACTTTTTTTACTGTAAGTGCTGAACATGTTAAAGTTAGATCAAATAAAAACCTAACTTAACCGTCGACTTCAGGTTTTGTGGATCTGCAGACGGAGAAGGCTGACCTGATGGAGAATGTTGGAGCGATTCCTTTCCTGGATTACAAACACTTTGCTTCCAGGATATTTTTTCCTAAGGTACAGGCCAGCTTTCAAGACAGTAAAACTTGATTGTTGTATAAAGTTCAAACCACATAACCACAGCCAGATAAATGATGATAAACGAGTGATTTTTTTCAGGATGAATCTTTGATGAAACTGTGTATCAAAGACATTGGACAGGTGAGAGCTGAATTACTGTTGATGTCTGAACCACGAGGTGAAGCTTTCAGATTGAATTATCCACTGTACAGTGACTTCAAAGACTTTCTATTCTCTCTAATCCCTGTTTGTGAAATTAGTTTTTTTTAATCTGCCCTGCAAACAGGATGCAGTGAAGGTCCAGTTGGATGAATCTTGTAAGAGTTTGTCCCGACTCATCCAGGACCAGCTCTTCCTCACATCCATGGTGCACACGCTGGAGGAGCAGAAAAGCTTCACCATCGAACACAAGTCTGTTTCTGATGTTTTATAAGTTTGAGTTTTTACTGTAAATAATAATTTAGTTTTACTCCAAATCTTCGTCGTACTTTTGTTTTCTTCAAGTTCCTTTGACTATTTCATATTAATTTATTTCTGTCAAACTAACAGATGTGTTTGAGTCTGCTCTTTGTTTACCTGTTAATCTGTTCATTTTTCATCATTCTTTTTTTGTGTGTGTTACTTTAATCCCCTCATTTTGATCTGTTCTCTTCCAGGTGTGTGATGGCATCCCTACTGACTGTAGCACTCCATAATAACTTGCTGTACCTGACGGAGGTGATGGAGGTGCTGCTGATGGATCTGATGCAGCAGAACAGCAACACACAGCCCAAACTTCTCCTGCGACGCACCGAGTCCATTGTGGAGAAACTGCTGACCAACTGGATGTCCATCTGTCTCTACGGCTTCCTTCGGGTCAGTTGCTTTTATGTCTCTTGTAGTCTTTTGTTTCTTCTGGATATTGGATTGGTTGCTGTGTGTTTGCTTGAAGCATCCACAAAGGATGACTGATAGTCAGTGTCGGGCAAATTACTTTAAAAAAGTAATCGGTTCTAGTTACTCGTTACTTTCCCAAGAAAGTAAATGAACGAGTACTAGAATTACTCCTTTATAAATGACATTAGTTACCGGGGGAAGTAATCATTGCGTTACTTTTTTGAAGAAACCTTCAAATATGTTCGGGTGCCTCTATTTCCATCCTTAAAACGCCAGTTTTTTAACTTCACAGTGTGCTCTGGACTCACACACATTTTATTCGCAGCTCCTGTGCCTGGTTGAGCGAACTAAGTGTCCAACCAACACTTGACCACAGACCTGTCAACACTCCTGAATAAGGAGGGTGTCTTCCTCTTTTCTCCCATAAATTTCTCCCCATTTTCTCCTGATTATCCCCCTACTTTTAAGTATGGTCCTGTCATCTCTAATATTATATTGGTTTGATCCAAAGAAGCTGCATGAGATCCTCTCTGGCTCAGGTCACACAGACAGACTGAGAGGGCTTTCACATTGGCACAGATCTGTGCTGGATCCAGTTCCAGAACCTGTTCAGACTGGAAAGAAAACTGGTTCGGAACCTGAAAACTTGATTCACAGCTCATCAGTGGGTGTGTCAAATTCTGTGTTGATAAAATGAGCAGGAAGTCAAGGTGACGTTTGTTCTGCTTAAACTGGTATGAATGCGGGCTGGATCACTAGAAAACAACAAGGTTCTGGGAACCCAGAATGAAACCGGTTCCAGAACCAGAACCATACCAGTGTGAAGGGTGCTGTAGCAAACGCGTCAACATGAAATTGTACTCGACCTTCAGTCAATCATAGCTTTTTTGTCTGTCACCCCTCTCCTTCCTCTCACCAAGGAAGGACGCTCAGAAAAAGACATATTTTATTTGCAGCTCCTGTTCTGAGCCAGGCTGAGCGAGTCAGGTCGTTTACAAAGTAACGCACCACATTTCATCGTCAATAATGGTAATGGCGTTCTAACATTTGAAATTGTAATTAATTAAATTACCTGTTACTGGAAAAAGAGGATCTTGAACTAAGTTTAAAATTTTTCAATAATGAACTGTGAACATGAACTGGCTCATTTTAATTTGTGTGAACTGAACTTTGAGCTAGCTCCTGTTTTGTGTGAGCTGATAAAAACTGAGACACAGTGTTTGTCCTCTTGTTACTTTGACACCTCAAAAATAATTGTGCGTTATATGTTTGTCATGTGATGAACCTTCGAGTGTGAAGCTCATGTCCGAGTGTTTCTCTCATTATTTGTTGGCTAAAAAAAAAACCTTTTCACAAATGTTGTTCACTTTTACCCCTCATTATCAGGTGTTCACGGGTCTGTTTGGTGAACCACATCCTGCCGACTGTTAACTTTGTCCGTCTTAAAATAAAATGCTAATCAAACAAAAACCCCACCATGGTTTCAGCTCTCAACACTCTGTCTTATTTCTGTCACTTACATGAAGTCCACAGCCTGTTGTGTGTTTATTCAGCTTGTTGTGTTGCGTTGGCGCAAACCTGAAACATCAACTTTCTTCAGCATGCCGCTAAACATGTGACCAAGATCAGGCAAAAACAAAATATTTATCAGAAAACAAAACTTTTCTCTGTGGTTGAAACTACAGAAAAAAAATCTTAAATCTTATCTCATCTTATCTCATCACAGCCTGTGACACTGATTTCCTGTTTCTTATTTTCCTCAGGAAACTGTTGGCCAGCATCTCTTCCTGATGGTGAGCGCTCTGACGCAGCAGACTGCTAAAGGACCTGTGGACTCCGTGACGGAGAAGGCTCTGTACACACTGAGCGAGGACTGGCTGCTGTGGCAGGCTCCAGAGTTCACCTCCCTGGTAAACACTCACACAAAAACACTTCTGCCCATTTTATCTTAAGCCCTTTGTACACATAAGCAGATTACATGTCGACACGAGACGGAGTCCAGACAAGCAAAAAATTCCATGTAGAGTGTTTGATTTTCTTCAGACTCATTTATCTCTATTTTCAGATGATGGTAAAACCGTAAATTCTGTATTAAGAATTCCAGACTCCTGAATGAGAAGTGTTCTAACCTTTTCAGTGCATTAGGTGACCTAGTAGTAACAACCAGTCACATATCAACATAAAGAAGAGGAGAGCAAAAGCAAGCTGAACGTGACTTACTGAAATGAGATTAATCTGATGATTAATTTAACTCTTAAAACAAATATCTGCAGCTGACAGTCCATTCTATTCAAATAATTCAGCTTGAGCAACAAATCTGTTTGACACTGTGTTAAAAAGACGATCCGTGTTGGGATTTTCTGAGGTCCCTGAATGCATCAGACAGATCAGTTCAACAAACACTCTTAGAAAGATTTTTTTTTAGTACAGGACAGGCCTGACAAAGTTTGACTTCTTACTTTTTTTATAAATCTGCATTTTTATGTTGTTACTTCTGCAACATTAAGACGTGTTTATTTCTGGCAAATTAAAAGAAAATGTGTTCCTCTTTGGGCGTTAGTAGAAAAATGAGCTCTTTTAAATCTCTTTCTTAATACATACTTTTATCACAGAGCCTTCCTGGATTTTACCTGAATTTTATTTTACTTTATCTGGTTTTAACCGTCTTAAGAAATTTATTTTAGATTAATTTGACTCCTTTACTTCTTCTGGGAGAATTTAATGTCTTTTAAAATAAAAGTTTTATTTCTTTATTCCTTCAGTGTTTTTATGAGCCACCTGTTTTATTTTGCTGCACTTTATTTTAAAGCACTTTGTAATTAGATTTTAGAAAAATTCTCTACAAATAAAATCATTATTATTATTATTATTATTATTATTATTATTATTATTATTATTATTATTATTATTATTATTATTATTATTATTATTATTATTATATTCAATGAAACATCTGTTTAACTTGCTATTTACGGTGAAACTGAGACTGACCAGACAGATTAACAAGCACTCATTCTGAGGATTTAATGCCTCCAACCATCACTGTCACAGACATATCTTAAGGGTAAATCTAGTTTTGTTTGGTTAAAAACACACTTGATTCTCAAACTGCTAACTGGACTGTATGTACAAGATGCAATTGACCAAAAAAAGGGAAGTTGGTTTGGGTTGTTTCTTACTCAACTTATGGCAACAATTCAGACGAGCATGCCATTGTTCCCAGAGACATCCTGTAGACTGTCTTCAGATGAAAGCTGATGAAAACTAAGACTAACTGTTCTTTGAACTTGTGGAGCTGACTAATTTATAAAGAACACAAGTCTTACACGCTCCCTCTGACATCAAATTATTGCCAGTTGTTCAAAGTTTAAGGCTGGTTTTAAGATCGTGAGCGCTCTGGTTTGGCTTTATCTTTGCAACACAACATCCTCATTGTGTGTTAGTTGGTTGTGACCCACAGAGCAAACAGAAACAGCTCGACAGGGAAAAAAGCAGTTGGTGCTGCTGCTGAACCACTTCCTCTAACGTGTATTCTGAGACCTTTTGTAACATACAAACACTTCACCTTTGACAGGTTTGACACAGCTTTATTTACCACAGATTGACAAACTGATTTCCTGGCAAAATTCTGAAATCATTTCCAAAGCACACTGACAACAAGACTTTGGAGTGCTAAAAAACTGATCCATTAAGGGACTCTGATGAAGTGAATTCAGTGTATTTAACTTATTTAAGAACTATTTAAAGCTTTTTTTATTTTCCAACTGCCACATGCAGGAAACTTGGTAACAGAAGTGAAACTGTAATTCATCTCATCCTGCTGGCAGGAAACAGCTTAATGTCAAACATAAAGAGTGTAAAAGAAAGAGTCTTTGTTGTGGCAACAAGGGGTGGGTTCAGTTATGTAGAGGACATGCTGAAGAATAGGTGGCTGCTCAATAACTGATCCTTTCAATGAAGATGTACTAATTATGATTTATTCACTGAGGTTTTTTGCTCAGCATCAAAAGCTTATTGGCCTTAACTGCAAAAAAATATTTATTGTATGTTATGCAAATGATAAAATTTGAAATTAAAGAATTTATTAAACAATACACATTACTTGAGGAAGTAGAGCACATCAGCATTTGTCAGATAAAATGAATGAAAGAAAGCCACAGGCTGAAGGAACAGACTGTCTTTGAACACATCTTGCTTGGACGCCTTGAGCTTTAAGAACGATGTAGCTGAGGTAAGAGACAGCCCGAGCTGGTTAACAACCATCTCTTAAAGAGATAGACGTGTGGTTTCATTTGAACTAGTTTAGCGCTTCAAGAACATATAAGCAAGTAGCAAATCAGTTGCATGAACACAGATTACACACTTATGCAGAAGATGATGCAACTAAATCTAATTCGTTGGAAGTCTTTGGGTGTGATGGTAAAGCTTTTTGAACAACAGCAAAAAATCTATAACACGGCGCTGATGTCACAGTTTCACTTCAGTATTTCTTGACTGCGACGAGGGTTAATGGGGCGCTCTGCGGAACTGATTCATATGCTTGATTGTGCAACACAGGACTTGTTGGGTTGGGTTCAGCTATGCTAAGTGACTGGAGGTTTCCTCTCTCAGAGGTGTTTGGACAGAGCTGTGAAATTATAAGAACTACGAGTTTTGCTGAAATTTGGAAAGTTTTACTGTGTTCAAGTAACTTTTTTTTTTTCCCCTTTCTGGTTTTGACTTGGGAGGGGGCTGAAAAGCAGTGGAAGATTCATGATATTAATTGTAATATTTGAGTATCTGCTGAGATGGTTTTACTTATGTCAGTAAACCAAGTGATGCTTTTTAACCAAAAATACCTCTGACTATTGTTTATTTAATACATCTACTTAAAGCTACAGACACGTTTCCTATTTTAAACCAACTTTTCATAGACTTAGTGCTATAATTTTTGAATATTTAAGAGACATAAGAACTACACCAGCAATCCTTCTAATCATTTAGTCTTTTTTGAGGTATCTGATGTCTGACTAGCAGTAAGCTAGCAACAGCACCACCTGCTGTCAAACTAGCAGTGAAATTACAGTCACTCATGTTTATACTCTTTATTTGACACCTGCAAATACTAGTTTTCAGTATTGTTAATAACAAAGCAAATAAAAAGACCTTTTTACCACTTGTGTAATCTATCACTGTGTTATATCTTCTGCACTCTGTGTTCCTTGGTCTTTTAGATTTCCTTTTCCCTGCTGACGTTCTTCTTTGACCAAAGCCGCAGAAGCCTGTTAAGTAATGTAACCCAGTGTACCAACATTTCCCTCAACCTCTTGTTTCCGTCCATTAGATGGTTGGCCCAATAGCCACAAAACTGCCCAAAGGAAATAAAACAGATGCTGATGATACATTAACCCACACCGCAGTGCAGTGAAGGTTACTACATCTGAGATAGATGTCTAAGTTGTGAATGGCTGTTGGGGTTAGTTCTCTAGTCCAAACCAACTTGTACGAGGAAACCACCTCACATTGAAATGAAAAGCCTCTACAAAGTTTTATAACCTATTACAAGCAGATCCTGTCCAGGGGATGCCATGAGAGAAAAGGGAATATACTTTACAGCTTTGTTACAAAATAAGCTATCAATGATGACATAATAAATCAATTATTCAGAAGCTATCTAAAGTGCACTGGTGTCAGATGTGTGTGACAGTTGCATTATTCATGATAACCGGGCTTTATTGGTGGTCTAGCAAGAGTTTGTTAGAATTCTGACAAAATTCATTGAATAGTTGCTCCCAACTTTTATCAGCATAAAATATCAAAAGATAACTCAACAATAGCAGTGGGTGTATCCAGTTTTTCTAAATACAATGTGCTTACTTGCCATGAAACCCTTGATCCATTACCAAATGTGGTATAATTGGATACTTGGATAATTGTTGATGCAGGCTGTGTTACTCTTCATATTTAATAAGAATATTATATCCTTGTATCGAATGGAAAAAAAGCATTTCCTGGGATATATTAAAAGAGGACCTAGTATGGAGCCTTGTGGAACACCGCTGGGTTTTTGGCTGTAGGGTAGTTTACTGGAATGTTACAGTGACTGATTTTTTTATTTGGTAATCAGCAATAAAATTTCAGAGTGGTCACAGGTCTTAAAGTTTAAAAAAAAAACAGCTAACTTCTCCAGATCAAGTAATTGCCAAAACATGCACACTGGGATTCAATCAATCAATCAATCAATCAATCAAGCGTTATTTATAAAGCACTTTTCATACCTAAAATGGTAACACAAAGTGCTTAACAAACAGAAAAATTATAAAATAAGATTCCCCCCACCCCCAAACCCATCGATCAACACAAAACCCTCCACCCTTGCCCCCCCATACACACAAACCCCCACACCCCCCAGTGCATTAAAGTACACAACAAAATTAAAATATGTTCTGACGAGCTGAAGTGCATCTGTTCACTTCACTGGTTTTAGCTATTAGCAAATACAACAGACCTGTCTAGTGCGGGGAGGTGGCTGGTGATGTAACAGCCAAGTAGCAAGTGTGTTTAACTGTTAACATGTACATCCCCACTATAGTGGTTAGCAAAAACAGTGACATGCTTGGTTGTTGACGTTTGTGTATGTTGTCTACAGAAGCTGAAGGTGCTGTTTGCTGTGGGCAGTGATGGGGAGGTCAGCGAGCCTCTGGAGGTCAGTGCTCTCAGCTGTGACTCAGTAGAGCAAGTCAAAGAGAAAATCCTGTCCACCTTCAGGGCCAAGTTTGGTTTCCCCTACAACACTGCACTCAGAGACGTTTGTATCGGTGAGAATCAGACCCACCTGCTGCTGCTGTTGTTGCTGTTGTGTTTTTATGCTGATATACTGATAGAAATGCATCTTACTGTCCCCTGTAAACACATCTGTTGTCATTTGTTCTACTTGTTGCCCACTTTGTTGTGTTAATAACAGTTAGTCCTCTTTTCAAAGGTCGTTCTGTCGATGTTTTGGTTGTGTTGTCTGCTCCCGTTGTGTCGTCACATTTTGTTGTGTTGTGTTTTATGTTGTAAGAGTAGGATTGTGTTGTCAGAATACAAGTGTAGTCTCTGTGTTTGTTTAAGTTGTCTGTGGTAATTTATTTTGTTTAGGGATGTCTTTAAACAGACCATGTATTGGATCAGAGCTGATGTAATGCATCAGTACCAAACCATCCAAGTTCGCCAAACCTCGCAAACTTAGTGAGAAAATAATAAAATAACAAAGACTGATTTTGAACATCAGCTCTTCCTGAGCTTTATTATAGACCACACGTGCACAGCCAGACACATTACAGCATGAACTTCTGCTTTACAGCATCCTACGGTAACTGTCCATGGACAAACAGCTCAATCAGGTTTATGCCAGCTCATTGATCCACCACATTTCAAACAGCACAGTACGTTACAACATGCAAGGTGATTGAAACATAATGTGACTGCTGTTAGTTTTACAGAAATTTTCCCATTTCTTATTTTATCTTATCACTTATTTTATTACCTATTACCCATCTGACTTCCAACTGCTGTACTATATCAAGAGCAACAGTAATACCATATTTCCTCCCTGGGATTAATGTAGTATCTCTGATTCTGGTGTATTTCTGAGTGTCGCAGCACACTGGATTGATTCCTTGACTTTTGAGTTTAAGGAATAACAAATGTTGAAATTGTTAATCTGGTTCATTGAAAAATAAAATATTCAGTGAATGGGAAAAAGAACATAAGATAGTCCCTGTTAATGTTCGCTGTTCATATTATGTGATTTTTACAGTTAAACCAACTGGGTTAGAGTTAGGGTTTGCAAAAATAAAAGTGTCTTCAACAATTTCACAACAAGCACTCATTTTTTATTTTTTTGCAAAGTTTATTTTGGCGAAGTACCTGACTGGGAATCGGCAGATGTTCAATAGTTCAATAGAAACTGGATCAGAACCGGGGACCAAAACTGCACACTGGGACATCTCTTGTTGTGTCTATATGTTTTTCGAATGTGTGTTTTGTCTGCTTGCTCATTGTCAAACAGGTTGTCATGTCTTTGTTGGGTTGTGCTGTCTGCATTATCATGTTCTAAGTGCTTTTTGTGAAACTGTTGGAGATACTTTCATTTTCGCTCATACCTTTTACTATTTCAGTTTTTCATCCATGAATCACACCGTGCTGCACTTTCAGGGTGACTGTATTCATCTATGAAGGATATCAGGCTTTTATCATCACTCTCTCTCTCTCTCTCTTTTTTCTTCCAGAGTTTGAGAAGAATGGATCATTCATTCCTCTTGAAGAAGTAGATTCAAGCTCAGAGGTTATCGGTGAGGTGATGATGCTCAACACACTCAAGCATTACAAGGTAAGAAAACAGAGCTGCGTCTGTGGTTACAGGCTCTCAGTCTCATGGGGAAACCTTAAACTGGCCGTCTGCAGACTGGCTCTCTAAAGGTGAAACTGCTGAGGTGTTACTTCATAAAAACAAACTGTGAATGCATATCAGTCGAGAGAACTTCGCTTTCTTGCTTTCATTGTTATTCAGTGTCACTTCCTGTAGACAAAAACAAATATTCAGTTACCGTTATCAAGGCTGTCATCAGAATTAGCACAGTAGATGATATCAACTCATGCAAATCTTGTGAAAGTTCAGTTTTGACTCAGTTTCCTGCAGAAAACAACAGATTTAAATTTGAGCCAATAAAAAGCTCTTGTTAACCTTGCTGTTTCAGTGGGACAGAAAAGAGGAAATTCTAAAATCTATGGAGAAAAACATCCTGGAAACAGCTTTTTTAATGGGGATACGTGTATGTCATTTCTCACAGTCAAATCAGAGGTGGGGAAAAAAGAACCCAGGACGTGATGTTAGACGGCCCAGTGGCCTGAACTGTGACGACCTTATCACAAGTAGTTCAATGTAGTTTATAAAGCACATTCCATACAATTCAAATGCAATGATAGGGACCAAACATTAAACAGAAATGCATTTACAGATGGATTGATGGACACCAATTGCAATGAGAGTTCAAAGATTTACTAAATCAGACATTTTGTTTAATAACAAGTACCAAAAGTAGCAATGAGGGTGAATAGTTAAACGCTAAAAGATAAAGAGTTAAAGATCACAGTTATAGATTATAAATTATTATTAAGTTAAAAAAATACAAAGGTGTTAAAGTTTCCTTTTCTATAGTTTTCTGACAAGTGAAAACTGAAATATCTTCAGTTTTCTGTGGCTGACTGTGGTTTCATTTACCCAATCGACACTTTCAAGAACAACAAAGATAAAATGTCAAGACTCCCTTCAGCGTCTTCTTCTCGTGACATGCGGTTAACGTGCAGCAAAACTTCACAGACAGGTTGTTTTATTAAATAAATTTTTCCTCAGTGTGACGCTGTTTCCTCTTCTTCAGGTTCCTGACGGAGCAACAATTAAAGTGCTTTCAAAGAAAATCCATCCTCCTCTGAGCCCACAGGGAAGTTTAAAGGGTGAGGGCCGGAAACACGCTTTTACAGACACCTATCAGTGCCGCTAACAAGAGTTAGCTGAGACACACACACACACAGATCTCATGTTTGTGCATCTTTTAATAGCTCGAGCAAGGAAGGAGTTTGCAACTTTTATCAGAAAACAAGTTGTCATCAGTTTTCTATAACTGGATCTGGTATCAAGTAACGTGACTCGACAGATGAGTCAGATGTGGTTGAAAGTTCAGGAACAGAAAATGAAACCATCTATGAATCAACGTTTTTATATTGTACGGATGCACAATGAAACTTGAAGGAGACATACAACATACTGTATGTGAAGCTTTAAAGGTGAGCAGTTTAAGAAGTCTGCAGTAAGAATAATCCATTAGCATCAAACCAACTATTAAAAAGAAGAGGATGAATTTTATAACGTCTGAAAATGCTCATAATGGTATTTGTTTTTCTTCTTTTCCCACTAAAGACGATGAAAACTTCTCTGGAAAATACTTCCACTTGGTAAGAGACCGTTTGTTCATGTTTGCTTGACCAGTGAGGCAGAAACAGCTGTTCACTTCATTCCTGTGAAATGAAACTTCTGAGTATAACAAATGGACAGGAGCTGACATGTTGAAATGTTTCTCTATCTTGCAGATTGATCCAGATATAGAAGAGGACCAGAGGAACCTGGAGAGGAAGAAGTTAAAACTGAAGGAAGTGCACCTCACTAAGCTGCTCTCTACTAAGGCAAGAGGAAGCAGTCGCAAAGAGTCATTTCACGCTGAAATGCCCGACGCGAGCAGAACTGATACTACCCTCTGTCTCTTCAAATGGTTATTTAAACTGTGAGCAGCGGTTTGTCTGTCGGTGACAGACTGTCTGCTTCCTCTGCAATCAACACAAAGTGTATAGTGTCTTTATTTGACACTCAAACTGTGTTTTTGTTTCAACTTCATACTCAGAAAGGAGCATGTTTTCTATCTTGATAAGGTTGCTCTTTTCTGCATGGAAGTTAGATGCTTTGATCCGACCTATATGTACTTTTGGTGCCACCTCACAGAGCAACAAGTAGGAGAGTGGCGACTACAGGCCAGGTAGCTGTTGGTTCCCTCAAGCACTCTGGCTTCCAAAAACAAAACTGTAGTTGTGAGTGTGTGAATGGTTGCCCACCTCTACATGTCCATGACCTGTTCAGGGTGTAACATGCCTTACAGCCAACAGAATTTGGATCCAGCCCACACATGACCCTTAAAGGGAAAAGAGGGTAAAGATAGTGGATGAAGTAAGCACAAATCTTACATACAGAGTCTTTAGTCCTTGTCTCCCAGACGGCTAAAGGCTAAACCACAAGCTAAAGGCTAAAACACAGGCTAAGCTGTTTGCGATAATGTTCATTCAGCACATGCAGCAGTTATTCTGCAGTGATCTGATCAAACTTGGAGTCTGTCAATACAATAAAGAGTGAGGTTACGTTAGCTATGATTGGTAGATGAGAAGGACATAAGAATTTGCTAATGTTACACGTTAGCCTACAGATACATCAGACTCTGGGCTGCAAGTAGTGCTAAATAGCTAGCCACTAAACTACAGTACAAACTGACAAAGTTTACTTGTTGTCACGTTTTAAACAGAAGCACTATGTAACTGTTAATAAATACCATACTTCGTTGTGATGTATGCGGTAAAAAGTTGTCTTGAACAAAGAAAAGTAGTGTTAAAAAGAAGATTCAATCTCCATTCACTTTTCAAAACAGTGTGTGCACTATTCAAACCAAAGGTGTTGCTGCAATCCACTTCAAACAGACAGTCCTCACAGCCTTTTTTTACTTTTTATAAAGCAAACTAATAACTTTATTCCCTTACGAGGACAGTAGTTGTTGTGAATCCGTCAGTTCTTTACAAACTGCAAACTGAAGCATTTTTGAAGATGACAACAGTCTTAGAGAATGAAGATTTTTTTGTAACTCAAACATCTCGTCCTTTGTCTTTAAGGTGGCAGTGCATTCGTATGTGGAGAATCTGTTCAGATCTATTTGGGGCATGCCGCACAGTAAAGCTCCACATGCTGTCAAACACTTCTTCGACTTCCTGGACACTCAAGCAGATAACATGAAGATCACTGATCCGGATGTGATGCACATCTGGAAGACCAACAGGTAGTGCTGGATTCTAAAAGTAACAAAAGTAAACAAGAGCAGGTGATGTGGTGAACAAGCTCAGACTCAAACCTGTTTACCTCCTGGTATCTTGTCTTTACATAGTTTGCCTCTGCGCTTCTGGATCAACATCCTCAAAAATCCGCAATTTGTCTTTGACATCGAGAAGACCCCAAATTTAGATGGCTGTCTGTCAGTCATCGCTCAGGCCTTCATGGACTCTTTCTCTCTAAGTGAGATACAGCTGGGGAAGGTAGGCTCCAAACAAATGTCTTAAATCACAACAAAGGTTCAAGATTTAAAATTTGAGTCAGAAAAAAAAAGGTTTGATTAACACTTAACCTCTACCACTGATGTGCTCCAGCATGCTCCAACTAACAAGCTCCTCTACGCCAAAGACATCCCCAAGTTCAAACAGGAAGTGAAGGTGTACTACAAGCAGATCAGAGACCAGCCAACAATCACAGACTCAGAATTCAGGGACTTCCTGCAGGAGGAGTCAAAGGTAATACTCATTTCAGCTCAAAATACCCAAAACATCTGTTCCGGTGGTTAACAGTGTGGGTTTTTTCTTTTCAGAAACACGAGAACGAGTTCAACGAATCTGCAGCCCTCAAGGAGCTCTTCAAGTTCATCAAGCAATACTTCACAGAGGTCAGTCCCTGCAATCTGAAAACAAATCTCTTACAGGGTTTACATGTCGAGACAGCACTGAATGTGTTTACATTTTTTAAAACCCTCACATATCCAGAACACATCATGATGTTTATGATGACTTTGTCTGAAAGACTTTTAAGTCAGGACCTCTCTTGTCAAAATAATTATCGATTTGCAGGTAATAAGTTATATTTAGCTTTATGGCTCTGTTCTAGGAGCTGCCTGCCCTTCCACTTCACATGGAGAAGGGTAGGGAGCTCCCATAACTACAAAAATCCTGAGGTGGGGAGAGCACACCTCCTCTATTATATCCCTTTTAGACCGAGCTTGTGCTAGTTCCAGGCCAGTGCCTGACTTAGCACCGGTTTATTGTTTCTGCTGACAAAGAACTAGCTCAAGGTGCTCAAAACTGGTGCTTAGCAAGCACAAAGTCTTTGCTGGGCCAGAGCGAAGCATCATCTATGTCAAGGGCTGGGGGCGAGGTTACCGTGGTCAACAATCAGCAGTGAAAAGCAGCTATTGAAAAAAAAAAAAAAAAAAAGAAAGAACTATAGAAAGAAAATCAGCCGAGTGAGTGGTCTGTTGTTTTGTTGGAGTTTCTTCATTAATGAAACTGACTCTGTGCATACATGGAAGGCCAAGGCAGGGAGAGCAGCAGCCAAGACCCCCAGTGGTGCAAAACAGAGCAAGCATCAGTGTCAAATGATATGATACATACATACATACAAGGAGGAGCTGGACTGGAGGAGGGTTGCAAAGTAGTTTGCAGGGGAAGCAGCACTTGGAGGAGCTCCAAGTGTGGGAGGGCGGGGGCTAAACAGAGTCCTGGGGAGATGCTACATTCAGATTCATGGTATTTTTCCATGACTACCAACCCTGCCTGTAACTGCATGAATCAAAACTCTGCCTCATGAGCAGGTTCATGCTCCCAGTTTCCCTCCTTTCTGTACTGAGACACATTCAGCATGTTGAAGTCACTTCATTTATGAAAGCAGCTGTCACATGTTTGCAGAGGAAATGAGATTTCAGGCCCGCTGATTTCCCTTTGCTTCATCTTTTGGGCTGTTTCCTGTTCACTTCTTATCTTTACTGAAAGTCGAAGTAGGTGCACAGAAGCGCTCTTTTTGTTTTTTGAAGATTTTTTATTTATTTATTTTACAGACACTGATTGTTTCATTTCCATTCACACTTGACTGTAGAGTTAAAAACAGTTGTTATACCTTGTTGCTACGTTTTTATGTCCCTGGATTTGGTCCAAATACCTTTAAAAAGCTCTTGACTCTTTCGATTAGTTTTTTCGCAGCTTTCTTGCTGCTCAAAGTAACCTTGAAAAAAAAAAAGAGTCACTAAGTTATACAGACATCCATGCAGTATAAGGCAGTAACTGTCTTTCATTATTTTCTGCAAGGTAAGAGCAGGTTCCGCACACACAGAGACTGCAGTCCTTGTCTCTTTGGTAGTTCGACTTGTTTCAGACCACAGACTTTCAAATTAAAGGTGTGCTCTGAAAGTTATCATGTCTATGAAATATGTTTCAACTCATCTTTGCCTCTCCTGCAGATCAAAGAGAAGCTGGACCAAAACGGAGCTCCTGCTGAGCTGATAGAGCAGCTGCATGAAGTGAAAAACTTATTTGACAGTCAGAAAAGCTGCTCCTGGGACTGAACGCCATGATCTTAAAGCCATCAGGGAAGGACTGCAGAGACTTTGGTATAGCCTGCAACATCCAGTAAACAGCTCTGGGACTTTTATGATTCAGTGGAGAGATAAGTCTCATTTGATCAGATATAACAGGACGGCTGGATGGATGTCTTGTTCTGCAGCTAAACTGTGAAGATCCAACTACCTTGTAGACTTGAATGTAAAATAAAAACAGACTCATGATCTCACACTCAAAGAAAACCACAGTTAGATTTATTTGTGCATATTTTGTACAATACAATTCAAGTAAAACAGAAGTTTGTATCAACATTGTGCAATTTGTATCAACTCAGTTGTTTATTTTTTTTTCCTGAGTGTTTAAAAAGAAAATCTGTAAACAATACAACACAAACTCAAACCCTGAGGACTCTTTCATTTAAAAAACGTGCCTGATTTTATCAGGTCAGGTTTCGTGGAAATCGATCAGTTATTTCATATTTGTAGAAGTCCTGCAGCCTCTCGTTGGCGTTGATGTGCAAATCCAAGGCCAGGGAGCAAGTAAAGGGGTCAAAGGTCAGGCTGGGGAGCGTGGTCCCGATCCCTCTGCTCCAGAGATCCCAACTCCTCCAGCTGCTGCTGCTGGGCGCTCTCCAGGTCCTCCAGCCTCTGACGGAGCAGAGACAGCTCCTTCTGCTGCTGCTCCTCCTACAGGACAGAGAACAAGATGACAAAGTCAAACCCTGTTGATGCGTCTCCTTCCTTCACACTTTTAGCAGTGTCCAGTTAAAAAGATACGAACCATAACAAAGTTATCTGTTTCATCATAAACCTTCCTCTGAAACTACTTTGGTTTTTCCCCTCGCTGAGTTTGTAACCCACATGAAAAAGGTTTGATCTAGTTACACTCAGGTTGTGTGAATAAAAACAGTGAGAGGTTATTGTTGCTGCATTGCGTGCAAAGTGTGCTCACTGGTATATTGGACAAAGCACCCTCAGACCCGAGGAGGAGGAAGGGAGTGGGTGAAGAGGTTAAGAAAGAGGGTCCAGGGTTGTAGGATCCCTGGCCGCCCAGCAGGAGGCGTCGAAACTCGTTGTGTCTTCTCTGCAGCTCCTTTAATCGTCTGCTGAGTTGAGCCTGCTCCTCTGAGAATGATGAACGTCTGAAGGGAGAGAGTCCACAGGACACAAATCAAAGGGATCTGTGAGTAGAGTGACATGCTACTATGAATAAGAGGAACTTTGACCCAGACGGTTAACTCAAACCTGTCTCCTTGTGGTCAAAAAAACACAAGCTCACTTCTTAGCTGCAGCAGCTTCCAGTTCCAGCTCCTCTACCTTGGCCTCTAGCAGCTGGAGCTTATCCTTTAGTCTCTTCTCTTTATTCTCCGTCAGCGTTTTCCTCTGTAAAAGCACACAGACGTAATGTCCACAGAGTCTTACGAGGCATTTTCACAAACTGCTGAGACAGCAGGAAGCGTAAGGAGCAGCAGTACCTTCTTCTGGGCTGCAGCTGCCCTCTGCAGCTTCTCTTTGACCTGAGAGTATTTCTGCTGCAGTTCAGCCTCTTGCTCCTGCAGCCTGTGTTTCTCCTCCAGCCACTCCACCCGTCGGTCCTCCACCATCCTATGAAAGATCCAAGAGAGGAGGAGACAGAAGAGAAGGAAGAGAGTGTTTGAAATGAGGGGACTTATGAAAAGACCTGTTTAATGGAGAGCAGACGGACCTCTCCGCCTCATGTTGGCTCTTTTCTGCTTGTCCCCGGGTCGTCCTCAGCTCCTCCCTCACTCTCTCCAGCGTGTCACTCAGTCTCTGGTTTTTCTCCATAAGTTCACTCTCAGAGTGAGACAGCCTCCCCAGCTGGACGCTGAGCTCCTGGTTCTGCTGTTGAAGACGGACAAATGAAACATTAACTCCAGCCGTAAAAACTCTGTTTTCTTAAAAAGGCTGCAGGACAGTCGACACTTTGAAGGAGGTGGTGTAGACTCACCCGCTGGAGGTCAGCGATTTCTGCTTTTTGTCTCTCCAGCTCCTCGAGCTGGGAGCTTTGCTGTTGTAGTTTGGTTCTGTTAGACAAGAGATTTTAAGATGATGAATCCAATGAAAAGACAGACCAGGTTAAACAGCCTCAAAAATAAAAACTTTGATGATCAGCGATTCCTGAGTGATTTCACTCTCTTAAAATAACTCGATGTTATTTCTTGAGTAAGGATTACATTTAGAGCAATTCACCACAAATTCTCATGTTGAAACTGAAACTTAGGTGTGACTAACCGCAGACCACAGTGACTTCTATGCATACTCTCAGAAACTCCATTTCTTTTCTTTGAATTTGCTTCAGAAAACAAACTTTCTCCTGCACAGGTGTTTGAGTTTAATGTATTTAGATAACTAAACCTCGGACAGGCGGATGAAACACTCAGAGCAAAGCTGACCTGAGGTTTTGCAGCTCCCGGCGAGCTGCCTCCTCTCCTTGTTTGGTACTACGAAGACGCTCCTCCCACTCCTCTTTCTGGGTGTCACCTGCGGCATCTCGCAGCACTCTTTGCTGTTCGAAGGCAGCAAGACGGTTTTCCAGCTCCAGCCTGGTGGACGCAGAGAACAGAAACTCTTCTTGAATAATATGGGCATGAAGATAGTAGGGGAAAAAAGTGACACAAACACAAGTGGTAGCAGAATAGTCTTCATTGATTTTTAACATTTAAGGCCACTTCTGTGAATGAACAACATCCCTGTCTGGCTTTTCAAACACATCTAGTTTCTTGGAAGAATAAAAGAAATACCAAATAAGAAAAAAGCAGACTGATATCAGCGCTGATCCTCACTTCTCCTCGTGCAAGACTGCAGTTTTGCAGAACTCTTCCTCACGGGCTGATTGCACCTTACGGACGATCTCCCTCTCTTTCTCCATCAGGAGCTCTTTGTGTTGCTCCACTGCAGCGTTTAAAACCTCCACATCTGTTTGCAGACCTGAGACACAGCAGGAGAAAAATGCTTTACAGCCACATGCCCTCTGTGCTCTGTGACATAAAGGTTTCAGCGCATTGATCTCTCCTTTTGTTGTGGAGAATAAGTTCACAAAGCATACATCCTACAAATAACTAAATGTAAAGGTGTGTGACAGTGTGTGTGTGTGTGCTATATACCATCAATCTGTCCCTGCAGTGTGTCTCTCTCCCTCTCCAACTCCCCTTTAGAGCGAGCACACTCCAGTTTGACGTTCGCCACCTCCAGTTTATGTGAATGCTTCAGACTTTCAACCTAAAAACCAGAAGAAAAAAAAGCGTCTTTGATTTCTTATCACGTGACCTGAGAAGAACAGTACACGCAGGAGAACGCATGAAAGGCTGGATTCAGCTCTTTCACTCTGCATTTGTGGCTCAGTAAAAAGGTGGAATGATCTTTTGGTTTACTCAGAGGTCAAAGGTCAAAGAGCAGCGTACCTGGCTGTTGAGGGAGTTCACCTCTCTCTCAGCTTTGTGCAGGCGGCTGGTGAGCTGGTTGTTCTGCTCATAAGTCTGACTGAGCTCGCTCTCCATCCGCTCCAGCTTCAGACGCAACGACTGACGCTCCGCCTGTCACATCAACAACAATTGTATCAGGTGACAATGCAAAGATACGTCTGATCTCTCAGTCATAATGAGATACCTCACCTCCAGAGACTTCACCACCGCCTGAGACTCTGACAGCTGTCTGATCTGAACGCGCTGGACGCTTTCGGCCTGCTGGCCTGAGTTTTCTTTCTGAGCGTGAAGCTCAGCCACCTCCGCCTCCAGGCTCTTCAGCCGCACATGGAGCTGGGCTTTCTCTCTCAACAGAACCTCGATTCTTTTCCCATCATGCAGTGGGTCTGAACTCTGGTACTGAGCCACCAAATCCTCCCTGTCCTTCTCCAGACGAGAGATCTGAGAAAGATGAGGTTAATTTAGATTTGTCTCCACTTTAATCCCTGAATTACAATTTATTGAGAGGCCTAATCAAGCCAGCCAATCAACAAATCTACCTCTGTGTCGTAGCACATCTTCTTCTCCTTCAGTTCTCGGGCGTGCTCCTCTCTCTGGTGCTCAAACTGGGACTTAAGAAGGGTAAAGTCATACCGCAGCTTGTTGTACTCAGATCTGTATTTCTCCGCCTCCTACAAAGAACCACAAGGACACACACACACACACACACACACACACACACACACACACACACGCGCACACACACACACACACACACACACACACACACACACACAGGGAGCAATCAGACAAAATGCAAAAAGATAAAACCCTCTCCTCAAAGCAGACACACTGATTTTCAAAAGGCAATCAGCACTAATCTCTTGACCGTAACTACAGACTCAAAGTTAAAACTGATAATGTAGACACTCAGTTTTAAGGGAATAATACCAGATTTTTTTCTGCCCAGTTGAACAGAAACTGAAAGTTGTTTTTTTTTTTTGCACTTTTCAATCAACAAACTGCTGTGACGACATGAAGCATGTTAGGAGTAATGTATTCTTAAGTGTGTAATTTGCTTCCACCGTGTTAGGCAGGACAACACCTCTTGTTTTTTTTATTGTTTTTCTTAAATACACCAAAGTCTTAAAATACTGACTGAGGACATAAAGAAAATAAAACCAACTCACCTTCTCAAGCTCATTGAATCTCTCTCTGACTGGAGCCTCCATCTCCTGCTGCACCTGAGCTCTGAGCAGCTCCAGACGCTGTGGGGTCATCACCTGATCAACAAACACACAGAAATAAAAACAGGTTTATGTTGCAATTGTTGCAGCTCTACTTTCACTTAAAATCAAGTACAGATGCTGCAGAGATTTCAGAAGAGTCTGGTCAAGCAAACTTAGAATCAATTTCCAGGTCCAGGTGTAATTTGGTGCATGTCTATTTCCACACATTTCCTGCCTCTATCTCAGGCTGTCTTCTCCCTCAGAGGCTACATTGCAAGCTGACATCTAAGCAAGTGTTTGTCTTATTATTAGTAAGAAATTCCTTAATGAGCCACATTCACCTGTATAGTCTAGAAAATATCTTATTCCAGCTATCAAAAAGAAAAAATGTCACCTGAATCGCTTATTAAATGGGGAGAACGTCTTAATACAAGAAAGTAAACACGTTAATTTCCTAAAAAAAACAAGACATTTGGACTTGTCAGGTAAATATAGCTCATACCAAGTCTAAAAAGACTTGTTTATGAAAAAACCCAGACAAATATATGCTTAAACTTTTAGTGGTGTAAACTCCCTTCAAGAACTGTAAAATAGAGGAGGCAAAAGTTAACAATACTACAATGGTAGGAGAGAAAATGTTAATATTCTGATTCTAATCATGACTCACTTTGAGTGTGCAAAAGTGAAACTTTCACAGAGCAATCAGATTGGAAGTGATTTTTTTCTGAATTTACTGAATTGCTCTCACTTTTACAGATCTCTCACTCACTCAATCTCCTGGATGTCCTGTGCCTTGAGTAAAAAAATGATTTAATGTTGGATGTTTGTTTTTTTTTGATAGAAGGAGAATGAACACACCCTTCATGTTTACACGACATCTGTGGCTTACCTTTAATCGAAGCTCTTCCAGCTCTCTGGTCTTGTCCAGCAGTTCTCCTCGGAGCTCAGCCGTCAGCAGCTGCAGTTGCTCCTGCTGAACCTGCTTGTCACCCAGCAGGCGCTTCAGTTCACCCTGCTCCTGTATGAACTCATTCTGCAAACTGCATCAAAGAAAAAGTTGAACCAAATGAGACACAATGAAGAAATAATAGTCATCCTCTGATGGCATTACATTCAGTGCTTTCAGGTTTCTTTGTACCTAGTATATTCAGCCTTCAGAGTCTGGTAGGTGGTCCGGTGGTGTTCACTCTTGATCCTCTCATCAATCAGCATCTTCTGCAGCTCCATCTCTGCTCCCCCGAGACCAGCAGACAACCCCAGCATGGCAGCAGACCTCCCCATCCCAGGCTCCAGGTTGGAGGCTAGAGGGGCTGACTGGTCGTTGGCTGAGGAAGTCATCTCACCTGTGCGGGAAAGATCTTGAGGCAGGAGAAGATATAGAAATACAGAATTACACTGATGAACCGGTGTGTCTGTGTTGGTGAAGCAGGTATGGCAGCTCTCCCTCTGTCTTTTCAAAGTGAGACAAACTGCCTGTATCCTCCCCTTAACTATGATGAGAGGCAGTAAGAGGGCAAAATTTAGACCTGGCTTTGTTGTCAGTTAGTTACCATGGCGGCTTTAAGGGGAGTCACACAGCCGCTGCTCAGAAACACTTAACAGATAGATAGGGCAGGACTCCAAATCAGTCTCAAGTGATTAGTTAGCTCCTCTGTCTTTCTGCATTGTCTGTGATTGCAGCTACTGAGCACTTTGACTAGGCAACATTAAGCATCTCTCCCATCTGAGGCTGTTTTTGACCAGTGTGTTACACAATTAGAATGAACATATTTCTGCATAACAGTAAACTTTGTTTAAAGAGTGAGACTAGTGTCAAATACAGCTGGGACAACCTTGTTAATGAGCAGGGTGAGGTCTGTTATCATGCAGAGTCTGAAAAATAACGGATCCACATTATTGTTACCCCAGACTGTTAATATGCTAGGTCAAGCCTGCCTGTCAAAAAATGAGTTCACACTTCGTGTTTTCATTACATTCAACACGCTAATCATAAGAGCAGAGTTTCTCTGCTTGCAGCAGATGCCTTAAGCATCGAGCTGTTTTCAAACATCGCGCTCTGAGCCCCGCGACCTGATATGCTAATTCACAAGCTAACGTCTGGCTGGCAACTCTGCTACGTCCGCTTTCAGACAAGAAATTTGTAATGGCAACTTGCGTGATATTTCGAGTGAAACATCTAATTTTACTTTATTCAACAGCTCTTGGGTGAGGAAACTTGTCTGGAAACATTATTTTCCAGCTTACGTTGGTTGCTTCGAGATGGTTACTGTTAGCATAACCGAAAATTAGCTAAGTTTGGTACAATTCTGGTGCCATACAAATGCATGTTTGATCACAAATTTACAAAACTCTGTAGCCACTCACTTTTGGTTGACCTGGACTCCTTTACTTCCCTTATAATGTTAGTGCTGCTAGCAAGCGCTAGCCAGCTTATCTTTGGACTACAAACTGTGGGCTCATGGGAAACTTTGCTTCCTTTTTCTTATCTCCGCAGAGCACAAACAACTTTTAGGTGCTTATCGCCACCTGTTGTAGGAGTCTGCAATGACATACAATTTAACATTTTCTTTCAATTAGTCCTGTCAGTTTGAAATAACCTCTGACAAGCTGTATCTCTTACCCCTCTATTCCTATTTTTTTCCTACAAGATCACCCTCACATCCTGCCGTTTTGACTTTCTATAAAAGAAAACATTTTAACAGTAGCCTCTTGTCTTAGTTTAAAACCTATTCATTGCAGGTGTTCTAAATGGATTGACTTCGCTCAGTGAACGTATAAAATAAACTTGACATAGAGATGCTTCTATGTAGTATTTGTGACAATTTTAATTGATTTAATTCATACATTTTTTCCAGTTAAATTTTTTGAATGTTAGCAATGTCAGCAACCTTGTGATGAAATGAAACAGAAGCCAGACCAATTAACAAACATGACACGAGGAATGTAACGAATACTGACAATGTGTGATGATACATAAGGCTGTGTTCATAAACAAATACCTAAATAGGAATGATGAAATGAGCTAACTGGAAACAAAAGTCCACTTCAGAGGTCCAAATAAATCTGGATTTGACAATATCACTGTGAAAAGTAATGCAGCAAAAAAAAAGCTTCACATCCCCTCTGATGTTCTGTGACCCTGTGGGCACATTTCACAGCGTGAATCTCTTTCAAACCATGATGAACACAATGAAGCATCAATTACAAAGCTCTAAGGCACCTCTTCCTTTCACAGGCTTTAAATCCTACTTGTTGTTTCTATACGTTATTTAACTTAAATTTACTTTTAAAAAAACAGCCCATTCAAGTGGTTAAGAGTTCTATGCAAATGATCTATTTACAAATTAAATACTTAAAAAAATAAATTAACAAACTATCAAGGAAATATACAATGTCTGAGTGGTGTTAAATGCCAACTTCCTGAGTGCACATATAGTATTCTCCAAAACATGCTGTCAATGGTCCAAACATTTTCAGCTGGAGCTGCAAATAAGAGTGAGAGATGCATGAGACAGTTTACAAAAAACACATGAGAAAGTGGAAAGTGAGCAGAAATCATGAGCGGTATTTGTGGTCACCTGTCAGCAGCATCCTGGTCAGCTTTATCATTGTCTGCTTTAGATGCTGATCCTCGTAATCTGGTGGGGTCTGAAAGGACAGAAACAGGAGCTTGTAAATTTTCTGATTTGATGTGAACATTTGAAAGAAAGCATAGAAAAGCTCCTCCACCTTGAATCCAGCGGATCTGCGTCGCGGGGCCGTAGCCTTGCTCGTTTTTCGCAGCTATGCGGAAAACAACAGCTGGCCTGTTGGAAGCAGAACTGTCGATGTGGGCGTTGTCGAGGTGGGAGGAGCTGACGGAGCAGGACATCTTGGTGCCGCGGTAGATTCTGATGAAGGCCATCTGACCTGGACGCTCTGAGCTGCTGGAGCGACTCTTCTTCACCGCCAGGTACATGGAATACTCTAGAATCCGACCGGATGGAGAGGAAGGAGCCTCCCACGTGATGTGGACTGAATCAGTGCCCTAAGTATTAAGATCACAGCAGATTTATCTGTCTGGAAAGGATCTAAAATAACTCACTGTATTCAGATTTTTTTTTTCAGAGCGTGAAACGTCTTGGTGTCTCACCTTGGTGATTCTAACAGCAGAGGGCGCTCCAGGGAATCCAGGCTGGCAGGTTTTGAACTCGCTGACTGGACTGAAGTCTCCCTGCCCGAAGCAGTTGATGCCGGCGACCCTGAACCTGTAGGTTTGACCAGGACTCAGCTCCTGCTTCTCTCTGCTCTGGTAGTCTTGAGGCCCTGGCAGCTTCTTCTGGAGAAGCTATGATGGGAGGTGAAAAGAGAGCACACATTAACAACGAGAACATTGAAGATAGGATAGTAACCATAAAACCAGTCCAGGGGTGTGAAGGTTTTGCGTTCACCTCTTTGGTATTTGGAGTCCGGCTGCTGAGGGCAGCAGTCGACGGCTCACTCTCAGCAGGTAGAAAATAATGACGGACCTCTGAGAAGAGTGTTTTGAAGATGCCGACATCAAACCAAACAGATTCCTCTGGATTCTTCTGCATTTGGAAAGTGTAGAGTCTTAGATTAGATCAGATTAGATTAGTGAGCATATAACCACTGTGATGACGTGTGTCTCACCTGATCAGTGTGGGTGTAGATTTCTGTCGCTGGATTTGACTGTTTGTCTGAAAAATAAAGGTAACATCCTCAGTGAGATTCACTTTTCAGTCATTCAGCATCTTTTTTGTTTTTTTGACTGCATGTTCACAGCATGGTTACCTGGCTGCTGTTGAGATGAACTGCTAACCTCAGCTGTTGATGTCTGCCGTCCAGCACCTTTTACAACAACAAGTCAGTCAGTCAGTGTGTTTACATGCACGCTATGGTCCGACTAAGGTCTTAGCTTGATCATAAAGTCACAGCTGGGGGTCCAGTCTTGTCTGCATAAACATGTAACCAAGAGAATCGAACTTCTGGCTGAGAACGTCTCACTCTGTTTTGATAGGCTGTGTTGTGTCTTTTTTGATAAGTGAAGCTGCGTGTGTATTGAACTTGTTTTAGTTCACCTTAGACTAGGGCTGGGCGATATGGCCTGAAAATAAAATCCCAGATTTTTTTCCCACAACACTCGATTTACAATTTTAATTGATTGTTTCCCTCTCAAAAAAAAACAAACAAACAAACACTCCCACTGATACAAAAATTACATGAATCAAGTTTTGCCTCTATATTGTCAAAGTATTTTCCCTCTTAAAGTTAAAGTGTGTCAGAAAATGTTCATTCTGTAGTTCAAACTTGGGCAGGTTTGACATAAACACTCAAAGCTGAGTATTTTCACAGTATATTAGCATGAAGACCTGCCAAATCCAACTGCAGTCCAGTAGCAATCACATTATCTAGTTGTGTCAATCAAGCTATGCTCAGTCCGTATTCAGTCCAGCTAAGCTGTTTACATGTGTTTCAATAGTCCGATCACATGCTGACTAAGCTCATAGTCCAATTTCTGAAGCTGCATGTAAACGTAGTGAGTGAAGCTCAAAACTCCAGCTGATGGAGTTCATGCTGAACAAATACAACATCTAACAAAGCAAAGCACAGAAATCATCTTTATTAAAAAACTTTAAATTCACTTTTTTACTCACATGACTGACTGTCCTGTTCCGTCTCACTGCTCCTCCCTCCTTCTGATGTTCCATTGGATGTTTTTTCTGTAGTTTCCTGTTGGGCTGAAGCGACCTGAAGAACAGAGGGAAAATTAAAGCAAATTATTTATTCACCTAACAGGTAACAGTGTTTGAATAGTCGTGATCTGCAGAGCTTCTGACAGAAAACCACTCAAAATTAATCACATCTCAGAAATTTTTATACCAGGACTCCATAAAGTCTCTTTACAATTTAAAAAAATACATGAAAAAAGGCAATGGATGAGATTTCTTAATCAGGTTTGTTCTATGTACTCATCTGTGGTTGTTTGCTTGAATCAGTTTCATATAATTATCTCTGTTCAGATTTAAAGGTGCACAGTCAGTTTGTTATACCTGTGCTGATGTTTTTTCTTCCTTATTCGTGGTCCCATCAGTTTCTCTTTGAAGAGATTGCACACCTGAGAGGGAGAATTACACCAAATCTTATAAAACAAAACAAAAAAAGGCTCAGAAATGAAAATGTCCACTGAGGCAATCAGGATACTTATGTGTCCTCTTCTTACCAGCAGAGCCTTTTTCCTTTCCCTCCTGTCCATCTGCTCTGGCTCCATCAGCTATGGCTGTAGGTTCTCTACCTGCAGTTCTGGGAGGACGCACAGGCTGGATCTGAAGGATGTAGCATTCTGCTGCTGCCAGGGGGCGCCACGCTACATGAAGCATGCTGACCGTGGATTTGATAAGCAACACGGCCTCTGGGATGCCAGGCCGATCTGAGAGCAGATTACAAAACCTTATTCTATTTTTCTGACATGTTCTTCCGTCAGCAGCAAAACAACAAAACACCCCAGAATTTATGATTACAAATTAAAAAAAAATAGAAGATGAAGAGTCTCATCTTTACCGGCACACTGACAGCTCTCACCTGTCTCCAGGTACCAGAGGTCCTTGCAGCAGACTTGGTAGTTCCAGCTCTTACGGTAGCCATCGCGTCCGCTCCAAATATAAAGCCTGGAGCCAACGGAGGCAGCACAATGGCCTGCTCTGGCTCCAGGTCTACAGGCATATGGATCATCTGTAGGGGGTCCCTGGCTTTGAAGCTGGGACTCGATATCATTCTGCAGCTCTGGGCCCAGGTCCTGCCAACTCATAGAGTCTGATACAAAAAACAGAGCAGCAGTGAACCGAGTGATGATGCAGAAAACCCAGAGGACTCATCCCCACATTTAGCTCTTCCAAACAACAGAGCGGTGGTGATGAAAAACCTGATACAAAGGTCCCCTTTTGAATTTATTAAATAAGTTTTATAAAATTTCACTTTCTCTTTGTTTGAGCAAAACACCACATATAGCCAAAGCAATGTCGATGCCTCCTGAGACTCAGATTTTGTTGAACTGCAGATAAGTGTAGCGTAACAGTGGAGAAATGGACTGACCTAAGTTGAGTACATTTAAAGAGTTAGTGCAGATCCATTCTTTTCCTGAAGAGTTGTGTTTTTCTGACTCTGGGATAGGAATCCAGCCACCGAAAACATACATCCTGCCAACAGAGGGACACTTTCTGGTTTGTAACAAGCTATTCTATATGTGCAAATACAGACATTAAACAAAAAGGATGTCTTACCTGTTTCCAATGATGTTTGCAGAGTGAAGGCTTCTGGGAAGTGGTTTGGAACCCCTTGTTTCAGGCATGGACCAAACCATTGTGTCTGTAGGGGGGGGTTAAAGGACAAGATACTCAAGAGCCGCTTCTTAACAGCTTTAGAGGCACAAAATAAGCCGACTGGTTTCACAGTCATATGACAGAAATATCAATCAAAACCCACAAAAAGTTTTCAGTTTTCCTCTAAAACACATACAAACTGTTTTTTATTTTTACAATGGCGTACACTGGAGTTTGTTGATGTTTCAACACCCAGGCTGGCGTACCAGAGACAGGGATGGATCTCCCTGTTTGAACAGTTTATAGACTTTATAAAAATGTGAAAATATAACCTGTTACTTGCAAGCAGATGCCTTACCAAGGTCAAGCTGCCAGAGGTCATCTAACCGAGACCCTTGCATCCCTCCAAAAATGTAGAGTTTAGGGGAGCCAGGGCCAATGTAAGCAACTGAAGTGTGAGATTCCCGAGCTGAAGGACCACCACCCTTAACCTCTGGGATGCTCCACCCCCTTGCCCCTGAAACAGACTGCAGCTCCAGCTCATAAAAGTCATCCATGTATCTACAAGAAGAAAAAAGAGAGTCATACTTATTCTCCAATCCATTTCTGTGAGAGAGCTT
Source organism: Labroides dimidiatus (assembly GCA_030710495.1). NCBI lineage: Eukaryota > Metazoa > Chordata > Actinopteri > Labriformes > Labridae > Labroides > Labroides dimidiatus. The sequence goes on along the minus strand of CM061162.1, from coordinate 13,273,107 downwards.
ATACACCAATAGGCCAAACATGATTGGTTGTTTCACTTGTATGACCACGTGATAACACATTCACCTTTCTATTTCAACAAATAATCCAGTTTATACATTTTCTTGCTAAATGAGTGTTAAACTAAATTCTTGTTAGTTTTCGTACCTTGGTACGTTGCCGTTGGGGTCTTCACTGTCATTGACCAGTCCTCCAAACAGGTAGCATTTGTTTCCCACAAGACTGAAACTGTGACCAATCCTCGGACAAGGAGGCAAGCCATTCTTTGGTGCTCTGGGCTTCAACTTCTTCCACAGCCAGCGACTAGCCTGAGCCACATGGGACCAAAAATCAACATTTTGTTCATGACAGCAGGGCTGGAATCATCACTGATGGAATGTGACTGAGCATTACCTGGAGCTCATACAGGTTGTTTGTGTATTTCCCAAACTCTACCATGCCTCCAAAAACCAGAATCCTGGTGCCTTCAGAGACGAAGCCATGTGCTGCACAGCCAGGTGGGATGTCACCCCTCACTGCAGGCAGGAACCACTGCTTTGAGACTGTGGGAGAGGTCAGGTTTTAGTTTTTCATTTGACATTCAAATCAGGTGAATGCTGGCCTTTGTGCGTTTTTTGCACAAAAGTATATTTTAAAATAAAAACTTATGAAAAACAGCTTTTTTTTTTACATAATCTCCATTAAATTATTCTTATAATAATAAAACTTCAAATAGCACTTTTGAAAAACAACGTTACAAAAGTATAGACAGTGTTAGATGAAGGGTGACTCATGTGCTGGCCTATGCATCGTGTCCACAAAAACTTTAAAGGACCAAAATCGTCACACCCCTCAATTGATGGTCTGCTGTTAACAACTTAACAATTTTAACGAGCTTAGGTGTAAACAATGCAGGTCTCGTTAGCTGACCAACAACACTCAGCGAAAGATAATTTTTAATGTGCATAAATAATTCTTCATAGCAGGACTAGAACAATATTTAAAAAGCAAAGCACTGTTCTCGTGGGGAAAAAAGTTAAAAACGAAGTAAAGGACGTGTTGAGCTATCTGTATCCTATGCACGCTAAAAACATTGGCCGCTACACTGCTAGTTAGCCGCATGCTAACGCTAGCTCACCGGTGTTGTAAACATGGAGGTGCTCTGCTATCCCTTCGTTTCCTCCACCGAATACTATGATTAGCTCCCGTATGGCAGCTGCTCGGTGTCCGTGTCTGGACCGTGGTACCACTCCAGCAACAGAATTGATTTTCCTCCATTGCGGCTCCTCTGAATCATTGCTCATTTTCCCGTAAGGGAGCCCAAAAGTTTGGCGCTGTTGATGTTTTGAACGAGGGGCGGAGCGAAGAGTGCATCAGGAAGTTCAACCAGAGAGGTGAAAAATGTAAGATGTGCCACTCCGCCTTGTTTATTAGGTATCAAGACTTGATTGAACGCCTGGGAAGGGGAACTCTCCTTTCCCACTGTTCAAAAGTATAGACATCCTCAGCAACGACGATTTTAGCAATCTAGGGGCCCACTGACACACAGGAAAGTGACCCACCACATCTGCTGTTCTCCATGTCAGTTCTCCATGAACAATATTATCTCTGCACAGGGAAAAGAGTTATAGTAAAGGTATTAGTAGTAGTAGTACTAGTAATAATAATAATAAATAAGATCTCTTTCTCTTCCTCTCCTCCTTTGTCCCTGTATTTCTCCTCCTGCACTTCTTCTTTGTCTCTGTTTTTGACTTTCTCTTCCTCAAATTTAGGGTCATATAAAAATACTTGTGAGCTTTGGCCTCAGCAAATCTGCGAAGACACTGCTTACTCATGAATTTCACACACTGTAATGCAATTTTAACATATGGATTTTTAGAATTAGATCATTAATGAAAGAAGAGTTAAAAAAATCTCAACCAGAAATTTATGAGGTGTTTTATGGGGCCTCTGGTAGTTTGGAACAAAAGGCCTTTGTCTAATGGCAAGACCACCTCTGATCTTCGGTAACTTCTTCATTTATTGTTTTAATTCAATGAGTAGAATTTCAATTTGAAAACAAATTTATCTGTTTATATTTATAGATGAAAATGGTTTTAAATGGACTCCAAAATATTATGTTGTAGTAGTACCACAGACTCCTACAAATTTAGTTTGCTGAATAATAAGTGTGTGAACAGAAGGGAACTATTTGCTTTTCATAAATACCTCTTTTGTTTTGTTACTATTTTATTTAGAATATAGTAACAGCTTGATAACATTGTGCCTTTTACTGATGATAAACAGTAAATTCAGTCTTATTGTAATGATGGACATAAAGATGTTTTATTTCTAAAATGGTTTGCTCTCTGGAAAACATATCTGATCATATCTTCATGTAATTCTAGTTTGGGTTCAGGGACCAGCAACTTTGGAGAGCATGTGTTACAAACCAGACACAAGGGTATCAGCCAGTATCTGACTCATGAGAGATAGTTGCTATCTGCTATTTAACATGTCTCTTGCTTTCAAGGACCCGTCAAGGAACCATCACATGCTGTCATGGCCTTTGAGCCCATGTTGACATTAACAAATAATCAAAATGGTCCATAGTACAAATTTTGATTAAACATGAGTGGAACTTCTGTCAAGCTCACAGTTCATATCAGTCAGTGAAGACAAAGATTTGTGTTACTTCATTGTGTACTTTCAGATCTACACAACTTCTCAACACTGGAATAAATAAAGTTTAGGAGGTAATAACCTCCAAGGTGAGGTCATGTGTTTCACTGGTACATAGATTTTTCTCTTCCATTTAAATTTGATTTATTTTGATTTAAATCAAAACTTGGAGCAGGCACACATCGATGCCACTGTCTGGTTCTACATGTCGCTCATGAAATTATTCATTAAAGTCGAGAAAACCAGAAGACCAAGAAAAAAAATTATTTAACTTCTGCATGAGGTAGTTTTGTCTTTCATAAAAATATGTTTGTTAAAGGCCAGAATCAGCTTGATTCTGTATATAAAAAAAGACATCAAAGCATCTAAGGTGAAAAAGAAAAGGATGAGAACAAGAAAACACAAATAAGGGGTAAAAATATGTAAGTGCAGTAAGAATAATTTAGAGTTACCGAAAGGCCCAAACTTGATCTCTCTCTCTGTGTGTGTGTGTGTGTGTGTGTGTGTGTGTGTGTGTGTGTGTGTGTGTGTGTGTGTGTGTGTGTGTGTGTGTGTGTGTGTGTGTTGTAAAAGAACAGGAACACCTCCCAGTGAGCAGGAAGGGGATGACGTCAGTTGTCAGTTGGCTCAGCGCTGAGTTTTGTCGGAATTGCATTTTGCGTGCGCGTGTGTCTGTGTGTGTGTGTGTGTGTGTGTGTGTGAGAGAGAGAGAGAGAGAGAGAGAGAGAGAGAGAGAGAGAGAGTCTGTGCATGAGTAAAGGTGTGTGTCCTCGCGTCCAAAGTAAATGCATCAGCGTGTATGTTTGCGTCTATTTTGAGTCTTTGCGCGTGCTTAAAGGGAGGGGGTGTTTATGGGAAATAGAGATTTTGCGCACGCGCGCGTGTGTGTCTGTGTTTACACAGACGGGAATGCTGCGCCAAAGGAAGTGCGCCGGCTCTCCGTCTGAGCGTCCCGACTTCCTGCTCTGAGGCAGGAGAGAGCAAAGCTTTGGATCCGCTTTCAGACCGCAGCAGCAGCATGGAGCCCTAACACCACACACACACTCCGCTCTAGGAGACACATCAGGCAGGGAAGGCGGACAGAGGAGCAGCGCACGTCCACTGAAGGGTAGGTGCAAGTCTATATTTCCTTATAACTGCAACTTCCGAAACCAGTTCGGGCCAGTTCAGAGAAACAAGCCGGATCATAGTTTTATTAGTTTTACTTGCTGAAGCCTGAATAAGCACAGATACATCATATCATCTTGAGAAGTACAGTAAAGCTTCGCGTAAAGAAATAAACCTGTGCGTAAAAGGTGTTAGAGCCTCCGGGTTCCCCGGCAATGGCACAGGCACTGTGCGTAAAGTTGAAGTTGTCCTACTTTTCTCTGGACACATTTAAAAAGAAATAATGAATAGAAGTTAGTGTACCAACTGCTGTGGAAAGAATTAGTAGTGGCTCCTTTAAATATCTTGTAGTAGACTTTCTGGTTTGTCTGGACCTCGCAGACTAATTGCCATGCGCTTCCGGATTGAAGCTGGCAGCAGACAACATCTTGAAAATGAGTCAGTGGAACAAAACAAAGAACCGTTTGAGCTCCAGTAGAACCCCTCTCTCTCTCTCTCTCCATACACACTCACAAAATGATACAAATAAGAAATAATTAGCAGAGTAAATGCGTGTACAGTCTTGCACATTTTTTTTTGGTAAAGTTTTCTTTTCCTGTTGAATTGACTCGTGGAGTGTTAACAGTAGATTCAACAAACTGTGGTGGATTTACGTTTCCTTTTTTTGTCAGACCACATCTGTGCAGATGAAATGTCACATGGTAGCAATAAATGAAATAATGGCATCAGGACAGATGTGTTTTACAAATGGAGTTGAGTTTGTTTGTGTGTGTGTGTGAGTGTGTGTGTGTGTGTGTGTGTGTGTGTGTGTGTGTGTGTGTTTGGGGGGGGCTGATGTTGCTCTCAAGAGGACAACTTCTGCATCCGCTGAAGTGATAACAAAAGGAACTGAATACAAAAACTACAAAAAGAAGCATAACTGTGTGTGTGTGTGTGTGTGTGTGTGAGAGAGAGAGAGAGAGAGAGAGAGAGAGAGAGAGAGAGAAAGAGAGAGACAGAGAGAGAGAGAGAGTGCACACGCTCCTGGTGGTTCCCAGTGACAGGAAGTCCTACCTCCCTCAGAGGGAAAGCCTTTCTCCAGGAAGACGCCTCTGAATGCTGAATGTCAGGATGTCCTCGTTTAGATAGATACACAACACAACACAACACACACACTTGCACACACACCAACAGCCATGCAGGAAAAGGAAGTAAAGACATGTATTTGCATGTATTTGCGCTTGGTGATGGATCATTGTTTGCACAGCACACTTTCAGAATGGACAGACAGAAAAAAAGAAGCCCACTTTGTCACACAATAGAGGTTATTGTGAACCATGTTTTATTATTATTATTATTATTATTATTATTATTATTATTATTATTATTATTATTATTATTATTATTATTATATGAGGGTATGTAACCATTACCTCAGGTGTTAAGTCCTGGCTCCTATTCTTGCAGGTAAGTTGCCATGGGGACTAATGATGCAGCTGTAAAGTCTCTGTAGTCATATTGTCATGGTTGCAAATTTAATTAATCAGTAATGAGTTGTTTGTTGTTATCTTACCCAGAGGAAAAAAAACCGTTTGTTTCTCCTGTAGGTGATTTGAAAGAGTGAGAAAACAAAGGAGACAGAGAGATGGATGGACAGGCGGACGTTCAAAGACAGTTGGCGGTTTCTAGTTAAACTTGTTGGTTCGACCTATGCTTGTCTTGGCAGAGGGTTATTGACCACATCCTGTTTCATCACCATAGAAACACCCAGAAAATCAACCTAAGTCTGGCTCTCTATAATGCTTCTCTCTGTCACACAAGAAAGAGGCAAGATGTGGATTAGGTATTCTTGACAATTCTCAAAGCTTAATGGCTTCTTTCAACTTTAGAGTCCCAAAAAGTAAACATTTTATTCAGTGTGAACATCAGAATGAACCTGGGCAAACAAACTAATCATCATGTTGGTCATTATATGAAGGTAACTCCATTTTTGTTTGAACACTGTTTGTAATGGATTTTTCAGAGCGTTTCACTGGGACAGGTATCTTTAATGTAGTGAATGCCTTCATGCAGAGTTTAGGGGTGCACTCTGTGCTGTCTTGATGAACAATTAGCTCTGCCGGCAAGCTAGCTGAAAACAACTTGTGTGAAATCATTAATGTTAGACAGGGCTCAGTTTTTTTATTTATTTTTTTTTTTTTGTTTTTGTTTTTTTTCTTAAAAAAACATCTTCACAAATGAATCCACCTCCAATTTTCTTTAATTTTGTCACTTTATTTCTTTTAAAAGCCTGTTATTAGAGCAAGTTTTGACAGACATGTTCATTAAGATCTTGTGACCTTAAGAGACAGATTCAGAAATTTCTACATTATATGATTTTGAAGCTGTTTGAAAATTTGTTCATGTTTAGTCTGACCATCCCACATTGTTGATTTATATCCATATTTAAAAAATGGGAAAGCAAAACACCCCCTCTTTAAAAACACTCACTTTTACAATCACTTTCTTTTGATTTCTATAACATCTGTCAAGCCAAAACATGCATACACATAAATATTTTAGGAAAAAAAGATGGACAAACTTGTGATCCTAGTATCGTATAGTGTGTGCCAATAGTGAAATGAAATTAGCGATTCAGACTCAAGCTGACTTTTGAACCAGGCTGTAAATGTGTTTTTAATGCCGTAAAGTCTGTTTTTTTGGAGAGGTGTGTATGTGGTCTTTCTGCAGCCAGCCTTAAGTGGACACTTGATGAACTGCAACTTTCAGCACTTCCATACAGGCTTCATTTTTAAAACCTGGATGTTGCCTCTTGACTGTTAATTTTTATCCTTAGGAGAAAGGGAGGTGGAGAGGGCAGGGCCAGCATTGTTGTCTTTGTGGTTTTTGGTGGAGTTTGCATCAGGGCGTCACTGTTTGCTCATGTTATGGCACTGAATACTCTTGCTGCACCATGCCCACCTCACTCATGTCTTTCCTCCATCTTTTCATGCCTTTTGGTGGGCTCTGATTTAGAAGGATCCCTAACTGAACACCATCATTATAAGGCTTCTTTGACTTTCTAATAAATCTGTGATAATTTCATGAAAAAAATGTACAACATGGAGCTTATAACATCCGTGTAACCTTGAAAAAATGTCACATGTTCAGTTATGAATGCAACTTATTTTGAATTTACCAGACTTGTAAATTGACATTTTCTTAACTTTATTTATTTATTTTTGTTACAGAAAATATCAATATTTATTTTAAAAAAATAAATAATAATCAGTCACAGCCCTGTTATTTTTTTTAAAAAACATTTTTTGATGTACCAGTCAGTTAGTAAATTCCAATTAAGCTGAAAAACTAAGCTGCAGTTCCCCAAATGTCCACTTGAGGGTAGCTCCAAAAGTCAAGGAAACCCTGTCAGAGCCCTTGTTAAAATAGGATATCTGTACGTTTGGCTGAAAAGGTTAATAAATCACAGCTGTTTGCCAGGTTACTTCACCTCCACCTATTTGCAGGCTTTGGGATTAGCCAGAAGTTAGATGAAGTCAGTTTTTCCAGTGTGGCATTCACCATGTTTGAGCTTCAAAACCCCTCACCCATTCACTCACTCAACGGGTGACGTCACTTCATGTTTCAAACACTGATCAAAAACGGGTTTCGGGGATGCAGTCTGCCACAGCGAGGGTTGGTGAGCGGCTCACACATCTGGAGGAAGCAGAGAGTAAAGAAACTGGGCTCCACATCCAAAGGACCCAGTTGAGGTCATCCAGGATGCCTTCTGGGCATCTTCCTTTTCCTTTAACTGGCATTTAGACCTGGGAAGGAGCCAAGGATTAGGCCTAGTAAAAAAAATGATGGAGGTTTTGTTTAGCCTGGAAACTCTGAGGAATTCCTGCCAAAAGGAAAAGTTGGAAAGAAGGATGGCTGAGCTATTTTGCTCAGCCTGCTGCCCCCTTGACCCAGCTTAGGCTGGCAGGACTCAGGATAAAAAAGAAGGATGACTTTATGTGAATTCAGGCTCATCCCACTGATCCCCTTTTCAAGAATGATTTTTTGATTTGTGCACTAAAACACTTGCGACAGAATCAATCAAAATCAATGCCTGGTTTTTGATTTGATGTTTACGTCTGCTTTGCAGGTCACTGTCACCGCTGCCAGCCCATCATGGAGAGTTCGATCACACTCTGGCAGTTCCTGCTGCAACTCCTGATCGACCAAAGCCACAAACATCTCATATGCTGGACGTCAAATGATGGCGAGTTCAAGCTGCTTAAGTCAGAGGAAGTTGCCAAGCTGTGGGGCCTGCGCAAGAACAAGACCAACATGAACTATGACAAGCTGAGCAGGGCCCTGCGCTACTACTACGACAAAGTAGGCAATTTAGATCTATTTGGAACCATCAAAACGCAAACACATGATCATGTCTTAAGTACCTAAGGTCAATTTTCATAACACAAAAGTCGTGTCTCATTTCTTCTGCAGAATATCATCAAGAAGGTGATTGGCCAGAAGTTTGTCTACAAGTTTGTGTCGTTCCCTGAGATTCTGAAGATGGACCCAGCGGTGGTGGAATCAGGTCGCAGCAGTGAGGAAAGTGGAGGTGTCACATCAGAGCCTGAGGCTGAAGACGAGGATGGAGGAGGAGCAAAGCAATACGTCCAATCCGGCCTGTACTCCTCCTTCTCCGTCAGCTCCCTGCAGCACTCATTAGAACCGCACCACCGGATCAAATCAGAGCTCAGATCTGATCGACATGAAGACAGCTCCTCTGTCATCCGATTCATTACCAACCGAGGTCACTCCTCCCTTCCCCCCACTCCACCCCCATTTAATGAGACCTACTCCTCAAGGTCAACCCCTCGCCAGGTGCGATCTTCCTCCTGCTCCTCCTCTCCACCCCAAAGCCCTGCCCGCAAACTGTGGAGGGGGCGGTGCAAAAGCATAGACACTGATGAGTTTGAGGAGAGTGCTCAACCTCTTAACCTGTCATCTGGTCAGAGGGAGAGAGTGAGGTCACAGAGCACCACGACATCAGAGAGAAGAGGATTGGCAAATAACTCCCCTCTTAGGTCTAGAAAACCCAAAGGCTTGGAAATCTCCACCTCCTCTCTCCTCCTGACAGGAAGTGACCTCGTCTCCATTGCTCTCAAGAGCCCAGCGCTGCCTTCAGGGTCTATGACCCCTGCCTTCCTTACCGCACAGGTACAACGTGACACCACACGACACAACGTGACATGACGCATACTAAAATCATGGTGGTGGTGGTTTTAGATGAGGGCTGAAATCCTCACAGGAGGAGGGGAAAGAGTGAGAGGCGAGATGTGTTTTGGGGATGAGGAACTTGTAGACAGGGAGGAGATGGAAAGAGGTGAGCAGAAAGCAGGGAGGAGGCAAAGGAGGGAGGGAGGGAGGAGGTTCTTAAGTGAAGCCATATGTTCATGAAGCTCCTGATTCACTGGCAACAACACTCCGACCAAAGCAGCACCGTCTGACTTCACTCAAGCAGTCAGACGACCGTTTATCCAACACGAGCAACGAAAGGCTGCTGAGTTTATATAACATTATGGACGGGTGACACAGCTGCATGCTGAAGCTAATCTCTAGTAGATGATTATGGATTATAATCAGTCATATCACCACTATCAGTTGAAATTAGCCTCTCCACCATGGGTACAGTTACTTCTATCAGATATATCATACAGTCTATGGTTTTTATATACAGTATTATGTCATATAGTACAGACAAGAGGAGAAGAAGACAAGGGATGAACTCACCACAGGCCAGACTCTTTTCCACCAGGACGCCTTTTTTAATGATCTTCTCTACTCTTAGCAGAACAGAGTATTACACAAGTGAATGAGCTAAAGTATAAACGACCCAATGTTTCCGAAACAGTGATCAGTGCCTGCCGTTATTTGTGCAGTGAAACATGGACGCAGAAATTGTTGCTGAGCATGTTTATTCTCTGACTGGCCCTTTAACAGAACCAGAGGAATCCAAACTGAGCTTAGTTAAATATGGAGAGACATTAGAAAGTCGAGACAGAGGGAAACACATCTCATGAATTCTGTATGAGTGGAGCTTCCTGACCTGCTTCGAGTCCGCCTGCCAAGTTAATCTGTCTGGTAGATGTGAGTTCCATGGAGGGCAGACTTTGAGTTCAGGGTGAGACTGAGTACCTAACCCTAATCCTAACCCTAACCCCTGAGTGATACGATATCTTCACCCATAGAGTCCAAGCAGCTCCCAGCATCGATTGCCAGAATAAACAGCATCATTTCTCTTTTTTTGTAGACTCCGTCTGGTCTGCTGCTCAGTCCCAGTCATCTACTCTCCAATATCCATTTGTGGTCCAGTTTGAGTCCAGTGGGACCTCTGAGCCCCGCCCAACTCCAGAGCCATGCCCCCCTCTTTCAGGTGAGACCCGCAATCATTTTTTAAAAAATTTGTGTAAAAACAGAAACTCCTAAAAAGAAAGCCTAACACAGACTCGAACCTCAGAGTGAGCCCATTGTGGTACCTTTGAAAACCATTATCTAACCTCACAAAATGTACCAATCAAAAGGAAATTCAAAAATCTATTGAAACACAAAGGAAATTTTCCTACACTCAAATGTCCAGAGTGGGTAGTGTTAAAAGTTACAGGCTGTGTCCATTCGTAAAGATAAATAACACTGCTTACTCAGACAGAGACAGAAACAAAATCACTGTTTGTCTGTAAATCTGTCTCATAACAACAGGACCCTCTATGATTTCACACACCGATTCACCTTAAAGGATCACAAAGTTGTGTGTGTGTGTGTGTGTGTGTGTGTGTGTGTGTGTGTGTGTGTGTGTGTGTGTGTGTGTGTGTGTGTGTGTGTGTGTGTGTGTGTGTGTGTGTTAGTTTACGTGTGATTCACCGTGTGCCAGGGTTTCAAAATAAGCTGCAGATGTTTCCGTTCTGATGTGGACAAGAGGAGGGGGCAACTTCCTGATGGCTACAGGGAAGGGGGAGGGATGGTCGGTCAGGAGCCCCTCCCAGCTGTATCACCCTTTCCTAAAGACTCCAAAACACACAAAACTTGAAGCTAAACTGGTTTCTGCCACAATGATGGTCCCGACTTGAGTCCCCACTTTGTATCATAAACAGAAAAGGACTTGTATTGATGAGCTGCTGATAAACGGGTGAAAGACTTGTAACTGAAAAATGTAGATTTGGAAAACCAATTTTTCTTATAAAAAAATCTGATATTGAGCAAAAAAAGTGATTGTGAATCTGATTTTATCAGTCTACTACACTGTAAAACCGTTTTTTTACTCAACAATATATTAATTACGATACAGTACTCTCTTGGAAGAGTTAGAGATTTAGATCAGTAATCCCCTCCCTCATTCCCTCAAATCCCTGTCTACTGCTGGATGTTCACACCACTGTGCCTAAATATTGAATTCTGGAGATGGCGAACAAGTAAAAGGTGGAATTCAGGTTTCATAGACCCTGAAATAGAAAGACTAACAAAAGAGACCAAAATAAAAAAGGAAATAAAATTAAAAAACCTCCTGTGCATTTGGAAGAACATTTTTGCTACAGCCAGCAACAGAGTAGCGAATCTTTCAGCCACTGACTGTGGGTGGGCGGGGCAGTATCCCCCCGCCTCGGAAGCACTGCATGTCTTGGTAGTAAAAATGAATGTTAAATGATTTTAAACCAACTGAGCCAAAAAAATGGAGAGAAAACATTCAAGTCTACGACATACTGACTTGCGTATAAAACAAAAACCATATTATCAAGTTTAGAAATGAGAAATTTTAAATGTACTGAGATGACATTTATAACTAATAACTTATTTCATCAGTACTGTGACTGTGATTCTTTTACTGATTAAAGATGGTAGAAATGTCGTTTAAAATATTATGACACCAACAGAAATGCAAACTATAAATAAACAAACATCTAACATGTTGTTTTAACAGTTTAAAGCATATTTTTTGATACAAACCCTTGTCACTGTCCCTAACATATTACCACACACACAAACACACACACACACACACACAGTAACTGTAAATGTGTGTGAATTATTTGTTAATTACGTAACAGAAACATTTTGTAGCTTTGAACTATAAGACATCAGAATTAATCATACAGTATGTTTTATTTCCTCTCCCCCTGCAGTTCCCTTCACTGCTGAATGGATCCATCCCTGTTCCTCTACCAAGCATGGACGCCTCCTCTCCTCTGCTGCTTTCCTCAAATTCCCACAAGTCCTGATACCAAAGAGGGAGCTGTGCCACCACAGCACAGACAAGGACCCAGCCAATCAGCCGTGAACTGTAAAGATGAACCAAACAGGAGTCGGACTTCACTCCTGAACCTGTTCCTTAACATTTATGATATGAAGAAATTTGCTCTCTGAGAAGAGTGTTTGCATTGGACATTTTTTTAAAAGTGTTTACAGCAGTTTAACTACTCCTGCTCCTGATGTCTGTTGTTGGTGCATTCCTCTTTTTTTTCCAGGACGTTTTGTCGGACGAAGTCTTTTAATTTCATTTCATGTGAAACCCTAAAATATCATCTCAGCCCAGCCGATTCAACCCTCAGTGATAGAGACTGATTCCTGTCTTTCCTTCCTTGCACTTAAAAACTTAGATTTTACACCTCTGGCTTGAACATTTATGATTTGGAGGAATCCTTGTCACATAGTGTGAAACAAAGACTGAAGGTCAATTCACTTCCTACACTGAAGAGCAGCTTCTTTCAGACGATAACAAACCATCACTCTGTGTTAGAATTTGAGGGTGAGTGATATCTAGATTGAGAATTTCGGTGCCATCCTCTTGTTTGTGCTCACACAGATTATCAGCAGACTAGCATGAGGTGACTGATCACTTAATCACTTAATCAGAGTTTCTGCTTGTTAAAAGAAAGTTTTTCCCGTCACGGTTACACGCCAAACATGGTCCAGTGTTTGCTCATGGCGGATCTCTGTAAATGACAGAGTACGGTCTCGACTTGCTCTGAGATAATATTTGTTATAGATTGACGCGACACAAATGAAACAGAACTGAATATGTGACCTCTTTTTTATTTTTTATTGCTAATCTATATACTTTTTTAGACTTTTCTTCTACGACCCAAGTTCCAAAACAGAAGAGACTCTGTAAAATGTGGATAACATCGGTCTGTGTCCATGGTAGTTGCAGGTGGTGTGTGTGTTTTTTTTTTCTGAGCAAGACTTCTGAATAATCAAAATGTTGAAAATTTGGAGTGTCGTATCCAAACTCCAAATCTTCCTTCTCCAGATCATAGTTGTGTGAGCAGAGGTGTGTCTTTGCTGCTTAACATGTCATTGACTCCTAGCAGAGCAGCTGCTAGCAAGCGCACCAAAACCGCTGTGGAGGTCTCTTTATTTGCTCCAATGCTGTGAACTTATCTTTCTTGCTTTCTAATGCACTGTACTTTTAAGATGTGTATTCTACCAGCAGTGCCTTCGACAGTGTAACACTCATGTAAATGTACTCAGCTTTAAAACATGTTTTCATAGACGTTCCAGGTCAAGATTGCACAAAAGCTTTTTTTTTCTTTTATGTAAAACAGCTCCTGGTTATTTTTCTCAACAGGGAAATGAACGGGAATATATTCTCAGTAATTTCCTCTTGTTTTGTTTTACGTTGAGAGACTTGTTTCTGATATTTTTGGAATAAATTGAATTTCTTTAACAAATCATTGTGTCCGGCTCAGCTAGAAGCGCACGTTTCCCACCACACACAAAGAAGAGACGTCCGTACAAACAGTTTATGAAACAGATTAAATTTACTTTCCATGGTTATGAGAAATAAATAGTTCCAGTAAAAAGAGTCACACACCAACTGTTGACTGGCAGCTCAGTGTTTCAGAGAGGTCGAATTCACAACACAGCAGGCCTTCCATGCATCAGGCACACACGCGCGCACACACACTCGTACACACTCACACACCCGCTCAGACATGTTCACATAAATTCAGGTCATTCATACATTTGAAAAAGTTTTACAGTTTTACAACGATAAATATTAATCTGTTGTAGAAATCTCATTTCATGCATGTGACTGCGGTGTCTGTCAGAAAACTGCTTTTAAGAGAAACACAGTTTGAAGTTACCAACGCAAAGATCCTTCTTGCTAATGTGTGAAATATTTGGGAAATAACCCAAATCAGCAGATTACTGCGAAACAGAAAGAGGGAAATGAGCAGCTGTCCTCCATTTAAAGCTACCACAGAAGAAGTCAGTGTTATACAGAATGTTTTCATTAATACGATGACTTCTTCCTGTGAACGCCATCACATCCCCGTCGATCAGAAAACACATTTTGACAGCATCTCTCACTGGGATTTGTTCTTTAACCGTAATTTATAAAACATGGACATACTCATGGTGCTTCTGAAAGAAATTAATACAGTGTGTTGAAATGATTGTTGCATTTTAGCTTCAAACTGTGTTTAAGTCCATGTGCTCTCCTCACACGCTGCAACGTAAAAGCAGTTTGGCTCAAATCCTTTACGTTTGAAATGATTAATTTTGAGAGCTGAAGTAACATGAAAATCCTCCTCAGTCTCTCTCTCAGTCTTCTGTGTCTGAGCTGTGTTGTTCAATGCACTCCTGGTGTTATTAAGCCAGAAATTTACGCACCGCACTCATGTTTTTTGCTACTGTGAGTGTAGAAGTTGTTATCTCTGCTGTTTCCTGTGATGTATTTCTCTTCTGTGCTTGAATATGAGGGTCTGGCACTACAGAAAGCTTGTTCCCTTTCCTGTTAAAATACGGAAGAGAAATATGATCACACTGATGACTGTTCAGTACACACGTGTGGACGCTGCAGCTGATTAACTTAGCTTAACTTTGCAACCAACACAGGGGTTAGAGTGTCTATAAGGCTAAGAAATGACATCACCTTGCCCAGCCAATAAAAAAAATCCAAGATGTCACCCTGTTAGAAACAAAAATTCACGACTTTTGCATAAAGAAATGTGTCACTAATAAATATTATGTTTAATTTGTGAGTTCAGAGGTTTTAAAAGGCAGATTTGTGATCTTCCAGATACTGATAGTGTAAATTTCCAATTATGGAGAATAAGTAAGCAAACCTAGGACACAGGGCTCCCAGAGTGAGTTACAAATCTACAAAACAGGCACCAAGCAGTATCAAGGTTCTCATCAATTTTTTTTTACAGAAGAGGATAAATAACATCTATTATTATTATGACATCAAAGTCAGAACTCTTTTTTTCTCAGAATAGTAATAAAAAATATTAGACATTATTTTTTTGTCAGTGGTCCTAATCCTCTTCCGTATTTTTTTACACACAAGGGAACAAGCTCTTTCCCCTCAAAACTACTTAGAAAAGTTTTGCTATCTTATAGCTTAAAAAATGTGGAAGTGAGAATATCGACTGTATTTTGGTAAACTGGAATAAGACAAATGCTAACTGTTATTTAATAAAGCCAGGAATGCAAAGAACAGAAAACACCATTCAGAGAGAGTAATTCAGACTTGGTAAATCTTTCATTTGCTGCAGTTAACATGCAGTTTACAGAAGTGAGACTTCACAACAGGCTTCATCTGTAGCATCACTGTCAGTTGCAAACAACACAGCGGGCAGTTAGATCCAAAATTTCAATTTGAAATCTTTTCTTTTGTCATGTGTACAAATGCTGGAGCAGTGGTCCGACACCAAGTTCAGTTTCTGAGTATCCCACCCCTTCCCCCTCAATCCCAGCGCCCCCTCTGGAAAACATGCCATATTGACACCGTTATTTCACAAGGAGAGGTCAAAGGTCACAGACACAGAGAACACGTCTTAATACTGTTGGGTAAACTCGGCCGTTTTGCAGCCAGGGTCCCTGATTCCAACAAAACACATTGAAGTGCAAGTTAATAAAAAGAATTACTGCAGTGAGATCTCCGAAAACACACAGAGCGAGAAAGTGAAGCTTGTGTTATTTTCTCTAAAAGCTCTGAAGTCCTGGCAGTTTGTGAGGGGTTTAGGAAAGGCCCGCTGGCTTCCTGTGGGACATCACATGATTTCCTGTTCAGCTCTGATATTCCTTCTCTTTCATTCGTGCTCGTCTTCCCCTCCTCTTTTCTTCCATGTTTTGGTCCCGTCGCTGAGCAAGAAGGAAAGATTTGCAGGTTGGCTTTATGTTCTTCCAGTTTGACTGGACTCTAGTGTGCTTCTTTAACTCACAGCTCAAAACTGTTTCTACAGTCAGCTCACACTCCTGCTCCTGGACCATCAGTGGTGACCTCCTGAGAGCAGCAGGGCCTCCAGAAGAAGAGTACAACTAAAACGTTTCTGAAAATGTTGAAAAGGAATCCAGAGGAACTGCTTTTCCTCTGTTCCAAGACCACGTAACCGTCACAGTCTCTATAAATCTGGAAATGTTGTAGAGTTCAGTCACGGAAGCTCGAAGAAAAAACAAAACATAAAATTCAAACATATTTAGATTTACATATTTATAAAAGAAAAAAAAAATTGAAGAAACAGAAGCGTTCGGTCTCCAAGCACGACAACAAGAACAACAACTTGGATCACAGCGTCGACAAGAACATCAGTGGGATTCAAAACTCAAACGAAGCCGGAGAATCGTCAGCAGAAAAACAATATTAACCGTACTGACTGCTCAACTGTGCACGGCGTCTTGAGTTCACATCGTGCACGCACACACACGCGTGCACATGTGTGTTAAATACAGACAGTAGTAGTTTAGCAGCAAAAAAATTCAACCTCTCCCCGTCCCCCAATAAATAGACAGTCTTCTTACAGATTCAACCCAATGACACTCGCTCAAAGGTGTGTGTGTGTGTGTGTGTGTGTGTGTATGTGTGTGTGTGTGTGTGTGTTTGAGGGGGGTCACTCTGAGGGGAGGCGGGCTCATGCGAGACATTGGTGAGAAGTGACGTTGAAGTTAGAAAGTCAATCATCGTCTTCATCAGACTTTAGAAGAGCATGCTCTGCCTCCTGTTGATCTTTCCGTTACCTGGAAGAAAGAGGAAAGACTAAAAATACAATACCCATAATGCCTTTGCTTTACATTACTGAGTGTATGCTCAATCTTCCTGGGATAGCCGATGTCTTAAGGGAGTTTAAAGACAAATCTTACGCAGCTTAGATACAAAAATAATACGAATGGCAATAAGGAACCTAATGTACATTTACTAAAACTTTACTCAACCCCTAGCTTTTAGAATTTTACACTTAAAAACAGTTAGATTATCATTCTAAATTTCTGCCCATGTGAGCCTGAGTAGCTCTCTGGGGGTCTCCATATGGACGCTGGGATCTTTAATGTGTAGGAATGTAGGAAGATGTTTAAGGATCGTTTTTAGAATAAGCTCCTTTCTGGATGTGTTCCCCACTAACCTGACTCTGGGTACGAGGAGTTCCTGTAGCCGGGATCCCTCTGCAGCTGCACCTCTTTTAATGTGAATATTGATACACCTGAGAGAGAGGCAGAAGAAAGATTGAGTCTACAGCCAAAAAAAGAGAGAGAGAGACAGCTTGTGTGACAGACAGTATTTTACTCAGCCGTGTGTGTGTGCCCACCTTCAGACAGTGTGTGAACTCTCATCCCGAGCTGCCTGAAGTAGGAATGTTTCATGGCCTCGTCAGCTGAAATCCTCTTCTTGGATTCAAACTGTGGAGACAGAAACAGGAAGCGTGAGCCATAATCTGTGATTTCAGCAGATGATGTGGAGATGTTTGGTCTGCAATCAGTGATTCACTGTGACGAACTGAAGCAGATTGGAAACAGGAAGCGGAGTGTGTATTCAATTATAGACACACTGTGCAGTTGATAGTGTTCTGCCTCCTACTGTTTAAACGTGGTACTGATTCACTTCCAAAATTGAGGCTCTGAAGCACCATAAGAAAACTCTGACATACGCCTTTACTGATCAAAATATGAAACTGTTTAAATTGTCAGCATAATGTGGTTTTCTCTAACTGTTACAGCACTTTGGCAA
Source organism: Labroides dimidiatus (assembly GCA_030710495.1). NCBI lineage: Eukaryota > Metazoa > Chordata > Actinopteri > Labriformes > Labridae > Labroides > Labroides dimidiatus. Next base: position 13,255,405 of record CM061162.1, on the reverse strand, counting down.
AGGGAGTTATTCACCATTATGTGGCTTGTGTAACTACAGGGTGTTATTTGTATTCTAATCATAATTCATTTTTTTTCTCCCTCATACATTTTTGTTTGTGTTTTTTATCCTTTCTTTTTTTATTTGTTGCTTTTTAGGTAGCCTATTTTAACATCTGACGGGGACTCCAGATGGAAACTAGTCTTTTTGGCCAACTCTGTCATATTTACAGAGATGTTAATTGATGTACTGTCTATACTACAAATCAAATAAATATATTTAAAAAAAAATTAACATGATTTGTGTAGAGCAGTATTTCATTGACTGTTACTGTGCCCCCTTACATACATGCAAACCTATTTATCTAATCATGTCTTTGTTATTATTTGCACGCACTGCAAAAAAAAAGAAAAAAAAGAAAAAAAAACTGAAATCTAAGCCAGTACTTTTTCTTATTTTTTAGTAAAAAAAAACGTCTTTTTAGACTTAATATGAGCTTCACTCTTCAGACCAGTCCAGAAACATGTTTTAGTTTCAAGATAATTTAAGATGAAAAAATCAGCTCTTAATTGTTTGTAACAAGTAAAAAATCTGCTAGTGGGATAAGATTAAGTTTCTTGTATTTAGACATTATTCTAATCTTGACAAGTAAATTTTTCTTATCCTATTGGCAGATTTTTTTCCTTGTTACAGGCAATTTAGACCTTATTTTTGTCTTTTAATGCCTTGAAATAAGTCATGTTTCATGACTTGTCTGTTGAATGTGGCTCATATCAAGTATAGAAAGATAATTCTTACTAAAAATAAAACAAAAAACACTTAGATTTCAGTTTCTGCAGAGCGTTCTCTTGCTTTCGGTATTTTTAAAAGTATTCGAAAATGAGAAATGATGAAGTGTGTCTGCAGTGGAACATTAAACTTGTCTGAGCCTGATACTACAGAGAGGGGTTTTTATAAAACACAGCAAGTTCAGGAGTTGGTATGTTGTATCTTATAACTAAACTTATGTGACCTGATTTCAGATTTTTCTCATTTTTACCCGTTTATATCATCCGGACCTCAACTGACTCACTATAAAAGGGGACTTTTAATATGAAGAGTTTTTTCAGAGATTAAACGATCATCATTGAAGCAGCTAAGCTACAGCTGGCAAAAAATATGTTTAAACCAGTGATTATTGCAAAATCCACGTCATGACAGAACGGAACACTGATGACTGAAAACCAGTACATCACAAACCTGCACCTGGCTGTTCTAGCTGCCCCCTCCTCCCCCTAAGTAAATCACAAGTAAACAAGCAAATTAGCACAAAATAAAAAGCCTAATTAGCATTGATTTTGGAAAATGGAAATTATTTCATAGAAATTTAAATGAATTATATAACAGTCTAATAAAGTTGTCACAGCTGGGCTGAACGATTTAGCCTCTTGCATTCACAGATGAAGCCTCCGGTGGGACATTTTAAGGAGTGCGAGTGTGAAAGAGGCTTTAGTGGAACACTGAACTTTGGGTGAAAGTATTTCTAAATGTCAAGAAGAGGAATGAGTGCACTTTTTAATCTTTTTTTTTTTGTGCGTGTGGACGTAAAGACTCACTTTGAGGAAAGCCAGCAGCAGCTCGATGCCTTCACCGTCCAACCTAAAGATGACAAAAGGAAGGCTGAGCAACATTTTATTGTCTGCCTGCAGCAAAGGCTGTTGGGAATGTAAAAGGGCTCATGGGGGGAAGGAAGTGGACAGCCGTCTGTGAAATGTTCAACAGGATTTCCTGCTAGTGGTTAAAAACACACCGGCATGTGAAAACACACAATTACTGTGACATGCAAAAAGGGAAGTAAAGAAACAGAAGTGGTGCAAAAAAAAATAAATAAATAACACACATGAACAAACAGAGCACAGTACCTGGGAGCATGGTTGATTATCGGCTGTGGTTTGTATTTGGGGAAGTTATAGGATTTAAATTCTTCAATAGAGGAGATCCCCGGCCAGTTTTCCTCTGTGGGTGTGCCTGAGGAGAAAAGATGATGCATGCCATGTTTCATTAAACCAGTGAAGCCATTTGGAGTTATTTCATCTGACCTCGCAAGAAACACTCACCCAGTAACCTGAAAATGAGGTGGAGCTCATCCTCCACGGTGGAGCCGGGGAACAGCGGCCGACCTGCAGCCATCTCATAGAATATACATCCAACACCCCTGAAGACACACACATACAAGGACAAGAACAGAGAAGTTACACTACTCACAAGAAGTTGGGGATATTGTTATTTACATGAGTGCTTTTCCTATTTGGTCTGAATTCTAATGAAACAAGTAATGTTCCCTTTGATATTACTATTAATGAATGAGAAGAAACAACATTCTTAGTAGAAAAGTCAGTCGCGGGTGTTTCCATCATTTGCTGTAATGACAGCTTGACAGCAACGTCTCTGAGTCACGTGGGAATGGGGTACGAGCATCCAGTATCTGCTTCAGCTGGTCCCAGATGTGCTCTTTGGGGTTCAGGTTAGGGGGTCAGGCACTCTGACTTCCTGAAGTCGAGCTGTGACTATTCTGGAACCATGTGGTGGAGCATTATCATCCATGAACAGAAAGCTGGGGCTGTGCTGGTGGAATTGGGGGATGATGATGGTTCTATGATGTCTCTGAGGTAAGAACGTGCATTGACTGAACCATCTACGATCACCAAATCTGTTTTGCGCTGACTGGTGATGCCTGCCCAGACTGTTGCACCTCCTCCACCAAAATGAAACCAGGGGACCATGTTGACCTCAGTGTATTGCTCACCTTGCTTTCTCCAGCAACACTGACAACCATAATTTCTGTGCAAGGTGACCTGACACTCATCAGTGAACAGGACAGTAGACCACTGCTGCAACGGTCGTCTGGCTTTAAGCCAAAGTGGTGGAGTCCGTAACACTAGTACCCCTCACTTCTCAAACAGGCCTGCAGCTGTGTGGCAGTTACATAACGGTGTCTTAGTGAATAGGTCCTTAGGTACTGGTCATCATTGCGGTCCATCACCCCCGGGTCTGTCACCAACCCTGCCAGTAGTTCTGTGTCTTGCTGCAAGTCTGCTGATGACACTTTGAGACACACCAAGTTCACAAGCAACATCTGACTGCCTGCTACTGACCTGAAGGAGTTTCTATTGTTTCAGCAGGTTAAAGAGTTACTAAGTGCAGAACAAAAGACAGGCTCTTTTGCTAGTTTTCTAAATGAGAGTATGTAAGTAACATTTTGGCTTCTTATGGTCCAAGTACTGATCAGTTGCACTGCATCATTGCAGATATAAACAAAGTGAAAATGCCTTCATGTATTGCTCCTCTGCTCGGCCCAGCGCCAAAGATTTCAGTTTCCTCCTCTTGTGTCAACAAAACATGATCATTAGTGAGTGAATGATCTGAATAACAAATGATTTACACTGCCAAAATGGGTCACAAGTTTGAGGTGTTCACAGGAAGCCTTTCTATTTTGAAGGCATTTATTCTAATCATTACTGGTCCATTTCCACAAAGCTGCTGTTTCTACAACATCAAACCTTTCCTGAGTTTGTAGAGTGAGCAGTACAATGTTTGAGTCTCGTACCACATATCGATCTGTGTTGAATACTCAGACGATCCCAGTAGAACATCTGGAGGCCGGTACCAAAGAGTCACCACCTCGTTGGAGTAGGTTTTAGTTGGGACAGACTTGGCCCTTGCAAGACCTGCAGGGATAGGAGCAACATCAGTGAAAAACACACCTGATGATAATAATCACATACAGTATATTCTGATCCTGTTTTCCACCTGCTGTGGCTCCTCTTACCAAAATCCGCTAGCTTGAGTTCTCCTTTCTCGTTGATGAGGAGGTTCTGAGGCTTCAGGTCCCTGTGGAGAACTTTCCTCTTGTGACAGTAGGATAGCCCTCGCAAAATTTGGAACAGGAAGATCTGGAGAGATATGTTAGACATCCATGTTAATAACACACCTGAGATACTGATGTATGTCCAACCCTACCACCAAAAGTGATACCAAAACACTTGGGACTCTCTCTTACTTCTGACTGGCTGCAATCATTTGATCACATGTCTCATGAGACTTGTTTTCATATTCCAGATGGGACGTAAGAGCAAACCAATATTCATTTCATCCCCTCATTATTTAAAGAACTATTTGCTCAATGGGACCCCGAGTTGATTGATATTGTTCCTTACTTGACACTGAACAGTCCCATACATGCTAAACTGAGAAAGACAGAGGAAAGAAAAGCTCAAGGTTTTAGAAGAGGGCATGACTATTGTTTCCATAACAAACCTTAAAAAAAATAAAAAAAAAAAAAAAATTAAAAAAAAAAAAATGAAAATAAAAAATAATAATAATAATAATACATTTTATTTATAAGCGCCTTTCAGGTCACCAATACACGGATAAAAACAGTTTAACTACATCTGTAGCAACAGAATAAGATGAAATATATGCAATAGAACAAAATCATAAATAAAAAACAATACAAAATTACAAAAATTGTAAAATCCATACAATAAAATACAAAGAATGGCAGTAAGGGTTGGGCACTGATGCAGTTCTTGGGGTAGGGCATTCTATAGTTTGGGGCCAGCTACGCTTAAGAAATATATAAAATGAAAAGATAATTCATAATAACAAGAAGAGTCACCTTCACATTGTGCATGCTCATTATGTTTCCACAGTCATCCATGTACTGCTTCAGGTCTTTATCCTACAGGAAGAAACGACACCATGAGGAAGGAAGGAAGGAGTCCCAATCAACACCTCAGCATTGATGATTCAAAACATTTTAAAATACACAAAAAATACCAAAATTTCAACTGCATCAATCTGCTATTTCACATCTTTTTGAATGTTGTTTGCAGCGACTGTTCCTGCCTATTTCTTCAACTCTTTCAATGTTTTCATTCATTTCATCTCTCAGCCTCACATTTTTCTCTCCTTAACTGTCGTTAAGTCTTTCATCATTTAAGGCGGTTGGCAAAAGTCAGATTCTTTCTGTGCAGGCAGCACTTTGAAACAGTGATCCATGCTTTTATTTCATCTCGTTTGGATTACTGCGACGCTCTCAGCTGGTTCAAAATGCTGCTGCACGTCTTTTACCTGGTACTGGTAAAAGAGAGCACATCAGCCCTGTACTGTCTTCACTCCACTGGCTGCCTGTGCATTTTAGAGTTGATTTTAAAATTCTTATGTTTCTTTTTAAATGTTTTAACGGTCTTGCCCCACCTTACCTCTCTGAGCTTCTTCACCCCTACTCGCCTTCTGGGTCCCTCAGATCAGTGGATCAGCTGCTTCTGCAGGTACTGAGATCCAGAAGGAAGCTCAGAGGGAACAGGGCATTCTCTGTGTTGCTCCCCGACCAATGCTCATTAGAGAGGCCCCTTAACTGTCCACTTTTAAAACTCATTCAAAAACCCACTTTTGTTCTTTGGCTTTTAATCTCAGCGAGACATCTGTCTTCTGTCTGATCTTATTTGCTCTTATTTGTTTTTAATGTTTTCTTATATGTGTGTCTGTTTTCTGTTTTTATCTTTATTTAGTTCTCTGTGCTGCACTTTGTTTTCAGCTGTGGTTGTTTTGAAGTGCTCTATGAATAAAGTTGGCTGGTTGGTTGGCTGACAACTCTGCAGAACATGACACATTCAAACCCATCGTTGTGTCCAGTGTTATCATTATATACTCCATCTATATGCTAATGCTTTTTCCAGTCCTTTAGAAGCATTCTGTGTGGAAAGCTCTTTAACAAATCTGTCATGCATTGAGAACATGGAGGAGCTGCGAGTTTTACCAGGTACTCAAAGACGAGCGTGAGGCTCTTGTCTGTGTGGACAATGTCGTGTAGCGTCACGATGTTGGCGTGTTTGAGGTCCTTCAGTAATGAGACTACAGAGACAAAAATAGAGAGGACATCAACCAAGAGAAAAACATACGACACTGCACAAAAGACCCATGAGAGTAAAAATTAATTCATGTTTCAAAAGGATTAGCTCAACCTTCTCTGATGGCGGTGCACGGTGCTCCCTCCTCGTGCTCCAGCCTGATCTCCTTCAGCGCTACCAGGTTGTCTGTCAGCTTACTGCGTCCTTTAAATACTGTTGCATAAGTTCCCTGAAAGCAACACAACAATCAGGTTAAATACTACAAAACCAGAAAGAACTGTCAAACATGTTTTCTTCCATTACAGCTGTCCCAGTAGATTTCAGGACGTTCTCACCTCTCCCAGTTTGTCCAGCTTAATGTACGTCTCTAGCTTTCCAAAACCAATCTCCGACTGGGAAAAAAAAACACATAAAGGGAAAAGTCAGAATAAAGCAGACTAAGTAGGAATAAGTGGACCAAGGTTAAGGCAAAGACTTCTGAAGCTCATAGATGAAGGATACAAACTTCTTACCGGAGTATCATCAAAAAGTTTAAGTTACAGAAAATTCAAGAATTCAAATTCAGAGGTCCAAACCATCCTTGGTACCAGGATGTGAAAATGTTCAGATCTGTTGTAAAAATGGGTCCTTTAATGAAGTGGGAACCTCCAGTATTAAAGAAAAGTGTATCCAATGAAGGAAAGCAAGAAAAAGAGGCAATTCATCCAGGGGCCCCTCGAGTCTGGTTTGAGGATCTCGGTCTTAAAAGCTCATTTTTCTATCCGTGACTACCACTAAAAGGGTAAATCATTTTATAAACCACCCTTTTTGTTTATGGAGTGCTCAAGTTGTGCACGATAAGAGGCAAAGTGGATGCATTGGGGAAATTGGAATTTTATTAATTTTCTTATGCACAAAATAAAATTCTCCAATTGTTTGAAAATCCTACCTTGGATCAACTTAAAATTTTACTCAAATTTCCTTTCTAGCTGTCAGATATTCTCAGTCCAGCATCAGTCTGGTATCCTCTGATCGGCTGGGACAGAATAAATATAACCGAACAAAACACCAAACACCTCATCAGATTTCATCAAATTAGAACTCGAAACAAGATTTTTTTCTTTCATTCTCCAATGAAAAAACTTCAACAGCACATAAGCATCTCTGCTCTTTGTCCCAAATTACACAGAATTTTTCCCAGTCACACCACAACAGAGCTTTATGATCTAATCTAACGGGACAAAAGCAGGAGGTAAGCGCTTGTGGCTCTAGATTAATCAATCTTGGTCTCACACTAGGCCTGTTTCCATGGTGACTTGCACGGAGGGAGTTTTTGGTAAAGGCACCACAAAAGCCAATAAAGGTAGAAAATGCATACACGGACACACGCTGACACACACGAGAACACAGACGAACACTGACCAGCGAGGCTCGGCGGGAGCGTCGACTCAGCGGCTGGTCGAAAGGGGGGCTGGCAAGCTGAAGCTTCTCCAGGTAACCATCGGGGATCCGGATGTCAGCAGGCAGAGACAGGCGCTTGTTGAGGTCCTAAAATGCACAGATTCAACAATTCAAAGAGCTTAAACTGAGCGTTTGAGGGAGCTGTGGTGCATGAAGTGTTTAAGTTCTACACAAGGAAGAAAAGTTGTCTTCTGTCAGATTCTTTTTTTATGATACTTCTTCAACTTCAACAAACAATCTTTATTCAATGTCTGAGTGAACGGAGTAGCTACACTTAGCTTACATGTGCTAAAAGAGGCTTTGGGCATGTTTAAGAGGCAAGCAAGCAGCTTGAGACAATGTAGGTGACTGAGTCCACCCACGCTTACCCACCCACCTCTCTCTCCCTCTCTCTCTCTCTCACTCACTCACACACACACACACGGAGGACCACAGTCAAAAAATAACTCACTCTCATCTCCTTCTTCTCCCAGAGAGAGGAGACAGAGATCAAGTTGATCTCCATCTTATGGAGGGTAAAAATAAGAGGCAGTGTGTCAAAGCGTGACTGCTGCTGCAGAGCTAAACCTTTATGAGCGATCAGATTGCCGACAGCAAGAGAAGCCGGCGAAAATAAAAACGAATCACGTGTTTGTTATTGTTTAGAGCTTGTTTTCTTAGTCTGTATTCACACCACAGACTCAATACTTCTCAGCTCATTGTGTCTTACTGTTGTAGACGGCTGATGGTATCTATTCCAGGATCAAATAAGACCACGTCTCTTAGCGATGAGCTGACATAATGCTGCTGTCTGATGTAGAGAAGCGAGGCTGAGTGGAGTATAAATACACAGAGAGCAGACGACACATCAGTTTGGTTCTCATCTGAGCTTTTAAGCCGGGACTTTAACTCATGCTCTCTCATTTTATTATTGTCGTCCTCCACCCTCTGAGACAATGCCACTCAGAGACAGATTTATAACAACAAAGAGTTCAAATCAAACGATGATTATGTAAAGCAGATCAAGGTTTTGAAAAGAAAAGGTGTTATGTAATGTAACTGATGCTTAAAAAATCATCATGTAATGACAGACTCGAACAGATATTGTCTGTTTCATCTATTTTTACTATACTCCCTGTAAATCCAAGCTGTTCCCAGAGTCTGTGAGCTACTTCATTATCCTCTTTCTGGTAGATCTGGTAATTTCCTCTTTACAAAAATGTATAAAACATTTGTTTGTGGGACAGCTAAAAGTCATGTAATTCAAATTCATAATAACTTTTATTCATCAGACACTTTTCTTCTACTTTAAACTTAGAGGAATGAAATGATTCAGGCAGCACCAGACACTTTAAAGTAAAATGGAGAAGAAAAGAGCAGAGGACGTTTTCTGTTATTTATGCACAGTTAGTGCTGAGTCATGAAGAAGTCCCAAAAATGACTACGCCGTCAAGATTGTTGACAGTTGAAATAATATGACTGAGGTGAATATGTCGCCTGCAGTGCTCCACAAAGATGCCTTTCAGTTGTTTGTGGGATTCTTATTTTTTTTCTTTAAAGTTATTTTTTAGGGGAGAAGAGAGCAGGAAAGACATGCAGCACAGGGTTGTTAACAGTGACTGCTTGGACAGGGACTAAAGCATCTGTACATGGGGCGCAATCTTTAACCACCATTCTGAGATTTTATCGTTCGTTTACTCTGACATTTCAACCTCTCAAGATCTTTTAAGACGACTGATGAGCTGCTACTTGTCATCAAACTGAACTGTACCTCATTGTTTCTGCTATTTTATTCACACTGCAGCATTCTGACAAACTTTGAAGTTATTTTAAACCAACCAAATCAATAAAAGTGGATTGGATCTGATTGGATTGTAGTCATGTTGTTTTGCCGCTCCATTTATCTCTCTCCCTCCTTCTATTTTTGCATCTAAATGAATAAAACTGCAATAATCTGTATAACCAAATGGAGGCGGCTATGGCTCAGTGGTCAAATCTCCCAATAGGAAGGTTGGTGGTTTGATTCCAGCTCCCACTACTCACATATTGAAATGTTTGACATTGAATCCCAAAGTGTTCCTGGTGCTAAATCTTACAGTGTGTTGGAAAGTCTGTCCGATACCGATATCTCAAATTAATATTCTGTGATGGTTGATAAAAAATATTTACCAATATCGATATATGTTAAAAAAAAAAAAGTTTCTGAGATGATAAAATTTTGCACAGAAAATCAGGCAAACTGAATTTTTGAATGTCTTCCTTGATTTTCAGAAGGTGTTTCACTTTCAGATTACAGGGCTACCATAAACACAAGTAGCCCAACAGTGTTGCTTTATAGCAACCCTCACAACTTGTAGCAAGTGTGTAATTAAACGCTCAACTCACAAAACTCCTGAGAGAAAGTCTGGATCATAAATTACAAAAAGGATCATAAATCAAAATAATATTCTGACAAAGTGACCTTAGCAAACTGACCTGGATTCATGGCGACCAGACAAACACAAACAGCAACCAGACGGATATAAACATCTGTTGTTAATATCGACCCGGTTTTACTCAATGGACCAATACCAATATGTTAAAAAAAATGACAAACATCGTCCGATAATGATATTAATGCTGATATATCGTGTATGGTGTTAGTTAGTACAGACAGCTGCTACGTCTCACATCCTCTGCTGTGTGTGAGTGTGAAGAGTAATGCTGAAGCCCTTTGAGTGGAGAGAAAGACTATGAAAGCAGCGAGTACAGTCCACCTACCTCACCAATAGCTGTAATGATTTGAAGCAGCATTATATTATCTGTTCACAATCACAACAACACATGTTGTCTAAAAATGTACAAAGGGTGAGTCACAAAGTGAGCACACGCTTTGCCCTTAGCCTCTGAACCCACAACGCGGTTCACTTAAAACCTCTGGCAGAATCAAAAGAAGAGGAAAGAGAAGCAGCTCAGTTCAGCTCATCTAACAGAGCTGTGCACGTGTTCTCAGGGTCACCTCTTCATCAGCACATCCTTGAGCAACAAATAAGATCAACACTGTGAACCATCAAAAAAAATAGGTCACAGCATGTATGTGTGAGGGAGCATCAAGGATGTTGTCACGTATGCTCCTCGGCCAGTAGGGGGCAGGAAGCCTCCAGGCAGAGAAACTCAACCTTTGAAGAGGAAAACTTTCCCCATTGATAAATATTCAAAAAGATGAGGATGATTTTGTTTGAATGTGGGTAACACAGGGAGAACCCACTGGGGCAACATTTTGCATTGTTTCATATGGAGCAGAATAAGTTTAATATCTTCTCTAATTTGCCATCAGAGTAAAAAAAAGAAAAAACTGGATTCTGAGAAACAGTGAAGGCTCACAGCAAAATGTCTCTGAAAGAAAGATTTAAGAAACACTTTGAAACCAGTGGGCAAATACAGTCTCCTGATAATCATGAGGATGTTTTCCTTCAGCTCATATTTCATTTGTGGTGTCTGTTGAGCCTGTGGGGCTAACAAAGCAAACCTTTGATCGGGTGTCAATTAAAAGCTTCATCTCCAGGATGAAAGCAGCTTTAGCTTATGAAAAAAAGGTTTTCTTCTGCATCCAAACTAAAACATGGAGACGAGTGATGTGCCCTATTTTCCAGTTTGATGTTAAATATTTCATTTTGTGTGCGACTGTATGCAAATGTGTTATTTCTTTTAAAGGGCAGAAAGTCGCTGTTAAAGAAAACAGAAATCTCTTCTTGTTTCATTTGAAATATTATATGAGCAGGTTTCATAATATGATGCCTAATATGATATCCCTCGCTTTGAATCCATTTTATTAATTCAAGACAGATTTATATCCCAGCATGCTCCTGTGATGTCTGACATGTTGAAAACCACTGTGGTTAAAGCACCGATTATTGCTTTTCTTCTCTCTACCAGCTGCTTCTGTGCTCCTTAGGGAGCACGTCTGCTGCTAGTATCATGACCAGACGAAGAGATGAACAATCCGCCCTCCCCCAAAACCCCTGCTCCCTGAAGGCTCAGCGAGGAGAAGGAAGAGGAGGAGGAGGAGGAGGTGATGATAGGAGCAGACTTGCTGTGTAAGGCCTTTTTGCTAAAACTGTGGTGTCTGCATGTCTGTGTGTTCACCTCCATAGAGATCCGCCGGTGAATGCGGTTCCTCAGACAGACACCAGTTGGAGACTGAACCTCATCTGAAGACGTCCCTGATGCTTGGTCGCTCTCCCCATCTGAGCCCATCTTCAGGTTTTCATGCACAATATCTGAAATGGAAGGAAAATAGTTCTTTAAAATAGAATATATATATATATATATATATATATATATATATATATATATATATATATATATATATATATATATATATATATATATATATATATATATATATATATATATATATATATATATATATATATATATATATATATATATAATTTTCAATAGGGTCCAAATCAGCCCACACTTGTCACTTTAGAACCAAAAAAAAAAATTCTTCTTTATTTTCATTCCTTTAATTTATATACATTTAATGTGATTTTATTTGTAGTGTATTCGGACGTGTTGTTATCATTTTTACATTGGAGAAGTATGTACACTTCCACTTAAAGGCTGACCCAGCAAAAATCAGGATGAAATATTTAAAAATTTATTACATAATTAATTTAAATTCAAACGTAAAGTTTCTTCAGTCAAATATAAATTCTATGCGTGTACATTACACGTGTCTGCATTTCATTCCACATAAAGGCGTTCGTTTATGACATTAGCGCTTCCTTTGCTACCCAAAATGAATTCTGATTGTAAGAAGCATCTAAAGCGTCACACGCAAGTTAAACTTGAAAAAGAGCCGCACATTTCATTTCAGATACTTCTTACAATCAGCATTCATTTTCATTTTTGACATGGGTACTCTAACTTCTCTGTGCCGGGGTCTTGTCTCACCCTGTTAAAATTCTATTTCACATAACCACCTGCTCACAGTTCACTGACCTTTAGGTTTTCAACAAGTTTATATACAGATTATAAAAGAGGGACTGAAGGCACACAAGAAGACTAAAGTATCAGGATCTTGTCTCATCCTGTTGGGATTCTATTCTACACTACTACCCACTCACTATACATGGACACTAACGCTCTTTATGTGTTGCTACATGGCTTAAAAATGATAAAAGGCTATGACTGAGGCACACTATAAAACTATCTTAAGCTTCGGTTCTTGTCTCACCTTACTTGGATTTTACTTCACATAACCTGCTCATTATATACTGACACTAACATTTTCTATAAGTTCATACATAGTTTAAAATTGCTTATAAACTCAGACTTCCACTTCTGATTATTCTCCTCAGTTCTTCATCATTCATTTCGTCGATGAGAGAAAAACAAGTAAAACCCTGACTGCTGGAGCCGAGCTATCACTGCTGCTGTTGTGAGTCCCAGCTGTGGTTTGTCTGATTTCACGTGTCCACAGTTGTGCGGCTGAAAATCATATTCACCAGGGGATGGGAAATAATTTGTTGATAGTGCAAGACTGGCAAGATTCAAGCTGATAAGATATACTCAGAGAGCAGAAAATGAAGAGAGAGGAGAGACCTCTCTGTTGAGTTCAGGTTTGTGTTTACCAGATTAGCTGCACGTCTTTGAACAAGTTTAAAGTCCAGTCTCTCAGTAGAAACCTGCTCAATAAATAACTGAAAGAGAAAGGCTTACTTTCTTGGCAACGAATATTTTCAGCCTCCAAAAGGAAACATGAAAAAAATGGTTGTGAAATATAGGAAATTATGGGACGTGCAGTACAAGTTTTGCTTAAATTGAGTAAACAGGGAAAAACTGTCAAAATCTATATTCTCCTGGATGTGCCAGGGTTATTGTGTCCTGCTGGATGTGGAGCACCTGGGCTCATCACTCCACCCAGGAAATAAAAAGCCTGCTACTACTTATCCACTTTGTTTATTTTTACTCTGTCTTTTATCAAGGCCCAGGAGCCACTGTAGGACAATATTATGACTAATAAATCAAGAGTTGGAGTCTGAGCTCCATATTGACTCTGCGACAGCAAAAAAACCTATGAAGATGTTTTAAAATAGTGAAATGAACATATTTAATCCTGAACTACTTGCTAATGTCTCTCTCCCTTTCTCTCTCTCACCTCCTCTCACACCTTTGTAACCTCCAAGGCCAAAGATTAAACATCTCCGACCTGCACCACTTCCCCCAGGGCTGTAAAACTACCACGACTACCATTACACAGCAGGGGCAAACAGACTGACGTACAAACCACATGCAGCCCCCGCACTCCAAACACAAACACAAACACACACACACACACACACACTAACACACAGTTAATGAGTAGCTATGGTGGAGGGTTCTCTGTGATCAGCGTGTCAGCACCTCAAACCAAGCAGTCTGTCATCAGATGTGAAAGCACAGAGCAGAGGAGTACGAGCAGACACACATCTCTGTGAGGTTTGTTGTTATAAATTTTAACTATCATCTCAAACCTCGTAATCTTGGTTATTTCTTTGCATATTAACGTCAAAAGATGTGTATAATTGTTAGTCTGGATTAAAGGAGAAAGTTAATGTTATATTAAACTACTTGACTGTATTTATGCACCTTATTTATAAAAAACATAGAGTCCCCCTTCAGTTCTGTGTAGGCGACCACAACCCAGAGGGAAAACGTCTCTCCAGAAAGTGAACCTGTCTGTGGCTCTCTGGTTGAAAACCAACCTTTTCTGTGGGGAAAAAAAGAAGAAAATCCTCCCCTGCTTTTAAAATCCAGAGAGAGTTCTTGACTTCTGTCTGGGATTAACCTGTCAGACTCCTGTGTTCACGATCCTGCTACCAAAAAAAAAAAAAAAAAGAAAGAAAGACCAAGAAGTTGGCATCCCTTCCCTCTTGTTGTCACACAGTGATAGAGGCTGATTGCTTAAGAGCATTTAAACAAAGGGAGTAAATCCCTACAATGAAATCTTCTAGAAAAGCCTTCCTCTTTCTTCTTCCTCTCCTCTAGCAACAAAACACTTTCATCTCCTAACCTTGTTAACTTTTTCTCTGTAAACACCCGGAAAATGTTGAACTCTTCCTCCCACTTTCTTCCTTCCACTTGTCTCATTGAAGACATCTTGATCTCTGCTCTCTTTCACATCAACATGTTTCTTTCACGAGTTTTCATTTCATTTTTCAATCTACATATTCCTTCTCCACTCCTATCTTTTTTTTTTCTTCTGCAAGGTTTAAACAGCAGGACTCCCTCTTTTGCTTCAAAAAAATCCTTTTTTCTACCTGTGTTTTTATAACTCGTGTGCCTCCAAATGATCTCATCTGCCCCACTTTCTCCTCCTCATTTTCACATACCTCTCCATTATCTCATGCTATTTCATATCTTCCCTTCTGCTTGCCAAAAACTCCCTTAAGTTGTTCTCACACAATAATATTTTCAAGTTTTTTTTTTTTTTTTTCAGCTAAAACTAAGATCTTTTTTCTTCAAAACCATCTTAAGGAGTTTTGTAAGCTTCTCATATTTCTTCTATTTTCTTTTGCCTCACTTACTCTGCTCTCATCAAACCTTAAATGACTTCATCCTCCACCCTTTTTTTTCCCAGCTTTCTTTCCTGCTCATCTTCATGAGTTTTTTTGGTCGACTCTCTTTTCTTATCCTTCTCTGTACTGTCTTTTCAGCTGCTTTGTTAATAAGCACACAGGGTGTAGCAGGGAAAAGTGGCACATCAACGTCCTACTTAAATGTCCTGTTTTTAGATCCAAGTCCCTCTATCTAGGCCAGGGTCCAACGTGAGGCTCAACATTCACTTTCAGATGTCTTTAAAAATGACAGCCAAGAGGAGAGGGATGTATCTGACAGACCGTGTTATCTGGCTGGTATGAACCAATCAAACTGATGTTTTTATTGGCATATTTAAATTAAACAAATACAATACACTGACAAAGACTTCAAAGAGTATTTTGGACTCTGATTTCTGTATTTTGCATGTAGCAAATTCTGCGACAGGAGCGCATTCAGATTGGGTAATTTTTTTTCATCTATTGCTATTATTTAATATATTATTATTATTTTACTACCTACTAATTTATTTTTGATTGTTCTTTTAAGTTAATAATACCAATAATACATTTTATTTGTGGGCACCTTTCATGTCAAACGAGGTCACCTTACAAAGCAAAGTATTCAGTAAAAACAGTGAAAAGATCAAAACAACAAACAGCAGAAGTGAGGGTGATGTGGTCAAACAGAAAACGAAAGTCGAAACAAAGAAATAAAAGTTAGTTCAATAAATACTCAAGTTTTGAAATCAATGAATGATTATTTTTATTAATTGTGATTTCAATATCAATCAAATAATTGTGATTTTTTTTTTTTGCCGTAATCATCCAGCTCTACTTACGTTCCTCTTTGAAATCTGTATTAGTTTAAGATCCAGTGACAGACAGGCTCTATTAAAATATAACTTCACAAATCAAGCAGCAACCATCAGCCTAAAAATATGATGCAAATTAGGAAGCACTAAAACCTGCAGTTCTCTGAGAGTCCGGTTAAGGCTGGCTGCAGAAACACGGGAAACTTTACACACACTAAGCCAAAAGAGCTGCAGAAGTAAACGTGTACAGCAAAATTCAAAAACAGTTTGGCTCTAAATAACTTGTTTCTCTATTGGCACACACTCATTATTTCACAGCTTTGCCCGTACAACCCCAACCTCCCTCAAACAAAGCCAGGTTGAGTTCAGCATTTTTAATATGAAGCCTGTCAACAACAGGCAACAAAACTCAGTATCAAAAGCAAATGTGTGACTTCACTCACTCTGCGTCAATATGTTACACAGTCTGTGGTCATGATGCAGAACATGTCGACATACAGAAGAGTTAGCAGACTACTTTTGCAGATACGCAACATTTCTGTCTGGCAGTGCAGAAACAAATCAGACAGGCTGTGTTTGTCAACTGTAACTGATCGTATCTGGAAAATCACAGACAGATCTGAGATGAATCCCAGCAGGATCTCTTACATGCATGCAGTAACTGAACATTTCTGAAGCACAACAATTTCAGAATGAATCGACAGATTTTAAATCTCTGTAGGAGTAGCGCTCATTATGATTGCTCACAGGCAGGGGTGTGACGAGTATCGCCGTTTCGACTTCTGTGGTATATTTATGAATGCGCTAGTGCTCAGTAGACACTTGAAATCGATTTTCTTTCCAATTTTTCTCCCCCACGTCACTGCTTCATGAGTCCCTATGGTGGCACTAGTGACTGAAATAAGGGAACGTGAACGGCAGTAAGACAACAGAAGAAGAAGAAGATCGCGCAATGATTTCGAACAGCAGTGAAAAAAAGGTGAAGAGATGTGCTAGTTGCTTCAAAACCAAACAGAAAGAAATAAAAAGCAGTTCCAGGTCTTTATGCTGAGACAAAAAGTCTTTTCTAGACTGCAGACTGTGCTCAAGAGCTGCACACAACTGTGATGAGCAGACTTCATGCCTGTTTGATAGACCAGTGTGAGATGCAGTTGCCAGACAGACTTGCTTGTTTTTGAAAAGTTACTTGCTGCACTGTCACAAATCATTATCTGTAGACCCAGTTGTGTCCTCATCCTCTCAGATCCTGCAAAGTTTGTTTGGCTAAATATTCAGAAAGGCTCCAGGCTAGTCCTAGTTCATACCCACAACACTGTGTTCTCGTGTTTCATAATGTCCCCTGAATCATCTCATCACCCTCTGGACAACCCCGACCCCCTCCAGATTGAAATCTGCTGCTGCTGCTGCTGCTTTGAGTCATCCCAACGCTGTCTTCCCTTCAAACCCTCAGCATGAGATTCACTACTTCTGATCGGCTGTGATGAATCAGTTCACACAGGATACTAACTCGTGTTTCACTGAATCCCCCATCCAGCTGTCACTCGTGGGAAAAAGACTCATCTGAGGGTGAGGAGAGAAGCTGCTTTTCAGAAAAGATACCCAGTCTCTCTGGCCAAGAGTGTGTTTGTGAACGTATGAGGCATCATGGGAATATCAAGACTGTGACACGTTTCCTGTTTGTTCCTGGATGCCATCTGCTCTCCCGCTACTCACTTCCTTCCCTGTACTGTATGTGTGTGTAAAGTGTGAACACGTGTGTATGTCTCACCCAGGCGACTACCGTTGCGTGGCATTGCCATGAAGGACCCAAGGGTGCCACCGATGACGCTGTGTGGTCGTCGGAGGGGGGGCTTTTTGAAGGAGCCGGTGTATTGGTGCAGGAAGGAGTGCATGCTGTGGGAGGTGGGGGGGCGGCCGTTCCTCATGAAGGGCTCTGAAACACACAAAAATAAACACACCGTCATCATCTCATGTGTTTGGAAAATCAAAATGTTGTTAACTTAGAATGTGCACCGTATGGATCAGTGTAACAATTCCCAAAATCACCAACCATAATGATGATCTGACAGAGACAGCTGAGGTATTTTGTGGATGAAACTTAAAGTTAAGATGTGTACAATTTAACAAGATTAATTTATCACAAAGGCTGTAATTACAGCCATTCTGTGACCGCTTGACAGATGTAGTAATCGCATTAGCATTTTGGCTTTAGTAAAGAAACGGAAACCAACAATGCTCAGGTTCCAACAAAAAGTTTTCACTCTGTCCCAACACGCCTCTGCAGGCGCTCATGTGACTGATTATTACCTGAGCAAGGCTAGCTGCCTCCCTGTGTGGCCCCTTACAGTAAGCTAAGCTAACAAGCTCTTAGCTGCAGATTCTTATTAACTATACCAAACAGAAAAAAAGAAAGCATCTACCACAGATTTTACCTTACATTTTATTTTGACTTTCAGTATCAAGACATGCACAATGCCAAAAACCAAAACCAGCTCCAATCAAACACCCAGATCTTGACAAATGTGGTCAAACAGCTGAAGAAGGGAGAGTAAACAGTTAGATTACTGGAAAGATGTTAGCCAAAGGGATGCTATGGTACTCAATCAATATTTCACACATTGCTTCATTGAGAAATCAAATCTCCAACGCTAGCTGGCGAGAAAACCCTGTGAGCCAATATTCCATCTCAGTGTTCTCCCTGTGGGCAGAGTGACTGCCAGAGTTCAGCTGAACTCAAACAAAAAGGTCACACAGCTCCACTCTGATCTGCGTCAGACGGCCTAGAAGTCTGTCACATTGTGTGGGTTTATCTTTCTGCTCCTGCCAACTTTCTTTAGTTCAGCCAACCTTTTCCTCTCTGAGCAGCTCACCGACCGTGCTGCGTTCCCACATGCCTGCCTTCAGAATTTACATCATGCTACCCTTCAGGTGCTTGTCAGACATGTATGAATTACAAGTTGAGCATGAATGATATTAGCAGGGCGGTAAAATTGTCAGGACTTGTTGAGATTGCCAAGGTTTTGAGCAGAATATGAAAAGCTTTGAAGAATGAAATAATCAATCAATTAGAGCTGCAACAATTAATTGAATCAATCAATTACTAAATTAGCCATCAATTATTTTAACAATCAATTAATTGGTTTAAGTAATTATTAAAGAAAAAGAAGTCCAAATTCTCTAATTTCAGCTTCATGAATGTGAATATTTTCTGGTTTCTTTGCTTCTCTATGACAGTCCTGAAAATCTTTGGTTTGCAAACAAGACATTTGATGTGGTGTGATTCAGCAGTTACCCAACAAATGTGGCCTCACCTTTAAAAATTCTAACTCCCTGCTGCGTATATTTAGTAGGGATGAGCATCTCAAGCAAAAATGCTATTCGATTTTCACTGGTAACTATTCAACAATTATTCAAAGATTGCACTTGTTTGATTTGTTTTGAAAGTCAGTGAGTGTTTATAGGTGGCTTCCGTGCACAACTATCTTTCCCGCTCAATCTGCTTTTTTGGTGATTTGACGCGTCACAGCTCCGGCATTCTGTAAAAATAGGATTGTTGCTATTTGCTGCAACCTGCTGCAGCCGGACCACAAAGGAGGGGGTCCAGTTTGAGTCGAAGCTGTGACTTGAATTGAAACCTATCTGATCCAGCACCGTGACAGAGCAGAGGTGCATCTGGTGTATTTCAGCCATAAAATGCAGGAATTTTTTTTTATTTACTTTTTTTTTAAGTGGCATTAACTATTTGATTTTTTTAAATGTTAATGACTACTCGTCTAATTGAAAATCATTGCCCATCCCTAATATTGAGGCACACTGAACAGCTTTTTCCTCAAGGTTCCAAAGAACTCTAAGGCAGAAAGCACCTTCTGCTGTTTTAAAACTGCACCCTTCATTTTTCATTTCAATGAATTAAAACATCTCTTGTGTGTATTGTGTACTAAATTTAAACTACCATGAAATGTTTATACACCCTCAAGCTGAAAGAACAGATTGTTATTGTTTTGCGTTCTTCTCTTCACCATTATTATGCGTTACAATGATTTATTTCAAGAAAAGAAGGTTCCGACCGTTGGTCTCTCTCATGCTTCCTCTAGATTTTGTTAATTCAGGAGCTTCTCTGTATTTTCTCTGCTGTGTTTCTACAGAAGTTAGTCATTCTTGAAATGAAACTCAGGCAAATGACCAAGACTTTCTGAAAAACATGCTTGTTTGTGTCCTGAACTGGCAGCTGTCAGTCACTGGTGGCAGCCTGTCCCCTCCATGTGTTTGCTGCAGCAGGTCTTTATTAAAGCCAAAACAGGCAGAATGTTACATAACAAGGAGATGTCAAGGAAAGTGTGTTTGCCTGCCTGTTAATGCTTGTTCCCAATATACTGCCTTCTCACTTGCTAAGCGGCTATCTGAGCACATGTGAGTTTTTGATTGTGTGTGATTTCAAGTAGCTCTCCTGCTCTTATTCCTGTTACATAACTCGACAGAGAGCCGTGCACTTTAAGTCCATTGTAGCTGTTACTGACACACACTGCTCTCTCCATCAACTCCAGTGTTTTATACTTAACACACCTCCGATAGACACCAAGCAAACACAAGAGTGTGTGTTTATGAGTGGTTTCACATACCTGCTGATGGCACAGGGTAATGCTGTCTAAATCAGACCCATGGAGTTCACCTCACTAAGAGCAGGAAGGTACTTTGTACTGAGGATGTTGATTGATGTTAAGTAATTATCGATTAACTGATTGTTAAGAACAGACTTGAAGGCTCATTTTCTGTTTGGTTTCCATCCATCCATCAGGCAGAGGAACAAAATGTGTAGTCTCATCATATTCTGCTCAGTAAAAACTGTATATTCCATCCATTAATGTAAGAAAATGAACAAAAACAGAAAATGACTGATATGCTTTCCACATTTCTTCATTGCCACAAGACCACAAGGTGACTAAACCTTGATAAAGACAGTATCAGTGGTGGCAGATTCATTTATAAAGTGCAGCAATATGTGCACATATGTAGTTTAATCTTATACCGATCAGCCAAACTAAGTATCTTAAACCTTTATTTTTGTTTGTTTTTGCATTGGCCTTGTTTATTTCCCTGGCAGGAGGTTGTCGGTCAAAATCGCTATTTTGGGGCACACTGATTGAAAGTTTGGGAACCACTGGAACAGCAGCTGCTATGACACTTAAAGGAGGTACACACATAACGATTATCAGGCTGTTTTTGTCCTGATTCTCCTCCTTCTCGGCCAAGGACGGACAACACCCGATTATCCTCCATTTTATCAGATTATCCTATCAGATTATCCTGTGTCCAGAGGTGTGTTTAGAGTGAATTTGTCCTGATAATCGTCTGCAAAACCAGGCTGATTGTGAAAATTGAACTTGTTCAATATTTATGACCAAATATCTTCATGTGTGTGGGCAAAGCCAACTCCTCCCGAGTCATGACTCCGTGAATTGTGACACAGAATGGAATGTAGCCAATCAGGAAGCGAGCTGACTGAGGAACAAGGAAGCAGACAAAAACAAAAACAAGCATGGCTGACCTGACACAGAAAGTTTGTGAGGAAAGTCCATGTTCCCGCCGTT
Organism: Labroides dimidiatus; assembly: GCA_030710495.1. Lineage (NCBI taxonomy): Eukaryota > Metazoa > Chordata > Actinopteri > Labriformes > Labridae > Labroides > Labroides dimidiatus. The sequence goes on along the minus strand of CM061162.1, from coordinate 13,234,148 downwards.
TTCTTCGATTTGGTTTGGGAATTTTCTGTTAAAAAAAGTCTCAAGACCACCATCGTTCCCTCTTCTATGTCCTCTTCCATGTTTCTCCTTCTATGTTTTTGTTAGATCACATTTGGTCGACAAGATTTCTGTCTTCAAACATTTGATTCTAGAGCCGTGATGGGACAGAATCGTTATGTGTGTGGTGTGCTGACTGACGTGAAATCCTTTTTGTTACTCAATATAGTTTCAAAGACTTTCTGGATTTTTACCGTTGTCCTTGGTGCCGCCGTCCTCCATGGTCATCTGTTCGGCCAGCTCAGACAAGGACTCATCGATTGTCTGACTGGAGCGGAGTGTTAACGAAAGACGCTTCTTAATCCTCTTCATCTTTTCCATCGCAGGGCAGTGCAGGGCCTGCGGGTAAGACACAAACAAGTCAACATTAATTCAGCGGGGAACTGAGTGATACACAAATAGACAAATGCAGGCCACATCAGAAGGACCGGTTGTTGTTAGGTTCGTGTGCACATTTGTGTGTGCTTGAGATTTCCGATTCCTGAGTACAAGCCAAAATATCTTAGCTCATAAATAACACAAAACTGCTTTTAATCCAATATTTATCTGCTCTGCAAATGCTTGAACAGAGTATGAATAAAGCATGAAGAGTGCATGAATAAAGTATGAGTATCACAAGACCTGAGTACAGCTGTTTTCACTTGCACACACACATTCACACGTTTCTTCACAGACATTAATAAAATGTAATTGAAAGGGGCAGCAGCCAAATTAACAAGAAGACCAACATAAACACACACACACAGACATGCAAACACGAGCCAGTGTTGCTCCAGACGAGTGCATTTGTGTTGACACAGCAGTCGTCCAGGTCGCAGGAAACACCTTGCTCAACGTGCTTTCAGCCAATCTCTGCTCATTGTGTTGCTGTGTTTACACCCCATGCGCGGGCGTGAGTGTGTGTGAGAGAGACAGAGAGACTGTGTGTGTGTGAGGAACACACTGGGTAAGTGGAGGAAATGCTGCTAAGGAAGCAGCACCGCCCATCCCGCTCAACCATTAGCACAAAACAAACGGACCCATGCAATCACCATCTCCCCTTTTACCCACTCTCTCTCTCTTTCTCTTTCTCTCTCTTTTTCCTTCTTTCTTTTCTTTCCTTCTCAAGGTCGGTAGCTTGTTCCAGTCTCATAAGACACCATCTGCACGCGCTCTCTCTCACACATACACCCTCAGCAATTTGTCATTTGTGACGCTGTATGGCAAGAATCACTCCATCAATCAGTGTTGGGCAGGACGCACACACACACATGCACGGACACCCTCACACATTTATTCTTTAAATAATTTTTTTCTGGCCTTTATTCTGAAAGGAGTCATCAGCCAGTCTCTATCGAACTGGATAACAGTGTGTAGAATGTAAACACAATTTTATGAAGTTGGAGTTTAGATTTAATTCTGGATGTATTCTTACTAATAAATTCTATGAAATGGGATTAGTTATTAATATGATTTGATCCCTCAAAGCTTTTAGACCTGTGGAAATTAACCTATAGTTAAGTCCCACCCTAAATGTGATGAGCCAATCACAGCGCATATAGCAATCCCATACACACAGACATTCTCTACCCAGTTTTTGTTCAGTTTTATGAGGTTTTTCTGAGGTTTTAAGCTTGAAAATGGTCAAATGGTGTTCATGGGTTACATGCAACTCTAACACAAGTTATCCTGAGAGGCTGGGTGACAGAGTGTATTTTAACCCTTTCCTTAAGCTACATCCAACCCAGAAAAGTTTCTTCTTTAGATAAAGTTGTGTGGTAGACACAACATCAACTCAAAGTGAATAAAATTAAAAAGGATGTTTACGTCTGTTCTGAGGTAAGTCAACATCGTATGTGAGGCAAAATATTGCTTTTAAATACAACACTTTAAATATGAAATAATCTCTTACACTAGAACCGCCACAGCAGTCTGACGGACAGTTGGGGATTTTCTCTAACATTAGCTAATGTTAGCCTAATGTTAGCTAATAGCTGTGTTGTTCATCATGTCTCTTTGTTTGTTGGAGTTCATTGGCCTGTTTTGTTCTAGTTTTTGTTCTTTGGTGATCGTCCATCATTGTTAGCTGTTGTCCAAAGGGCTCTAGTTAAACTATCGTTAGCTTCTAGAGTTTAGCTTAATTAGCTTATCTGTAATAGCCCAGATAACAAAGTTTGACAAACATTCTGCTGAATGATTCAATGTAAATACTGTAGGTCCAAACTAACAGAGACACTCTTGGTAAAGATGGTAAAAAGGAGGTTAGATTTTTCTCATGACTGATGCTGATCCTCTGTCTTGTTGTCAGAGATGTTGATGGTAACCAGATACGGTTTATCACGTTTACAATGGAAACTGTAAGTTCTGTCTTGTAACTGAAGTTTTATGTGGAGCTTCTCAACAGTAAGTTGATTAATATATCTCTCTCCAATGTGTAGTTTAAACCCGTTTGGTGCCTTTTAGATGATATGTGAAATCATGTAATGAAGAAGAATTTCCTCAAATTTATCATCTACTTGAATCATTTATTTGAATAATCGGTGTCGTCCTGAATATTTTCCAGCTGTTCTGCAAAGAGTGCGTGTCACACTGTCCATTAACTTGTGTGTGACTGGCCCACTTTAGAAGGGGAAGTGTGTCACGCTGGCCCCGATGGCCATATCCACATGCAGATCTGATGATGCTACACACTCATTTACACACTCACACACACACATAAAAAAAATCCTTTAGTACTGTAATGGGGAAAGGCGAGATAATTCCAGTTAACGAGGGTGAAAACCGGCACGTAAAAAATCAAAATAAAATGACTCCATCCGAGAAACACTGACACAAACAAACACAAACACATTCCCCCTTCACGCGCACACACACACTCACTACACGCAAGATAGGCGCTCTTTGTCTCCTTTGTAGAGGAGTGTAACAGAGCCGGGTTTTATCTCTGCACCAAACCAAAACAAAGGACTCATGTGACTTGTGTGTGAGTGTGTGTATTTGTATGTGTGTTAAGACTGAGCGAATAACATCTGGCACATATGACTGATGTGTGTGTGTGCTGGGGGGAGTAGCAGAACCAGCAGTCTGCCAAAAATACAGATTCAGAGACAGAACTGAGACCCCCCCTTGACTCTCTCTCTCTCTCTCTCTCTCTCTCTCTCTCTCTCTCTTTCATCATCAGCATCTCCAGAAAATCTCTTACACACATTTTGACCCACATTCCTGACAACCCCCATTCCATCACTCCTCTGCCCCCTCATGGATGCTTCCCAAATGCATTGTGGGTAGTCCAGAGAAGGCTTCAAAAGGCGAGCGAAGGGGGAAAGAGAGTACAGGCGACACTGTCTAATTAGTGAGCTAATAATTACACAAAACACACTTCTTCTTCTTCTTCTTCTTCTTCTTCTCTTAGTCATCTGTTCCCTGCTGCACTCCAGTGTCACAATGAAATGAAACCGAAAACGTAGCTTTGCACTAAACTGAGAGATGTGGGTGAAAAGTGTGAATGTGAAGAGGAGGATGAGTGAGAGGAGGAAGAGGAAGAAGACAGCGATAGAGAGAGGAGGAAGATAGGAGACACAGAAAGTGAGTTTTATTCGGGCGACGGGAGTCATAATGGAGTCATTGTGTTTGGTTAAGAGCCATGAAATCACCAGAGCGACTGCAGGCGTGTACAGTGCTGCTGCTGCTGTGAGAGAGAAACAGAGATGGGGAGAGAGGCATAGAAAGAGAAAGAGGCACAGAGACAGGACCAGGGACAGAGAGGGAAAGAAGAGGTGGTGGTTTTAACTGCATGAGGTTAAGTGTAAGTCGCTAATTTCTGTGTTTACATTGGAAATTAAAAGCATTAACTTTCACCAAACCAAGTGGCTCATAAGGAGTTTGTTCCCTTTGTCATTTAAAATAACATTTAAAGTGAACATTTTCATAATTTAAAATCTTAAAGCAAACTTTAGTGAGTACAAACTGTGAGTGTCTACAGACCTTACCGTGATCATCCTGTCATAATCCACAAGTAAATCAGGCCAAGCCCTCTAGTCAACCTTGTAAACTGCGACACACTTTCAGTCTGGGTCACGCTTAAAGAGGGTTATTGTACCTTTTTTTTGTTACACATTATACTGTCCCTCTGATACTCCCATAGTAGCTTTACAGCTAAAAAAAATCCCTATATTTGTCACACTGGTGTTTTATTTTTAAATCCATGTTTCAGAAACACGCCATTTTAACTGCTGTCTCTCTAAAGGGCTGATTATGCTTTCCACACAGACATGATGCGCGGAAATTGGACGCATGAGATCCGCACGGTGTCCGTTCCCAAGCTGCAGGGGGCAGCGTATGTGAACACACATCTACCACAGTACTAAACTACAGAAGAAGTTGTTCACACTGTTCACAAAATTCCTTTTCTCTGCCAAGTGTGGCTGCAATTTTACACCAAAATTGTTACTCTCGGTGTTATCACAGTGATCTCTGTGTGGTGACTCATATAAATGCCAGTATTCATTGTACTCTGGACATGAAGAGCCCCTGCTTGTCCACTCGAGGTTAGAAATTTTCAGAGGTGTGTGATGTGTACATTTTCCAAGTGTAAAGCGCCAAGCGAAGGGGCGAGGCTCTTATTATGACGCCATTTGTCAGCACAATGCTGCACGAACCTCGTGGACATGTCAAGCATAAACCAGGCTTAAGTCTCCCCACTCCACCAACCCCCTTCTCTCTGATTGGTTTGCCCTATGGAGGCCTGTTGAGGTAGAGCTAAGAGCAGCCTTTGGTGTTTGAGGCTTGCCACTCCAAGCTGTCATGAACTAGTTCTGGGAGATTGATGTGATGACCTCATCAATTCAGCAGGTCTTAAGGTCTTTACAGACCTTAGATTGAGGGATTTCTAAAATCTATGAATAAGAATGATTTGAAAATTCACGCATTTAGTATAGAAATCTACCTGGGGCTTAAATAATCTTAACAAAGCTAACCATATGCAGTCTTGCACCGGACTTCCACCAGATCCTTTCACTAGTCTCCACTCCGCCTGAACTGCAACTCTGCAAATTTATGCGTTGTTGCACCAGCATTTGGTAAAAATAGAAGTCCCAATATCAGGAAAGGAACCAGGAAAGGGAACAACTTAGCTGAAATACAACTCAGTGGACCATGTGGTATGTTTCAAAATATTGTCATTGACAAACCTCAAAGCTTCAAAGAGGAGAGAAGGCGAACTATATTAGAAAAGTTAGTATGGGGCAAAAAAATTTTTTTATTGACTGGATTTCTTAGGTTTATAAACTTTATAACACAAACTAGCTTTAAGTGAGTGTTCTCCTCGATTCTGACCAAGCATCAAATGTGCGCCACCTTTAGCTGTGACATCTTTTCAGATGTTTGTTGCCTGATTCCATGGGCTGTTGAACATGTTAACCAAACAGTAATGGTTTATTCCCCAGAGCCACAGTTTTGAAACTCTTATTTAGATTTATATCTTTAAAGGAACTATAATACTTCAAATGTTGTCCCAGAGGTTACAGATGCTGATGCTTCTTTAACTCTATTTAGTACTATGAAGCTGCAAAAGTTTGTAATTTAAAGCAAAAGTTTAAGCATGAGTCAGTACAGTCACCAGCACTTGTGTCTGATTCTGTTTAAACTGCTGTTCAAAATAGATCCACTTATATGAGAATCACAACCACTTTCAAAATAGACAGAACTTTCCTTTTAGAGATCTGACATATAAGAGCCAAGACAAAGCAGGGCCTGAAGGGGAAATGAGCTCACATATCAAAGAAATCTATGGACTGATGCTTTATTTGTGGTTCTATCATTAGGGGCTCGGGCTTCGCATGAGCCACTATTGTTCTTCCGTTCGCATCTTTTTTCTTTTTCTTTTTCATCTTCCGGACAAAATTTTGGACCGCTTCTCCTCCCAGAGCTTTGAGAAAACCCCAACAAATTATATATCAAAATGTGCGGCTCGGTCCAGAATGGTGTGCTATGACTTTTCTAAGAATTTCGGCAATTTTTGGCCGAAAAAACCCAGAAAAACCGACGAAACAGTCCCATTAAGAATGAATGGGAAGGCTCCCCGAGAACACCAAAAAAACACACTTTTTCACACGGCTCCTGCCTCGCCATACTTTCAGCTAGAGACGTCATTCTTGCTTCAAAACGTTGGCACATCTTTCCACGGCTTAAGTTTTAAGGGGCATTCTGCTGTCTTTAATAGTTTTTGAGAAAACAAAGGTAAAGCAACACAAAGTTTTGAGTTTTTTCACTAAAACTCAGCTCTTACAGTGCGTGACATCATCAGTTAGAGTGGGAGCTGCAGCTCATGACACACAAGGAATTTCCCAAACAAATGTCTCGTGGGACCACAAATTTCACTCCACGGTCATAAAAATTACATCAAAACGTAGGTATGTCCGTTGCGCTTCTGTCAAAGCAGCCTTTGAAGTCAAAGGATGGAGCTCTTAGTCAGGAAAGGGCCAACTGTCAGCCAAACCTGACCACCTCTCTGTATTTACTTGCATTATGAATCTCTCGGGTTTTTCAGAGAAGGGTCACTCATTTTCAACTCGGCCGTGAGGGCAAATTCTTGACCCTACAAATATAAACTGCACATTGACGGATTCCTCCGCCCGTCTGGATTTTCACGGTGCGCTCGTTTTTCTGATAGCTATAACGGTTTGGCCACAGCGAGCATTTGTTCGGACACATGCCTCATCCCAAAAAACAGCAGAGAACAGCTGTCACAAAGAGGTGTCCCTTGATCTCCACAGCTGCTCTCAGTTAAATCGTCATGGAAACCACGCAGCTCTACATGAAAGATGACTCATAAGGACAAAACTTTGGACCACTTCTCCTCCCAGAGCTTTAAGAAATCCCCAACAAATTATATATCAAAACGTGCGGCTCGGTCCAGAATGGTGTGCTTTGACTTTTCTAAGAATTTCGGTGTTTTTTGGCCGAAAAAAAACCCCTGAAAAACCGACGAAAAAGTCCTATAGACAATGAATAGGGAGGCTTCCCGAGAACACCAAAAAACACACTATTTCCCACTGCTCCTGCCTCGCCATACTTTCAGCTAGAGACATCATTCTTGCTTCAAAATCTTGACACATCTGTCCACAGCTTAAATTTCTAGGGGCATTCTGCTATCTTCAACAGTTTTTGAGAAAACAAAGGTAAAGCAACACAAAGTTTTGAGTTTTTTCACTTAAAACTCCATTTTGAATCTCTGGGGATCACTCATTTTCAACTCGGCCGCGTGGGCAAATTTTTGACCCGAATAATACAGAGATAATCTGCTCCAAATCCTGGTTAAAATTTCAAGACATAGTCAATATCAGCTCATTCTTATGTAACATTTCAAAATAAAAGCCCTTTAAATTCCAGAATCTGAGCTATAATCTTGCCTGATTTCCGATTAGCATGAAAAGGCTAAAACCAATAATCAATCAATGATTTCACTTCAGGCTTATAGTACACCACCTCAGGATGCGACTCAGTTAATTTCAACCAATGTTGATGTAGCATTTCAAAATAAAAGCTCTCAAATTCTTAAAACTGAGGTTTATTCTTGCCTGAAGTCTGATTTGTGTAAAAAGGCTAAAATCAATACTCAATCAATGATTCCACTTCAGGCTGATAGTGAACCTTTCCAGGGTGTCATCCATTCAATATCCGCTGTTTCTGGTGTAGCATTTCAAAATAAAAGCTCTTCAAATTCTTAAAACTGAGGTTTATTCTTGCCTGAAGTCTGATTTGTGAAAAGGCTTAAACCAATAATCAATCAATGATTCCACTTCAGGATGATAGTTCACCACCTCAGGATGTGACGCAATTAATTTGAACCAAGACTGATGTAGCACTTCAAAATAAAAGCCCTTTAATTTCCAGAAACTGAGCTATAGTCTTTCCTGATTTAAGATTAGGATAAAAAGGCTCAAATAAATAATCAATCAATGATTCCACTTCAGGCTGATAGTACACCACCGCAGGATGTCATTCATTTAATATCAGCTGTTTCAGGTGTAGCATTTCAAAATGAAAGCTCTTCAAATTCTTAAAACTGAGGTGTTTTCTTGCCTGAAGTCTGATTTGTGTAAAAAGGCTAAAACAAATAATCATTCAATGATTCCACTTCAGGATGATAGTACACCACCTCAGGATGTGTCGCAATTAATTTGAACCAAGACTGATGTAGCATTTCAAAATAAAAGCCCTTTTAATTCCAGGAACTGAGCTATAGTCTTGCCTGATTTAAGATCAGGATAAAAAGGCTTAAATAAATATTCAGTCAATGATTCCACCTCAGGCTTATAGGACACCACCTCAGGGTATCACCCAGTCAATATCAACAAATTCTGATGTAGCATTTCAAAATAAAAGCCCTTTAAATTTTTGAAACTGAAGTACATTGTTGCCTGAAATCTGATTTGTGTAAAATGTGTAAAACTAATAATCAATCCATGATTCCACTTCAGGCTGATAGTTTACCACACCAGGATGTCACTCAGTCAATATCAGCTGATTCTGATGTAGCATTTCAAAATAAAAGCCCTTTAAATTCCAGAAACGGAGTATGTATGCCAGCCGGCATGCGGCCCGAGCCCCTCTCACGATTTCCGTGGAAATTGTCTAGTTAATTGTTATTGTGCCATTACACCCTGAAGGGTTTGTGTACAATCAGATGTGTTCTATTTTCAGCCAGGGAAACAGTTTTATTTATTCAGAAAGATGAAAGCAGATCTGTGCAAAATTTGGCAGTTATGATCGTCTTGTTGCCGGTCCTGTCCAACAACACACAGACACACCCGAACAGAACAAACACACTCTGTACAGGTGTACCCACGAAGTAATTACAATCTTCTCCCTGAGGTTGGAGTTGCTATTTCTCCAGAACTAAAAAAAGGCCGGAACTATGTGACGATCAAGGCTTGTGATATAATTACAACACACCCTTTCTTGAATCTCTCCATCCGCATGCGATCACACAGCAGCAGAGAAACACCTTCTGCACAGAACAAGGGAAAAAAAGAGAGACGTTATAGAAAAAAGAAAGATGACGATGACACCTCAAACAGTAGCTTGTGTCTCTGTGCAAAAGAGCTCCATTGTCGTCCAGGAACTTTTTTAAACTCATCAGATAGAAAATGTGAGATGCTCCTTCAAAGCACTGGAACCAAATGTTCATTTTGACAAAGAGATGTATTCTCAATCCTGTCGCTCAGAAATGTCCCAAACCTTCACTCTGTAGTTGAAAGTAGTCAAAGACAGACAGCTACTATGGATTTAACTTTTTTATACACTGCTATGGACAAGATTTTCTGGGGGTAATAACTGCCTTTTCTAAAAATAATACAGCATATTTATGACCTGGGTGAAAAGACTGAAGGAAAGAATGAGCCTAATCTGCAGGTCACAGACAGAGCAAGAAAGTACAGCCAGAAGAAGTACTGCATCGTTGGGTTTGGCCTTTTTATTTTGGGGTTTAATCCGTATTAGTGTTGGCCAGTAGCTATAAAATATGTCAACATGACAGCTTTTAAACCTCCACGTTTGACTGATCATAGTCCACCTTAAAGAGGAGGTATCATGGTTTCCATACTTTTAAAAATGGATAAAAGATAACACTGGATGTTTATACTCTAATGTGGGCAGATTTTTAAACCACTACATATTTGTTGAAGGAATTTTTGAATCCGTCTGTAAACTGCTCAAAATAGCCTTCTTCAAAAATAGCACAAGATCATCATGAAAGATTGAGGCGGGCCTCAAACACCAAGATCTGCCAATATAATTGCCCATTACAGGCCTACAGAGGGTAAGCCAATCAGAGGGAAGGGGGTTTGTGGAGTGTGAAACCTTAAAGAGACAGCAGCGCTAAGATAGTGCATTTCAGACGGAGGGTGAAATAAGGGTTTTCTAAAACACCAGTGTGGAAAAAAGGAGAATTGGTGGAGCTGTGAGTCCAGTCCAAGGGGGGCAGTATAAAGCCTCAAAAAAGCACAGTCCCCTCTCTTTCATGAACCTGTCAGTAAGGGAAAAAACTTCTGTGGGTCTACTTTTATTGGGTTTTATTGCATTACTGCAACTTTTGCAGCTGCTGGCTGAAGCAATCTCATAACTGTCAAATATTTTCATCAATTCAGATTCAAACTACGTGAGAAATAATGTACCCACAAATGGGCCCAGGTGGAAATAATCTAAAAATCCCCTCAAAATGTTGTTTGACTCATCAGCTGGTCTCCACGCCAAACCTCCTCCACAGCTTCAGCATTATCTAATAACAAACTGGCTCAACATATCTTGTTTTCTTTCTAAATTATGTAATCATTTGATTGTCAAGTGTCCTGTTCTGTCTCTCGGCGACGGTTTTCTCTCACATTTACAGCCAGCTGTCCACGTGGACAGCATAGAGTCACGGGTGCTTATTAACGTGTTTTGATGAAAAACTACTGTGCTGAGCTGAAAAAAGCTAGAAGGTGAAATCTGAACTCACACAGGTGCTTACTTGTCCTTCATTCAGTAAGGTCTGGTTTTAGGCTCACAGGTGAGCAGTGCCTCAGGTCCATGTACATCACTGGGATAGTATAGAGATCACACACACACACACACACACACACACACACACACACACACACACACACACACACACACACACACACACACACACACACACACACACACACACACACACACACACACACACAGGAAGTTCCTCTCATGCTGCTGGTGTACATTACAATCAAAGCTTCCCTGTCTGTCCTACATGATGTTCATCACAACAAAGACTTCAAAGGCAAGGAGCCCCGAAGGGCATCACCCCCCTTCAGCCTACGGGGTGATGAAAGTCTGCATTCAACATTTCTGACAACCACAAGCATGCGTTAATGTACAACCCCAATTCCAGTAAAGTTGGGATGTCGTGTAAAACATAAATAAAAACAGAATACAATGATTTGCAAATCCTCTTTAACTTATATTCAATTAAATGCACTCTGTCCCAACTTTTTAGTGTGTTTTAGGCATCAAATTCAAAATAAGTGAATACTTGCAAAAAACAATTAATATATTGTACTTGTAGTATATTCAAATGAATATAGGTTAAACAAGATTTGCAAATGATTGTATTTTGTTTTTATTTACATTTTACACAACGTTCCAACTTCCTTGGAATTGGGGTTATACTTCAACTGAATCTATACATGTTTAACTTCTGTAGCAGGGTCATTCTGTTTGTTATGTAGAAGCTGAAAACTCAGAGTTCAAGTGTCTGAAACTATTAGCACTGCCACTGGCCTTCAGGCACCCATTCCAGCTGAGCCCCACAGAGTACAGTCACAAACATGTGCTTGTGCAGCTATGAGAACACACACAAACAGAGCATCAGTGCTGCTGCCCAGTGCGGTGGGCGCTCCTCACTGAAAGACCCTTTGTTTTGCACCAGAGAAACTAAAAAAGAAGCTTCGGCATGACTGACCCAGAGGGGTGAGCTGAAATAACGCTGTTTGTGTCAGGAGGAGCACAAAAGGCTACAATGATTATATTCACGGGAAATACCGATAGCCATGAATGGAAAAATGCTGGTGGTTGATAACGTAATGGAAGAGGAAACCTGGGAGGACACTTTTATAAGCTTTTAGAGGAGAGATCTGAAAAGAAGTGAGACTGACGTGTATCGTTTTTCACAGCGAGGGAGTCAGGTTAAGGGAGATAAATAATGATTGGAAAATTTCACCTCTGGATGACTTTATAATAAAATATATTTGTATACAATACTTATAAAATTACTCTGGAATTATTTTCAGTGTTATAAGGAGTTTACTCAGTCAGGCAGGCGACATCCAGGGCTCAACCCCATTATCGCAGCACTGAAGCAGTTAAACACTGTTTTTTATTTGAATCAGCTGCTCTTGCTTACTCAAAAACTAAAGGACGCCATGTTATGTTATGAATGGTACCATTTGTATCTCATCTAAAATTAATCAACTTCACAACAAACTGATAAAAGATAGGGATGTACCAAAGATTTGGCCACAGAAAATTTTCAGCTGAAAGACTTTTATCACCGAAACAACACGGCCGAAACAGCAAGTTGTGATGACGCAAGCAAAAACCGCATGCTGTTGTCTGGACAAGGGCCAACGTATTTTAATATATCTGAGAAAGACCCAGAGATAGTGATTTACAAAGCTTGTAATGCGGACATGAGAAATGATCCAGGCCGGGATGGATGCAGAGAACCTGATTTAGAAACTAAATAGCCGTATGTTATTTATCTTATTTATATGACGGGAAGGTAACGCGTTCACAACTCTCCTCTGCTCTCTGTATCACATGTGCCAGAGTTCCACCCTGATGCGTACATACACCCACACACAGAAGAGCACACCCCATAAAGCTGACAGAGAGTCCAGAAAATAGTGATACAACCATCACCAGAGAGACGGTAAGAAAAAAATTCTGCCTTTTTCAAGCGTTCCCAGGGCATCTCTGTAAAGATGGCGTTATTCTTTTAAGCATTAATATTAATCTATGCAATGGTACGAATAATTGGCATAATCATTTCTTTGGAGTTTCTGTATTCTGTTTCGGTTTTAATAAAAGGCACCCCATCCTTTTCAGCTCATCATGCTGACAGATATCAGCAGCATCAGGACGAGGGCATGCAGCAACGCCTTGAGATACAGAAAACTGAAAAGAGATGCAGATCTTAAGGGGGTGAGTGGTGCTTGAATGTCATTAGGGGAACATGTTTTGTGAATTTGACCTTTAGAAAGAGCATAAAAAAGAAATGACGCACAGTTCTTCATGCTATTAGTGACTGCACTCCAAACCTCTCCTGAGTCTTTGTGAGCAAAGCTCAGAGTGAAACTTGCACAAGCAGCAGACAAAGCAGACAAATCCCAACATCTGAATACACACAGCAGGGTTCATGTTCCAGAAACGGTCCATCGGAAACGTCTTTGTTCTGACAGTGAGTTCATTTCTAAAATAACTTTAAAAAAAACAACAAGAAAAAAAAAAACAAGCATCTCTTGTAGTTGTAGTCAATATATTATCAAATTGCCATTACAAGCTCAGCTGTTATCATGGAGCACTGTGAGGCAAACAAAAACATTAAAGCAGAGGAGAAATCAAGAAGGAGAAGATGAAAGAGAGGATCTTGAGGTTTAATAGGAGTGATGTAAATAATTTAGATAAAGATTGACAAGAGGAATGGCAAGCTGGAGGGGGAAAATGTTATTTTTAGTTATAAATGCTGCAGTGTGTCCCAGATGAATACACACACACACAAACACACACACACACACACAAACATAAATACAGCACATGGAGCACCATTACCCTGTCGCTGGCTTTCCACATGACAAACACAAACACAAATCCCAATGGCCACAGAACACACATGGAACTGAGCACACACACACACACACACACACACACACACACTCTCTCACACACACACACACACCAAGGTTTGACTGCACGCCCAGACACTCCAGTGTCATCTGTTCACAGAGGGTGGGCGTGGTTCAAGAGCAAAAATGCACTCTGCAGAGAAATCTAATAATAGCATATGTTCATATATAATAGATGGCATGTGTGAGGAGTGTCAGTGTGAGGAGGTTAGCTTGAGGTCATACTGAAGGCAATTCACTTAATCCATCTTCTGTTTACACAACCGATGGAGTGCAGGATAGATGATCCACTTATCAGTTGTTCACACCAGTCCTGTAATTGATCCACACACACACACACTTGGTTGGTGGACCTCAATGCAGGTATAAGGCTCCACTTCAATCTGGTAGTGGGGGAACTTAAACTGCAGCAAACTATTGCAAACAGAGGCAGGGCTTGAAGCACAAGAGTTTGAGTTTAAAACTCAAACTCCTTTAATCAAACTGCAAAAATGCAGATTTCAACATAACTAAAATAAATGAAGTAATTATTTTTTGTGTAAAGAGGTTGATTAAAATGACACGCTCCCAATGAATTATCACCCAACTCTGCATTTCTCTTCAGTTCTGCTGGAAGTAAGCAGTTATGCACTCACTGTTTCAATCTAAGGCTTAAAACGTCGCTGTTATTGTTCAGTCTTAATGCTCTTGTAAATCCTGTTGTTGGCGTTTCTGAAAATAAAAAAAGCTTCAATAAGTGCTAACGAGGCCAAATAAAAAGATACATAATGTCTGCAGACACTGCAGGCAGTTTCTTCAGAGTGGCTGCGGCTAAGTAATGATAATGTCCCCTCAGGTCAGCCACACATCAGACGACTTTTACATCTTTACTGATTTTAAAATTGTGGGAAACCAATTCCCTAAATACAGTTCAAAATGTTATTTTAAACATGACACTTCTTAAATCACACACACTAAATAATTCCATAAAACCATGAAACCACTGGCGGAATGTTTGTAGGAATGCTTTCACAGGCATAAGATATAACAAGATATCAAATATGACTTCAGAGGATAATCACAGAGAGCAAATTGTCCAGCTGTGTGTCATGTCAAAGTGGAAAACAATACTGTTTAAACAAACAAACAAAAAAAAAGTCACAAGCTTGGCTTTTTTATAAATTTTCCTGTAACATCTGGTTGGTGACTCTCTTTAGTTATTGCAGGTTTTTTTTCTTTGGTATAACCAATTCAAGAACAGGGAAGCTTCGATGTGGTCATGACCGGAAAAGTAGTCGTATTGATGTCTCACACTTGAGAATTATTCGAACAAATAACCCGTTACGACAAGCTCTGAATCAGGTCACACTCCCCATCACTGAGGGCGGCAAACTGGGCCTTAAATGTGGCCTTTATTCATCTTGTGTGTTTTAAGTCTTGACTTATAACATATTTTTCCCTGAATGTCAGCATATCACTCCTAAAACAGTTACAGGCTGGTGTTTGTTATTATGTGTCATTGTGGCTGAGATAACTCTCAATGTTAGATTGAAATGTCCATGGAATACAGGAAAATACTGAACTTAATCAAAAGCAAAAACAACACTGTGACATTGGCATTACATACCATCCAAATCAAGTGGCAACCGCTGGTCTGAAAACATAAGACAATGGGAAAGTGCTAAAATCTGCGGTTCATTGAGTGTCCGCTTCAGGCTGGCTCTGAAAGTACCAGAAGTCACAAACACAACAAGCCAAAAAAAGCCGTTTTCAAGGCCGAAATTAAAATTTTTACAACCTCATACAAAAAATGTCCCCCGGCTTGATTGCTAATTTCGCTAACGGCACGCACTGCATGGGGGGTGAATTTTATTCTTACTATGCAGTTTATAAGATATTAAGCTCACCAGTTCATCCAATCAGAGACACAGCTCAGCTCATGTGACTACCAGGTGCCCTATGGCTGTTACTATGGAGACTCAAAGCCCACCTCATTTCCAATATGGCCGCACCGGCTGTTTTGCTTCAAAAATCTGTTTCAGAAACAGACGGGTCTATGATCCAAATACTGATATCAAACAACCACTATTTGAAACATTTAGTGCATTTGAGACATACATAGAACTTTAGAAAACACCCACTTACTCAATTTCACATTCTCCCTACCATCCATTGCCCTCCCTGCTGTGGATGATGTGGGAGCACACTGGCATCACGTTGGTTCTTATAGGTGTGCTTTGTGTTAAATTACATGGATGAAAACAGTAGCAGGTGTAATAACAGGGCTTGTAGGAAGCTAATGCTATTTTAGTCATCCAGAACAGCCTAGTGATTGGTCCTGTCACTGCTGATGACCCCTCCTTGTATTTATATACAGTCACTGTGTTGTTTGTGTAGTGAAAGTGGTTGTTATCTAGCACTGTCTGCTGCACAAGAGGCGTTTTTATTGAATGCTGTTCACTTGGCTCTGATGGTCTCACTGTAGTATCTGACTGTATAAACAAGCTATTTGCTGTCACATACTCTGTGAGGAGTTCTGTCTTATGATCCAAGCCAAAGATTTGTCTTGTATATAAAAACTGCCAACTAAGGCTGACAAATCATGTCTTCCCTTCAAAAAAATGTTTTGTCAGAGAATCTACTACTGTTAACCTTTTCACTGCTTCTCCCTGCTGCTGCTACAGCACAGGTACACTGTACAATGCCCTCCTGCAGTGTCTGCAAAATCAACACCCTCCTTCTCCTCTGTCTGTTACATAAGCCTCCTCTGTCATCCACACCAGACTAACGAGGGATAATGAGAAGCTTCCGGTCCATCCCGAATGCAAACACACACACACACACACACACACACACACACACACACACACACACACACACACACACACACACACACACACACACACCAGAAAGAACAAGCAAAACGTACAGGAATGTGTGTTTTCCTGCCTGGATGTTTGGTTGCTGTACCCAAACACACAGCTGGAGATGGCACATTCCAAAGGGCTGAGAGAGATGTGACAAACTGTGGACTTAAAGAGGGGGTATAGCTTTAATTTTAGGGTTTATAGTGTCCCTCTGGTAACCCAGACCTTGGTGTTTGAGGCCCAACCCTATGACATGCAATGAACCAGTTAAGGGAATCCTTATGCCATGACTTCATCCTTACAGTAAGTTTCATGTAGATTGTGTGCCCTTTTCTAGAACGAACCGTTTTGAGACACTTCCAGACAGATTCAAGGATATCTACGACATGTGAGCTGTCGAAAATTTGGACACATTTAGTATGACCTTTCAGAACTGTTACTTTATATCCATGTTTAAAATATGGGGAAGCATGATAACCCTCTTTAAGATCACACACACACACACACAGACACACAGACAGACACACAGACAGACACACAGACACACACACACACACACAGACACACACACACACACACACACACACACACACACACACACACACACACACACACACAAATACATACACACCAGACACACTAATACCATCAAACTGTGATGGTTTTTTGGTTGTGAGACTTCTTTTTTTATTTGTTGTTGTTAAAATTTGTTTCAGTCATGGGGTGCCAGTCAGGGAAATCCCTGACAAAAGTTGTTTGTTCAGTTTTTTAACAACAATAGTAATGAATACATGACCAAAATCCTAAATAATACGTTCAAAAGTTCTACATTTACAAAACAGCTATAACCAACAAAATACAAGCCCACAGATAATTATTTTTGTCTTTTTTCTTGTTGTTTTTCATTCTTTTTTTAAAGAAAGGAAAGAAAGTTCAGTTTGATTTTTGTTCAGTTCAAAAAACAAAAGAGTTTTGTTCATTTCAGTTCAAAAATACAAAAAAGAATTGGAGAAAAAGAAGCTTCAACAAGAAGCACCATGCTCTTTTAAAGGGAAACTGTGTCTGTAATGTTGCCACAAAAATACTTTCTAAGAATTTAATAATGAGTAAATTATAATGACTCAGAAAGTATTTGCTGTACGGTTTTTGGTGATTTTCCTCTGAACTGCTCTGTCTTTCCTATAAAGTCCATGAATGAAGTGTCTTCAGTTAGATACTGACATGATAAAATTCTCTAAATAAGCAAAGCATGGGCAGATTGAGCCAGTCAGGTTTTGAAGTCCAAATTAGTGATTTTTTGATGTCAGTTGTATAATAAAGATGCCAAAAGCAGCTCTAAAACTCAATCAAACTGTAGCCCTGACAGCCAAAGCTGTCAAAAACAAAAGCAACACCAAACCACAGAGAGAGAGAGAAGTCAGAGAGGCCGGCGTCCAACACTTTAACCACCCTTAAACTCCTCCTCTGCTGTTTGTCTGTTTTATGGCTTTCCGTGGTGCATTCTCTTTCTCACGCCCCACCACTCCCCTGAACACCATCTCCACATTCATTTCAATCCCCCTGAGGCCTTTGGGAACAGGTGTTCCCTCCCTGAGGTGCCATCTCTGTTCTCTCTGTGTGTATGTGTGTGTGTCGCTCACACCATCCAACAAAAGCCAGGATCTTTCCTATCTTTGCTCCAAACTAGGTGGGACATCCCAGCCAAAGACAGGACTGTAACTCTGTCTTTCTGATTGGAGGATACTGGTTATAATTCACTTTCTTACTTAAAGTCGCAAAATTGGATAGGGGTACATTTAGCAGCTCTGCACTTGAAGCCTGTTTATCACTATCAATAAATTCTTGGATACGCAACATATTTCAATCTGATAATATATTAGCTTTTGATAGGAATATTTTCTTGTAATTTATTAATCCAATAAATCCAATAAACATGCTGCTTTCATTTGATTTTCAATGAGAAGAAATTAGCCAGAGAATAAAAATGGCAACACCATCAGGTAACACGACTGAAATCTTCAAAATAATCAGCTAAATTTGTTAAAGACAAATTTACAGCAGACACTGTTTTTTAAAGGGAAGGATAGAGGATTTTTTAAGCTGATAGCTAAAGCATCCCTAAAATTTAAGCCTAGCAAAGAATACTCAAGGTGTTTTAGAATTGGTGTTGAGTCACAATTATATCAATGATATGTCATCTGATTGAAGCTCTTCCTCACAAAGCAGTTCCCTGTTCAGACACTGAACGACACATTTTGGCTTAACCAGAGGTTACGTCTTTGGTTATCTGGCAACCTTGTGGTCACAACAACGCTTGGAAAGTAAGAAGTATACTGGCACATAAACCCTGTAGCTGTGACTCTCATTCTGTGCCCATGATTAGCTAACCAATTGCTGGTGGTAGCTTCACATTACAGAACAGACGGACCGCTGGAAAGCTAATAAGTCTTTTTATCCATAAATGTCTCTTAAAATCTGATGTTGGTATAAGACCATATGTTCATCTAATGCGTACCTAATGGTTTCATTATCTCTGTAGATGGTACTTGTCAGAAATGGACCAGTGAATTCTTTTTTTTTCTGTTTTTTCTTAACCTGCTCATCAAAACACACATTCGTCTTCTTTCTTCATGGAAGCAGCAGTAAATTCTGAGGTACCTTCTCTAACCTCTTTGAGTTTCATAAATATGAAAGCCATGGTTCGGCTCTTTTAGGCCCCTTTGACACGGCTGCTATCACTGCTCATGCATGGATGTTGGACTGACCTGATTAGATTATTTGTGTCTGATCACTAATTGATCTGACTTTTCTGACAGCGATGAATCACAGACATACTACTGCTATTGAAGTGAAGGGCATTGCAAACATTTAACCTTGGAGGAGGATGAGCGCTACACATTAGTTAACTGGAACAGCTAACTTAAGAAGCAACAAAGGATTGACGTTTGGTCCAATTTCCAGGTTACTTGGGAACTTCTGATGCACTTTTATGGCAATAACAGTAGATGTCTGTCTTTGTGGCAGTGACTAACCCCTGATGCGTGATCAGAGTGTATATTCTAAAGAAAACTTTTTTTGTTATTTTCCAAACACTGCCATGAGATGGAAGCAACAGGATAAAAGATGAGGTGAAACAAGCCTGTGTTTCAATCCCGGAATCCATCCGTAATCCAATAACAGCCAAAAAGCACCAAGAGGGAGAGAGAAATACCTCACTGTTAACTGACTGAGTGAGATAAACTAAACTAACCAGCAGGTATAATCCTGTCTGTGTTTAGATCATGTGAGATATGGAGAGATGATGTTAAGTGGTTTATGAGAAGCAGGCAGATGGTCAAGGGTTGAGTAGGACGGAGTGTACAGAACAGCAGAATGTCAACTACAGCTGACTGTACTAGGTGTAGACACTGTAGCAGTTATTCTTGTCTTTGTCTGCACTCAAAACAAACTATTATAATCGTGTATCATGAAACCATTATGAAACAAAGCCCCCCTTTGGAAGCTTGACTGAGGATAACTTAAATAAGTTACTAGCCCTTAATTAATTGGGATTCCTTTTCAGTACTTGAACAAAGCTCTACTGTTGCCATGTCTTTGTACTTTTAGATCACAACAGCGTTTGTGCGGAAGGATGTGGATACCATAATGTTGTTGCGAGATCAGCATTCTGACTATAACTCTAACACTGACACCAACTCAGACACCAAGCTGGCTTGCTGGTAAGATAATTTCACACCACAATCACACCGCTTTGACATTCACTGTACATCAACGGTGAGGTGTTGCCGTCCCATCGTAATCATGCAATGTTTCTGCTGCTACACAGACAGACATTTGCTGCATGTCTAACAAACTCTCTCCTCCTTAACTCAGACTCAATCCTCTGTCTTATCTCTAAAGGCAAAAATCAACAGAAAAAAAAATGTAAATGATAAAAATCAAAAAGTATCAGCATTCAGGAATGGTAACATTACATTGATGGGGCATCAATGGTTATTTAATGGGTTAGGCTACTTTGTAAATAAGTTTTTTTGTGCACCTGTACATTATCTATTGTGTCATTTTTGTTATTTTCATAACAAAAATTTGGAATTTCACAGGAAACAAGAAAAAGTTGAAGTCTTACTATTAAAGGTATTACTTTTATTGAAGCAGTGCTTGACCAGTATTGTTTTTTTAAACAACAAATACTGATAATTACAAAGCAGGTAGGATTAGAAAAGGTATGAAGTCCACACAATTTCACTCAAGTGACATCACGTGAAATCTAGCTTTGGTACATTTCCCACAATTTCACAGCAACTGAGTTCTGCTCTCAGAATGCAGAATGGCCAAATGTGCAAAAGTGGGGATTGCTAACATTGCTTGACATCAGCCAAAGTGACGAAGCTGCCTGCAGTGTCTGCAGACATCATTTGTTCATCAGATGATTGCAGATTACGCCAAAATGAGATCAACAGGTCTAATTAATCTTCTGATGGATTAATCAGTCTCTCTCTGTCCTCAAGTTAACTCACCTCAACTTAACACTGCAGCAAATGTATTTAAAAGAGACAAAGAAACAATGTTTGCTTTAAACTTGTCACCACTGAAGCATTCTGACAGAAATAACTCTATTTTAGGAAACGTAAGTGAATACGCAGGAGGGAATATCAGATTTTAAACCTTATTTTGGTTTTTAATGTGATTCTCAAAGCTATTCATTTAAAAAAAACAACAACAACAGAATCATGGTAATATAACAACAATAATCTGATCCAGTACTGGGTTACCATTTCATTAGTTTTATTTCATTTGAGCAATTTCATTTCAATTGGACAATTTTAGTCCAATTTTATGCTTTTACATAACATTATTTTGATCTGTGCACTATTTTTTAAGCAGCCACTCTAAACAACACAGGAGGAAAACCTATTATCAAGTGTAAAGGTTAAGTAGCATTAGCATTTCATTTGTCCTGATGTTATTACGTCTATTTTAGGAGCTGAAAATCTGACTCATTGTGTTCAGAGGGATTATTAAAAAATAAAGCAAAAAGCCTCACCATTGTGCTCGGATCATTGCTATTTTGTCTGTGTGTGTGTGTGTGTGTGTGTGTGTGTGTGTGTAGTATATCTGTGTGTGTTGATGAATATTTCAGGATCTTCTCTGTCAAACGACACCACCTGAGCCGACAGTAAGTGCTAACCACATGAGGGAAAGTGACTTCATGAATGAGCTGCAGGTCGATTTATTTTGAAATGTGACCTCTGCATGTGTGTGTGTGTGTCTATGCATAATCCCTGTCTACAGTTTTAACAATGCTACTGGTTAATCTCCAGATTATGAGCCAATCCTAGTCACCTGACTCAACCCTTCGTACTCAACAAACACCTGGCAGTGCATGATGGGATGCTTTCTTCTCAGGCAGGACTGAATAAAACGTGACACCCAAAACAAAGGAGGAGGAGTGACAGTTTGTGTTTTAATGTGTGTGTCTGTGAGTGTGAGTGTGTGTGTGTGTGTGGAGTGTTTGTCAGAGAGAGAACAATGATGAGTTTAACACTGGCATAGCCATCCTACAGGACCAAACATCCCCTCTGCCACCCCGACACATTCACACAAGATGACATACACATGAACACACACTGGGGATGCCAGACCAAACTACATCCACAGTCCAACTCCATCTTTACTGCATCACTTTCCAAACCAACTCTGTTGTGCCTCATGGAGGCAGGGTGCAGGGTGAAGATGAACTGACGTCTTTAAAAACAGGTAAATCTGGTAAATGACGGGGGGGGAAAAGATCACCTGGCCTGTAGACATCTCACATGTGTTGCCTTCCCAAGCAGAAACACTTTCAACATGACTGAATTTCTGCAACACCATCACCTGAAATATCACTGTCTGGAGGCAGGATAGCTGCGCAAGTATCACTTCTATCCAAAAACCTAGAGGCCCCTTGTTGATGCCTTCTATCATATAATAACCCACTGATTCAGAGAGGCAATCGGGGTGTCCAGCTCCGAGGATTTGCAGCCATATTCAGTTCCTGGAGACGCAGATTTTGATCACCTGGAGGTCAGATATGGCTGAGTAATCGTAAATGGAAATGGTAAATGGACCAGTACTTATAAAGCGCTTTTCTGGTCTTTCTGACAAGTCAAAGTGCTTTTACACTTCTAGTCTCTTTCATCCATTCACACCCTGATGGCTGAGACTTCTACTGTAGAAAAGCTTTTAAGGCCCCGTTTACACGTTTCACTCCAAAATGCAATGAAAAAATCGGAATGAATTTTAGTTGTGGGTAAATTATTTAGATGGAATACTATAAAAAAAGAGGGGGGGCTCTTCTTTGAGCACTTGATGACAGAGTACTTGTGGCCAAACAAACTTGAAGCATTTCTTCACACTTGCTAAGGTTTTTCCTTCCTGTTTAGATTCTTGCTTGTGTTGTAGGTCCCTTTGGACAAAGCGTCTGCTCTATGAAATTGTAGAATTGTTGTTGTCTGGTTGGCGCATGAAAATTGAAAGTTCTCAGAGCATGATGTCAGCGTTACCACTGAAAACTCGGTAACAGTGGCCACAGCGTTTCAGATATATTTCACTCTGGGGGCTGTTTTTTAAAAGTTTGGCTAAAATGCCATTTCTGTGTAAACGGGGCCTTAGCTAACACATTCACACACCACTGACCAACTGATGACCACTGACCAGTGGGAGCGATTTGGGGTTCAGTATGTTGCTCAAGGAATTTGAAATTTATTGATTATGGGATAGCCCCTTGAGATGCAGCATCTCGTTTTTTAGGGGGTCCCAAGGGACACTTGGGAACGTGACTGCAGGATCTGGGATCGAATCCTCGACCATCTGTAAGAGAGATGACGACTCTACCACTTAACCACAGCTGCCCTAGTCGCCTCTCATTCCAAAGTTTGAGGGTATGATTCCTTGTCCTGCTGTTCATAAGGCTCTGTGTCCTTCAGCAAGACACTTAACCCTATGTGACCCAGGTGCTGTGCCATCGCTATGTGAATGGGATTAGTTAAAACTGATGGAGCTTTACATCGCTGCCTCTGTCATCAGTGTGTGAATGTGTCCAACAATGTAAAAGCACTTTGTGTGGTCAGAAGATCATTATCTTAAAAAAGAAAAAAACACTCCTGTGATAGGCTGGAGCACCTGTCTGAGGTGAAAAAAATAGTGTATATGTGAGTCCACAAGTATGTGAAGGGGAGAGAGAGTGAGTGACGATGAAGCTAGACTACTTAACATTCCTTGCATGGCTCACATAGCTTTTCTTATTATTGTGAGTACATGTGTGTGTGCATACGTGTGCGTGTAGTGTGTACAGGTTTGCATAAGTGTGTGTTCATGCTGTGCCCAGCCCACACTAATTGTACACATTCTGAAACCCTAGAATTAGAAAGACCCCAAAAATACCCAATAATTGCTACTTCACCTACATGATGCCCACCCAGTGGCAGTGCAGTGGGAGGAAGACATTTCCCATCAGCCCCTGGTGCAGCTAGCAAATGAGCAGTCAGCCTTTCAGACTTGGCAACAGTTTTGACTTGTTCTGAAATAATAAAGCAACCATGGATGGTATGGAGAAGAATGGGAGGAAGAGCTGTGGGGGTCGGTATGCAAATAGAAAAAAGAGGAAAATGTCAAAAAAACAGCTACATTAATAACTGCAAACAAAAATAAACACACACACACATTTATACTCAGAGAAACATGTATAATGCACTCAGCAGATTCACACTTTGAGTTCTGCAGGCGCTGACACACATTCAAATGTGGAGCTATGCTCACACTAACTCACTCATCATACAAAGCCTGAATAAAACCACAAACACATCCCGGAAAATCACTTGGAAAACAAAATCACTTGGAAAACATAAAGACGCAAAAAGAGATCTGTAAGAAAACACATACAGAAACATACACACACACCTCTGATGAATAATACACTGAGCAAGTTGCAATTATACAAAAGGGCAGAGAAGTGAGAAAGAAAGGAAGAGAGAGATAGAAAACTGCTGGACTGGTTGTCAATGGCAACAGTGTTTGGGAGGCTGATCATCAGTAAAAGTGCATCAGCTCTGTTGCAAAGCATGGTGGGATATGTTTCCCTGACCAACTTATGTACGGATGCATTTCAAAAGACAGTTTCAGCACTTCAGAGAACAGTGATGTCGTGCTTCTGCATACAAACGTGTGATTTTGTGAGCTGCCTTTTAAAGGTGCAGTATGTGTTTTTTGATTTTCATGAGCGGTGG
The DNA here is from genome assembly GCA_030710495.1 of Labroides dimidiatus. Classification (NCBI taxonomy): domain Eukaryota; kingdom Metazoa; phylum Chordata; class Actinopteri; order Labriformes; family Labridae; genus Labroides; species Labroides dimidiatus. The sequence continues at coordinate 13,209,581 of CM061162.1, read as the reverse complement.
TTGTAAATGGAGAAGACAAAGAAGAGGAAGAAGAAAAAGAAGATGATAATGTAAATAAAATAATATGGCCTAGTGTTGAGGTCGCACACTAAATGAGGTTAACCCTTGAGTAGAAAGCTCAGGTTCCAATCCAACCTTTGGCCCCTTTCCAACATGTCACTCCACACTCTCACTCTTTTTCCTGCTCGATCCACTGTCCTAGCCTCTCTAAATTAAAGGTATAAAAATCCAGACATTTTAACTCGATATTTATTTAAAATGATATTTTTTTTAATATAAAAAAACGGACAGATGGAGGAGCACATTTAACACCCCTCAGAGGAGATTCTAGAGAAGGAAAGCATTTCAATGTAAAATCTTATCATCAGACACTACTTAGTATTTAAACTTCTACAAACTGTCCCTTTAAATTAACTATTTGCCATGGCAAAAATGTTTGTGATGTTATTTCTTCCAATATTCTTGAACACTTTATCTTCCTACAATCAAAACTATAATGGGTTCTTAAAGTCTATAAAAGGAGTTCATTCACTAATTTTTGCAATAGAAAAGGACAAAACCATGAAAATCATTCTAAAAATGAAACATTATTTTCAACTACAAATAAATTACTCAAAATCTGCAGATAAATTATGCCATTTCTAACCAGCATTTTTATAGTTTTATTTGCAAAATTAACTTAGCGTTACATTGGCATTTTGGCTTTTTTTCTTTCTTTGATTATCATCAAATGCTACAGGTTATATAAGTTTTGTTATTTGTGCGATCACTAAGCAGGTCCAATTTATAGGATTAAGTGCTCTGCTCATCCACATGCCCTTCTGATTCTGACTTCAGACGAAGCAAACGCTACAGTACAGAACATTAGAATAATTCAGCAGACAAGCAGAAAGATGTTTCCCCCGCAGTGGCATAATGCCATCAACCACATGTCAATGATTTTCCTAACAAGTATGATCCCTATTCCTGTCTCCTCAATTCTGATTTCACACGTGTTAAAGGGGCAGTGGGACACTCCCGTGATTTAGAGCCAAGCTTTCACAATAGAATATGATACATCTAATGTGTGCGGTTACATGTTAAGTGTTGCATTGAAGAATGTAATGTGTTAAAGTAACAAATATTCAAGTGGGTATGTTAGTTGTACCCCTATTTCTGTCTGCTGTTCCAAAGTTTTTACTCTCTATGACACGTCCCTCCTCAGTCCAATAGAAATCCAACAAAAAGGTCTCCTTTATCACTGAACTGGCACCATTTAATGTAAAGAAAGCTGATAGCCATCTTAAGCTTCATGTGACTGCATTGAAACCAAGCAGCAACCCCTGGTCTTAATATGAAGCCATGTGAAAAAAGCAGTTCATCAAGTGTCCACTTAAAACAAAAAGAAACAATGCAAATGGTTTGAACAGCAGAGGTTACATATTGTCACACATTTTACGGGTGACTGTTTTTGTTTTGGTTTTTTTTTGGAGGTTTTGCCCATCCAATGTTATGGCTTACTTAACTGAGAAGCCAGCGCACTGTGGCTGTTGGCAAAGGGGCTAACTTGGACAAGGATAGGTTGAGTCAGCTTCTCAATATGGCACCCGCCATGGGCTTCAAAAGCCTGCATCGGGAACAGATGGGTGATGTCACAGAGATGACGCAAGTCTATGCAGTCTATGATCAAAACAATGTGAAAGCTAGGGCTGCAACTAATGTTTATTTTCATGACTGATTGATTCATCAGTTATTCTCTTGTTTAACTGAGTAGTTTTTTGGTCCATAAAATGTCAGAAAATGGTGAAAATGGTGTCAAAGATGACATCATTAAATGTCTTGTTTACATTACAAAAGTTGTCTACAAACAAAAGACACTCAGGACTGTCAAAGAGGAGCAAAGAAACCAGAAAATATTCACATTTATGAAGCTGAAATCAGAGGATTTTGGCTTCTTTGTCTTAAATAATAACTTACATTAATTAATCAATTATTAAAACAGTTGATGATTAATTTAGTAATTGATTGATAATTGATTATTCAATTGATTGGTGCAGCTCTAGTGAAAGCATTATCAATAAACCCAAATCTAAACACAACGTGTGGAGGCACCTTCACTGAAATAAAGGTTTGTGTTTACTGCAGATAGTTACATGTGATAATAACAAAGCTGTGGTTCGTTGTTGTGGCTTTATTCAACAACAAACTTTCAAAAGAAGAAGTTTAAAAACCCCACAGTCAAAAAATGGTGTAAAGGCTGAATTTTTCTAATTCAAAATTCATGAAACCCTGAGTGACACAATCAGCCAGTCCTGCATTGGAGATGTCATGTTACGGTTCTTTCCCATCACAGCACCTTCATTACATAACTCACTCGTTACTACCACAAATCTCAAAACGTTACTCCACTACTGCACAAAACTACACCGTACCCACTCTCATCTATCTCAGCAGGAGAAATGTGAACATGTGTGTGTGTGTACACATGCCCTCAGAACACACTCTTGTGTTCCTGCTGTATGCGACATAATGCAGAGACAGATCAATACATGTGCTGCTATATGGCCCACAGATACTGGAGAAGGGGGCTGTCAGGGTAATTACTTTGTCCTGTGGGGGTGTATCACTCCCACAGTCAACAGCCTAGATTTCATGTGGGTCAATACACACACTCATACACACACTCCAACACAAATGAGGGTCCAGTTGTTCCAGATGAAGGGTGATGGGAGTAAATCCAGGTCAAACAGGAAGTGGAAAAGGGCCTAAATGCATCATGGACAGTTCAGGGGCAGAATTGGGTGATAGGGGATCGATTGCACCATTTTTCATCTTCTGTTCATACAGTGATCATTGTACACTGTTGTGACTTTAAGAGAGTCCAGAAAACAGGGATATTTCTATATTTTAGAGATGCTTTACAAGCAGTATTCGCACTGTTATCTCACATCACGTTACTATGGCATCTGGAGAACTGGCAGGACCAGTTAGATTTATGAGCTGTTCATTATCAGGTATAAATTCATGAAGGGCTGAAACTGACGGTTATTTTCATAATCAGTTAATCTATCGTCTTTCAATCAATTGATTAGTTTTTTGGTCCATGAAATGTCAGAAAATGGTGAAAAATGTCAGTGTTTCTTGGAATCCAAGATGACAATTGTCATCAAATGTCTTGTTTGCAAAACCAAATTCATGACTGTCATAGAGCAGCAAAGAAATCAGAAAATATTCACATTTGTGAAGCTGAAAGTAGAGAATTTGGACTTCTTTTTTCAAATAATTACTTAAACCGATTAACCGATTATCAAAATAGTTGACGATTCATTTAGTAATTGATCAATAATTGATTATTGGATCAATTGTTGCAGCTCTAAATTCATGAATTACACACTTCATGATTCTCACAAGTCAAAAGGAGGAAATACCTTCAGGCAGTTCTTCCATTTCTCTCCACATGGCATGCACAGTATGTGGCAATAACAAAACTGAAGGTGCTTTAGAACCGCAGGAAGTCACATTAAGTCACACAGAATTATATGCTCGAACATGTTTAAATTATTGAGTTCATTAATTAATATAAACAAAAAATGAACACAACAGCTTTGTGTGTGAATCTTTTACCACCTGTATTTTAGTTGTTAGCCCAGAAATCAGATCAATAAAGCAGGAATCCTCTTTTCTCTGTGAATTCCAATTGCCACTTAAAAATTTAACATCTTTCTCTCATTCTCGTCCTACATTGAACAGTTTCCGATTTCTACATTGACAATAAAGCTCATAGGGTTAGTCGAACTGCCAAACGTTATGTAAACAAACCAGTATATTTGCACCCGAAATAAGATTAAGAATGTTGGATTAAAGCGATGCGCAGGCACAGAAGACGCGATGGAAAACAGATTACATTTTGCTGTGAATTAAAAGATACATGTGGATCCTGGAAAAATAAGTCTTCGGCTATCATTTCCTCTGTGTTGTCATTTTCAAACACTGCTGCTCACCATTGGTTCTCAAAGCCAATAGACATGCAACATCACGTGTCCATTATCGGACAGGTTAAACGTTGTCCAGACATTGACATTTAAGAAATTTACCTGAAAATTGTGAATTCCGTCGTTTTAAGCTGACTTTCCAGAGCAGTCAGGCCCGCCGGATGCCCTCCTCCGCTTTAACCGCCCACTGAAGTAGCCTTTAACAGCTCAGTTTGTGTTCGGTTTCGGTTCGTTCCGATAGAGAAGAAATGTCCTCCGAATCACACACAGAGCTGAAGAGGGGTGTGAGGACACACGACTGAGACCGAACCCCCAAAATGTCGTTAGTGTGGCGATGAGAGCTGCTCAGAGAGGCTGGAGGAGGATCTACTCTCCAAAGAAGAGACGGGAGGGGTGCAAATAAGCTCCCGTCAAGTTTCCCATTGTTTTCAATAACGGGATATCCGATAGATTTTCAAAATAAAAACATTCTCTTTCAGCATTTCACCTGTCCACTCAATGGTTTCAAAATAAAAGCATCAGTAATAAATTATACAGTTCCCTTTCTTTTTATAACATTTACAGCTAAAAAACTTATTTTGACAATGGGTTATTTTAATACATTACTTTGCAAACAAAAAATGCCACCATGAAAAGTCTTTATTCATGTCCCAAATATTTGAAAAATACACACAATATTAAAATTAATTTCAAATAAGCTTTGAAATCATGCATTCATTTTCTTCCTTTCCCTTGTTTTTTTCTGTAATACAAATTCAAGTCTAGCAAATAAAAACTTTTCAAAGTGGCTTTTAAATTCGGATTGGCATCAGAGTGCCCCATTTAGTATTTTCGATTGGATGCTGCCACCTGCTGTATGAAACCTTTTGTCTCTGATCTCATTTGAGGGGGTCTTTTTATTTCCACTTCAGAAAATTAAACAATTACGTATACTTCCCTGCTGCTATAGTTCCAGTGAAAGTCAACGGATATGATGTTGTAGTGCATAGGGCAATGAATAAAATACTGTTCCTCCTATAGCAATAATTATATACTTGCATAATTCCACAGCAGCAGACAATAACTTGACAATTTGAACCTTAAACCCCAAAAATTGAACCATTTGCTTTTCGGAGAAATGTTTAAGTACAATTGGGAGCCATTTGAGTGAATTAATTTTTTTCTTTTTACATAGTCAGTGCAACTGTACCTCTTATGGTAGGCAAACACAAGTGTCCAAGTTTTTTTAATCCGTCCATTTTTCTCCATATCCAAAAAACTGCACTTCGACATATATTTTCTTTATGTTGGTAAGATGTTAAAATAAATAAATGAATGCTGAAAGATTTAGGGAAGATGTTTTTTCCCCCTACACTGGTTAAGTTATGGATATACAAAATTCAAATTAATATTGAGCGACTGCAATTTATTCAAAATAATGTCCTTTTTTTCTTCACAAAATCTCTGCTGAATTAAAATGCGGTTGGTTAGACACATATGTCTGTAGGACTCTAGTATTGAGCCTGTTATGTTTGTTTTATGGAAGTACGTATGTTGTCACATCTGCCCTTTGCCCCAGTCGGACCCTTCTTCAGCTGATGATCGTGTTCCCTGGGATCACTCTCGGCTACATCCTGACAGACAATGTCTCGGGCGGCTGAAAGACTCAGACTGCTAATCGGTCATCTTGATCGTTCACCTGATGAGATTGTATCCTTTATTTTTATCTTTTTTTAATCATAGGGGCTCCACGTAGCGGTATTAGCTGATCCGCTAGCCGACAGCTGCACTCGTCGTGGCGCACAGCTCTGGTGGGATAGGCCGGGGTCCCGTGGTTGTTCGCAGGCCACGAAGACATTTAGGAGAAATGCATGAATAAGCCAATTCCTGGTATTGTTGTATTTAAACGTTAAATATATTGTCCTAAACTCATAGGATTGATACTAGTATCACCGTTATTTATTTCTGCCTTCGTCAGCTGACGTATCTATCGGAGGTAAGTTCCTGCTGCTTCAGGAACAAAAAAAAAACAATACACATTTAACGCAATTGTATATGACGGTGTTATGAAACATGTTAAAACTTTTTAGATCACATTCCAGGCCAGGCTGCATTTTTAACTTCCTATGAAGTGACTCAATAAAACATTAGCTTTTAAAGGCTGTTTATATACTTTCAACCTTGCATCCTTGACTGTTTTTACTTAGATAGCTGCTAAAACCTCTGCTCAACCAGCCGTCTACAGTCACCCACACAGGCTGAGGTAAAGTAGGGACACATATTTACCTTTGAGGGTGTGTATATTTAACATGGTGTGGCAGAACCAACCGTTTTCTGTGCTGAAGGTTTTTCTTTACGTAACTGTATAATCAATAATGATTGTATACCTGTGACACAGTTTTGCTACTGCTGGCTTTAGTCACGTCTGCAGTGACCCACTTTTCTGCTCCAGTGTGTATGAAGCTGTTGCTTTTAGTTTCACTGCTGCAGAAGACAAGTCCTTGAAAGAATCTTGTAGTTGTAAATCACAACTTTCAAGAATGTCTTAGAAATCAGCCCTTTTCTGTGCTGTTTTTAACCAGTTCCAAGACACTTACAATCTCATGTCCAGTTTGCTATCAACACGTTGGAGGTCATAGTTTAGATTCAAATGTAACTGTTGATGATTGTGACTGTTAATGATTTACAGTCTACCTGTTGCAGATTATTATTGAAGTATATCACTGTATCATGTTGTTGTTGTTTTATTTTATTTATTTGTTTATTTATTTATTCATTTATTCATTTATGTTATGGTAGATACACTGTCGATAGCTTTGACCTGCTGACCCCAGAACAGCGACTCTCATATGAGGAAAATGGCTTCATCCTTATCAAGAATCTGGTGTCCGAAGAGGACATCGACAGATTCAAGTGAGTACTGGGAACTCTGACCGCTGCAAAAACGAGAAAATAAATGTTCCAGTTTATCATCAGGAAAATATTAGTTACAGCAGTAACTAAACTGGTATGATTGAAAAACAAAAAAAAAATTGAAATGTAAAATGTTTTTGAGAACTTTTTTCTTCTGGTTCACAGAAAGGAGTTTGAAAGAGTCTCCCGACAGGAAGTAAAGGTCCCAGGTCTGGTGGTGATGAGGGATGTTGCAATTGTTAAATCAGAATTTGTTCCGGATCAAAGGGCAGTCTCCAAGCTCCAGGATTTTCAGGAGGATCCTGAGCTGTTTCGATACTGCACCCTGCCCGAGGTATGACACACACTTACTAAATTTTTGCTTAAAACATTGCTTTAACTTTTTTCAGTTGATAGTGATGCAGTGAATTAATTGGAACATCCAGGTATCATTGTCACTGTATTTAGTGTTTGGAAAACAGGTTTATTAAGACGTGTCCTTCTGACTTTTGCATTTTTTAGCAAACGTTGTAAAAACAACAGTATGAAATTGATCAAATGAACATTAAACCATTTACAGCAACAACTCATGCAAACAAAATACAACTCTTTTATTAAAAAACTCCATGTTAAGCAAACACATACTTGTCTGTTACAGATTCTGCAGTATGTGGAGTGTTTTACTGGTCCCAACATCATGGCCATGCACACAATGCTGATCAATAAGCCTCCTGATGCAGGTATGGTGAACTTAAATTGTTGAAATAAATTCACTGAAAAGTCTCTTAAACCAGGTCAGAGGTCCCTGTTTTTAGGCACTGTTTAGCTTGAGGTTTCATCACTGTCTGTTCATCAGAGAGAGATGCTTCATACACAGCTTCATGTAACTCAGCTGAACTACAGATGGCAGGCAAATAAATGTGGTAACAGACAGTGAGAGAGAATACAGAGCCTGCAAATCTGTGTGTAAACAATCCAAGAATGAAAAAGGATCTGCTTTCAGATGTTTTGTGACAAAGGAAACAAAGCTACAGGTCCCGAGAATAAAGAATGCATGTTGATCTGAATGAAAACATTACTTTGTGTACAAGAAAACTACATGGTACCTTTGAGTTCAGTTTAATGTGTTGATCAAAATAATTCCCTCAAATAAAAAAGTTTTGATAAATAAAACGGGACACTTATCTTCATATAGATGTTTTTTTCATGTCTCCTGTTTATGTCCTGTCTCAGGTAAAAAGACATCCCGCCACCCAATGCATCAGGACCTGCATTACTTCCCCTTCCGCCCAGCTGACAGGATCGTCTGTGCTTGGACCGCGATGGAGAAAGTACACAGGCAGAATGGGTGTTTGGTTGTCCTGCCAGGAACACACACTGGTACCCTGCAGGAACACGACTACCCCGAGTGGGAGGTAAAAACACAAAGACACACACACACACACACACACACACACACACACACACACACACACACACACACGAAGTTCTAGAGGAAGGATGACTTAATCTGCTAACAGTGTACACAGACAGGCCTCAGTTTTGAAAAGTGTGTACGACCCAACTGGACGTGGGTGGGAGGTAAATTCCCACGCCAGGTCTCAGCTTGTGTACGCAAGTTTGATTTGATTTTAAATTGATTTTATTTATTTATCTCAAATAAACAAATATAAAAAAGTAAAAGACAGTTGTAAATTTCTTGCTCCATGAAAAAAGAAAACGTATAAAACAAGGAAAGAATAGAAAAGAAAAAGAAAGGAGCTCAAGAAGGGACAGGTGGGAGCACAAAGCTTATCTAGTCCTGCCCCGACCTTCTATATTATTTCTTTATAATAATAATAATTAATGTGATAACATGTACAATATATAGTTACTATATGTGATATAATTACGTGGAGTTTCAAAAGAGGAGCGCAGTGCAGTGAAGTAAATCCACCTGTGGCAAATAATATTAAATCATGTTGAAGCAGTGCATTTTCAGACAGACAAACAGAGGTTCACGGATTAATATTTTAAAAAGTTAAACTAGTTATGCCACTAAAATATATTTAACTTTTCATTCTACCATCACTGAAAAATATGTTGCTTATGAAATTACACTGAGAAGTGTAAGCTTCCACCTGATTTCTTCTTTAAGCTTGAGTCTTTTCTTTACTGTTTTTAAATTAGAGTTATATATATATATATATATATATATATATATATATATATATATATATATATATATACACACACTCTCCCATTTCCACTGTAAAACTAAAAACATTCCAGGAGAAACTGGATTAAATTTTAGTGTGTGAGAAAAGATTTAATAAATCACAGGTGAACATTACAGTTAGCTCATTTCTACATTCAAACCTGTGCTAGTTTCCACGCAGGATTGATAAATGAAGGCCAGAGTGAACTTTCTCATCTACCCTCAGGGTGGCGTAAACAAGATGTACCATGGAGTGCGAGGCTACGACCCACAGCAACCAAAGGTATACCTTGAGATGGAGAAGGGAGACACCGTTTTCTTCCACCCACTGCTGATCCACGGCTCAGGCATGAACCAGACACAGGGCTTCCGCAAGGTACTGTCAAGCAGCAAGCGCTGATCTTAAAATATGAAGCCAACGCAGTATATTTAAAAAAATCAGCATATTGAGCGTCCATTTAAGGCTGGCTGCAGTAGCCCCATAAACCACATCCACACCCATCCAGAAATGTTGATCTTTACGGTAAAATTTACACCTGGTGCCACAGTTTACACAGTCCAGGTGGAAGAAGGTAATGTATTGACAGTATATACACTGAAAATATTACATGAATGTGTGTGTGTGTTTGTTTGTTTCCAGGCCATCTCCTGCCACTATGCCAGTGCTGACTGTTATTACATTGATGTGAAGGGAACAACACAGGAAAACATTGAGAAAGAAGTGAAGAAGATCATAGCCAAGAAGTACAATACGGATGACATGTCCTTTGAGGTATGATATTTACACACTGTGTACACTTTAAACCTTAAAAATATTTAATAACAGATGTACAAAAGGTTTGACAGCGTTTGATTACCTTTTGGTTTTAGATTTTACAAGTGAAAATATAATATAATATAATATTATATAATATTATATTATATTATATTGTATTATATTATATTATATTATATTATATTATATTATATGGATGTGTAAATGTTTGAAAAATGGCTGAATTAGCCAAAGTTACTTTTCCACCTTAAGTCCCTAATAAATCAACCATGTTCAAAAAGCTAAAAAATACATAAAACAACAACAACAATAATAATAATAATAATAATAATAATAATAATAATAATAATAATAATAATAAAAATAATAATAATAGAAGAAGAATTGGCAGCAGGGTTTAATAAAAATGCTTCTGTAGCTTTAAATTCATATTGACTTAAATCAGCGCCTGTCTTTGGAGGGGCCTTGTCAGACACTAGCTGTCAGATCGATGTGGCAGCAGGTGACTTGTATAGCCTTCACTCATTCATTGTGCTCGTTGTTATGTTATTACTGTGTAATACACGTGCAGCAAACCACATGAAAACAGCATCTTAAGGTGCATTCAATAACAGCAACAGTAAAGAGCACTTATGAGATGAATTTCTTTAAATAGAATGCCAAGTACACTGTTCTTACATCCAAACATCTCAGCGCTTTGTAGAACAGCTATTTATATAAAGCTTTAATCACAGCTACATGTTCAGTCTCTAACAGGAGGGCAATAACAAAACAAATTGGTGTCTTGTAATTGTTTACAAGCTGTGAGGATTAAAATAAAACCCCTCATGATGTGTTTTCATCCTGAGCCTGATAACCGCATGCCGGTGTTGTTAGTTGTCATTGTCGTGCGTATCTCTGAAACTGAGCTCACCAAGCATGTCGTAGTGATGCATATTTAGAATTCAATGAAATGTTATTCAGCTTTAAGCAAATGTAAACAGTAATAACAAATGTAAAAGGTGTTGAAGCTGATGATCCACTGAGAGGTTAGATCATAAAACGAGCAGGAAAGAAAACATCATACATGGTTCTCCAGGTTATCATTGCATTGGATTGTTGGTAACATTTCCGTACTTTATAAAACTGAATTATTAGCCCAAGAACCCAAAGTTGGATATTTAATTATGAAACTGGAATACTTCATTTTTGTGTTTGTCTTAACAGACCTGACACTTTAATTCTGTTTCTTCTGCAGGATACTTGGGCCTTCAGAGGCCGCCTGGTGCAAGGAGAGAGGACTTCACTTTGAAGACGAAGTAGTTGGACTACAACAGACCTGGCACACCATGGCAGGTTTACTAACCACTGAGCTAATATAAGAGTCAAATGATAAACAAATAGATAAGAAGTGATAGAAAGTTTGAACCCGAAAGTGTTTCAAACTTCTCTAAAGTAACCTGAAAACCATTTTAAATAGAAAGAAATTAAATCCAGTTTTCCTTCGATATTTAGCTCATTAATTGCTATAAAAACTCAGACTTCAGAGTTTGTGCTCCCTGTAATATATGGAAAACATAATGTGGAGCGTGTTGCTCTCTTTGACACAAATTAATATTTAATAGAAAAAAACCATTCACCTTACATATAAGTTGGAGAAGGAAGCACCTGACATTCAGGATATTCAGCATTTTACAGCACAAAATGCAGTTTTTAAGAGCACTAAATGGAAAGAAAAGGAATGTTAATTTCAACATGAAACATGAAATGTTGCTGAAGAAGAGCGAGACTTGTTTAGTGTGTGAAAGCGTTAAAGAAAGTGAAAGAAAATGAAAAGTATGAAAAATAATATGTGAATATGTGTTTTAATAATCAGGGATAACTGTTGTGTTTGATGATTAACACTAAGAGAGGCCTTTACCTCATACTGCCTTATGAATGAAACAAAGTGTTAATGTTTCTGACGATGTGTTGATGAGGGGTGCATGGATTTTTGATCAAGCTGTGATTAAAACAACTTTTAACCATCATTGTTAATAAAAAATATATATTTATAAAATGCTACAAGAAGACTTGACTGTGATCTGTATGAAATCCAAGACACACACACACTTGCAGCTGTGGTATAATTTGTGTTGTGCAAATCAGTTTAATTTAGATCATGATATGAATGGGTGATGTCCTGTTAGAATATTTTAAGTGATCAGATGACAAGAGAAAGTGTTGAAATAAAACAATTCATTTAATTTTATGAAGTGATATTTTTGCATAGAATAAAAGTAAATGGTGATTAAGATAACAAAGGAATAATCTAGAGTACCGAAGAGTTTAATTCTGCAGCTTAATGTTTCTTTCGATGAAGTTAGCTTGTTTTTAAAGCCACAAGTTCCCAGCCAAGAGCACAGCAAAAGTCAATATGTAAAGATGGACACCAGAGAAGTCAAGGGTGACAAGAAGTATGAGAGGAGAGAAAACTTCCTGCTGCACTGACTGGACTGTTGATCAGAATCAAAGAATTTACATGATTCTTTAATTTTACATGATTCTTTAATCATTCTTTAAATGATTCTTTGATAACTGATTAACTGCAGTACAGTAACAAAAAATACGTCTTGACATTTGACTGACTGAACAATGCAGGAACAATCTCAACTGACGAGTTGAAAGAGTTATGCAATGAAGTGTTGTGTCATTTCTTCATGACTCAGATTTGTTTTGAACTTCTCGGCTGGCACAGTAAGGAATCAAAACAGGTTATTGTTGAGTAAACACTGTTTGAAAGCGAAGTGTAACATCTTGAGGTGGTCTGCAAGTGGAAATCAGATTTTAAGACTCTGTGACGACGTTATTGATTCCTTTGTATCCTCTCAGGATTTATTCATTGCTGTCCTCCAAAGAAAACCGTTTCTCAACACTGAAGAGTTTGGATGTTTCAAAAAGGGGACCTGGTTATTTCCTGGTTCACTGACAAAAAAACTCCTGATAAACCACACTAAAGCCAGTGTGTGTGTGTGTGTGTGTGTGTGTGTGTGTGTGTGTGTGTGTGTGTGTGTGTGTGTGTGTGTGTGTGTGTGTGTGTGTGTGTGTGTGTGTGTGTGCAAGTGTGCAAGTGTGTGTGTGGTGAGTGGGTGGGTGTTTGAACAGTGTCTTTGTTCAAATCCAGAGGGAAGCTCCCAGATCAAAGTTTCATTCAGAAATGCAGGAAATTCATTCACATGCAGGAGGACTACAGTGATGAAGCTTGCACACACACAGACAAACACACACATACACACACACACACTCACACACACATAGATGCACAAAAAAGGACACAAAGATGAAATAAGCTTGAGGAGAAAAACCGCTCAGGGCACTTAAATACACCTTTAAAAAAAACACAGACATAAACACAAGCACACATCAAGTATTTCCTCACACAGAGATCTAATTGAGGGATAATTTGCTGCCAAATGCTTCCCGGACTTCAGATCTGTTGTCTATTTTCTGAACACAATGACTGTAGACTCTGCCCAGTTTCCTACCAGGGAAACTGAAACACATTTCCAGTTTCTCTGCATCACAAGCTGCAAGGGACAAAAATCATAGCAGCTCATTCAGCACAGGTTAGTGCGCTGGGTTTGTTTACTAAATAATGTGATCATTCATGCCTGGAATGATAATGAAAGGGTCCATGAGGGCATCAAGATGTTAACACCTGCACGTACCCTGCCTGCAAGCCAAGTATATATGTAGAAAGGTAACAATAGACAAAGGAGTGTGTTATAAAAAGCAACGTAATTTTACAGGTAAAGATATGTCTCATCATGTTTGAGCATTAAGGGTTGATCCCAGCTTCAAACTTCAGAGAACCATCTTTGAAGAGCAAACTGGTCTGTAGCCTTCATCTAAACCAGTGTAAGCTTCACCCACACAAAGAGTAGGGTCATCCACCCCCTGGATTCATCTTTGGTAGCTGATTGGCCAGTGGCGACATGTCCTTTTTCATATCCTCTTATTCACTACCAGTAGGAAGATCCCATAAACACTTACAGACATCCTTGATGTTTTGGCTTTCTCTTTTTAAGATGCAATAGTCTCTGCTAGATCATGAGACATGAGATCATTGATCGATATTATCAAAGCTTTAAATCTCAACAATCTGTAAAAGGTAAATGTTGTTGTTGTTTATTTATAATTCATTTTGATATAAATTGTCAGAAAACAGACTGTGACCAAATTTAACCAACATTGGCACTATTTAAGGAAATCAATGATGGCGAACGGTTACAGCTTCCAGTGTTTGCTCACATCTTCACTCTTCTTCAAGTCTAACCTCCAGTGCACAGTGATATATATGATATATATTTGATTTCAATATGGATCCTGATTTCAACCAACAGTCTTCTCCTCCTCCTCCATATTACCCCTTCAGTTCCTCCTTGTTTTCTTCTTCTTCATCGTCTCTCTTGGCCAAAGTGAAATTCCAGCAGTTTTCCTCCCATCCCTGAACCTCTTTTCTATTCCTCCTCCCACTTTCTCCTGCTGTCCCTGCCTCTGCCACCTTGCTCCTTCATATTTCTCTCCTCTCTCTGCTCAGTTCACTTCAGTTTGGGTTGAGTGTGCTAATATTAAGTTTTTACTTATCTCTATTAAGATGTCCTGGACCCGAGTCTTTGTGCTGTGCTCCCTCACTGTCATCCTCATCCTTACCTGTGAGTACCATGTCTGAGTGGCTGTGGGTTTTTTTTTTTTACATTGTCTTCTTTCTACACAGCCTTAATGTGACCTTTGACATTTATTGGTTGAACCTCTTAGGTTTATTTTATAGTCTCAGATTTAATTTGGATGTTAGATACCCACTTGCACATTCTTTGTACAAACCAGTGAGAATCAAAATACCAATTTTGAGTCATATTTCAGTTATGAGTTTTGGAAGACTTTCTGTTTATGCGACACTGACCAAGAAAACACTTTCTCCAATTTAACACAATATACCAACCCTGTAATTTTACCTGGGGATGTCCAAAAGTGCTCCAGCCAGAATGTGGGGAGTCCAGGAGTTCAGCTGTATTGATCTTTTTTTTCCATGTGCATTTCATCGATAATTTTTAAGAAGAAGATGATGGGTCCCTTTACATGTTGTAATACCAGGGGCTTCTCTCCTAGAATAATCAAGGGGTAAAGAGAGGGTTGTCACAGGCCACAAAGATTGGTGGCTGGAATCCAAGTGTTAGTAGATGTGATTGCATAGCCATTGGAGTAAAGCCTTTTTTTTACACATACTATATTTCAAGCACTATCTCTTTTAGGGCCTGTGTCCACTGAATATCAGTTTTTGCACTGCCAGCCCCGACAAGTTTAATTTGAGAGTGCTTCTCACTGGTGCTTTCTGCAAAATTCAAACAAGTGTTTATGCCTTAATTTTAGTAAAATAGTCGTTAGACTTAATATGAGCCAAATTCAGCTGACAAAACCAGAAAAATTGTGTTATTATAAAATATTAACCCCTTGATGATGGTTGTTGTTGTTGTTGTTATATATCTATATCTATATCTATATCTATATCTATCTATCTATCTATCTATCTATCTATCTATCTATCTATCTATATATATATATATATATATATATATATATATATATATATATATATATATATATAGATAGATAGATAGATAGATAGATAGATAGATAGATAGATAGATAGATAGATAGATAGATAGATAGATATAGATTACACCACTGGCAGAATTCTTCAGGAATCGCTTTCATTTTTAATGTCATGAAATAAGAAATGCAAGGTACATAAGGCTCATATTAGGTCAAATATGATATTTTTACTGTAACTAAGACATAAACACTCGCTAGATTCCAGTTTTTACAGTGTAAAAGTTATCTTACTACATTTCCACTTTCCCTTATCCTCGTAGATGCAGATCTGTCACATTTTACAGAAAAAAAACAAAAACAAATAAAAAACAATGGAAATAACATATGTCCTGGTATATTAGCAGCAGCTGTAACTATTAAAAAGATCCCAAGTCCCGCTTCTTCTTTATTTTGATAGGTCACCTATGTTGAGCTACGGACCATATTGATTTGTAAGACAGTGATAAACATTTTAAGTCTTTTTATAAGTAAAACCATTCTTGTATTGATTTTTGGTATTTTTCATTCTTCTACACATGGAAATCCAACTTTTAAATTTTTCAGTTACAATCTCACAACACATGTTTACACATGTTCAAGTGTAAAGAGAGCTCCTCCCTCTACCTGACATTACAGTTTCCAGTGTGGTGGAAAACGCAGCTGTCAAGGACAAGTCAAAAGTCGCTGATCCTAAAGGTAATACATGCTGAAACACCTCCAGTATTTCCCCCAGTGCTGCTCATGGTGACCATCAGTCTTCACATCTTAACCTCTGTCTTTAAGGGGCATCAGGGCAGCTGTTCATGCAAGGCCCAGAAGCTTCTAACTTCTTCAAACGCCGCAGTCGCCGCTCACCCCAATACTATGCTGAGTACCAGGGTAAGTTGGTGTGAGTTTAATCATCTCCTGATCTATTAACAACAGCAGGACTTTTGGGTTTCTTTGTACAAAGCCATCCATCATTTGGTCGGCAGGGTTATGGCTGGGTTTGTTGGTCTATGGTTTAAAGATGGAGTTTTGGGTGAATGGTTTATGGTTTGAATATGTGGTTGACTCTCCTCAAGGCAGTGGTTCATGTGGCCACACGGGTCTGAAATATAGTATGTTTGTCCTCCTGTATGACACCTGTATGAGTGAGTATGTGTGTGGGAGTGTTGGTTTGTTGGTTGTAGTTGGACTCTGAAGATGCTGTAGTTTGTGGTGTGAGGTTTAAATTTCAAGATGTCGAGAGAGAGAGAGAGAGAGAGAGAGAGAGAGAGAGAGAGAGAGAGAGAGAGAGAGAGAGTAATGGAAACTCAAGCAGGTGTTATACAGTGGCAGCTCTTAAACTTTACACACACAGACACACACTCACAGAAGCTGGAGGCAGCAGAAGGAGTCACAGGGTAGTATGGAGCAGGCTCAGTTTCTTGGTACAATGAGCTCATTCTTTGACTGCCAACTCTGGTACAATCTGTGGGTGACACACCTCAAAGGGGGCAAACAAACACACTTATGAAATGTGTTTTAGAGGAATACTGCAAACTCACAGCAACTTTATTTAAAGTCCAATTTTTCACATTACTATTCAGTCAAAATGATCTAATTTATCCTAAGATAGAAGATTAGATAAAACGGCAGAAATTGCTCAAATGTTGCAGACAACAAAGATTATCATCTTTTTAGTGGAGTATACAGTCCAGGCACCATTACAGAATATTTGCCTGTAAAAAATGCACTTAAAGAAATGTTATGATTAAGCTGTTCCCTCAAACCAAGGAGGAAGCCATGTGAGTGTGTAACGATTTAATTTTGCTTAAATTGTGTGATGCAGATGTTGATAGCTTAAATGCAACATCCTGGATTCATTCCTGCAGACCATTGTACCAAGGCTGAATTTTATTAGTGAGAAACTTACTTTAACTTGCAGTAGCTTGTTGCTGTTCTCAAGATTCTTAAAATGTTTAGAATATTCACTTATTATTCAAACAGCAAAACTTGAAGAGTTTAAACCCAGTTATCAAGTATTATGCAACCACTGAATCATACGACTGGCTCATATAATGTTTTAAGTACCAGAAAGAAAACAAACTTGCATTACAGAGTGCCCTTTTTATTGTGTCTCTGATTAAATCTCTTAAAACCATGTTGAGCAAATGTTTTACCCTTATTTAGAATGTAAATATAAGCCTGTTAGTATCAGCCAGTATCAGTCAACCCATATTTATTTTTGCCTGCTGGCCATTCACCAAGGTGAACCGGTCTCATAGCACCAGGCTACAACAGCCTGATGCTTTACAGTGTGAACTCACTCTGCCGCCATGCTTCAGTCAGGCTCAGATGATTCCTTTATTTGGTCATTAATCTGCGAAGTAGCTGCAGATCTGTGTGTCTACACTGAATAGTGACTCAAAAAAAAAAAAAAAAACAGGCAGCGTGGTCATGCCTGATGTACACAATGGCTGCCCTGTACCTGCAGAGGTGGGCTGTCTGCTTTTGTACAATTAGGCCTACAGCAAGACTGTGAGGATATACAAGAAGGGTGAACATATTTACACTAATACATGATCAAATATGTCCAAACATGGGCAACCACATTTCCTTTTTTTCACACCCCGGCAGACTACCTGCACCCATCAGAGGCCATTGTCCTCAACTCAGCAGTCATTGGTTACACACCTGTTAGGTTTGAAGATGTTAAAATGATGAATTTATTATGACAAGGAGCACTGTAGCTATTAACAAAGCGGTTCCACCTCTTCAACTCTCGGCAGACCAACCAAATGTTGGTTTCAGTATTTCCTATACTAGGGTTTTTTGGTAGGGCAGTTGGGCTGGCCAATAAGATTCCAAGGGGCAGGGGGCAGTTCCAACCCTCTAGACATATTGGAAAGGTCATGGTCGCTCTTTTGTTTTTTGGTGGGTTTGTGTAGTGTTTGCCCTTGCAGGCCACCATATGACATTGACACAAAGGTTTATCTGATGTTATTATGGTGCTGTTGGAAAAGACAGTGAGGATTCATCCTGTGGGGCAGTAAACGTTTGCAGAAATATCAGTCCATTAGAAAGAGTGATCACCAATCTCTGGTTGTTTTTAGAAGTGACACTAGCATCTTCACCTGTATTACTGATCAGTAACATGTGAGTGAGTTAACGCAGATGATAAATTTGCCCTTCTTCTAAGCTCTCATTTCCTTTTCCTTTCCTCAGCTGAGCAGCGGGTCAGACTCGCGGCAGATGAGCGGAGACGAGAGTACAACGAGGAGCAAAGAGATGAGTTTGAGAACTATGTCGAGGAGGAGCGTGATGGTGAGATCCTGAATGCAGCTGCTTTCTGTTCTAAATTAAATGCTTTCTTTTGACTCTGGAGAAAATTAGGAACATAACAACATAAACAACCATCATAAACACTACTTTAATTCTTCCACAGAAGTCTATAAATACAAATGCCCAAGATTCAGACACGCTGTACTAGGACACGGATTTAAACATAAAGATCTACCACAAAGACTCAGCATCAGGGAGCACAAGCTTATTTAGAAACTCAGCATCATGTCATGAGAGCTAACCTTAATTGTTCCTTGAGAAAAACCTTAGATATACTTGACCGTACTTCAAGAGGGCTCACTAGAAAGAACATATAAGGTTGAGATGGAGTACAAGCCTGGATCTTGAATGGACCTCGTGACACCCACGGGCTGTTGGACCACAGCACAGTGCCTGAGACTCCACACCAAATCAAAGTGTCCATTAGTGGTCCACCCCAAACTGACAATCTTTCCTGTGGTTGTCTGCACCGTGTGATATAGTTGGAGTGTTGGTTTCTAAACTAAGAATTGCAAACTTTTAAGATGTGACTGAATTCAACATACAAGACAAGATGTTTCGGGTGGTTGGGTCAGTGGGTTAGAATAGAATAGAATAGAATAGAATAGAATAGAATAGAATAGAATAGAATAGAATGTACTTTATTAATCCTGGAAAGGAAATTCAGGGTTGACGGTAAACTTGTTATTATCATTATGGAATATGTTATTATTGATATATTATCAATACATTTATCTTATTTTATTATTTCTTTCATATTCTTTCATTTTGAAACTTGAATTAGCTACCCAAAGTCAAACCAACACTTCAAGAGATCCCAGAAGTTTAAAAAAAATATATTAAATGCAGTCTGTAGCACTATTCATGAGTTCATGCTTGAGTAGACAGAGCAGCATTAGCTAACAGCTTTAGCTAACACACCTTGCTAAATATCAACAAGTAAGACAAGGAGCACAGGCTGCCTCTATAAAATATAAGCTCAGCATTCTACCTTAAATAAGTTTATTTTTAAGCTCTAAACAGCTCCCTATATTTGTGAGCCACTCAATGATTTTGTCTGCAGTGTGGTGCTGCACATTACCAACAATACATTTATCTCAGCTTTACTACCATAAACAGCTGGCTGCTGCATGTGGCTGTAAAGATGGGTGAGACTGAACCAAATCAGTAAACTTATGGGTTGGGACACCGAAACAATTCACCAAAAGCTTGGAGGGAGAATTATTCATGCCATGAATGTCACAACATGGCCCTAACTAGCAAAAGTAGTAATATTGATGTCCAAAGGTGTGTGCACGGTGATTTAACATGTTTCTTCATCCACAGAACAAGATGAGAGAACAAGAGAGAGGAGTGAGCAGTTCAGAGAGTTTCACTACGACGGCATGTATCCTCGCTTCTATTGGTTCCACTGAGCTGATCGCAGCATCGAGGGCGCAGGAATAGTTCTTATTGTTGGAGTGTCAATCCTGCCATCACCTTCCCATTGTAGCTGCCATTGATTCCTGACACCTCCAGAGCTCTCTTTATTGTTCTTTACTTTAATCTATAAGACAGAAGTCACCTTTTGTTAATTTTATGTAAAAACTAAATAGTGCAATATGTGATCCTGTGTAAAATGTGTTAAGAGTGTAGTTTTTTTTATATAAGCCAAAAATTTTTTTACTATTAAATGAATATTATTTTGTATGTTTTGCATGTTTTTTATTGACTTTTTATACACACCACATATAGAATCTCATTATGAGGCATTCCAAGCAATAAAATCAACACATTATGTTGACAACTGGACTTGTTTTTCTTTCGAGGTCGATTACACATTTTTATTTGTAATTTTAGGGAAATTTGTTGGTTTTTTTCAGTGAAAATCAAAGATACAAATAAAGATGAGTTTCCTAACTCCCAGCCTGCTGGTGTGTTTTTACTCAGCTGAGCACCGTCTGGTATTTGAGGCATTTAAAGGAGAGGGAGGCGGTGTGGAATAAAAGGGAAGATGAGGTGAGCTGCAGAAGTCATCAGGCTGAAATGAATTCCACATTCCTGAGTGGAAATATAAGACACAAACTGGGCAACTGAAGACACGGAGGAGGCGGAGAGGAGGGAGAAACAGTAGCGGCAAGATGAGCGCAAATTAAACCACCAAATGATGCGGCGTGGCACTTCACAAAGCCTAATGACATGGTTTATAATTCCAGTTATTTTATCTACACTGTGGATTAAATTCAGACTTTTCTTGTTCAAAGTGGATTGGATCAGACACCAGAGAGAGAGTCATCATGGAAACACATGGAGGGTAGTTTATGGACTGGTTCAGTCTAGGAATCAAATATCAGTCTGTTGGAGACGTGAAAAAGAGGGAGAGACTCTTAGATGCGATCACTATATAGTTCTTACTGATACAGTTAAGGGGGACTTGGGTAAAACTTCATCAATCTCTAATGGTCTATTACAGGGGTCTCAAACTCAACTTACCAAGGGGCCGCTGGAGGTAGAGTCTGGGTGAGGCTGGGCTGCATCAAGTGTTCCACAAAAAAAAAAATTAAACTGATCCAGTCGTCTCAGTCTTAACAGGTCAGAACATGAACAGTTCTTCAGAACATTTGGTTTGAGGGAGGAAGCAACTGAGACCCTCAGTTTGGCTTTAAGATGCTCATCTTTAAGTTTGGACCTGAACTTTGACTTATTAAAGATCATTGTGGAGAAGAGCTTTTCACACAGAGAGGTGCTGCCAAAAAGACACATGATCCAAACACCGACAAACACCGTATAGCACGAGGTGACAGGATATATTTTCCCTCCACTCGGTGACACAAACATGTTACAAGTGACCAATTGCTGATTCATGTTGTTGTCGTGAGCCTGAGCTATTGTAGCCCACAAGTGTTAAAAAATATAAAACACCCAGATGCATGTAAGAAAAAACATGCAAGCCGCACTAACACAAAGTTTTGATTTCACAAAATATTGTTCTGGGAGCCGCGAGTTTGAGACCCCTGGTCTATTATCTGAACAGAAACTGACTTCTGGGATGAAATGTTGCAACTCATTGCTTTAATACACTTGTTTCAAGCAGTTCCAGATATTTAAAATATGAGACTTTAAAACATGATTCATACAAATGTAAAATCACTACAATGACATGAAAATTACATACAAATAAACAATAAAACATTATTTTCCTTGTTAAAAAAAAAAAGCCAGTGTCGTCACTTCATGCTGTTGAGGAACTTCCCATGCTCCTCTCCTCGAGGCAGCAGAAGTTCTCCACCGAGCTTCGGTCCAGTTTTCTCCTGCAATAAAACATTAAAGAAAAACGTTTTTTCTTTGTCACCACAGTTCTTGTTTTGTATTATAGAATTAGAGTAAAGCTATTATTCAGAGATTTTACCTTCAGCATCCCATCACGCTCCCATTTAAACAGGCCACAGTTACTGGAATGATAAATATAATAATTCATAAGTGAAGAAATTATAGAAGAGCTGTAAAATCCCAAAGGACATATGAAGAGTGTTACCTGCAGTGTTTGTGGGGCAGTCTGTCCAGAGCGATGGCTCTCTGTCCACAGGGACATTTGAAGAAACGCTTCACTGCGTCGTGCCAGTGCAGATCATGATTCTGCTCCTTGCATCGGTCTGCTGGTTTGAAGTAGGTGTAACGACACTGAAAAAAAAGAGAAGCGAAGAAAAAGCAGGTTACTTTTCCTGCTTTAAGGAGAGAGAATTTACAAGGCTCCAGCTTAAACTTTAGCCTGGAAGACTTAAAGTGTCAGTTTGTTAAGAAAAAAAAAGAAAAAGTGTAGAAAGTGAAATAACATCAGTCTGATACTTAAATATGAGCACTTTGTCCTCTTCCTAGTTTTTTATTCTATCCACTGTCTCTTCTTCTCAATAGAGGCATTAGAAGCCAAAACATCATCTTAAAAAAGAAAAAAAAAAAACACAACATGAACCTTTTTACAGGTAACAGCTCGGCACTTCATCTCTCTGATGCCCTTCATCTTTTCTTCCATCTGCTCCTTCTTCACCAGAGCATCAAAGTAGAGCTCCTGCAGCTGGTACTCGGCCTGAGAGAGAGGATAAACCGTTTATGGACGCCTTAAATTCACACCTCACAAAGTTTGAGATGAAGCAGAGAAACCAAACGGACTTCATTTCCTATCGTGTGTGTGTGAGAAAGATGCACATGTATGGCTAAGAGAGGCAGTTCTTGTCATACCGCCTGCAGCACGGCCCCGTGGAGAGATTTGGCGTTGAGGATCTTTTGAAACTCTTCTGACTGCACATACTGGAGGTGCTCTCGCTTCTTCTTCAGGGCTGGCTCTTCCTCATTTGTCGATTCATCTGAAAAGTGAGTGAGAGATGGGCTTTTGAATATGGACTTCATCCTGTCATCAATACATTTCCAGATGAATGACTAATGACTCATGGATTGAATCTCAACATTCAGACTGGGAGTGAAAGTACCCTGAGATGTGTTGAGATTCCTCTCCACCCTGGCGCTGATCTCACTGTCGCTTCTTCTCTTTCTTTTCACAGCGTTGGGATCTTCCTTCTTCAGCCCGGTCCCTTTTGCTCTGAGCTTCTTCAGAGCCGCCTGCTTGGCAGCTGATAGGCTCAGAGGACAGGGCAGCTGGGCTGACGGCGGACTGCTCTCAAAAAAGAGGATGTCTTCCCCTTCAGAGAAGCCTCTGCCCAGGGTGGGGCTGTGGGTGGCTTCAGAGGCTGCTTTGGGTGACATCAGACTACCTCTGCCAGGTAATGATGGTAACGACCCAGATCTAGGCCCTGTCGAGTTCTGCAGCGCTCTCTTCTGGATCTCCTCGGCCCTGCGCTGGCGCATGCCTTGAAGCTCCTGTTGCCTCTGTTTCTGCTGCTTCAGCAGATCTGAGGCAGAGATGGACTGAATCGGAGCTCCAGACGCATCTTTAAGAGCTGAGGATGAACAACAGGTTATGAAAATGAACACCATTAAGTAAAGATTACTGATAAAAGTGATCCAATGAGGTATGAGCCAACAGACAGAGACACATGAAGGTAAATTTAAAGTACCTGACTGGCTGGCCTGTGTCAGATGCTTCTTCAGCTGCAGAGCTCCAGGCGTTGGCGCCGACATCAGAGTCTTAAACTCATTAGAGCATCCTGAAACTTCACCTGAATGCACAGCTAAGAAAAAAAAAGGCAAACCATGAGCCAATCAAAAGAGAGGAATCCTGTATCACGGGGTTTGGTGTAAACAGGAAATCCTGAGGCTTTAGCAGTTGAACGTGGCCGAGAGAGACAATCAGATCAGTTCTTACCCAGCCTCTTGGCCTGGATGACATGCTGAGCTGAGCCCTTCACAAACAGCTTGTCCAGAGTCTTCTGGGCCGGTTTGTTCGGTTTGGACGCCGTCCTGCAACACACAGACCTGTTACTGGAACAGCTCTGCTTCTGCCTGCGCCCACACAGGTTCTGGCTCTGTATGTTACAATTAGCTTAAACTGATTTCAAAATGCAGTGTTAAAGAGCTAAGTGTCCAAATTGGACAGGGTTGTGACCTGTGTATGAACCGTTGTGTCTATTTTAAGTGGGAGAAGGCCTCACACCATCAAGGTTTTTTTTTTTTTTATTGAAAATAACATGAAAAAGCGGGGTCCTCTTATAATCGGGGTCCATCCTTTGACACATGCTGATAGTTGTCTAGAGTCGCAACCCTGCTGAACAGCATAGGACGCCAACGTTTTGTAAAGTCAGTGACATCACTGCGGCTGTGGTGATCTGTCAATCACAGCAGAGACGCGACAGGTGATGAAAAATGAAGAGGTGCAGTGATCGTCCAGAGAAAAGTGGATCAAAATTGGGCAAGTTAAAGGCAGCTGACATATATGGAGTTACAGAGTGTAATGTCCGAAGACGGTGCATCCATAAAGAGCTCTCATCAGGATTACATTTGACATACAGATCTTAGTGATTGGAGGTATTGGACACTGTGCATAAAAGAGGAGTTCCATTTCACTCACATTGATGCGGCACATGCAGCTGAGGAAACTCCACCGTAGTAGAAGCCGTCCTGACACAGCCGCTCTCTCAGACCACCGCCTCCTTTAGTCTTCACCTTGTTGGGAGCTTTTCCAGAAAACGAGGACTGAAGGTCGGCTCGCTTTGCGCTCATCTTCTTATACTGAGCTTTGACGTGATACTGGCAGAACTGGCACTCGAACTGTCAACCATCAACCGCATATCAGACAACTGTCAGACATGATCATAAATGACTGACATCAAGATTATAACAGGGAAGATGAAGGAGAAGCACAGCAGATGGAGATGAACCCACCAGGTTGACAATCTGAGAGCAGGGTTCTCCATTCTTCTTTGCAGCCTTACATGTCCCATAATCCTGTGCTTCACCCATCAGCAAAACCTTTTGCGGGTGATCAACAGTGAGGCTCACCTGCAAACAGTTGACACCTGATTTTATTCTTCTAAAGGGAGGCTCAGTCGTCACAAACAATAGTAACGAAACGACATTAAACGTAAATAAGAAACAGCAGATTCGATCTTTACTGTTGAAGCAATGTCTCGCTTCTTTCCTTCAAACTTCAAATAAAAGAAAGAGATTTGAGCACCCAAACTGTTTGTAACGAGTAAAAGAAATTTGCCACAGGATAAGAAAAATTTGCCTTGCAAATAAAAAAAAAAAAAAAATTCATAATACGAGAAACTAAAGTGGTATTTTTTTCGTACTGAACACACATGGCATGAACTTTCTGCAACATCCAATAACAGATGGAAAACAATCAGCTTATCAATAAAAATTACTGAGCAGCGGAGACATATTTGACACACTTTGAATGACGAACAATCGTGACATAAAAACAAACTGTCTGAGCTTGACTTCCAAACATTAAAAAAAAAAAAAATTGTAATATATTAAAAATCAAAATCAAACGTACTGAATAAAAAGATAAAACGTTTTATTGTGAGGAAGTTTCTGTCCCCTGTGGATGAAGCAGTACCTTACATCTCTCATCCACTTTTTTCCCCGTCTTTCTGACCACTTGAGCTGCTCAGTAAAATGCATCCTCCCTTGTGCATTTCTTTGTTTTGACTGTGTCAGCTTCCATGGGTCAAAAGGAGGCGTCAATATGAATTTTAGTTTGTTTCATAACCGAATAAAAACTCTTTACAGGAGCTTCAAATAGGGGTGGGTGATATATATCGTCTACGATAGTATCGTGAATGTTGCTTTAACGATGTGCAATTTTACACTATCAAGTGTTCATACTGTTCAATGAAAGTCTGAATTTACCAAATACGTGCCTCAGAAGCCAATCAGCAGACAGGATTTAGTCATGTGACTCAGTGGCAACCAAAACACAATATGGTCTTATATGGAGGAAATATGCAGGAGTCTCCACTCTCAGTGGATGATTTAAAATATTTAATTAGGTTTACGTTTTGATGTCATATTAATTCATGGATGTTTTGTTTTGTTTTTTTTACATTTTTTCTAATTTATGTATTTATTTATTTTACAAAAGCTTAACTAAGATACTATTGAGCAAACCTGATTTGGTATATTATCCTGTGATGTATGTTCAGCCTGAACACAACGTGAAGTTGGTCGTTGTTAAATATTGACATTTTATATTGTTGGGTAATGTTTTGCAGATGATGTATGAAGCACTTTAAAAATAAATAAAAGCTTTCGTTCTGAAATGCTCCTGGTGAGCAAGAAGAGTTTTACAGCATTTTTTGTAGGATATCGTCCAATCATCGTTATTTGATTTTTTTTTTTTTTTTTTTTAATCAAGCTATATTTATTTTCCCATATCGCCCACCCCTAGCTTTAAATATCTGCAACTTAAATCCCTCTATCAGCTTACAGATGAATAGAAAAACTACACGTTTCAGTTGATCAGTGCAAAAAGTTTTGCACAGAAAACGTATAATTCAGTTGTCTGAGATTAGAGACTTTAAACTACAGCTGCACTCTGCGGGTGGTGTGCCATGTGTGTGTGTGCCCTCTTTACCACATCCCTGCCTTAACGTCTCATTGTGCCGTGTCATACTAACTCCAGCAACCAAACTGGTTATTTTCACCAGCAGACACCACTGCACTGCTTTCTGCTTTAATTGACGAAAACCTTCAGATCCAAAATCGCCAAGCAACCAGCTCGATGAGACAGTAAAAAATACAGGGTTAGCAATTAACACGACCGACGGGGAATTCACTTTTATGATCAGTGTGTTAAGGCTGACACGCAATGTTCCTCTGACCCCTTTTAACCCGACACTAATCTCTGTCACCCTGAATATATCCAACTCAGAGCTTTACATACACATTCTTAAGATTAACGACTGTTTGCTCACCCCGTCATATCCTTCCTTCTGTTTCATTTGGTTGGGGTTGAGGAGGCCGATGACTGTGCCAGGCTCCGTCTTCCAGAGCTCTTTGTGAACTTCACCGAACAGAAGCAGAGACACAAACACTTCCAGGTTATGGAGGTCGTTCAGTTTCCAGATGCTGAAGGTTTTGCCCTGCGGAGTAACAGGTTAATCAAAAATCAGCCTGCAGACTGCATTTCAAAGACGCCACTGATGACATTTCAATATTTCATGCTGACAATGACGGAAGAAAATTTACAAAAACTTTAACTTTGGTCATTACTTTTTAAAAATTTGAGTCAACAATTTTTATTTTAGTCGGCCATTTTTTTTCTCTGGATTGTATTATTCTTTCAGATTTATATCACCGAACATATTAACATGTTTGTGCTGTAAATGTCATCTTTAACACAGCAAACCAACTTGTTTTTTCTCAAACATATTGTCAAATCTGGCTCCAAGTTTCAAGAAAAACTGTAAATTATTGGCCATCTGTTCGATGATAAAATTTTGAAAAAACAAACAAACAAAAAAAAAAGGGATAACATACACTCGTAACAACATAACAACACTCGTATTAGTGATTTGAGCACATAGACCTACACTGCTGCTGCTTTGGGGTGTGACTTTGTTGACCAGCACGGCAAAAGTCACCCAGTCGCTGTCCTCCAGCTTCTCTCTGGTCAGACGCTCCGGCACTTCTGACAGACGGATGAGGCGGCGATCAGCCATCTTGCGATCCATCTCGGTGGACGAAACACGTGGTTTTCTAAAACAGAGAAGAGCAAACATACAAACAAACTGAAACACAGGACAGAAAAAGGATTGATGATGTTTTTTTCCTGTGCATATTTGTTTTAAGTTTCATTTTAAAGTTCCAGGCCTCCTCACACTTCAGTGTCTTTACCTGAGCCGAAGTCTAGAGTATTTCTCCACGGCCACATCTTTAGGAAGAGGCAGAGGAACGGAGGGTTTATTCTGTCCTGCTGGAGCAGCAGAAAACGCTTTGCTCTGGGAGGCTGGAGGGGAACGCAGAGGATTTGCTTTGCTGGTGCTCTCTAGTGGCTGGAAGGAGCTGCCAATCTTTATCTCCACAAGTGGACCTCGATCCTCTGAAGAGCAAACAGTGAAGAACATACACACGTTCACTGTATTTAAACCTTCTTACAGCTCGGCTCATGCTCTTGAATTATGTTAGTGTGAAGTTTACCTGGTGATGTGCTGAGTTTTGGAGCGTGAGCCACCCTGGGTTTACGTTTGAAGGAATCAGCATTGTTAAGCTGATCCAGAAAGTCAGAAGACTCCTGGAGTTTCAAACTTTCTCCTCTGACTGAAGTAGCAGGAGATGTTCCTGAAGTCACAGTAAGGCAAGGAAACAAGACAAAAAAGTCAGTTTTACTGGAGTGGTGATGGGGTATAGAGCATCACTGATTTTTGACACTCAATAAAGGCATTATTCAAAATTTAAAGGGGAACATGTTTTCAATTGTCACCACAGAAAAACTTTTAGAAAAATTTGAGGCCGATGTGCAGAAATCTCATATACCTGCTCGTGTCTTTGACATCTGTGTGCCACTAACAGGTTTAGACAGCTTGGAGGTTGTTGATTTGGGGGTCACTGGTTTGGGACCTGAAGAACTTCCCTTAGTCATGACTTGACTGGAAGAGGAAACATTCTGGCTTGCTTCCAGCTGCTGTTGCAACCGCTGCATCTGCTCCTGCATTCGCCTCAGCTCATCTTAAAAAATAAAATAAAATAAAATCTTCACTAGTAATCACAAAAAACTGACTTCAAGCTGTGATGAAATGATAAAAAATAAGACACAATAAGAGATGAAAGCACCATGACGGACAAACCTTGTAAGTCCTCCTTTGACCTGTCCAGGCTCTCACTGTTCCCTCTGCCGCTTTTCTTTCCTTTAGTGTCTTCATTTTCAATGTTGTCCACGTCTCCAAAGAGCTCAGACACTGAGTCTCCTGACTCTACATCCTGGCCCTCTCCCTCTAGTCCATCTTTGTACTCCTCCTCCTCATTGTTGTCTTCATCAAACAAGCCATCCAAGTCATCTTCCTGCTTCTTGCTGTCCTGTTCTTCTCTCACACCCTCGCTTTCTTCCAAGAGTGCTGTCAGAATGTCCAGATCATCCTCGCCTGAGAGAGAGGAGCATTTTACTTATTTGTAAAACTGTTTATTAAACATGTTCATAATATATTTCTTAATGTAATACTTACTGTCCATTTTGAAGATGTTTTATATAGATACTCAGATCACCTGGTGACCTACAAAAAGTAGAATGCATAATTAATATTTATGAAAGGAGTTATTTGGAAGCTCTTGGAGAGATTTTTTTTACCTTGGAAATTAAAGTTTAAAGTACTTAGATTTGCAAGTAAGTTTTTATGTTTCAGAGTTAGCATGTCACACATAAAACAACTAAATGTAATGCATCATAAAGTTTTTTTTACATTGTTGAAGACGTTTATCAATCAAATACTTTTGTTCAACTCAACAAATATTGTTTAAACCTGTTCTAAAGATGTCAATTAGAGAGCCATTGATTCTAATTGCGTTTTTGAGCTGAATCATACTTCTATTTGCACTTCAGTGTTTTTTTCAGCACACACCCCAAAGCGTATTATCCCATCAATATGACGGAAGTCAAAATGTAAACTCTTGTTTCTTTCTGTGCTAAACCTAAACTGATCGATGGGTGTTAAATTCATTCGGCAGTCAACTTGATCAAAACCAATCAACTATTCCAGTACACAATGACCATCGATAGAACACTCTTTACACCAGTTCCGTCTGTTTTATTCAATTAATAAAACACAGTTTCGATATCAAAGCCTTAGCTATCAGAACACTCTGGAGTTTGGTTTTGCAGTTAACAGCTGTAATGTTAAAACTACATTTCCAAATCATCTACCCACATCTGTTTAGAATATCAAACATATGCGAAGTACCAAAATCATAAATGTAAAGTTTCATGTTTAAAATCATAAACTGTTACTAAATCAAACTGCATAACATTAATGCAGTTTGTTGTTTTTAATATATATAAAGAAAAGAAACACTGATTGCAACAATTTTGGTTAACCTGTCGCTGTAATCATTTATTTACTCAGAGATACAGAGACAGTTGACTTACCTCGCTTGTGCTCTTTGCTTGCAATAATGCTAAAGAAGAAACGCCTGCAGTAATAAATAAATGACAGGTGTAGTTTTTATTTAATGACACTCGAAATCTTACGAGTTTCCTTCACAATAAGCTTCTGGAGCGGGGAGCAAAAATCTAAACTGGCGCTAAACGTAGGACCCTACTGTGTTGTCAAATTTCTTATAGGTGTCCAAGCAGCTGCCTGAATAAAAAAAACAAAAAACCTTTTCCTTATGTTGAGTAACTTGTCGATTAGAATATCAAGATTGAGATAACTCAAAGTAAAAATTGACGTAAGATAACAAAATTAAAATACCACGATATTTAGTACAGTTTGTTTTATCTGTGATTTTTTTTTCCCACAGAGAAGTCAGGCACTGGTAGGGGCTGATAAAAATAAGGATAAATAAAGGCACAGGAAACAGGAAATTCTCATAACGCATGTGCAGCTAACAACTTTCCAAATGTGCAACAACTGTATATTTACGTGTCAACATGGACGAAATTTTCTGAAATATGTTTCCAGCATCTTGTTGAATTCATGGTGCGAAGAATCAAGTAAGTTATGAAGGTGAAAGGGGTCCAACCCTGTACCAACAAGGCATACCTAACAAAGTGGCCGTGTGTGTACCTGTGTACACACTGCATGGATAAGATTTTGCCATACTCCGGTTTAACTTAAGTTCTCCCAAGTGCTTACAAAGACAAACCTGTTTTCAGGTAAAATTGGCCCCTGTATTACATTGACCAAGTAAATCAATAAATATAAAAAAATCGTTGATTTTTTCCCCCTTTTTATTCACAGACTTACATGTTATCAGAATGCCTTAAAATATACATTTCACAGAATCAGCAGGATCTTGAAGCACCCCTGTACACAAAGTCAGTTCTTTAGAGGGATAGGCTGTTATACTAGGTAAATATAATTTATCATAATTCCCAGGTATCATTTGCAAAGTTAAAATAAAATACTCATGTTTGAAATAAAGTGCCAATATGGTGCATGCTTATTTCCTTCTGAAGAAAAAAAAATACCAACCATGTACTTACATATCCCTACCAAGCAAAAATAAAAACTTAAAAGACTTTCATTACATTGGACAAGTAAATTTTGATTTTTTTACAGCCTTCAGCAAACAAATAACTACATGCTGGGTAAACAAATTAAACTTAGGCAGCGTGTACATGACAGGAAGACAGCACAAAAGTGAAATCTTAGAAAAGTTTTGGTGCAGTTTGTTTTGATATCCCTGACTTCATTTGCCTTGGAAGGAATTCCAATTTAGCTTGGTACATACAGCTAAAAACAATGTGTCTGATGACATTAGTTAAAACCTGCGGGAAGATGCACTCTCTGATAGTTGCCATTCTTTTTTACCAAACTGGAGGGCACTTACTGCAGATTGCTACCTCCTGTCTAAAAATCATGAAGACCACCTGCAGATTGTATATTTATATACTAACTAAATCAAAGTTTTTCAAACTTTAAAGGAACTTTGCAGAGTTTACCATGGAACTATGGAGTGTCATCTCAAGTGTCTGAGCAGAGGTACAGGTAAAAGCAGAGGAAGACTCAGATTATGGTGCAAATTTAGATGCTTCTGACATGGACGCTTGTTGTAATGAATGTCTAGTTGATGCAGTCCATAATGTGAATCTGCAGTGAGTCCAGGTCTGGCAGGATTTCATTGCACTTTGGGCAGGCGTGTTCTGGAATGTTCCCCTGATGCTGCCAGTCAGTGCCTGAGAATGAGAAGCACTTATTACAAACTCAAGTCAGAGGGACATTCCAGTTGAGTTAAACTATAAGGTCAAACTGATTCATAACAAGTCATACTAACCACTTTAACAGAATTTTTTCACATGAGCACTACATGCTGGAAAACCACAAAAACATCAAATGACCCCAGGAGTTTTAGGAAAGCAATAAATCTCTTTCTTTTAGCAATAACTGTCATGACATACCCACCCATGTCGAGAAGGATTCTGTTGTTAAACATGATAAATAAACATAATAAACTGGAAAAATTAAATTGCTTTAATGACCATTTTGTATCTTCCTGCTCCCTGTTTGATGTTCCACTGTATACTGGTCAGTCTTTCAATTCTGGTTTTTACTGTGCAGAAGTTCACAAGGCCTTAAAACAGGATTTCAGAAAATCACCAGGACCTAATTTGATGGATCTTTATTTTTATAATTTGTCAGGTAATTATGAAGCATAAAATAAAAACTCTTTTTCAAAAGCTCCCGTATCAATCTTCTCATCTTACAACAAACACATTTCCTGGAAATGCAGCTGACACTTTTCTGGCTGTTTTTTCAGGTCTTAAACACTTAATTTGTCCCAGCTTGAAAGAAAATGTGCCTGGAAGTCAGTACCCAGGGCATACAAAAAGCAGAGGTACCTCTTCCAACCAGACTTGAGCCAGCTCCGTGTGCATTTACACCCCCGTGTCTCATCTGCATCTCATTGAGCGACCGCCTGTGAAGAAACAAGAACTGTCAGAAAAAGAAAAGTGATGCAGACTCGAACAGTTAAAAGAGAACTTCAGGCAGTCTAATTCTGCTGTTATGGAGACATTTTTAATTTCACTGTCACCTAGGAGCATGCACAACTTTAGGCTGGTGTGGGAACTTGCAATCAAACCTGGTTCTGAAAGCTTGTAAAAGGGTTCTTTGACCTCTTTGTAGCACATTCTGATGTAGTTTGTTTACATTGAAAGTAAAGCAGACTAAAATAAAGGGTAGAAAAAAAGACTTGGATTTAATTTAAAGTCCTACCGGCCCAGCGACTCCATCTCCTCCTGCAGATGGGCATTCTGCTTCTTCACATACTCCAGCTGAGCAGCCAGACGCTCTCTCTCCTCATGGAGTTTCTCCCTTGCAGCTCGCTCTGCATAGAAGTCAGAGGAGTAGACCTCTGCCTGCATGACAACAGAAACGCATGGTGACAGCTCTGAAACTGAAAGCAGCCGTGCTGTCAAGGGAAAAATAGATAGTTTGGCAAGACTTTTATATTCTTGCTGACCTGAGCCTGAAAGACGGAGATGGTCTCCAGCTCCTTCTCCTTCTGAAAGATCTCCTGCTTCATCTCATCAATGCGAGTCTGTTTAGCAGCAAGGGCTTCTTCTGCAGCAGTCAGCTGCTCCTGTAGCTGCTCAGCCACCTCCTTCTGCACCAACTGAGACTGCAGGGGTCAAGGGGTCAAAGGTCAAACATGCATGCCTCGCATTTCTAATCCATTATAACTTTAAAGTTGCTCTGGGTTTGGTGGTAATCGGCAGACTGATTCTAGTTTCTTCTTTGGCTGACCTCTTTTTTCTTCTTCTCCTCTTTGAGTTCGGTGTAGTCTTCAAACAGTTTGGTGTAAGCATCCTTCAGCTGGGCCAGGTTGTTCCTGAAAGAGAGGAAGGAAGGGGTTTAACTGATGACTGAGGATGTGTTTGTGCCAGTGTTAATTTTGGAAGCTGTTTTAGATTGAATCCTACTCTTTTGATGAAAACACCTGTTAGTTTAAGTCAAATTTTAGTCCAACACAAATGAATACTTAAGCATGCAAAGACACAAACTAAGAGTGGTTGTCTTTGTATATGTGCCTGCTCTTACCTCTCCTCCCCAGCCTTCCTCTGCTCCATCTGGTTCTCTGCCTGCATGCTGTCCAGCTGCAGCTTCAGCCGGTTGTTCTCTGACTGAACGGCCTGTTTCTCCACCAGCTGGGCCTTCAAAGTGGCCACATCCTGTTCCACCTCTCGACATCTATGCCAGAAAAACGACAGAAGATGCACAGGTCACGACTGAGCCCTAGGATGGTTTTTAAAGATGAAACCCAAAGTGTTTATGATCTCCACCACGGTTTACTGTATATGTGCAGCTCTAACCTGTCCTGCAGGTTCTTCTTCATGCCTTCAGCTTCATCAAGCTTGCTCTGTGCCTGCTGCAGCTCTTTGAAAAGTGCCATCATCTGAGACTTGAGATTCTCCACTTCAGACGCTGCCTGAAATATTTGCATGACACAAACACAACATTAAGGAAACTAGCTATGCTAGTTCTAAATAAAGCTCAAGGTAAGTGGAGGTACACGTAGATGTGACTTTACAATTAGGTCACAACTAGTCGACTAAATGCCCGAACAGAGAGTGAAACACAAAGAATGAAATGTTTTATGTTGGCAGACAAAAAGAAATCATGCAGACTCTTTATGGCTCTACACAGATAACATATTTTCATGTCAATACTATTAAAGAAATACCTCCTCTTTCCCAGAATCCTCCTTGGTCTCTGCCTGAGTGGTTTGTGTTGTGGTCTCTACATTGCTCTTCTTCTCCATAAGCTCTTGAACTCTGTTGATCATTTGTTTCAGAAAGTGTTAACCACTGAATTGGCAAATTTGTAGAAACCTTTATATGACCTGGGAGAAGATAAAACCACCGTGTCCAAAATATGGAGTCAAAAGTAAAACAAAAGGATAAAAAGAAAAGTCAGCGGTGGAACTAATCCAAACCACTTCCACTTATGTGGTAATCTGCACCTTTCAGCAGAGATCTGCAACTCAGTCTGCAGCCTCTCAGCTCGCTGCGTCTCATTCCTCAGTGACTGGAGGAGCTGGCTGACGGTCTGCTCTTCATTATCCAACCGGGATGCAGTCATGCTCAGGTCCAGACGTCTGCTATGCTCTGATCCACACTCCTCACTAATACCAGCCAACCCTTCACCCTGAGAAGGAAAAGAACAGTGTTTAGCAATATTGTGCAGCCAAACTCAAGATTTTTTGGTTTGTTTTTGTGTGTGTTTGTGTGTGTGTGCGTTGCTCTTACTGAGACTGTGATGACCTCAATGAAGGAGTCGTCTTGTGAGTTCTGTTCCGCTTTCAGCTGCAGCTCAGAGTTCATGGCCACCAGGTCATTCTTCTCTGCCTGCAGGCGAGCAACCTGGGCCCGAAGGGCACCCAGCTCTGCACTCTGATTGGATGACACTGCCTGGTTATGACATCATAACGCAGCA
This sequence comes from Labroides dimidiatus, assembly GCA_030710495.1. NCBI lineage: Eukaryota > Metazoa > Chordata > Actinopteri > Labriformes > Labridae > Labroides > Labroides dimidiatus. Next base: position 13,174,325 of record CM061162.1, on the reverse strand, counting down.
TATAAGAGTTTTATTTCAGAGAGCTTGAAATATGTAAACACTACAGTGTTCAGGAGTCACTTTGACCTGATAAATAACTAATAAAAAAATAATTATGTATCCTTACCGCTAAGCCTCCACCCGTTGACCCCTCATTCTCAAACCTCTGGCTCAGCTCCTGGTTTTGGAGAGTTAGTTCTTCCATTCGACCGCGAGCTTCCTTCAGACGGCCTTCTAGGAAGTCCCGCTCCTCTTTCTGCTTTTCTCGCCATGCAGACAGACCCTCAAATCGCTCCTTCATGGTCAGGTTGGTCTGACGCAGGGCCTCTGAGTGACAGAGACAGAGAGAATTAAATGAGTGCAGATTTCAGAAGCAAAGTTACATCATGACCCCTTTCATGCAAATTAAAACTTAAACTCCTCTTTCAGGATGATAACGGACCTTTGAACAGAGGCTTTATGGTCATACTTGATAAAGAGAACTGCTACAGGCTTCTTTGCTTAGTTGGGCAGTGACAACACATTAAAAGATTAAATTCATCTTTGCAACATCCTTTCAACCGTTAATCTTCTCTTACCTTTCAGGTCCCTGTTCTCCTGGATGAGGATATTCATCTGCTGCAGGGTTTCCTCTAGGGTTCCAAACTGACTGGGTGAGCGAGAGATGTCGCCATTCATCATGGAGCCTCCGGACGCCATGATGCTTTCGGAATAGTAAGGAAAGAGAAAGTTAAGGTTCAGAATATGCTTGTCATGTCATGTGTGTTACATTAAACTTGGTTATGATACAAGATTTGAAGGAAAACAGCATGTAATTCTGTGCTAAATAGATAATGGATATGTCCTGGGACTGTTTAGAAGAAATAAAATTATTTAAGAACAGGTCTCGGTAAAGAATACCTCTTTCTAAATATAAAATGAACATAACATATACAACACATGACTAAAGACACCCCTTTATGAAGTGGCCCAAACATTGTTTTCTGCACTTTATACGTTGTAGAAAAGATATAAATTATAGGGAAACAATACAGACCCATACTGGCTCTAATATTTGTCAACTTATCCTTGTAAGGCCCCGGTTAAATTGCTCTATTAGCAGCTAAATTCAAAGGAAACAAATGGAAAACTTCAAGCTTAATTTTAATTATTTTAAGTTTTTACACTCTTACATAACACAAATATGGAATTGGAAATTTTTACATTAACTCTCCCTTAGCTCAGCTCTGGCTAGCTTGAAAAATCCCTGCTGACATCACTCTCTGACTCAGGGCGTCAGCATGCATCAGCAGAGAAGCAGCCCGCTGGAGGAGATTTTTTATCAGCCGGTCACATGACAATTTAATGACATATTGGTAAGAGAGGGCAGCACTGAAAACACATTTAACTTTTCTCTTGTTTAATAACCAACTAAGCAATAGTTAAAAAATACACATATTTGAGTGCTATGTGATAAAAATATTGTCTTAAAAGTATAAATTGATAATACTACTGTTAGTTAATATGATGTTAATTTAAAGCCAAATATCAGCACTACAAATATACTCTAGCTTTGTGAAAATACCAAAAATCTTTATTTCACATTTATAATTTTAGTTTCACTTTTGTCTTGTAGGCCTGTCCAGTGTGCGACTCATGGTAAACACGGAAAAGTTAACACTAACTTACACAACACTGACATGGTTTAATCCGAGACAAGCTGCGTCACAGTACCATTTCAAAGAGAGTCCATGTCTTAACTCACCTGCTGTCAACTGCTGAATCAAACACAGTGTGGATATTCACTCCAAAATAAACACTGAAACACTGAAGCGTAATCCAAAATCTGTCGATCAACCTTGTCCTGCTGCTTCTGGTTTGTTCCGATGTCATGCAACAAATCGAAATATCATACTTCCGGTAAGGTTTTTCACAATAAAGTCCAATTTGACTTTTTTTTTTTTTCCTATTTTTTTTTTTTTTTTTTTTAATCTCAAAAGGATTTATACACGAGCTCCACTTTGCTGATAATTTGAGAATGACTTAAAAAAAATCATTTGGGGCATGGAAAATTATTTGCTCTTGTCAGCCTCAGTAAAAGACAGAAATATGACTATTCAGCATAGTAAAAAGTGAAGACAACAGACATTAAATGAAACTACTTAGCTTTAGTTTCATTATTGTGCTGTAAAGCACCAACACAGTTCTAAAATTTAGAATAAAGAAATGTTGAGTTCTTTTCATCTTTCTTTTTAACTTCTTTCTCAAGAGGCTGGACCCTTTGTCCTTGTTGCTGGAGCTTGCATGTACGTAGTCTGAGTCCACTGAACATACCCATATTGTTTGGTATGTTTACAACCTGATACAAAAAAGACTTCTCTAAATAGCTTATTTCAGCATCCCCTTACAGCACTCACTGTAAGGGGATGGGTCTTTTTCTTCTTTTTTTTTTTTTTTTTTTTTTTTTTTTTTTTTACAACTCAGCAGTTTATAAGATATAAAGTTCACAAGTTTCAAAACTGTGCACCAGAAACAGATAAGTGACATCACAGGAACTGTAAATACACTGAACAATCTTTGGTTCTAACCAGGATTTGTTTTCATTTTATATGTGAAAATAAATCCTTCTTTAATAACTAAGTGCCTGCGTTACACCAAGATTTTCCTTCAACATATTACTTAACTGTCTTTTCAACTTTGAAAGTCATCTCATCTTAAATGTATGCTTTTATTTTGAAGGCCAACTTGCCTTATTTCCTGAAGACGTTGCTGACATTATGGTTAACTGGAGCAACTTTTGATTTCCTCAAGTGACGTAGAGAAAGCAGGAAATAGATCTTAATCTAACTTGCAGCTGCGCAGTACCAACAGGCCCATCCACGTGTTTTACAGATCAGAGAAAGGCAAATGACAAGAGGACGAGACTTCCCTGCAGAAGTCACCTTGCACTTAATAAACCAAATGGAAAAGCTGAGGGTTATTCATTCTTTGATACTAAAATCCCAGCAAGAATAAATAAATAAATAAATGAAAATGAAAACAAAACTGATTCTCCTACAATGTCTCTCTTCACAGTTTTTTTATACCAGCCATTTTTAATTAAATGATACAAAGGGTAATATATTACAGAATTTATTCAATGCAAAGGGATTATCTATTACATTATAATAAAATTAAAAATGAAAAAATTCCACCATTGAAATGTTTAAGGATCAGTTGACATGATATCTTGATCGCAGATGGTCAAGATGTATTTCATTGGTAGAATTTTTAAACAAGAAATGCAAAAGCATCCAGCAAAATAATTTCATGTTGTAAATTAAACAGTGAATAATCAAATCATTAATCGTATTATACATCCGTGAAGATTATTGTTGAAAAAGCTAGTATGTGTAGCCTGAATATTCATCTGATATAATACATATATGAAATATATTATGTTTGTATGTTTATATCTATATATGGATGGATACAGATATAGATTTCATAACAATATCCCTTAAAATATAAATAAATAAAAGATGTGTTATTGGCAGGCAATTAAAAATAAACATTAGTATAGTCCATCACAAATTGTATGTTATTGGGTCACATGACCTGGAAGCGATTGAGCTATGATGCTAATATTTTCAGTCATAAAATCAATACAAATATGTTGAGTGCTGAAATGTCATAAAAGCGACATATGTCGACCAGCCAGTATTGTCTGTTTTGTATCTTATCCTGCACTGATCTGGGGTCAGTAGGTCACATGACCTGGAAGCTATTAAGCTAAAAAATGTCTTTACTATCGGATGATAACACTATGTTGGCTTGTAGCCTTACACACCTTTGTTTTACATTTCAGCACTCCACATATTTGTAAGGATTTTACTGTAAAGATTAGCATTTTTAGCTCTATAGCTTCCAGATCATGTGACCCAGTAACATTATTATTTTTTTTTTAAACCGTAAAGCCCAGAATAGGGGCGTACTTGAAATGCAGGAGCAGCTATCTTGACCGCAGTCATTTACAGCTCGATTATCAAACGTCGGAGCATCTCATCAGTCCTTGAACGCAGCACTGGCGCGCTCTGGTGATACATGCGTTTCTAACACTGCCGACAGATGAGATGGAGACACTGAGGGAGAAGCAACAGGTTGGAGTTTACGAAGTTTGTGCAGATTGACTGAACAATCTAATTTTCAAAAAATAGTCTGGAGGCAAAAACCGGAAGCATGTGCAGGTTGAACTGACGGACAAACGCACTTTCTGTGAATTCAGCGTAAAAGAGTTACTTGGCATGCTCTTCGAGCTTTCGGTGGAATAAAGCATCCTTGAGCGTCCGGGTAACATTCACTTGCGAAAAGTTCTTTAACTCTGCATTTCAACTCAGTTTTATAAATCGAAGCTGCCTAAATGGACAGGACGGCAGCCGAATAGGCGGTTTTTACCAAACTTTGTAAATCATCCCCTCAAGAACTACAAACTGCAATAATCCTGACGCTTGAGCTCCTGAAGAAGTTCTCTATGGCTCTCCTCCTCGCAGTGCTTGGCGTTTTTGCGCACCTGTGCACTTTTACGCACGGGTGTCAGCTCCCATCTGAGTGGCGGCCGCTGAGTGAGGGCTGCCGGGCAGAACTGGCGGAGATCATAGTGTACGCCCGGGTGTTAGCGATACACCGGGAGCCCCTAGGCGGAGCGGGCAGCCTCTACAACTCACTGCCCTTCGGGTTCGGGTATGGTTACGAGGGCGCAGAGGAAGGGCTGTTGTACTCCGCGGAGGTCGAGTTACTGTGCGATCAGGCATGGGGCAGCATGCTGGAAGTGCCCTCTGGATCAAGGCTCAACCTGACCGGATTGGGGTACCTGTCCTGCCAGTCCCACACTGTGATGGAAAATTACTCCTACTTCTTTTTCCTGAGGTGAGGTCTGCGACAAGGACACATTTATCCAGATACAGGTAGACCCATTCAGACTAAAAAAATAAATAAATAATTATAGTTCAACTATTTACTGTTATTTAAGTAAGTTTCATTGAAACTAAACTGCACCCATTAGCACTCGTCTTCAGTCAGGAGTGTGTTTTGCATTCTTTAGACAGGTGTGTGAGCTGTACTAGATGAAAAAAGAGAAAGCGTTCAGTACAATGTTGCAACTTGTTGCCACAGGCTCATTTGATACTTTATTTCTAACCTACAAAATGCATCAACCTAAGGGAACTTGCAAGTCCATATTTGTTGAGTTGATTCAAATTCAAAACTCCAGATATCACTTTCTTCTATTTTTTCATCTATCTCCACTGCAGGATGGATGAGAACTACAATATCCTACCCCATGGAGTCAACTTCCAGGACGCAATCTTTCCAGACACTTCAGAAAACAGGCGCATGTTCTCCAGTCTTTTCCAGTTCTCCAACTGCAGCCAAGGGAGCCAGCCCTTCCACACCTTCAGCCCTGAGTGGGACACGCAGGAGGACAGCAGGGTAAGGCATCAGAAACCCGTCAATAACCTTTAAATGTGTTGTGCAAATTTGCACGAAAGACACTTTAAAGAACACAGTCAGAATCATTCCAAACCTTTTTGTCACGTCAGCTTTTTGGTGCCTGCAGAAGATGTAAATAAATCAGATGCTATCTGTTTGCTGCAGATGTGTCCAATAAGAGGTCCAGATTAACAGCAGGGTGCAAGGACCTGGTGATGTGTCCACTTAAAAATGATGCATCTGTGTCTTCATGACATGTTAAAACATAATTTGAATATGTTCAAAGCAGCTTCCAGAAAGTCTGTGTTGATTTTTGCAGCCCCCGTGGGCAAACGAGGTTTACCTGGGGAGGCAAAGATCCTGATTTAAATAGCACACCCAGAGAGGAGGCCATGGATGCTTTTTTTATTTGAAGTACAGTTTTTGGCACTTCCACACCAGCTCAAAAGATGTCAAGTCTACACTGTTCATCAGATTTTAAGTCCCTCAGCTCAGTTTAATATTCTCTCAGACCTGTTTTCATTTATATTTTAAGTGCAGAAAAATCTCTTGCTGTGCCTTTTTACTGGTGAGCTGAGTGTTTGGTTTTTGTGCCGTAAATTGCAGAGTTGGAATCAGACCTGACGCCAGTAGTGATGGGTAAAGTAAATCTTCTCACTGATGTACTGATTTGCTTTTGTAGGTCAAAAAGAGGCTCCAGTGATAATATATAGACTGTTAGACTGTGAACCCCCCTTACACAAGGTTTAAGTGTATTTGGGGACAGCTAATCCTGAGCTGAGTTGTGACTCTGCTGACAGGAATGTGGTGAGGATCAGTGGAAACAGAGAGCAACAGGCCGTGGGCACAGTGCATTGCACACACACACAGTTTCATCACTGTTCTGATCTTCGAAAGGATGGAACAAATAAGATCACAAACAGAAGAACGAATGGATTCCTTGCACGTGATTGGTCATGTGTGATCGTGTCCCTACCAGCTGAAGATCAAAGCAGTTGCTGATTGGTTGAAGTCTAATGAAGTCTTGACAGACTGTTGCCGTCTTCTCAGGCAGACAGGATACTGGTCGTCAAGAGGTCAAAGGTCAAATAGCAGAGATCTACATCTCTGACAGGTAGCAGTTTTAAAGCGTGTCAGTCTGCAGCTTGAGTTCATGTCGGTATGAAGCAATGCAGCCTGCTGACCTGACAACAGTGATAAGATGAAACTGTCAACACAGGAAGAAAGATTTGCAGCTTGTTTGCATTTATTATCACACTCCGTGTGAGTGATTTGGACAGGTTTCACTTCAGACAAGACAGAACGGATAGCTGGAGATCAGCCTTCACCAGTTCTCTTATTTTGAAAGCGTACAAAGGTAACTGTTAGGACAGCAGTTTGTCCAGTGGAGCTGCAGGACTGACGTCACAACACTTCTGTTAACTAAAGCACCTTACTGATAAAACGTCAAGGATCCATCAGGTCAGTCCCAGCAGAACAGATTTTTGTGCTGATTTGAAGCAGAACTGAGTTTTTACTACCCTGGACATGAAGCTACTCTGATGACACCAGTTCATATTTGGGACTAAAACTTTGTGACAGGGCTAAAAGCTCAGGAATCATTTGAGTTTTTTTTTTTTTTTTCATGGCCCCAAAAGAGGCTTCATGTGTATCTTTTCCTGCAAGATGATACGATTGAGATCTACGCTCATGAGTACGCGCCACCGATTGTGCCTGTTATCTTTGGAGTCTGACTTTTCTTAAGTTATTCTTGATGTCAGTCATCATTAATGACTTAGAAGTTATCCATTTGGATTCAATTTATTCTGCTTTTTTTAAGGCCAAATGATGACCTCCAGTGTCCTCAAACTCAGTTTGTGCTTTGGATTAAGACTTGTCCTGGTTATTGAATTGAAGTTGTTGTGTATTCACACCTGTGGCTTGTTTGTTTTGTTCTGATTCAGGGGCAAAAATGACAAAATTGTTGCAGTTGTCACTTGGTTCGTTTGTGTTCACAACTTTCAAATCGTCTTGCGGTCCACAGTTGTAAACAAATGCCACGTGCGATCAGATTTTTCTCTCATTGGTTAGAAATTGGGGTGGAATTCTGCTGTGCGCGATACAGAGAGCAGAGGACAGTTGTGAACGTGTGAACGTTCTTCATGATAAAACAAGATTTTGTCATCGAAGAGCCTTTTTCTCAAAAACCTGTCTTGGATAAAGGGGTCGTCTTATATCCAGGATCATCTTATGTTTCGGATCAAAATGGTAATCATAGCTATAGTACCTTTTCTTCTTCTTGTGCTGTTGCTGATTCTTCTACTACTATGATTCTTCTTCTGTTGTTTTGACTGAACAGTTGGCAACCGTGCGTATTACTGCCCTCCACTACTACAGTGTGATCCACAGTTATAAGTCAGTTGTGCTGGTTGCTGGGGTGATTGTGTTCTCACTGCAAAGGAACTGCTACAGGGCTCGAATGGAAGCGAGCTGAGACCAACTTATTTTGGTGATCTCGTGCGATTGCTGTGTCCACATATGCTCGAATGAACCGGATTTTTTACGTTTGTTTCGGAAAAACTTCCCCAAACAAGCCAGGTGTGAAAACATCCTTAAACAAACTTCAGTGAAAACAAGTTGGACTCACTTTGTTTTATGGCTCAAACACTAAATTTGGCATGTTCTGAGTGACGCCATTGATTTGTTCATGACCAGGGCCTAATTAAAAAAAAAAAAAAAAAAAAAACATCAACAACTTGTATTGAGATTATTATTGCAGCTATGGAGCAGTGGTACCTTTGCAGCTGTTTGATTACGTTGTGACTAATAGCGGCTAAGCAGTTCCCAAAACTGATTTATGACATTTGTTTAGTTGTGAGGGGTTAAACCAGCAAATCTAAAACAGTGGGGACACTTATTTGGTGTCTTCCTCCTGTTTCTACTCTGTGTTGTTTGTCCTGTAGGGCTGGTTCCTGCGTTTAAAGGTCAGAGGTCAGGGATTAAGGGTTAAAGACACTCCTCATTCAGAGGACGAGCACTCGCATGTAGAGGCCGTGACCTACAGGCAAGGCGGGACAGAACAGGTGGTTTGCTGGGGAATTTAGAGAAGCGTGAGGCTGTTTCATGCTTTTTCTACATTTTTGACTTTGACATTGTTGCTTTCTCTATCTCACATTTTTAGCTTTGTCCAAAATATCTTTAATTCCTTTCCCTGCCTGTATCGGACTCTCTGTGCTGGGAGGTTTCCAGACCTCCTCCAGCTGGGCTTCACATACAAAACTTCTTTAAAATTGGATTGGGGAGGTGGTTTGCCTCTGGTTTCAGCCTCGTGGGAACCAGACGCCCCTGCAGGAAGACAGACAAGAGGCTGCCTCCACTTTTCTTCCAGAACCTTCAATTAGCTTTTGTTGAAGCCTCCTCTTATCAGCAGCACTCTGAGCAGCTTTAAGCAGGAGCAGGAGGTGGAGGCTGCCGTAAGCCCACTAATCATCTGTTTAATACAGATCCGTCTCCTCTATATCTTTTTTGAGATTATCTCAAGCCTTCACTTGACAGGTCATAATGAGATAGAGACCAAACTCCCCAAATACTTCTTCATCAGCACATTTTTTTGTGTTCACATGCACTCTAATGACTTCACTACAACCTCAGTGAGGGAATACTTCTGTTTTTACTTTCTTGTGAACACCTTGAAAAAGTTTTCTGACTCTCATTAACATTTTATGTGAACGCTTGGAGGGATAAAAGGTAGACAACACAGCATTCACACCGTTTCACACAGTAGTTAAAGCCAAGGATGAAGACAACCGTGTGTGTGAGTGTGTAAATGTGTGTGTGTGTAGTCCTCTCTGTGTCCCCAGCTTTTGCTGTCTCATCTTTGTTTTTCTTCTCCCCCTGCCTCCCTTTTGTCCCTTTTATCTCTTCATCTCTCACTGGCTCTTTCTGTCTTATTGTTTTTTAAGCACCTATCCCAATGCACACACACACACACACACACACACACACACACACACACACACACACACACACACACACACACACACACACACACACACACACATTCAGTGCAAAGTAAAACGGTAGGAGAGGAGAAGGGACTTTGACGTCAATAGTGAAGCTCTAAAGACACTGTGAGGGGGGGCTGTGGGGGTTCAGGGGGGAGTCATGCTGAGGCTTTTTATGAAGTAATCAAAAGTCTGCAGAAATCAGTGAGCACTTAGGTCAGGCTGGACACACACACAAAAGCACATCATGAGCTGCATCTCAAAGCTCCAAAGTTCCGTCCTTCCTTCCTCCACTTGCGTCGTTCACTCGTGTCTTAGTCCCTCCCACCAGAGATGCAAAGAGATGAAGTTAGGAGAGAGGAAACAAGGAGATTAGTTTCAAGACAAATGAGAGGTTCTGTCCTCCGGAGCATCACATGAAGCAACGTCTTTTAGTGATGGCAGTGTCAGCGGATCACCTCTGGATCATCTGTCAGTCAGCTCTAACAGCTGTTTGCAGCTTTAGCAAGTTATTTCAACAGAATGTTGTGTTACTAAGTGAGGCAGCTGAAGTCAGCAAATAATGGGTGATATTAATTTATATACTTGATAAAAAAATATATATAATATACAGTTAAAACACATTTTCAGTCCATATCAGTGCTACTTTACAGTATTTGTTAGCAAAATGCTAGCATAACACAAGAACAGTTAGCATTAACCTTTAGCAAAACAAGACAACAATGAAAGGTTGAAAGCTAAGGGTTACACTGCTGTGCATTGGTATGAGTTCCTGAGATTTGTATGTTCATCTGGCACAAAGTGTGGCTGTACATGAATACACATGCACTCCCCACTGTGATCACTGGACTACTCACCCCTGTTAACCCTGCTGGAAGAGGTCAGCTCTGGTCTACCAATGAGATGGAAAATCTGGGCCCCTGAAACATCAAAGTACGTGACCCTTACATTGTCCGGGAGGCTGGGAGGTCCGTGGGGTGAAACATTTATGTTACACAGGCAGCCTATAAAGTCCTCCTGTGTTTTTGCAATGGTGGACAGGGGCTGGTGTGGATAAATACAAGTGACACAGGTCAGGACTTGCACTTTTCCCCCATCCTCTAGCCTTTCAAGTCTGATGGGCTTTGCAGAAGAGAAAATAACACGAGAACAGGGGATATAAAAGCAAAAGTGGAGATCAAAAGAAAAAGGATTTTTTTTATTTATCAGAGAAGCTGGGAAAGTCACATCACCATTACTCCCACATTACACCACCACCTGACATCATGGCAGCTGGTGCTTTACAACAGTCTGCTTGCTGAGAAAACAATCCATCCTTTATGATAACTCACTTTACCACTTTCCCTTTCCTCCTTTCTCCAGCTGCTGTGCTCCTCAGTGCAAGCTGCGCTGTTCGACGAGGAGGAGCGGGGCCGAAAGCTGCAGGAACGCATGTCTGGTGTGGAGAGGAGAAACCGGCAGCTAAAGGAGCGAGTTCGTAAGGTGAAGCGCTCTCTGAGGAATGCCCGAAAGGCCGCACGAAAGGCCGAGCAGGAGGTGCAGGAGCTGCTTGAGAAGCTGAAGGCTGCAGAACGGAGGGCGGGACATCATCTCAATGCTATAACTCAAAATGAGCCTCCACCTAGACGTTACGCAAGCACAGCGATACGCCCACGTATTCAACTTTGAGTGATCCACTCCAACCTGCCCCAAACTGACACCCACCTGGACTGAAAACTGGCTGTGGGGAGTGCGAGACTGCTGGGCAGTCTTTGTAAAGGACAATAAGATAGCAGCTGTCACAACAGAGTCAAAACGATTTTAAGCTAACAATCTTCGTACATAGCTTTTTTTGTAAATAAACCTTTGCTTCTCTTTTTTTGTACCCAGAATGCCAAAATATATATAAGCTTTGGTCCTTTAGAATCCTTCCTTGTTATGAGATGGAAGAAGAACGTGAAGCATTTATTTTGTTATCAATTTCTCTTGAAAGTAGAGCAAATGTGCAGCTCTGCTTCTTCCTACAGCTGGACACACATCCTGCTCAGTGCTCCTCTCAGGCTGGGAACACACAGGGTGTGTTTGAACAACAGAAGCTTATCAGAGCAAAAAGAGTGATACATTATTCTGTAACAGTCATCTGAATGAGTTACTTTCCCTGAGGTGGTACAAACTACTTTTTGCTGAATTTATAGTTTAAGACACAAACTTTGACAAAGAAAGTCATGTCACAGGTCGAAACTATTTTCAAGGCCAATCTGAAACATACGTGTCTTTTATGGCATTACTAATATCTCTCCTTCTTGACCTTACAGCATATAAAAGGTCAAGAAGCAGATGCGTTTCAGCATCTGCTTCATGATTTGGACCATTCATGTTAAAAAACAAGGCTCTGGCCGGGCTCTGACTGTAAGACGTTAGCCTCTGAAAACAAATCGAAATTGGTGATTTTTTTTTTTGTTTTACAAACTGATTCAAAAAATGTATTTAGCTTATTTTTGTATTCAAAACCTTAATGAGGTGTTTTTTCTTAGCCCCGCATTTCCACACTATATGCAACCTTGGCTTGACACATAGGTAATTGTAATTTACAGTGAGTGAAAGGGCTGCCTTAAAATTTTACATTAAAGAATACAATTCATTCATATGTAAAACAAACAAACAAAAAAAAAAAACAAATATGATCTCAGTGAAAAACTGAATGTTGTGTTAATTCTTGTCCCAGCTTAGTTCATATAGGTTTGTTAATTCATTCAACAACCTTGGTGGTTCTTTTATTTTGGAAATATATTTCAGGTTAATTCAGAGGTTTAGTTAAGTTGACTGGGCTTAGTAAGTGCAATGAAATGGGAAACCTAATGCTATGGTGGCCCTGAAAGCTCACAGCACAGCAACTTAAGAGAACACTTGCAAAAAGACAAAACACGAACAAATTTAGAAAACATCTTCAATAATCTGACAACACGTGCAGTATTTAGAAAAAGCACTGCAAAGACCACAACACAAAGGAAGAGTTTCCAGAGGACGCTTAAAAGTGATGCACATGTTATTAGCCAATATGCTAATATCTAAATCATTTGATCACAATGTGAAAATAAATTAAAAGCACTTTTATCTCATTTTTCAACACTAGTGATGGAAAGAGAACCTTAACAGGGCTGTGGCTTAAAATCTGCATCAAAAACAAGCATGTCGGGATGTGTGCATCACTTTTAAGTGTCCTCTAGAAACACTTCTGTTGTGTTGTGGTCTTTGCAGCGCGTTTTCTAAATGCCACACCCGTGCTGTCAAATTGATGATGTTTTCTTAATTTGCTCGTGTTTTGTCTTTTTGCATGTGCTTTCTTAAGTTGCAGTGCTGTGAGCTCTCAGGGCCACCGCATAAATCGACCAAATTAAAATCACCTGTCGTATTAACTAAGTTGACTCAATGAGCGACTAAATGAAGCTATTTGATCTTAAAAATCATTTCAAGATAAATTGGAATTCACATAACAGAAAATTGTCACCGTATTGAACTACTTGAATAACATTTTTGGACTTTATATTCTGTTTCAGTGAAACAAACTACTATTCTTCGCAAATGCTTAAAAGAAAAAAAAAAGATTTAAAATAGTATTATTGTAACTGATCATTTTATCCAACTTGTTTAAAAAAAATATGTAAATTACTGATCAAAATCCAACATCAACCATTTATTGTAGTGACAACACACAAGTCCTTCAAGAAAACACAGGATTAAGTTTCTGATGTAACAATGAGAAAGAAATCTACCAATGTACAGTGAGCTCATTTGGTAATTTAAAAAAAAAAAAGTAAACTGGAAGTCGGAAATTATTAATTTATATATTCTTTAGATTTTTTTAAAAAATGATCATTTTCAACTGTCGCATGAGATCTGCGGTCAAACTGCAACTTGTGGTTTTCTTCAGGGGTCCGTTTTTCAGGCCTGTACGAGCGAAGAGCACTGCCTTCCATTAATGTCCACGATGAAGTGAACTGATACATGATGCTACATTTGATGCTAATGGATCAACATTAAAAAGAAGACTTGATGGTCTACCTTTGTACTGCGTGTCTTCATAGGTCGCTTCCAGCGTTAACCATACCTGGCAGTATAAAAGAGCAGCAAACCTGATGATCACGCCAATAACAGACATGTTTCTGAAAAAACAAATCACATATAATCATTAAATCAGTGTGCCTTCTGATTCGTTAAAAGTCAGGGCACACAAAAGAAACACTCCAAACAGACTTATGTGATGATTGTTATTCAGGTATGATCATTTAGTAATGGGAAACAACAAATGGTTTTGGGTAAACATGCTCCTTATGAAACTGAGTGCAGCAACGATAACAGACATTTAATAATGTCATGATGTTCCCGTCATGTTTTGAAGCTCATTTGTGAACAGTGTTAAAGCTGAGAGTGATAATTCTAGTTTCTTACTTTTTTCTACAGTTCTTAAAAAAACTCATCTTGTATGTGTCCGTTTTTGTATACATGTTGTCCTGCATATAAATCCTGATTTATATGAACATCACTGTGCACAATGCTTTGAAGTGAGTGTTAACATCTGGGTCAGTGGAGTACAATGAAATGACACAACAAGCCACACACCCTCATTGGTTCACTTAAGCCCCACAGCATCACGCAGAGAGTGTAAAGAGAGGTTAAGGTCAGAGCAGATTTGATGTGTATATGTGTCGTATTTGGGGAGAGAAAGAGATGTGTGTCTGGTCCATCAAGTGACTGGAATGTGTTTGCGTGGGCAGCAATGTTCTGAGCAGCGGGACGTCGCTGAAATATTCCTCTAATTCAGTCTGGAAAAATCAAAAGCTCCAGGGGGAAGTGAGCAGCCGTCACATCATGAGACCGCTGCAAAAGCAAGGAAAACAAATTATACAAAGATGACAAGTGAGAGGCAGGGCTGAGAGAGAGATTGGTTCATTTAAAGCTGAATTGAAGTTTTCCTCTCGTAGCACAAACACGATTACTTGTGTTGTGTTGCAGAGGAGAGGAAAACACACAGGCTTACTTGAGAATGGTGAGTGGGATGCTGAAATAACGAAATGATATATATTTAAATGTCAATAACAGTGTCCTTTCTGCTAAGGGGTTGGGGTAATGTCATTGTTTTGGTCTATTTGTGCAAAGTGTGTAAATAACAGGTAGAGCATTTATCATATAACACCAGAAGAGAAAACAAAAAGAATTGAGCTGCATACAAAGAAGAGACAAGTGGTTAGGATCTATTTTACTAAGCGCTTTTGATAAATTCACTTCATGCCACATAATATTTTTATTTATTTATCTATTTTGATGCCTTTACTGAGAGGAAAGGAAATAATGCCCAAGTGTGTACATGGCTCTCAACGGGTATCAAACATGTTTGTTTATTTCTATGGAATCTCTAAATATTAGTAGGATCTAAGGGTCTTTTAGTGCGTGGCCAGCCTACGCAAAATGAGGACCCTCACACCACAGAATTACTGAAGTAAGTCTGTCAACTGGTATCAAACTGACCCAGAGTCAGTTCAGGTAAGTGTTTATACATACATACAGATCCCAAAAAGTGAAGCACTCCCCCTGCTGACCGGCTGCAGTAAAGGTTATGGAGCCTTGCTTCTCTGTGTAAACAAATGGGAAATGGGTCAAAATTTAAAATTAGAAAACAAATCAAATTTATCTCAAAAATAGCATTTCATTTTAATTAGTAACTGTTTTATAATTGGTTTGACTGACAGCTCAGTGGACAAACTATCTGCAGCTGTTTGTTTTGGATTATTTAAGTCGAGGTGAAACCAACAGTGAAAATGCAATGAACACTACAACCTCCTAAAGACTCCAGTGTCTGTTTCCAAACTAACATTAAAGTCTCTTCTGTGGGACTCAGGAATCTGTTATTGGTAAGCTGATATAAACAGTGGTGCCTCCAGAATTCTTTATATAGGGGTGGCCAGACTGGGCCACTGAAAATCTTGGGGTGGCTGGCAAACCAAAACCAAAAGCCATAACGGAATTTAATGAATTTTATCCTGCCGTTGTGGTATATCAACTAGTCTGAAACTATGGGAATATGAGAATCACCTCCTGATATACTCTGTGTTTTTTTATTTCACAGTAGATTTTACTGATAATCTGATGTGGTGAAAGTGTAATTTGTATAATTAGTTTCAGCAATCCAAAAAAAAGAAAAGAAATAATAAAAGTAATAATAATGAAAAATTATGCATAGACAACCGGGGTGGGGGGCAAATGTAGGTGTGTCAGTGTGTTAATGATCAAAGTTAGTCATGTCTGTTTGTGAAGCTCTAAATTTGACATGATTACAGCAGTTTTCAAATAATCTGATGTCGTTTAAATGACTCCCAGCGCAGTCTCCTCAGATGTCTGTCTAACACAAGTCTGGTTATGTTCGAGGTTTCTGCCTGTTAAAGGGAAGTTTGCTTTCACCATTGTAACTTAATAAACGCTGCAAAGGTCTGTACTCATGGTGGGTTAAGATGAGATAAGACTTCTTCTCTTGTCTTAATGTTGGTTCTCTTAATAAATACAGTTTATTAATGTTAATTTCTTGGTAAGCATCTTGTTTGTTACGATTTGGTGCTATATAAATAAAGACTGATTGAAAGAAAGAAACCCCATAATCCATTACTAAAACTCTTAATATCCAACATGTTTCTTCTTTGGGTAGTTTAGTTTAAGATGACATATTTCTGGCATGAGAAATTTCCTTTTACATTTTTTCCTTCAGGTCCTTTTTTGATGAAAATGGGGCCACTAAAGATGATTTTTAACACAGCAAGAGCTTCTAGCTAACTGACAGTTAGACAATGGAGGGAAACATCCTGTCCCCCCCTGCTGTTTGCATTTAGAACTGTCAGTCTGACTGTCATGCATGGTCTCTGCACGCTGCGAAATCCCAAACACTATATGATCCAATCTCTGTTCCCTGTGATGTTATCTGTTATCTCACTGCTTCAGCTGATCTGCTTTTAATTACTTTTATAGAATATACAACTTGTCTCTGCAGGGGAGATATGGATGAAGAGGAGGAGAAACCCAGCAGAGAGAAAAGAGCGAGAGAAGAGGAGAAAGAAGAGGGTGAAGTCTTGAATAAAAGATGAGCAGAAAGCAGTTTAAGAAGCAGAGAGATCACCGAGTCCAAGTAAAAACATACCATCAGCTTGAAAGCCGAAGTCAACACATGGCTTTTTCATCTGGGTATGATAGCTAATTCTGATTAGCAGCAGCTCAGCTCTGCTGCTTTTTAAAAAGTTTTACGGGCCTAAGGGTGTAAAGGATGGGAAACACTTTGATTTCACAATCTTAGCTCCAGTTCTGTGGTCTGTGTGTATTTTGAGTCAGTATGTGTATCTGTCGGTGTGTTTATGTGGGTAGCTGCCATGTGTTCAACTAAAAAACACACAGAGGGCCTCGCCAACTGAGAAGAATGTAACGTGTATTAGTTGAAATGTTTGTAGAATGTAGCCTGTCTGATGTGTTTGCTGTGATTTCTCTAAAGCTGGACTTGGGAAAGCATTTAATTCATGCTAACACAAGCATGATACCGCACATGGCACCTGACACAAAACAACACTGAGAGTCATCATCAAAAATTCAGAGTGATTTTAAAGAATGGTGACCTATGCTTTTGTTGATCTGTTAATGAACTCTTGCTTGAAGCTGCACAATCACACAATACTGATACCTGAGTGTAAACCGTAAAAGAAACATTTGGTGCTGAACATTTTTTATTTTGGAAAATTACATCTGTGATAGCTTTAATGCTGTCATCCTAATGTGTTCAAACGTGCTAGCACAGGAAACGTGCCACATGTGCAGCATCTGTCTTCTGAACATCTGCAAACAAAATGTCAGTCAGACTGGTCGAGAGTGTTGGTTGTACCGGCATGCATCGCTCTTGCCACTGGCAAGTGATGGAAATTTATCACAAACTCTCTTTGTGTTCGTTTGGAATAGGTTTATCATTTTTGGGACATGCAACAGCAAGAAAAAGGAAAACAAAGCTCGAGTGAAAGCCACTGTTATCATCATTCAGGATTTATTCCAGGAGAAAGACAAATGAAACACAATCAGTCGCTCTGGCCTGTGTCGTCATGGTAGCTCTGATATGTGCACATGATTGTCGAAGGCATCCGATATACAAGCCCCGTTAACAGAAAGTTATCATCTTCATTATCCCAGCACAGCAGGTGCAGTGGACAGTGCCTGTTCTGAGAAATGAGGGTGTCGTCGGCATAACGACGGTGCACAGAATGGGAGTTTGTTGTGGTCACATGCAGAGAGTAAATACAACACAGCCAGCTGACTCAGCAGGCCATGGGGGAGGACATCCAGGGAGACACCGACTCCAGGAAGCAGATTATCTAAAGTTTCAGTCCTACAATCAAGCGTCAACGCTACTCTGGTTAGCTGAGATTTAGCATCGCTAAAAGAAATCAGCAAGTTTTCAGTGTAATATCATAACTCCTCAAGTATTTGGCAACAATAAAGAGACATTAATGTAACATAAATAAATTAAGTAAACATTTCATTGGCTACTTCAAGAAGAAATGATGAAAGACTGGATGGATAGTGTAACTCGAGTAGTTACTAACTAAGCTAGCAAATGAGTACAATATACAGCCAACAGTTAACTTCACTTATATTCACTGGAAGCAGTGCACATACAAGTATTTTTGTGTTTTTCAGCTGAAAGTACTAGAGAGAGAGAGTACCCAAATTCATTTTGAATTGCTTTGTAGATAAGGTAATGTGATACAGTAAAAGATCTGAACAAATGAAAATGTGACTATTACACTTAACTGAAGAGGAGCAAACCAAATCCCGTCTTCAAAATCTATTTTTTCTTCTTTCACAAAAGCAATATGATTCAGGATTGGACGTTGGATCTGTCATTTCAAATTGGCCTATAGCTCTGGGGGCCCAAAATGACGACATTTTTCCTTGTAATTCAAAACTTAATTATCCTAATATATGATACATACATCTTTAATCTACTTTTAACACAACCTTATCCTCGTATTTAATCAGCTTACTTTAGTATTTTAGACTTTAGTTACAAAATCTTTATATTTTTTCACTCTGGTCCTAATCCTCCAAATTAATTCATTCACTCATTCCTCTCAAAACTGTTTGCAGGACTGAGACTCAATACTCTGCTTTGCATGGACTCTGGCACCTCAACCTGTGAAGGGCTTTACATAATACAAAGGTACTAACATCATACAAGGGCATATAAGATAAACACTCATCAGTGATGTTGAATTCTTGAAGCACTTTTTTTCCAAACATGCTTGTGTTTTCATCTTTTTTTTTTTGACAATGCAGCTTTGAACTGTCTTTCTTTAAAAAAGGTTTAAGGAGTGTGAGCAAAAAGAGGAGGAAGCAGGAAAGAGCAGGCCGCAGCCGCCCTTCATCCTTAACAGTGTGTTTCTTAGTCAATCACAGCTTTGGATTTCTTCCTTCAGAACGGCAGAAACATAAGCCTGAGTTCAGTAAACGTTGCTTTCACTTTAGGTCGGCCTGACGTGAACATTAACATGTGTTGTCAGGTACACTTAAGTGCTTGTGAAACACTGATGGCAATAAACTGCGCTGAGTAGCTCTGCAGGTGGCAGCCACACAGTGCTGGACAGTTCGTAAAAGCAAACCGCAGTGGGAAATAAAGAGAATTTCTGCTTTTTTTTTTTTTTACATGAAACATTCCATAGAGAATACAATCAACTTCCCTCAACACACACACTCACACACACATGTTCTCACTGATCCACTCTCACATGCATGAACAACAAACCTTTTTAAATGTTGAAAATAATCATTCACATTCACATATATTTACAGTAGCATCAGTTGCACTGAAATATTCATTCAGAAAAAAAAAAAACTTTTTTTGTACAGCAGACATTTATACAACCAAAGAGCAGCATGAACCTGAACCCTCCGCCTGCCTCACAATTACATTTATAAACCAAGACGTCCAGACTGACAACATCACATGTAAAGAAACAAACTTTTTATAGCGTTAGCTGATAATACAGTAGTATCGCTAGTGCTCGAGAAAAACCTGGTTGGCTGCGTTAACAGTGTAGCTCATTAAAAATGAATGATTAATGGTTTACTGTTTGAAGTAGCCAAAATAGTCTTGCGCTAATTTACTTCCCTCACTATTTGAACTACAGGTGCTGATTTTTTTCCATCTTATCCTACAATCAAGAAAAAAAAAATCCATAACACACTTAAACTATTTATAAAATGCATAGCAATCACATGGTATGAAGCACGGTTACAATGAGTACTAATAAGTTTAAGGTGATGATGGGAATAAAGCCCTTTCATGGTTTAAAACCCCTCTTGGTACACATGAATAATTACATGAACTATCTTAAGTGTTTTGTGAGAAGGGAAAATGTAACGTGATCCACATTTTTTTAAAACTTGACATCAGAAACAAAATGTATTTCTGAGATGTCAAGTCATGCAGAAGAAGACGGCGGTGCTTTGTGATGTCATAAATCTTGTCCCTTTGTTGTAACTCTACCAGATAAATTGAGCTAAAAACTTATAATTAAAACATGCAAAGAGTTGCATTGTTTGTTATAATTATCTCAGTGTTTTTATCAGAAATGCAAAGTGCTTCTGTTGCAATGTAGCAGAAGGGTTGTGTCTGGAGTCTATATGAATAAATGGTTCAAAGACAATTCCAACATGGGGACACATTTTTTTCCCATTAAATAACTGTTTGTGTGGCCTTGACAACAGTACAAACCATAAAACATTTAAAATAGGGAATATATATATATATATATATATATATATATATATATATATATATATATATATATATATATATATATATATATATATATATACATGGCATAATTTTGATGCTTCTTGACATCAAAGCTGTGCCTCTTTTTTTATTTTTTTTTTAAGTTTTATTTTTGGGATTTAATGTTTTTATTCAGCATAAAAATATCAGCATATCTGCAAACAAAAAAATAATTATTGGCCCAATCCAACAGCTACCCTACCCCAAAAGTTTTAAGCATTAAAAGTTAAATGAGTAAAAACAGTAAGTCTATATGAGGTATCAACAATAATTTCAGTTTGTCATGAATGGGAAAAAAATGTGTCCAAATTCTCTGCTGAAGGCAACCCTCATAGATGCCTTTGTAATCCTGTTTTGGTTAGCATCTGCAAAAAAAAAAAAAAAAAAGGCAGTTACACTTATTAACGGAGAAGATGTTTGTATGGAGTTTAAGTTTAGAGCCATCAACAGGGTGGAATGTTTTTAGAGAACTGAATCTGTGATTCAAAGCGGTCAGAGAGAAACCATGTTGGAATCATCCTTTTAGAAGTTATTGAAGAAGAAAGACGCTTCTTTTACTAAGCATGCCATGAATTCAGCGTTTAGATTGGATGTCAACACAAAAGAGTAGGAAGTGACATGCACACAATGGTACAGTTAAGCCCAGAGTGAGTTTCAGAAAGCTTGGTGAGATTTGTTTTACTGTTTGGTGAATCACACCGTCCTGAAATTACTATGAATCATTGTTTCATACACTCTGCATCACACTGTGTACCAAAAAAAAAAAGAAAATAGTAGGATGTAAGAAAGGAGTCAGCAGTCAGTACATTTTGCTCCAGATTAATTTGCAGCTGGAGTTCAGCCCTTAGTTTGAAATCATTTCATTCTCAAACAGCTCAATTTCCAGACTAGTTGGACTCTAACTAATGAAAACCAAATTGTTTTTAAACACAGCTCGAGTCTTTGGCCAGAATGCACAATAAAGGGACCAGTAGAAGTGATATGTGTGAGTAAGTACTGTACAGTGGAAAACTGATCTGCTCTTGTTTACATCTAAAAGACCATTACAGCTGGAGACACAATCTAAACTACTGAAGTCATGTCAAGGTCAAGAAAAGTCAACATTCAAGTTCCAGCAGAACAATTTGAATCTACGTCTGTCTGTAATATTGAATGTAACAGAAAAAAAGACTCTATGCTTTGGACTTGACTGATTTCATTTAACACCAGCAGGGCAGCGATATACAGGTTGTTTCTAAACAGGAACTAAGGAGAGGATGACATTAATTAGCCTTGCTTCTTAAAGTTAAATAAATATTTGAGATTTGCTATATTATAACAGTTTCTAAAATCATTACAGTACAAGGGGAAATAACAGCGTTTCAGAAGTGAAGTCACAACATTTGGAGACTCAGTGCACGTCATGCCACCTCCATATTGACAGGTGGGACACAGATAAAAACAAAAACCATGTGAAAGAAATTTCTCAATGTAGTTTCTTTAAAGTCAGGGTTGGTAGTCAGATTTAGATAGATTTAGATAGCAGGAGTAAACCTGGGAAAACACCAACCAATCCTAGCGTTTGGCATCCAATTATTTAAACCAATCAAATCCTATCCTGCCATTCACCAATGAGCTCTAGCTCTGATTGAATGCGATTAACCAAGAGGGATCCAAGTACACTGGAGAATGGCAGAAAAACTACCTATACCCTGATTACTGGTAACGTACAGCAAACGAAAACGATGAGCTGAGATGCTACATTCAAATTTATGCTAGTTTTCTATGACTACCAACCCTGCCTTTAAATACAGCAAGCTTTTATTGTATTAATTTATGTCCAAGTGATCATTTTTATGTTAAAAAAGTTAGCGCTCGCCATGATTAACAGCTCTGTTGACACAACTCTCACTCTGTTGACACAGCATGTATGCACTGAAGAGGAGGAACATTAAGAGAAAACATAATGAGTACTTAAGCCAGAGTCATTGAGCTCTCTGTATCTGTGAGCAGCTGCCTCACGCTGAAACAAGAAGCTACTGGTTAGCACAAAGAGTAAGACTTCAACACAACAGCTACACAAGCAAATCCCATCTGTGCTTACTCTGTCGTCAAATGTGCAAGATATCAGACTCATAGCAGGAGGTATTTCAGCTTCACTCTGGTGCAATTGGAGTAGGTTAAAAAAAAGTGTCATCCATCTTTATATACGATTTATTCTAACAACCAATTCATGTCTGCCTGCAGTTGAGTCTTAAATGGACCACAAAGAAGTAAAAGTCACAGGAAGAACCGACCAGTCCTCTGTGTTTTTTCCTGACCTTTTCAATTCTGTCAGAAAACTCTGCTGTGGAGTTTCAAGGTCAGGGTTTGCAATAACAAAACAGCCAATGAAAGACCAGCTTTGTAGTGTATGATGATCAAGTCAGAAACAGCTTTAAGTCCTTGTGGGAAAGTTTTCAATGTCTGAGTCCTTAATAGTCACAGATACTCAGTTTTCACGAGAAACATCAACACAGAAATATTAACTGTGATGTCACGACGACTGAACCAAATCACTGACAGAAAAACCTAAACCAGGAAATCTGGATTTGCCAGCTCACAGTGTGGCTGCAGTTTTCCCTGAGCACTTCTGAACTGGGTGCAGCTTGAGGATGCAAAAAAAGTGAGATCATGGCTTTTTAAAGGGGGACGGAGCAGGCAGCTGATTCTCCATCTCGGATTTTTATCTCTGAGGACTCATGTGGGAGGCAGTTGAATTTCTCAGAGATGGTTTGAAACCTTGAAACTCGGCTGCGCTGCTTCGGGCTCCTTTCGGAGATTTAATGGCTAACTGTCAAATGGCTAACATTCTGAACTGGAGGCAGTTTTCCAGAACATTCCTCGATCTATCCTTTACTTGAGCTGCTGCATGTTAATAACCTCCGTGTGGCCCTTAAAGGGTGATTCTTATAAAAGTCTTATTAAGTAAGAAAATAACAAACACATCAGAAAATTTCAGACAAAGCTCTTACACCTACTCTAGGATAATTCTTCCTTTTTTTTTTTTAAATAAAGCTTTACAATCTCTACTCGGATCAACACACATGGACGTTGGCTTGTCTATGTCTGAGAACTTATCTGACATTCTCTGTGCAAAATACGTAAGGGGTTGACTCATGTTTCCATATCTGAACAGTCGTATGGTACTTTTAAAGCACTTCATAAAGCATACAAACAAAGAAAGTTTGTAAGAACAGATAAAATCTCTTAAAGGTGTTATACGTAGACTTTTAACAGGAAGTAATCATCATCATTTTAGCCTCTGCTCTGCATGTTGTGCAGCTTCTAGATTAGATTTGGAGGGTACCTGTTGGATAGATTTATGGCACAGAACAGTGGAAGGGTGCTAGTGCAAAAAGTGCAAAATAGAGTGAGACATTTAGAAAAAATGCTCTTATAATGTATAATTCATGTGATGTTGAGGCAACAAGTCCTCTCAGCCAAAAGTAGCTAAATAGCAAACTATGTGACAATAATAACTCCTTTTAAAAGTTGAATACACCACCTTTAAAATCAATATTAAGAATAACAAGAAGGAAAATCCAGTTGCCGACAGTCAAACCTAAAAAAAAGGAAAACAGCTAAATAAATGATGCAGGACAGGCTAGATTCAAGAGGGAAGTTGATGTCGACGGACAGTGACTAATATAACACCACCTGCACTACGCTGAACCGATTATTAATTCTCAAACTTGCAGAAGTAAACATCCGTTTACCATCAAACAGCAATCATACACAGCCAGCCATTCAAACAGCATTGGTGATAGTCTGTGACCGTGCTGCTGCTGATTTCAAAACAGCATCCTGGTGGATAGGTGGTGGGTTTACAGCGTTGTGCTGTGTGGCTTTTAACATTTGTGTGTGTGGGAGGGGGGGGAGTCCTCTGCTCTCCCGGGAGCAGGGCGGGGAACTGGTTGGGTGGCGCATCCGAATGGAAATGCAGTGAAGAGAGGCAGGCATCCAGAAGAAGATGAAGAAGAAGAAGAAGAGGAGGAGGAGGAGGGTGGTGTCCTGTTCTTCTCCCATCATCCTCTGGCTCTTTTCCTCACAGCGCTGTGGCCTCCCAGCTGGTTCCCCGCGGGACCTGGCGTCACTTGGTCTCTGTGAGCACCGGGGCTGGAACTGCTGAGGGATGTGGCCGGTTCAGCTCAGCTCCGGCTGCGGGAGAAGAAGCGGCAGACGCCAGACTGCAGGGTGTGGCTGGTGCAGTTACACCTGAGAGGGAAGAAGCCACAGATGGAGACGAGTGCATCACAATGGGTTATAGAGTGCAGTGTTGCCAAGCTATGCACCTTTTTCTTTAGACTTTCCTTTCTTACTTCTCACATGATTAATTTATGACGATGCAAGTCCTACACTGATGCGCTTGAACTTTTACAAAACATTTATTTTATAATCTAAAAAAGAAGTTAACAAAGCATCAGACTCGTTTATTTTCTTAAATTGCTGTAAATAGATATTTGAGTCACTTTTGATTTATTTTGAAGAATTTGCTTGATTTCTTTTACCAGCAGCTGCTAGTTAGCTTTATCCGCCAGCATTAGCTGTGATAAATAGCATGTTTGACTTTTGAAGTAACACAAGACAACGCTAATAGAATGAGGACTTATCAGTGTTGAAGTAATTTTATTTGTTTTTTTTTTTTTAAGTATAAATCGACCAATTAAAATAAGGCGCTGTGTAACTCAGTTATGGGTGGTAAGCTAGCTTGCCTGTTTGGCTAGCTTTTCTTTAACAAACAAAGCAGACATTAATACTTCTAGCTGCCAACACTCAGGCACTGGCCGTGAGACACGCGTTTGATTGGCTTCACATGCTCTCACGCCACGCCCCTGATTTCTCACACTGAAGCGTCCATCTTCATATGATATCTACCTGTTGACATTGTCACAACATCTTTCAACCCTCCTGATTTTTCATGTTGCTACTGTGACTTACTGGGTGGATTGTTCATGTTAGATAACAGGATTATGATACTTTAAATACAAGGTATTTTGCGTTTGAGAATTACAAGGTTCAGTAAATGCATCCCCGCGATCGGTGTCTGTGTGTTGTGAGTATTTTCCGAGGGAGTTGTAGGATGCGCTCGTCGTTACGTTTAGCAGTAAACGGTATGGAGTGGTTCAGTGAACTGTTTTCATCTGCAAGCATGAGCAGATATCAGAACACGAATGTGAAAAAGCAGAAGGTAAGCAGAGTGTAACTCTTCACACAGCCCTGGAAAGACCACTACTGCTCGTGGGTAACTCTGAATAACAGGGCTGGGATGCTAGGTAGAGCTCGCTAAGCTTTATGAGTAAATGTACAGGTGTTTTGAACTTTTATTAAAACACATCTTGACATTGTGGACCAGCACATACCACTGACTCATACTTACATTCCTTGCGAGGAGCTGCTATATTGTTGTCTGTGGAGGTTTTGTTGGCGGCCATGTTGGCACTCTGGCTCTGCGTCATCGGATCCGTGTTTTGGCTCTGAGCCGGCTGGTTCTGGCTCGCTGGACTCTGGCTCTGGCTCTGGACTTGTTTCTGTGTCTGACCCGGCCTGGCTGTTGTGTTGGAGGCATCCATGCTGCTCCCCATGCTGCTGCCAAGCTGCAGCCGCCTCATGTGCCGAACCACTGCAGTGGCATTGAACGCTTGCTGGAGAGGAGAGGTATATGAGAAGATAACAGAAACAGATCACCATCACTTAAAGACAGGTGTTTAAGCTTTATATTCGGGTTATATTATGTTTACATTATTCAAATAGGTTTGATTGTGACATTACAGCAAGGAATGTAAACCGAAAGCTACTCAGTTAGAAAAAAAGGAAAAAAGAGCATCACTGCTTGAAAATCATGAAAGGTTTTATTTATTGACATTTTTATGTCCATCATGAGCTCAGGGCATCCTAAATTTACTGTATAAGTGGGAATATGTTTGAAATTCTTTACAGATAATGTCATAAGAAAGAAACCTGAACCTGAATTTTCATTAACTTCAGCTTTGAAGCAGAAGTCAAGAATCTGCTTCCAATGAGCCCGTGCAAAATATCCCGTGATATGGTCTTCTGTTGCAGTTTATATTTCATTAAAACCACCTGACGTTAAGTATCACACCAGTTTAATTTGCTTTTAACACCTTCAGATGGAAATGATGTGCAGTGAGGAGCAGGTCCTGAAGAAAGCCGAGTTTGTTTCGGGTCTGCAGCAATCTCTCTTGTTAAAGTTTTAGGAGAGAGTCGATGATTCAAGTGAACCATAAACCTCACAGCAGGCCAGGTTTTTACTACAACGTGATTCATCTTCTAAAACGCAGACAATGGTGTGAGAAGTAGTGCTGGAGTTTTACAAAAGTCTGCAGCACCAGAGCCAAAACCACAAAGTGTAAACAGCAGTAAACAACATTTACCCTCCATTTGCTCTTGGCAAAGTTTTTTCTGATTTGTCGGCTGACTGACTCATGGATGTTCTTGCAGAGTGCTGTATCCCCAGCAATCCTGTAAGTACACACACACACACACACACACAAAGGCAAAATCCTTCTGTCAAGACTTCTGAATATACGTCAATACATGCATTGATTTAGTCTCTTTTTGCATGACTGTGTATGAGATTCTGTGTGTGTATGTGTGTGTGTTTGTGCTGCTCACCAGGGGTGTCTAAGAGCCTGGTCACAGGTGAAACGCTTGACTGGATCTTTTTCCATCAGACTGCTGATGAAATCCTTGGCTGGGAGAGAGAAAAACATGACCAATCCCTCAAAAGTCAATAACTTTAGATACACAAATAAAAAAAATCAAGTTTAAGCAGCATTTTGAATCGAGCCTTTGGATAACCTTTCTAAAAACAGAACACAGATCATGCTGACCAACATGACTGTCAAATCACCATCTGACTGAGGAGCAGGTTTCTCCGAGCTGTTTGTCTCAAACCTGCCATCTGTGCAACATAATCTTTCCAGAACCAGGACTTAGTCTGCAGCCAGTGTAGCATCACAGTGAGGCTGTACTCAGACAAAGCAGCGCTCTCTGCAAGATGCTAAACCCATCATGCTAACACAATCAAAAACAAAGGTGGTGAGATGGCATAAGCATGTCAGCTACAATCATTAAATACCAACTTCTTTTGCACATTAGCATGCTAGCATTAGCTAAATAGCTTTAAACAGAATGCACAATGGGGCTGATGGTGGCATTCTTTATAATTTTTGTGTATGTATGTTCTTTTTGTTTGTTTGACACGTTGAGCTTTTAACATGATGATGAAACTCATGATGATGCTATATGAATACTTAAGTAAGCTCCTTGATGATGATGATGACAGCTTTACTGTACGTGGACCCAGTTTACCAAATGTCACTCCATCCAAAAGGTGCTGAGACACGAAAAAAAACCAAACAAACCAAAATCCAAAACCATCTCTAGTTGTATGAAACCCAATTTAGGGCTTCTTCTAACAAAAGACCAGGGACGTAGCCAGGATTTCAGTTTTGGGTGGGCCTTAAATGAAAGAAGCTAGTAGATCACTATTTAAATTTATAAAAACAACTGACTGATGTACTACTATTGCTATGTGTGGTTTTAAAGTGGGTTTGGTTGCTTTTTGCTCCTGTCATATTTGATTGCCTTTTTATAGCGTTTTAGTGCATCAGGCGGAGCTACGTGAGTTCGCTCTCCATGGTACTGACCGAAGAGTAGTGCTCTGGCACACCAGCGAGCTGCGCTGCTACAGCTTTCCATTTATTACAGGCTGTAAGAGCAGCGACATTACCCAGGGTTAAATAAAAGAGAAAAAATCCACATTCTATCCTGAAATCTTTCTCTTGTCCTACCCATCTAACACGAGGCTGAATGTTTTATTACTCCTTTTAACTTTTTTTTCCCCCAACAGGCTGAAAAGACTGCTAAACTCGACTCATTTAATAAAGACAGGGCATCTGAAAATAACAAAACAAACTTGAAGCGACAAAATTTCACAATGTTCCTCTTAACAGATTAGAAAAAAAAAAAAAGATTTTTTTTTTTTTCTAAGTAAAAGTTTAGGGTGGGCCTGTGACCTTTGACGCACCTATAACACCGCCCCTGCAGCAGATGCTGTGTGGATTTTTTTCTATTATTTTGGGGATTTTTTTTATTTTTTTGGGTGGAGTTGGGGTTGCCTTTATTGAAGAAGAGAGCTTAGAAAAAGAGAGAGAAAATTTGGGGGGAAGAAAGAGAGGGAAGATATGTTACAAATTGAAAGAGCTACTGCCATGAGGAACTCAGCCTTTGTACTTTAGATGCACCTCAAACTGCTGATGGCTACTGGGGTCCAGAATAAATATGTTTTACACACACACACACACACTCTCAAATACATCAGTTCCAGACAGAAGACGTCATGTGCCGTAATAAAGAGGAGGCATGTGAGCCATATGTGCCACATGGTGGATGGTGAAAGATGAGGGAGAAAAATGGTAAAAGAGGGAGAAAGAGGGGACGGGTCACCTGAGTCTGATATGTCGTCCCAGTACGGCGCGTCAAACTCGTAGTCGGCTTTCAGGATCTGCTCAAACAGCTTGGAGTCGTTCTCGTCGTAGAACGGCGGGTACCCACAGAGCCTGCAGACAGGAGGGTTACTCAGTCAATGATTCACTCACACATTCGGTCAATTATTCAGCCTGTTTCTCAGTTAGTCATTAATTCATTTGTTAATCATTATATCTGGTACCAAACCATTATCCCTTTAGCCTCTCAGTAACTAATTCACCCGTTTATTTAGTCAGTGATTAATTCACCTTTGAAGGAAAAAAGAGGAGTCTGTTAATTGAATTATAAAATCACAGAAATATAACCATCAGCAATTTTATATTTGGCTCCCTCATTGCAATAATTAGTGCACAAAAATGGTGAAAGGAAAATGGTAAATTATTACATAATAAGAGACTAATTAGAGCAATTAAGTGGCAGAATAATAAACAGGCTGGTTAAAAATGAATAAAAACACCAGTCAAAGACTGATATAACGCTTATATTTGTTTATTCATTGTTGATTAAAGCTCCAGTGTGGACTTTTAGCTTATAAAGAAACAAAACAGAACGAATACTGATGTCTCTACATGAGCTACAACAACATATCTACAACATATATGTGGATTTCAGTTAGCTACTTTAAAATGACGGTGACTGTTTGTTTATCTAAAAAAATCTGGGGAGGTGAAATTCTCCCCTTGTCTGCAAACAGCTGTAGTTTTTGGGTTCATTCATCCCTTGAGAGTCGCACATTCATCTGCTTCTGGTGAGTCTCAGTTTCACTGTAAATAGAAGTGTATACACCAACATGAACCTCGAAAAGAAAGCATTTTTCTGGTGACAAACTTGCAGATCACAGGGCTGACGTACGTTATTAACAAGATCATGACGCAGATTTAAATTGAGGCAAGCCTTGTTAGTTCTGTCCTCAAGAGGAGAGGAAAACAGTTTCTGACAGGTTTGTTTGTTGTTGTCAGATTGATGATTTCTGACCCGTTCCAGAAAGTCAGGAAATATCAGTGCCAAGGAGGTTTGCTGGTTTTGATCCAGAACAGATTGTGTGTATAGAGATAAATAAATGCTCGTCGTTACTATGGACAATAGACCGGATATCGTCACGTTAGATTATGTTACATCGGCTTTTGCTCAAACTGCTTTTGTAGTCTACTGATGTGTTTCTGACTACAAACAGAAATCTGAACACTTCCGATGCTAGCATGCAGAGCTAAAATCCACGATGCATAAAGATCAGCATCTATGTAATTCAACACGACACTTGTGATCTGCTGCTCCAGATGTGAGACACCAATTTGTTGGACCACATGTTCGCGGTGTCCGTCCTGTATTTATGCATCTGTGACATCTCTACAAAGCGGTTAGTTGGCTGTTGTTAACCTTTTATCAGGATAGCATTTAATTGCTCGTGAACACAAATTAACAGACGCTCCGCTCTGATTCTTCCTAATGAGCCAAGTGAAGCAACAGCAGAGCTGCTGCTCAACCAAAAACATCATCCGCACCTCATTACTAAAGTTCTGGATGCACCAAGAGATTTTCATAAAAACTCATTAAAATGCCGTTCTCCATCGATTCACACACTTACACACATACAGAGAGAGAGAGAGAGAGAGAGAGAGAGAGAGAGAGAGAGAGAGAGAGAGAGAGAGAAAATCAAGGAAAAAGACACCAGAAAGAAAAACAGGAAGTGTCTGTCTGCCACTACTGAAGACAGGCTTTCGTTTGTTTTTCTATTTTCTGAATTCTCATTTGATCTAAGACTCACCTGTCACACAGCGAACATTCCACTCTATTGAACACACTCTCAACAAGCAAACACCTGCAGACACACACACTTGGTCGGACAAGGAAGAAATTGAGTTTCTGCCTTATGTGAAGAGACGCTTTTCATTACTTTTGCTCTCACAAGCTGTTTGAGACTTCTACCACACACTACCCATCCTACAAACACTCTCCCTCTCCCACACACACACACACCTAGGATCCCAGGTGATTATCATGGATGATTACCTGATGTGATCTTTCCACCTGAGCAGCAGCTGAAAGCTAACAAGGTCTAAATCCCGAAGCTAATTGTGCTAATTGCCAGCAGGAAGCTGTTCTTTTTCTTTCTTTCTTTCTTTCTTTCTTTTTTTCTTTCTTTCTTTCTTTCTTTCTTTCTTTCTCTTTCTTTCTACCTCCCTCTCTTTCACTCATACAACCATCAGATTCACACACAGACACACACACACATAAATAAGAAAAAAATGGAATAATAAAAAAAATGTTTTATTATTGTTTTAAGAGAAGCACAAGCATATGCTAATATGTTAACACTGTACCTGAAAGAAAACGTTTGTTTACACTGAACGACTGAAATATATATATATATTATATTATAGCATGCACCACAATCCTGAACTTCTATGGACATGACCCTCACGGCCCTTCAACACTAAAGCTCTCCAAAAGTGAAATCAAAAGATTCAACTGCCTGGCTGCAGAATAGTTTAAAAACAACTTTCATATGTGGCAGAGCCTGAATAATATGACCCTGGGAGCTGATCTGCTAAGACTGGTTTAACACTTCATGTAGATTAAGTATACTGGCTTCACTTTTGTACAGTGGGTGGCAGTGAAAACATGTCATCCATTGTTCAGCCAAAACTGACTGAGATGCAGCACTAACTCCAGTCCAGCTGCTGGTGAGACCTTGAAACCTCATGAAGAGGAAGAAAGCAGCTCTGGGTGGGACCAGCAGGTCATCAGTGAATCTTAAACACCTGCTTGGATGTTTTTTTTTCTGACTGACAAATGTGAAGGTTCACAAAGGAGAGTAAGTTCAAGGATTCAATGTTCAATGAAAGACACAGCTGGTATGATTTCTGTTACTTTAACAATGTTGTGTTGTGCTGGTTGCAATTTGGTTTACAGTTTCTGTGATTTTATTTTTTACCGACATGACAAATCTGTTTAATTTGATTAGAGAATAACTGTTTGAGAATTTGTTACTTAACATATGTTTGTGTTTGAAGGTTATCAATCTGATTCTGAACCAATGAGAGAAATGACATATTGCCTCAATAAATGGTGAAAAATGGAACGAGTTGCCCCTAATGTCCTTTCACCTGAATTCAGGCCTTTTTCAAGTTTGGGCAGGAACTGAACAATCACACACATAACTTGACATCCAGCTTTAAAGCCAGTCAATGATTGAGATCCTATTGGACACAGATATCTTCTCACCATGTCAAAGGACAACTCTGCTGACCTCTGACCTCTGACCCCCGAACTGAGCTCACCCTCAACATGATAATGTCTCCATCAGGTGGAAACACATGCACATAAAAGCAATTACAGCAGTATCAACGATACTGTGTTCAAATGAGTGGTCATGGAAGCACCCAAAAAAACAGGTAAAAAAATCAGTTGTTCAGCCTGTAGCTCCATGTCCATACAAGGCCATTCAGCAGAGCTCCATCTGGCTCTGATGACGGCACACATGCAACTTCATCAACACACACACTCACACACACTGGCAAGGAAAAATCAGCAAACACACATGGGACCAATGCAAGTGCTTTAAGTTCAGCTCTTGAGCAGAGCTGTGCTGTGTGACCCGTGAGGGCAATAAGCTCCAGGCCTCATGTTAGCTTTAACTAGCATTGCTAATTGTTTTTGCAGTTGTGAGTGGATGACAAAATGCTAACTGGCATGAAAAGAATGTGAAGGTGGTCTGTGTTTCTGAGGTTTGTAAGACATCCCAGTTTAGCCTGTGGTCTCTGAGTGAACAGGCTGAGCTGGAGGTGAGTCAGTCTGTGTTACGCATGTCTGCTTCTATTTTCAAGAGATGATGAATGAGGTTTAAGCAGCGGTTTCACTGAGGTTTTAGACCCGTACAACAAAGTTAAGATGAGGTATTGTAGAATTTACAGGAGAAATTAGGGGACCATACTTCACATTTACAAGTATCCACACAGCTGTTTCTGATGAATTCAGCCTTTTGTTTTTTTGTTCGTTTAAACTAGAAGTGATGAGCAAATCTTGTTGTTTCTGTTTGTTTGTAGATCTGTGTGTCTACAGAGGGTACAATGCTAGCCTCCAGCGAATGGCACAGTTAACAAGGAGCATACAGCTCGGGCATGCAGCAGAAGAAAGTCTGAAGCATGTTTTACATGAAAGCAACTCTGTACTGACACAGTTTGAGCGATGGAGATGAAATCAATTTCCAAAAATTCATTCATCCTCTGAGGAAATTCTTTTGATCCACAGTTTTGAGCTGAGTTCTGTTACAGACTAAGCTACGTGTCCAACTGCAGTGACTGCATCACAGATCCAGTGATACAGATTGGCAAGTATGATGGAATCTGACCGAGGACCTTTATATGATCAGTGTTGGTTCATGGAAGAAACTCAGATTAGCTACAAATACATCTGAAAGTGGGTTTAAATACAAAGACGGGGAGTGAGCACTTACAGGATATAGGCGATGACTCCAATGGACCAGCAGTCCACTGCCTTGCTGTATGGTTTCTGGGCGAGAACCTCAGGAGCTGAAAATGAGAGTGAACAGAAGTTAGCTTTGCATTCTTGCTTCTTTGCTACTATTGGGGCCCAACAGGGGATTGCGGGGGTGCTCGATAGGGATTTTTTTAGGCTGATGCTGATTCTGATTTTTGGCAAAAAAAAAAAAATATGATAACCGATTAATCGGCCAATTCATTTTAAAAATATTTAATGTATAAAATAACTTCTTTTTCGGGCCCTTAATGCCAACAAAAACATATATATGAATTACAGGCAGAACATTTTACTGTTTTACAATATTTTGTCTAACAGTATTTTTTTTAACTCTACAACAGATAGAAATTTTCAAGTATAAAAACATGCAGACAAACATTAAAAAAGGCGATAATCAGCCAATTAAATCAACTAACTCGAACACGTATGATTATTTTAAAAAAGGGCCATTATCGGCCGACATACCAGTCGGACCTTAGCTACAGTGATGCTAAAGGCACTCCATCTTGCAGCAGTCTTGTGTTTTTTAATGATGCTTAATCTGCACACTGTTTTTGGTAGGAGTTTACTTTGTTGTCCACTTGAGGTCCAACTAAAACTCAGACGCAGGTTTTTATAAGGTAATGTTGCTGTTTATGAGCCTGAACACAGAGAAAATATGCAGACTAACAGTGTCTCTGAAAATTATAATCACGTGTTAGTTTGGTTAATGGTGGGAAAATCACTGCAGGAGGTTCAAGGTTCTCACGTTTTACCTGACATGAAGAAAGCTCACTACTCTATAAATTCCCCCAGGAGGGACCCAAGACAAAAACAAACAAACGATAACATGAATATTGCTTTTTATAGCATGTATTTTTTTGTTGGAATGAACTAGCTTGGTGTGTTTCTCCTTTAGCTCAGAAATGAGCCTCAGACTGACGACAGTTAAATCACCATAAAATCAACTACCACGCTGAAACTCAGTGCTGGATGGATAGATATTTGGCACACATGACCACACACGCACAGAAAAAACATGAAGAAAAACTACTCAGAACTTGGGCAGAGAGAAAACTTTGCAAACATGTGCGGATTGAGAGTGATTAGCTGTTTATAGGGCCAGTCTGACTCATTGTGAAGGTGTGTGTGTGTGTTTGTGTGTGTTCATGTTTTGCTGGATTTAGGGATAGGAACATTTTTACTCACTGAGGTCACCGTGTCTGCTGCTCACTATTTCAAAAAGTGAATTTAGGGTCAAATGTTGTTGGAGAGTAAATCAGTTTAATATCGCGGTAATCTGAACTGTTTTCTTACTCAGTTCGCCTCATTTGCACTTTTGGTTGTCATTGCTTTGGTATTCTCACTCATCACAGTTCAAACATATGGAATTCACCATCTTTGGAGCTTTTACTTGAGTCTCTGGTTTCTAGGTGCAATTCTGCTATTGCCAAGCAAACCTCTGCTGTTGCTTCTGTTTATGTTGTTCCAAAAGTCGGGATGTACGCTTTAGAAAGTCATTCTCACCTAATTTTTCTCACTTCAGGAAACAGAATTAGATCAAATGAATGACGAATGATGAGATTTAAAATCAGACTGTGTGTCTGCAGCTGCAGAATCTGACATGAGCAACACCTCAACTGCAGGTTCCTTGTTTTTACTTAACCATTTCTGTGTCCATGTCTTTCTGTGCTTTGTTTTTGATCTGGCAGAAAAAAAACAGCATCCCCCTCTGGGACCATACAGCTGAAGTGTGATTTGCAGCCATGCTTCTGTATGTTTGTTTTTCTGCTGAGTCATGCTAAACTGATGCCTCATAAAGTGTGCTGAAAATTGTTTTCTTCAAGTATGTAAACTTTTCAGAAAGGTGAAATAAACATTTATGACATTTAAGACTTTTG
The DNA here is from genome assembly GCA_030710495.1 of Labroides dimidiatus. NCBI lineage: Eukaryota > Metazoa > Chordata > Actinopteri > Labriformes > Labridae > Labroides > Labroides dimidiatus. The sequence continues at coordinate 13,139,169 of CM061162.1, read as the reverse complement.
TTCAACTCAGCTTGAATACACACAACACCTATAGCACTTTTGTTAAAAAATAAGAAAGATGGGGTGCAAATGTTTGCCCTGAAGCGGGTGCACGAGTTCAAATCCTGCCTGTGGCCTGTTTCCCGCATGTCAGTCCCCACCCTCACCCTGTTTCTGACTGTCCAATGTCCGGTCCTCTCCAATTAAAGGCGTTAAAAGCCATAAAACTAAAAGCCATCCTGAATTTCCATTTGGGGATAAATAAGGTACAATCTCTTCTATTCTAAAAAATAAATAAACAAACAAACAAACAATATAGATAGTGATTATAATTTAATACAGATACATATAAAGGATTAATCCAAATCAAAATGTTGGGTCATTACTTTACTTTTGAATAAACCCCACTTTATTGCTTTGCTTACAGAAGGAGCTGCAAAGTGAACCGTTAACAGTGAATGAACTAATCTGAAGTTGTGTTAAACAAAATTTCATCTGCTTACAGAGACAAACTCAACAAACACACAGTCTCTTTTAAGTTAAGAACATCATAACATCTTCTTCCACATGCGTCTTTGTTTAGGTCTGCTTTTCATTTAAAGTTTTATTTTTAGGAACACAAAGTCTGGAGTGGAAATGCCTTTTGGCCAAGTAAACCTCTGCAGGAGGGCGTAAGAGCTCCAGTTCATGGGTGAAGACAGTAAATCTTCTGGAATGGCTACACAGGTCTGAGAGGTACGGGGAAACATGTAAAGAGACAGAAAATGATGCAGACTTGACCCTTTAAAGTCAAACACTCGCAAAAGAGATCTCTTTTAGGACTTCTAAAGCCAGTGTTTGCACCTCCACATTCAATTTTCCTGTTTTATTTTTTGTCAAATCATAAATACTTTATAGATCAAGATAATATAACTCAAAAATTGGCCAGTTAAATGTATTTTCCATAACAAAAAGTCTGGTTTTGTAAAGTTGGACTGAGTGGGGTCTAACAACATGAATTCATAAAGTTCTCTAAGGCAGTGTTTATCTTTCTGTCCATCTGTGTTTCCATGACAGATCTGTTTGTGTGAAAGCCTGCACACGATTTGTGAGAACGACCGATCTGTCCCATTAAAACAGAACATGTGTCTGGTGTCACAACACACACACACACACACACACACACACACACACACACACACACACACACACACACACACACACAAACACACAAAAACACACACATTAACACTCACAGGCAAGCAGAAACTATATGGCAGGCAGATAATCTCCCATAAAAATGAAAAAAATACGTTCAAACGTTCAGACACTTGTTTAATTACAAAAATGGATACACTTACACTTTTAAATGAGGTATTGATTTTTTTTCTGGCTCTATACTGTCCATCTGTACTTTTAGATGGTTTACAGCTTAAGAACACCCATTTTTTTCCTTGCACAGAAGTTTAGAAAGCCCTTATTTCAGCCTCTGACTGAAATGTTTTGGTTTAAAGCTGTCTCTTTAAGGCCCCTCATTTCACAAGCGCTTTCCACTCTCACCTGATTGGCCAGCCCCCTGGAGGCTTGTTGGGGGCAGAGCTATGTGCAGACCTTGGTGTTTGAGGCCCACTACCAAACTTTATCACCATCCAGTTTCCCATTCGGCTATCCAAGATTTCATTTGTCCGTGGTACCATTGCCTTCCTAAATGCGATTATGAACCAATGACCCTCTTGTAAACCAAAATGAAAACCTCACAGAACTGTTTACTGGCATCACTTACAAGCACTCCACAGACCCATCACAGAAGAGCCAGCTCTTCAGGCCAAGACTCAGCCATACATCTACATCTTAAGGACATTTGAGGACAGCTTTATTCAGATTCTGGACAGAAAAGAGACCACTGGTTTGAAAGAGGGGCCAAGGAAGCCATCTGTGTTAAACTTGAACATCCTTCCCTTAACAGAGGTGGTGGTCTCAGACACAAAGATGAATGACTTTTGAAGTGGTAAGAAAAGAATAGCCCCATACTTTACAATATTTATGTTTTTTCCATACAGTTTATAAATAATTAACCACCCTTCATTTTCAAAGTGGGCCCTTGGGTAATTTAGTATCTCTAGTTGTATTTCAGTAGGCCAAAGTGCTTTTATATTTGGGAAAGTTTTGCATGACCAGTACTAACACACAAGCACCTGCCACCACCACCAACAAAAACAACAAGAACAAGAACAACAACTTCCAGGTCACAGTTAATTACCAAATAGCATTCAAAAAAGATGCAAAAAGCATGTGCTCTTTGAATTCTGCATGTGTTTGTTTGGATGGATTTATACTTAGAGACAGAAAGCTCAACTCAACAAAATGCAAAGATAGTATTGGTGCTGGTTCCAGAAAATAGCCAGAGGCTTCCATCAGCGTTTCCACGATTGGATGGATGCCTTCAGGAATCTAAATACAGATGGTCTGGATCATGTTTATACCAGCAGGCGGGGATGAAGTGAAAAACAAATCCTAACATGTGAGCTCTGTGACCAAACCATTACAAAGACATAAGCAGGAAACAGGTCGCCTATTTTACCAAACATTGCCCCAAAACAGGAGTTATCCAATCACAACTTAACAGCTGTTTAAAGGAACAAAAGGTCTGTTGATTTGGGTTTTTTCCACTTGTGAAAGTTGTATTTTTAGAGCAACAACAAGTGTCTGAAAAAAGGTTTGACTGAGCAGTGTGTTAATCTGTATTGACATAAGCTGATGCTTTTGACTGAATGGAAGCCACTTCTGGATGCAGTCAGGGTTTCAGCTAACAATAACAGCTCTGTTCAGCTCCTAATTGGATTTGGAGAAGTTTACACTCCAAAAACTCAAGCCAAACTCCTTATTGGAGATGGTATGATGCCTCATTAAGTCCCCATTCTAATAAGCTTTACACTTGTAATGAGTGTGCAGAATGATGGTTGAAAACAGGAACAGTGAAACATAAATCTAACCTCACTCTTATCTGTCTTTAACAGCTGAAATAGTTAAAAATAGATTTGTTAAAATGAAAAAAAATCAGGCCTGAAATCTTCCCTCATTGTGCGTTCATGGCAGGACTCACTTTGGGTGAAACAGTTAAAGTGCTCTGTGATTGATTCCACATCTGTCATTAACTGGCCTTGATGCTGACATTTCAAATGAAGCTGTGTTGAAAGTTCAGACAGGAAGACGTAGACTAAATTCTGCACACTGATTTGTTGTCACTATGTTGCATTCACTCCTCACCACACGAAAGGCGTACTCAAGTCCACACAGGCTCACTGCTGCTGCCAGACTTTTCCACAAATCTGAGCTGCAGCCAGAACATCAGAACCTGATTCAGCAGCAAATATGGCTGACACTGACAGTCACCAGGGAGAATGAGAGCAGCTCTAACCAAGACCCCAGGGGTGGTTCAGGCGGGGGAATAGAAGAAGGTCAAACATCAGTTAGTCAGGTTATGATGAGGCCAGCTTCATCAGAGCTTAGCTGCAGTTCTGTGTGAAGTAAACATTTTTAGTCAAGACTTTTTGAGAGTCAAAACTGATTTCTATGAAAAAAAGAGTGACAAATATACCAGCATCAAATCTGAAGAGTGATAGGTTTTTGTCGCAGAAGATAATAGGATCGTGAGCTTACCCATTCTGAGGCACAGCTCACCTGACTGACAGGTGGGACCCTAAAGATGTTAGTGAGGATTAAGTCTGCCCCATTTCCAATATGGCTCCTGTCAATGTTTTGCTTCAAAACAGTGTTTCAGAAACAGATGGGTGATGTCACAGGGACTGTTACGGTGGCCCTAAGAGCTCACAGCACTGCAGCTTAAGAAGCACATGCAAAAAGACAAAACACAAACAAATTAAGAAAAGATCTTCAACAGTTTGACAGCACATGAGCAGCATTTAGAAAACACACTGCAAAGACCACAACATGAAGTGTTTCCAGGGGACACTTGAAAGTGATGCACACATCCTGACACGCTTGTTGTTGATGCAGATTTTGAGTCACAGCCCCATTAAGGTCACTCTCCATCAGTGGTGTTTGAATATTGTGATTGCATGACTCAGATATTAGCATACTGGCTAATAACGGATGCGTGCATCACTATTAAGTGTCCTCTGGAAACTCTTTCATTGTTTTTTCAAGCTTTCAAGGCCACCGTACTAAGTCCATTTATGATACAGTCTACAGGCCATAGCCATCCATTCAGAAGCAGCAAAAGGCAATAATGTGAGTTCTTCTTCTTCTTTTCATAAAAGAAGCTTTGAATAATCTTTGTTTGTAGTTGTTTCAAGCAAATTTGATAAATTATAGTTTGTTTGTTTTAAAAATGAATCACTTTAAAAATGAAAGGAACAATGATACTGAATGTTTGATGCTCTTGATTTGTAGTTTTCGCCATATTGTGATGAAGAGGAGTGAAGTTAATGATGAAAATCTACTTCAGCTTTGTCTTCATTGACCATGATTTAACTTTTTGTTTAGCTACAGTTTGTGCACACTGCAGGGGGACACGAAAGAATCCGTGGTGGAGGAGGGAGGCTCAGGTTTAGAGGAGATGATCACAGGGAGTACGTCTATACCTCACAGTCATTAAAGTTCCTGTTGGTACTGGAGGCCAGCAGGACGGCTTACCCCACATAGAGGAACAGCTGACACAGCTACATTGAAACTGCATCTTGTTTTAGTTTCCTTAATGCTGCTGAAAACGTCACACAGGGAGACAATTATCAAACTGCCAAAATAGAATCTGGATTTTACGGTAAGTCATAAGTAATGTTTTGTTCCTGTCAGATTTGAGGAGCACTGGGAAATGGTTGGGGTTCAGGGAAGACTGAGTAACTCACCCACATATCCTGGTGTGCCGCAGGCAGTGGACATGACATCACCACTGCCCTCCATCTTGGAAAGACCAAAGTCGCTTATCATGATCTTTGACTCATCTTGTGGGTTAAAATACAGCAAGTTCTCTGGCTAGAAGATGGACAGATAAAGAAAGAGAGAGAGAGAGGTGGAAATAAATGGTTCATGATTCATTTTTGGTGGTTTTGTTGTTTTTCTAGTATAAGTAAATATGTGAATCATCAAGATGATCAGTCTGAGAGGGTATGGTGTGTATTTTCAACTTTGAAGGAAAGTGGTGCAGGCAACCCACACGGATTCCTCATTTAATGGTGTATGTTTATAGGAGCAGGTCTGACCAATCACATCTTTTCCAACAGCCGGCACGCGCCACGCTGACCCACAATGCTCTGCATGTGTGGAGCCACTACCTCATTGCTGCTGTTAATCTTCAACTGTCAAAAGAGAACGACCTGCCCATGTGGAGCTCGTGAAATATATGGAAGGAGGGAGTGTTTCTGAAAGTGTGTGTGTGTGTGTGTGTGTGTGTGTTGCAGTACCTTCAGGTCTCTGTGTACGATGCCCATCCTGTGCAGGTAGTTCACAGCGTCCAGGACTTGTCGTATCAGCGTGCTTGCATCTTTCTCAGTGTAGAAACCTTTTTCGACGATGCGGTCAAACAGCTCGCCACCTGACACCCTGCAGACACAGAGGAGTGTGTTCGCATCAGTGTGTGTTTGTTAAAAACGTTACCATTCACGCACACATGGCAGTAACTGGTAACAGATCTCGCAGAGCTTGCAGGGTCGAGAATTCTGGTTAATTTATGAGCTGTAGATGTTTCCAGCCAAGAGTGTGTGGAAGCTGTGAGCCATGTGCTAACTCACACATACACACACACACACACACACACAAACACACTTACCCTGCAGGGCTCACCAAACCTTTTAGCTTGATGTTCTTGAAAAAGTGATCAAATGTGGAAAATCATCATATTCCTGGAAATATTTCTCCTCTTTAATGATTCACAACTGGGTTTTACAGATTTCTGAAGTTTTTATCTGTTTTATATGCATCTGAGGAACATTATTCTTGTGTATTTCTGTGTGAATGTGTCTCTGTTTGAAAAAAGATTTGATCATTTACAAGTTAAAGTGTAGTTCTGAAACCTCCTTGTACATTAAACCCTGCAATGAAGAAGCTCGGTCTCTATTAAACATGTCAGTGGAAAAGGAAAAGACAAAGTTTTGAGAACACTGCTTTTTTAGTTTCTAATTGAAATGCACCTTTAAACTTCCTTAAAGAGGTTAAATCCTTAAATGAGAGCTGAGCTTTAAAGGAGTCTTTGCAAAGGTGCTAAAATATATATTTAGACATGTTTGAAACGCTGCTGCACGAATGAAAACCATCAATCAACACCTCTCTTTAAACTAAGATCAACTCCTAAAAACGTTCATTAACATTAACCCCCCCCGCAGGCAGATTCTTTCAATATTTAGTTTAATGTTTCATAACTTCAGACCACATGAAATGACTTGTTCAGGTGTAGATACAGTGCATGCAGATCATCACATGCTGTACAGACACGTAGCTCCCCCTGCTGGTGGATAGCTTTACCTCACTTCTCAGTATCACCAATATCATGCTTGTGTTTTAATACCTGCAGAACAAGAAGCAGGAACTTGTAATATCAAGCAGAGCACAAGACGTGACTGCAGCAAGACTGCAGCAGCCTGGAGCCTCATGTAAGGAGAGGAAGTATGAGAGGTTACAGTCATAACAGCTGGAGCCCAATAAGGATTCAATACTTCTATATGATGGATGTACACTTATTAAACACACACACACACACATAGCAGCAGCAGCTTTATGCATGTGTGTGGCATTGCCAAGGCGACACATCAGATTAGAGTCTGTGGAAGTTGAACTCTAATGAAGTTTCTGAAAAAAAGAGATCAGAATTAATTGCTAATCCGCTCTCTCTTCAAAGAGGCCAGCGACCCGTTCACTTCCACAGCCAGTCATGTCCGGGGATGACGAGAGAGGGCTAAACACACACAACCATGCACACAAGCACACACGCTTACTAAAAAGGAGATCAGCCACCAGGCTGCATGGTTGCGTAAGCGTTTGCGTAAGGAGACCGTGGCAATCAGTCAGGAGCAATCACACACAAGAACACATGGATACACACACACACACAAAATCACAAGCACAGAGATACGGATGCAGGCGGGTAGAGTCACAAAAAGAGAAAGTGTTTAAACTTGTACCACACATCCCAGCTCATGATGATACACAAACAAGGTCACACACATGAAAACAACATCACACATACACACACAGGAGATCAGACTGAAGGTCAGACAAATTAAGTCCCTAAGCTTTTATCTTTTGATAAACGTTTTCCAAAAAATATACTGAGAAGGTCAAAGGTCACAGCCCCCTGAGAGGCTGCTCATGTCCCAGGATGGAAAATGCTTCTTGGTACCAACAGCAGTTTTTGGTGAAGTGAACCTAAACTGTGGTTTAATTCATTTGTTTCTGAGGAATTTAACAATCGTCTCGGGTTGTTCAGACACTGGTCACTGTTTTAGTAGAATTACTGGGCCTGATTTTCATCTCCATGTCTGAATAGTTCTTTACTGAAAAAGACAAACTCTTAGTCAAGAAACCCCCCCGTTACACCCACATATCCATATTTGTGCTCTGCTGATATGTTACACAGCCTACCACGTGGCTCCAAATGTCCTCAACAACCCAAACTCTGAGGTAGTTGAGATGTGCTGGCTGTGTGGGTATCATCCCGATGGTTTGGTCTAAGACAGGGATCTGCAACCAGCGGCTTTGGAGCTTCATGTGGCTCTTTGATTCCTTTGCAATGGCTTCCTGTTGCTTAAAAAAACCTGAATTTTTATTTTTCTTACAGAAAGTATTGATGTTTAACAGCATTGATGTTGAATAAAATCATGATTTAACATTTTGTTGAACTAAATATTCATCAAATTTTGCAATAAAGCCTTCTACCTCTTAACTTCAGCTCCTGCAAAACCAACAACCCACTAACTTTCCTTGCACCTTTCGCTAACCTAAAGTTTTACACCCCTGGTAAGATAACTAAATTTACAAAAAGACAAATCTAGAAAAAAAAATGGAGGTTTTAATTCTGTGTGGATGGATTCATTTAACTGCCAGCGTGTGGGCTTAAAATACATGCTTGATATAAGGCAAGAAATGAGCAAAAAAAAAAAAAAAAAAAGACGAGTTGAAGCAACATTATCAATATTTATTATCAAACTCAGGTATTCGTTTTGTAGTTCTACAATTTCATAAATTCAGAACAAACTGCTTGTTTAGATAATCATTCAAAATATTTTAACTTTGTATAACATTTCATGTACCACATTGTCTTTATTGCGAAGGTTAAGTAGATTTTGTGGCACCTGAATGACTTAAATCCAGGTGAGATGAGGCAAAATGTCTCCTTTGATCGTTAAAGTTGCAGACCCCTGGTGTAAGACAACTCAGGGAGGTTTAAGAGTTAGCTCTGGAACCACTTTTTAGGTATTCAGTTGGATACACTTCTTACTTTTCTTTTTTTTTTTATCCTGAGGATAGTGACAGGAGTAGCAAAGCATCTTATCCAAGACTATAGGAACAGAAGTACCACCCTTGTCTCCTTGTACCCCCCCCCCCCCCCTTCCTTTTTTCCCGTAGGTGTTGCACTGCCCTCTCTGGCTTTGAGTCGGAAATTAAGGGCAATAAATAAAGTTTGCTAGCCTAGTTTCCAGAGAGGGCTGATGATGGCCACTGAAATGCACTGAAAAACAGAACTTTCATCTGCAAGATAAAAACCGCATTAACTTCAGAAAGAGTTGACACCACATGTGGTGTTACACTATGAGAATAATGCAGACAGAGTTAAAAAAAAAAAAAGAGTTCGCTCTGGAGCCACCCTGCTCCGTGCTCGCTCTAACTCCCCTCACACTAGACCTCCAGAGGAAAAGAAAGGAGGAAAAGAAGAGGGAGAGTATTTGGACATCCTATGTAGTCGATCACTTCAATATCACACCTCAGTCTCATAACTAATGAGACATAATGACTCATCATGTTGTGGCTGAATGATATGATTTAATTTCTCTCTTTGCAGTATAAAATGATAAAATTCAGAGTAGAAACACTGATTTGTTTTTGTGTAGGAATAGTCCTCCCTCTTTCCATCTTTCTCTCTGTTTCACTTTTTCTCCCAAGTAATGGTGAAACATCAGAGCTGACAGAAGCCTTATATCTGAGTGTGTGTGTGTGTGTGTGTGTGTGTGTTTGTGTGTGCTCCATGCTGTGCAGTGTAGCAAAGATAAAGAGGCATCACAGAGTTGGGGGTCTGGCAGACTGATCACAGCAGAGAGTCAGGGGTCTGACTGCTGAGCGGCTGCGATGATTAGTCTCCATCAATAGGGAGGAAAAAAAGGCTGTTTGCTCAGCTGCAGTCACAGTTTAACTTAGAAACATCGATCTTTCTACACACCAGGACATGAATCATGTGAATACTATAGTGACACTTCCTCTATTTGGATCCATATCTGTTATCTGTGTTACACATCCCCACTACAGAAAATTTGTTTTCACCATGAAAATTCTTGTTTCATTTGAACAATGACAGAAACCATGAGAATATCCTTCCTGTAAACTTTAACTGATGCACTTGAACGATGGTGAAGCAGGATTTCTGTCATCCATTTTTGTGTTTTGTTCCTGCCCACTTTTGGTTTGTTTTGTAGCTGTGTTTTTTATTACAGAGGTTGAGCTGGGCTTCAGGACCTCCAGCTCTCTACAGGTACACCTGCTTCTCATCAATTAATCACCTGCAGCAGCACTTAAAGAGAGGGTAGTGGGCTTTTCTTGGGGTTTATATCATAGACTGAAAAAAAAATGGACGTCACCTCGCTCGGCTCAAACTGAGGTCATCACAAAAACTGCTCCCCCTGGTGGCTGGCTGCAGTACAAGTCAAAAACTCAGATGGGGTGCAGTCAAACTTTAAAAAACTATTAAACCTCATAGAAACGTTTCTCATATCCGTATGCTGTGGTAATATTTAGATATTATTGGGCTGCATTATGTTCAAGTCCTCTTTTTTCTGAAATGCTTCTTTTTCATTAGTTATTAGAGGTTACAAACAGGGTTTTACGTCTCATTTAATGATGATTGACAGCTGCTGTTCTTGTGTAGTTTTTTTCAGGAATAATAAAATACATCAGGAAGGAGAGTTTAGAAAAGATTAAACTGTCGAAAGAAAAAAAAATACTCAGATTTTCCCAGAGTTCCTCATAGGTCTCTCCTGCGCACACTCTGGCTGCACAATGGTGGCCAATGGCAGCTCTTGTGACAGAGGTTTTTTGGCTTCAAAACTGTATAATGGTAAAAGGTAAAAGTGGCCCAGTGGTCAATGACACATGTTGCTGTGGTGTGTTAACTCATAACACAGATTTATTTCTGCTTTACACAAACTTTAAGGCTCCTCACCCCATAAACCCCCTTCTGTCCGACTGGCCAGCCCTCTGGAGGCCTGTCAGGGGCACAGCTTTGGGCAGACCTTAATGTTTAAGGCCCACCCCTCCAGAAGATTTTGTTATTTTTGAATGGACTGTTTTAAGCATTTTACAGGCAGATTCAGGAGTTTCTACAACATGAATATGGAGCAGTTTAATTTGCACACTTTAAAACATCCAGCATTCTTGCTTGATATCAATGTTAGAAATATGGGGAAGCAGAATTTTCCTCTTTAAGACAACCCCATGACAGAAAAGAAGTCAGTTCCTTTTTCTTTAAAGGATCAACAAACCAAAAAAAAAAAAAACAAACTAGAGAGATATTATTTAAACAAATTATCCAAGTCTTTCATTTCAATCCTCTTTTAGCAACGTTTCCTTTGCATAGTTTAGTGACCAGTCATCACAGTTAGTTTCGGCATGCTATGAAATATTACACTTCTTTCATTTTTATCATTTGCTTGTATCCAATTCACAAAACAAACCACATCAATAAAAAGCCCACATTGCACTTGGTTGCATTGATTCTCCTGGCAGCGTAGACTGATTGCCTCCCTGCGGCTGAGGTTACATAAGACAAGCTGTGATGAACAGGAATGAAGGAAACACTGTCAGTCTGCATCGATCTGCCAAAACGCAATCACAAATTCAGTATTCAAAAATCCTGGTCCATAAATGAGATTTCTGTCAGTGGACAGAACCCTGAAATCTAAATAATAAACATCATTATTATAAACAAGTTTGGAAAAAAAAAAGATGAATACAGCTGTTTGTCTGTTTCAGCAAAGAAATGATGGAGATACTGTATCATAAAGAAGATCAGCCTGCAGCATGGAGGATGTATGAAAAGACGAATGAACCCCTCTCTCTTCCTTAATGCTTTTTGCACTGACTCCCACATATTTGAACATGTTTGTCAGTGAAGCATCTTTTTCTGCAATTTCTGGAGCAAATGCTTTGAAAACACCCAAATATTATTTGGAACAATACTCCGGTACATAGATGTGAACCGTTCTCTTTGATTATTAAATGCTGTTAAAAAAAGCTTCACAGTCTGGAGCAGAGAATCATGATATCAAACATTTCTCATCTTGTAAGGCAGCTATGGGAATACATGCCATTCTCTATTTACACATTCAGTGGACAAAACAGCAACTCCACTCAGGTCAGGTTTTCAGTTCTCTTAAAACATTAATCTGAGAATCATTTCACATGCAGCTAGAGTTGTTTAACCTCTTTGAAATCAGGAGCATGCCTCAAGCCTGAGTCTGTTGATAGATTTGTTTCCTTGGCAAGAAATCTGACACTGTAATCCAGTCTGAGGAGAGGCAGGTTGATGCATAGGTGTTTAAAAATCTTAATGTTTGTTTAATGGGAACATTATTGAGAAATACATATTAGTGACAAGATTTCTTACTTACCTTTTGTCTCTTATTTTGACACTTGTGTGCGTCTAAAGGTCTGCACACCTTTAGACAGTCCCTACATCACAAAAGCACAAAGTTGGTCATGTAATGATGCTATTCTTGTTCCTCTTCTGGTCTATGCTGGCACTTTAAAGTTGAAGAATGTCCATTTAACCATTTTGTGATGGTTTTTCATTTGTTGTAATGCATTCAGTGTATTTTCTCCTCTCAGTACTGTTTTATTTAATTCATTATTTATAGAAATTTTTCAATTTAGTGCGCATGACGCAAGTGTTCTTTGTGAGTAAAAATACCTCTGCAGAAGCACAAAGACGGTTTTGTTATTCTCCTGGTCCATGTTGGAACTTTCATGGTGAATAATTAACATTTTGTTTTCATTTGTCCAAATGCATTAATTGCATTTTTTTCCAGTCATGCTGTACTGATTTTTTTTTCATCATTTTCTTGTAAACACTTACTTATTTCAACGTACTGCCCAAGTACTCCGGTTAAAACTACCTCAGCATAAGTTAGATTGCCTATACAGTTACATGCTGATGTTTTGGCCCATAAATAAATCTATTTTTGAATCATGTTTAGTGGTATTTATTTACACAGAAAAAAATGATTAAAATCGGATTTTAAGCTTAAAATAAAAACAACACTTATTGGGAATTCTGTTACATTCTGGGTAATCCAAGTGGTCCCTGACTGACAGGGACCACTTGGATTACCCGGAATTGAGTAATCTAGCAGAATGGACGTTCTTGTACTATCAGTCCACAACAAAAAGAGCAACTTAAAAAAAATATGTATTTGCATTTCTGTTAAAACAAATCCCAAGCATCATCAAGGATGCTAATATGGTGTCATATTCTGCAGACAGCTGACACTACAGCAGGTGTCTAAGCTCCATAAACCAACCGCCAGTGGTGAGCCAACCAGAGCTACTTGGAGCAAGAATGAGTGTACAAAGAACATCCAATACGACACAAAGGAATTAAAAGCCAACATAAAAGCCAAAGCCTATGGCTGCTATGAAAGACGCCACAAATACATCCAAGCAACAACTTGATGTGATCAAAGCTGACATGATCGAAGGTACTCCACTTATAATTATTATATATCTTTACTTTTCCATAAGCTTGGCTCATTTCTTTTGCTCAATTTGTAGACCCATTAATCCTGGTTACATTTAATTCTACTGAAGAGTTGTAAAGTTTTTGACATGAAGAGTGACAAATGCATTCAGTCTTCACAAGCGAGAGAAAAGCTGGATGCGATACTATATCTAACAGCTTCTATCATCAGTTTATGAATGTGGAGTGAGTGGATGAATGTTACACTGGTTCAAAGTGTTTAGAAGATGAAAGAATGAATCACTGCCCATGTAAAGAAAAGCAACAAGATTGCCCTCAACATCGCCCTGAAATGTTAGAACCTGAGCATCACCCTTGACCTAATAACTATGGCAACTGAGCAGTATTAGATGAACAGATGGTAACAGATGGATGAAAAAATAGACTGGAGAAAATGCAAGTGAGCAGGCAAGAGGTAAGAGGTGGTGGCTGTGGAAATAGGTGCGAGAGGAGAGGAAAAGAGGCAATGATGTGAAAGACAGGAAGAGCAGATGGTGCGAGAGAAGTGGAAAAACAGGTGAAGAGAGGTGTGCAGGAGGAGAGGGAGCAGAGACCAAGTCCCCTTTTACTGTATGTCTTATGCAGCCACTCACACTCTCAAAGCACTGGATTGATCAAAAAGACATTGAGAGTAGTAACATGAAAATACAAGAAGACAAAACTTCTTTTAACGTGGATAAAAGGACTAAAAATGTGGTATAAAGTTAAGCAGAAATCAATATGAACTTGAAGTGTTGGTAACAAAGAAACAAAAATACAGCTGCACCTAAAATAACAAAAATGACCTTTTGACCTTGTTTCAGAGTTGTAATCTTGTTTACAAAGGTTTTGCTGCATTCCCTCTGCTGAATGTGATAAGTGCCCTAAACTAACAAAACTCAAAGGTTTTTTAATTTTACCTTAAAGAATAATAATAATAACCATAGCTTAGGTGTCTGCTGAAGTAGCATTAGTTAGACTTTGAAACGTTATTTACAGCCACTGTCATCCTGCTGATGAAGACAGTCAAAAGACACTCAGACACGTGAAGAGAAATACAGGAGGCAGGGTGGGACACACAACTTTGAGTAATAAGAGAAAAGCCACAGGTGTGGTGTGTTTGTGTGTGTGTATGCGTGCGCATAGGGTGGTGACAGATCTAAAAAAAAGAAAAAAAAAAGCTGAGCAAATTAAAGTTGTTTGTGAAAAGAAAGTACGTTGCAAAACATGTTAATTTATCTAAATATAAATAGGCTAATGAATTTTAATATTCTCAATATAAACACTGATCTACAACAGGTATAGCATTGCTCTATCAAGAACACAGTCTCAGGACTGATAACCAGGGCAAAATAAATCCTTGTAAAATGATAAGCTTCCCAGCAAGGACATGAAAAGATATAAGAGTAAAGGTCAGACAGAACGGGGATTATCACCTCCTTGTAATGCTTTCAAAGGTATTTAACGTAACAAATGGTTGGTGGCCATGTCCAGGAAAAGGAATCATCTTAAACTGATTGAATCAAGTCGTGACAGTCAAAAGGTTAAAGTTCACGGTTTAATGAGAGTAAGACGTGAGTAAGACCGGAGTCTGACAGACAGAGGGATTTCAGGTGATGTAACACACTCAGCAGACATGTAAGAACATCAGCTCTCACAAGAGGGGAATGTGTTTCAATTTACCTCTCCAGCATCTAACATGAATTTGATTAATCCGTGTTCACGGTGGGGGGCTTTTTCTTTAAGAACAAAGTAAGGGACAAAATATTCTGTTTGGAGCTCAGAGTCACAGCAACAAGGGTTTGAAATCATTGATATAAACGTCTTGCCACTTCTTGCTTGCATGGCTCTCGTTACATCTCTGTGGCAACACCCAAAAGCATTCACTGCAGATTGTACTCCTGTACAGTATGCTATGGTGGCCCTTAAAGCTCACAGCACTGCAACTGATATGTGGAAAAGAGGAGACTAAATATTGAGGAAATGGGGATGGGACTAGATAAGCTCTGCTTCTCCCGTCTTCCCTTTCGGACATGTACAATTTGATCAACTATTGACAATGTGTGATGTTGTATAAGTGTGCTGACGTGCCCGAAATAAATAAATAAATAAATAAATAAATAAATAAATAAATACAATGAAAACATCTTCATCAATTTGACAACACATGAGCAGCATTTAGAAAACTTGCTGCAAAGACCACAACACAACAGGAGAGTTTCCAGAGGACACTTAAAAGTGATGCACACGTCCCTTATTAGCTAGTATGCTAATATCTGAATCATGTGATCACAATGTTAAAATAAATCAAAAACACTTTCACCTCATTTTTCAACATCACTGACATAAAGAGAACAATAATAGGGCTGTGACTCAAAATCCACACCAACAAGTGTGTCTGGACGTGTGCATCACTTTCAAGTGTTTTTCTTTTTGCATGTGCTTTCTTAATCTGCAGTGCTGTGCGCTCTCAGGACCACTGTGGTAATCTTATTGCTCACACTTTTAAGTTAATTGTTGTAATTTTTTATATTTTGAATGTACTGAGAGAAAATATATTTTCATTCTTATTTTTATCCGCACTTTATTCTTTTTCACTGCATGCCTGTTGTACATCTATAGAGTGTTTAACTGTGTGTGGACATTGTTCTATGTCACACTTGCTTTGGCAATGTAAACATATGTTTGTCATACCAATAAAGCGTTTTTGAATTGATAAAATTGAATCATATTGATTCTAAATTGCCTGTAGGTGTGAGTGTGTCTGTGTGAAAGGTTGTCTGTCTCTGTGTGTCAGCCCTGTGATTGGCTGGAAACCAGTCCAGGATATATCCCACCTCTCTCCCTAAAACCGCTGGGATAGGCTGCAGACACCCAGGACTCTGAACAGGATAAGAGGGATAGAAGATGAATGAATGAATAACAAATGTATCAATCATTGTGTAAAATAAATATTTCTGTATTACATGATGTAAAATTAGGACAAAATTCTACCACAGAATTCAGCCACGACTTCAGAAACTTGAAATATTATTTCATCACCACAACAGAAAACTGATGTTTCTCTGTATTTTGACCAGAGCCGTGCAAACTGCAGCAGCCAAGCTCCCGTCGTAGGTGAACAGATAATCTGCTGACATTAGGTTGCAAACATAGACACTGTTGTGTAATCCAGAGCCACGACTTCCACCTTAACTTGTTTGAAATGTTTCCATCACCAGCGCCAGCGCTTCAGAACATCTTCTTCGCTTATGTAAACAGCAGTCACCTTTTACGAGAGGTTAGTAGGGCACCCTCGGGTGAGCCACAGGCCACCCTGCTTCCCTCTTTGTAGCTGACCATCAAAGCAGCGATGTTACTGATGTACAATAATAGAGGCCTTTCAGCTATGCGGTACGCGTGTGTGTGTGTGTGTGTGGGAGGACGGATGGGCTTTTATGTGTGTGTGTGTTCTTCTGTGTGTGTGTGTGATCTCAGTAAAGCTGTCATTGTAGCGAAAGGGCACATGTGTTTTTGTGTTTAGCAGGAAATTAAGATTGCACATGTGCATGATAGGGTTTAATGAATTTTTGGCTCATGCAGTGTTTTATGAACATCCAAAGAAATGTGGATATTAAAAAACTCCCTCTGCACATCACCATCTGTTCAAAACAAAACAAAAACAGTATCACGACTAAATCAACTGAGATATTCTTCACATTGCTTCACATACTTGGTTTGTCCCATTTTTAAAAATTAGATATAATAATGATAATTAAAATCAGGTTTAGATAGACTTTTTGTTATACTGGTTAAAATGATCTTTACATCCTGATGTCAATCAATACATGATGTGTTCTTAAAATAGAGTGAAAAATGTCTGCTGTCTACAGCAGGAGTAAACCTGAGAAAACACCAACCAATCCCAGCGTTTAGGATCCAATTTATTAAACCAATGAAATCCTGTCCTGCCGTTCTGTCCACCTCCTGTGCTTACATTTTGTCAGCGTGCACTAGCCCTGATTCAATGTGCATAACCAAGAAGGATCCAAGTATGTGGATCAGTGGCGCTTGTGCACGAGAGCGGGGGCGTCATTTTGAAGGAGCTCCAAGTGTGGGAGGGTGAGGGCTAAACAGAGTCCTGAGAATATGCTAGATTCAAATTCATGCTAGTTTTCTGTGACTACCAACCCTGCCTTTAAAGCTAAAAAACTCTGATGAATAAACTGTGTTTTTAGTACCATTTTTAACATTCCACACATTAAAACAACTATTTTGACAGCCTGTCTCACATTCCTGATATCTTTGTCCTCTTCAGCAGTAGCTGGAAGAAAGTGCTCCACACCAAAGAGCCACAACACTTCAAGGCTGATTCCTGCTGCTCTGCAACTTGAACTTGACACAACAACTTTGTGCTTACAAAAACACAGAAATGAGTCACATTGAATAATAGCGATATTTTCGTTTTTTAAATAGGGGTTATATAAGTTATAAGTCACCAGTAATTGTATTAGCATTAACAGATGCTTTTCAGCTCAGCCCCTTTAATGAGAAACAGCCTGCAAGCTAAACCCTTTAAAAAATACACATTCAAGGGCATCATTGGGGCTAGCGTTGTATGCTATGCAACCGTTGTTAAGAGTCCTTGAGAAAAGTAAACTACCAAGTTTTTTTAAGTTTTGGCACAGAGCCCACAATCAGGGCATCCCATGACTGATTACAGTCAGTTTTACAAAGAAAACTATGACTGTCAGTAAAGAAAAATATAAAGTAGAGAAAGAGATGGTTACTCTGCCTCTGAAAAATTATGTTCAAATAAAGAAAGTAAAGTCAAAGCTCATGCATGGGGAGGAATGCTGTATCGATATTTTTTATGATGAGATAAAAATAAAGAGCATGATGTCTAAATATTTACAATAATTTAAAAAATATAAAGAAATCCTTGTGCTGATTTTTTTAGGTCTGCTTCAAAAAAAATATGAGAGACTACACACATGATGATGAATAAAAGAGTTTTGTTCTCATAGTGTGTCGATTGCAACAAGATAGCCAACACATCACACCACCTCCTTCGTCTATGAGCTGGCTTCCTGATTGGCTAATGTTTGATTCCACATGACCACACACATGATAATAGATAAAAGAAGAAAAGAGACTCACAGTTGCATAATCAGGTAGAGGTGGTCCGCACTCTCATAGATGTCCTCAAGTGCCACGATGTTTTCATGCTTGATCCTTCAAAGCAAACAAAAACATGAGTTAAGCTCTTTAATCAGACGCTGCTGCATGTCTTATATCACACAAAAACCCATTAACAGGATAAATCACTTTTAATCCCAATGACTGCGGCTGAACTAAAGAAATGTCGCTCACTCATTAATACCCGTTAATGAACCTCACTGATAATCCAGAGTAATAGAGTAATGTAAGGCTGTTTCATTTCCCTGAAACGCTCTGACATTACCAACCTGGCTGTCCAACTTTAGCTTTTCTACTGATGAAACAGTCTCACTTCCAGGTCATCTATGTTGTTCTGTAACTTTCTATCATGTTGCATTGGGACTTGAATCATTAGTCAGTTAAGAAATGTAAGAACTTAACAGCTATGCCTACACTGCAGGCAAGCCTCCTGAATCTGATGATTGTTCATCTCCATCTTACAGCATGTGTTAGACGGAAGCCATCTTTTCAAATCAACCTTCAATTTCTTTAACACATGGTCCAGAATCAGATACAGATCCAATCTTTCGCAGTGTGACCTCCGTCTGAACAATCAGCCTGGATGTGATGGATGTGAGGTGGTGAGGTGATGTGGATAGAGAGTTCTTCTGAGCAATAAATCTGAATTGAGGTTTGCAGTAAGAATTCAGTCAAAGTGATCCTGCAGCAGTTGGATTTTAAGGCTAAATCATCTCCTGAGGCCTTCAGGGCTGCCTGCTGAGCAGCAGCTAGCTTGTTTTTAAGCTAGCTCTAGCTAACTTCAAATCCCAATCTGACATTTACATACCCAGATATTTGATTTTTCAAAGTAGGGTTGTTTGAGTTACATGTTAATAGTTATTGTTTTAGCCACAACAGATGCTAGGTTAGCTCATCATTTAATAATGAGAAAAACAGCATGCAAGTGAGATTACCGTTTAGCCTTGTAATTCAGCTCATTTTGAGAAACTCCAACCCAAACGTGTATTTTTGGATTTTGTGACTTCTACTAAGAATTTTATCAATGCTTCACTTTTCTATTAGAAAATGAGCCTGTTTGTTGTTCTGTCTGTTGTTGTTTGTAGTGACATGTAACTCACATAGCTACAGAACACTGAAACATCCCTTTAAAAGGACGCTGTTCCGTCACTCACTCACCAAGACCATAACTTTACGTGGAATCTCTTGAGCAGCTCTGAAGAAGATTTTTTTTTCCCTTTCAGGGATACAAACAAAGAACCTATCAGGACACGAAGGACAGTTTATTTCCAGACAAAAGGAAACAGTTTCCATCTCCACATTCACATTAATGCTCATTCTTGTCAGCCCTCTCTGGATTTCTCCATGGTTACAGCGCTGAGATAAGGATGTTTCATCCCTCTGTCTGTGTCTGTGTGCCAGTGTAGGTGTACATTCCTTATCCTAATACCTCATACTTTGTAAAAACAAGATTGATTTTGTGTGTGGGTTAATCATCTTTTGTATCGTGATCAGAGGTAATTCCTCAAGGTCGGTCTCTCTCTCTCACACACTCACTCACACACACACACACACACACACACACACACACACACACACTTACACAAACAGAGAGCAGTGCAGGTTGAAGAGGGATAATGTGAGTGTATTTAAGCCCTAGCTGGGATAATGAAGAGCTGGCAGCAAACAGTCTGATTATAATGGCAGACGATGAGCCAGGGTTCATTCAGAAAATCCCTCTTATTCATCACAGGAATTATGCTGCAGCTAGTTGCTCTCATTCATGGATTTGTCCTGAATATGCCTTTTATTACTGCTGTGCACCAAAAGATATGTTGGGACCATCCTTTAATTCTATCTTTCTAATTATGTTTATGCATTGTTTGCATTGTTAGCTCTGAAGAATACTAAAATCCTAAATGCATCAGTTTGTTACAAACTACTCAGGACATTACCAACAACTACTTGGAAGTCAAAAGTATTTCAGGCAGAATCAAAACATGTCGCTCTTTAGGAATTATATAACCAGGACATTATTTGTCATGATAACCATTTTCACAATTCCATATGCCAAGAAGCAAAATACAAAACTATGTGATTTTATATAATATGCTGGATATTATGCTCTCTTAGATATACGAAACAATATGATACAATACTAATTTTTACAACATGACACAAAACGATAAGATAAGATACAATACAATGGGATATGAAATTATAAGAAAAGCACGACACGTTACAGGGAAATTAGGACTCTGTCAGGACGTTATGATGTAGTTCAATACGGTGCAATTTGATGAACTACAGAGTGGAATAATACAGCACAGCATGATGTGATACGATACTAAAGTGACTTGATTTTGCCTGACGAAATCCTGAAGCCACTGAGATTTTTTGGCCAATTTTTCAGTTCACATCTTGCTGTTTCCCGGCGTAAATCAAAACAGTTAATCAAAGAAAATATTTCTTTGTTTATTTTGTCCTTTTACCCAAAGAAAGATAAAAATAAAGACAGGAAACACAAAGCTAAAAAAAACAACGAAGAAGATGACGAAGACAGATGAAAAACTGTGGCTGTTTTCCAAACCACTGCTACATACTACATGTGAATTTAGTATGTAGTAGGCACTGCATACTGCCCACTTATTTTAAATGTAGTACGTAGTCTAACTGTTCTGTTGGGTCTGTTTTGTAGTTTGCTACTCTAGTTTTCAGTTTTGGAAAATGGGACTACAGCTGGTGGATTTTTTGTTTAACTTCATAATTAAATATAAATGTAAATAAATAGAGTTGAGCAAGGGAAGAGAAGAGTTATTACATTTCGGCGAAGAGGTCTTTTGAGTGATTGTGTATTTTTTGTGTTTTTGGTCCTTTTATTATAGCTGCTAATGCACATTTTAAATTAAAGAAAAATTTTTCGCATACTGTCGACTACATATTGAATTTCAGCCAAATCAGTAGGCACTGCTGGTGTAGGCGGTTTGGAAAATGCTTCTCCAGCCACACACCCCAGCCACTAATTGCTCCTTCCCCTACTTTTAATGGACACGTGAGAACTCAAGACGGTGTGTGATATCTCTCTCTGTTCCCTCTCTCGCTCTCTAACTGCTCTGAAGCTTTGCTTCTCATTGCTTTTCTTTGCTGTGAAGGGACGTTAACCTCTGTCTGAACTATGAGTATGCTCCATCTGTTGTAGCTGTTAATTAATCAATTCATTTCAATAATTAAATGCTATAGATTAGATTGTGCCGTGACTACGTTTGTGATCTCATCTGCAAGTCAGTGTAATTACCGTTTATTGATATTTGAACATTAACTCGTGGGTCACACTGAGGATGTAGGCTGCATGTGGCTTCTCTGTGATGAATCACAAGTTTCTGATGACAGAAGCAGCTGATCGCAGCTGGATAAGACCTCAGTCAGCCATATCACATGGAGAGACTTTTCAGGAAGTCTTGCAGTGATGCTAATAAAGACAAACTGTAACTATTAAAATGTTTCCTGTTGAAGCAAAGCCTGCGCTACTTTAAAGGTGCATGAATCATTTGGTACAGGGTGCTCATAACTTATTCATCATTTGAGCCAGACTTGATCAATATTCTTATTTCTAATTCATCATTTATTCACCCAGGGTATGATTAGGATTTCTTTGGAGCACTGTGAATTATTTATTAGGCAAAATGATTCAGGCAGAATGAAACAATGTAAGTTTTATAAAACCTAATGCTCAGTAATGATTAGCCTGGATGAGATTGGGAGGTAAAAAAAAAGTTAATGATAGAAAGATGTAGTCACATTTCCACAGAACTTCACTTCAGTCAATAGGCTGCCTTTCCCCATTGAGCTATAGCTTCCTTAAATCATCACCAAGATAAATACTCGTTTTGTTGCTTCAGGACAAAATTGGTTGTCTCGTTTGCATGTATTTCTTCTTTATGCGATGTAAACTCAGTCTGTGAGCACTGAGTCGAGGCTGGGATTAGGACTTCCACTGTGTTTCTGTTGTTTAGGTGTGGTTATCCCTCACAGATTTGCCTGGCCTCTGGATTAAGACGTACACCTGCTGGGTGAACTGACCTGCTGTTCTGAAGCTTATGAGCCTGGCACTGTTTCAATAGTGGCCCTGTTCAGTGGCAGGTCACTGACTATGATCATGAGGTAACCCTGCAGACCTGTGGTATGAAAATCATCAGAAAACTGAGTTTCCAGTCATGTAAAGGTTACAGAAACTGTGGATGTTACACTTGAGGCAACCACTCTGACTAAAGTACACATATGGAGCAGAAACATGGTGAGAGGAGTGCTTTGAACCTCCAGTGTGTTTTAGATTGCTGTTTTTTATGTCAGTTTGTTGTTAAAGTTTGGACTGGAGACCACAGGTAGTCTGGATATCAAGATCTTTGTTTGCCCCAGGATGATTTAATCCAACTGGATTGGGGCATGTGTTGGGCACAGAGGTCCATTACTTTTATTTGCACATTTTGGGTCATGAATTTAAGAAGCTTATACTTCATGGATTATTGATTGAACTTTGTGTGGTGTTACTTTTTTGTTTCCTTGATTTAAATAACATTAAATTGGAAGTCATGATGATAATAGAATAACTATGATAGTCGAGATCAGATGTTTTCAAAGTGGGGGCCGGGGACCCCTGGGAGGCCACCAGGGGGTGCTAGGGGGGGCTCAGAAAATTGGAGGAAAGGGGAAAAAATAGAATGAAATTGTTTTTGTTTTTTTCCTTTTATATAACCATTTGTCCTCAATGTACAACATGTAAACTGCGTAATTATCAGATTCTCAAGTTTCTGACTGTACTTAACCGCACGTCGTGTGACAGTTCCAACTTGGGCATGACAACATCTTTGTCAACTGGTGGTTTACACCTGTTATCACACTGCTAGCTAGCACAAAATGGAAGGGTTTTGACAGGAAAAAGACCAAAGGAGCAGTCCAACAGCCCTGTCATGGATGATTCTGCTGTAAAAAAAACAACTAAGAATTAATGGCCAACTAAAATTTGAAAATATGAGGCAGCATACATTAAGTATGGCTTTACAGCCATACAGAAAAATGGCCATGATGGCCTAAAATACGTCCTATGTCTGGAGACCCTCTCAAACGAGTGTTTAAAACCTTAAAACTAGCGTCACTTGATACAAAAACACCCTACAGAGGCTGAAAAAAACAGTAGACATAAAGAAGAGCATTTGGTTGGAAAAAAGTGTCTGCTAAATGAAATTGTAGAATTGTAGAATTGTAGAATTGTGGTCAGTCAAGCATAATTTTTAGCCTCATACCACGAGCCCCCCCCCCCCCCCCCCCAAAAAAAAAAAAAAAAAAAAAAAACTGTTGATTTGGAAAGGGGGTCCCCGGCCAGAAACTAATGCTGTTTAGGAGGCCTTGGCATGGTAAAGTTTGGGAACCCCTGGTCTAGATTATATAGAAACAGTCAAAGTCACAAGTTTAAAAAATGTTGTAATTTTGAGATACCAAGTGTAAATCATGAGAGAAAAAGTCAAAACTGTAAGAGAATTGTCCAGAGCTGTATATTTGTCTTGAATGCCTGTGATGGTCTTTGTGTTGTGTTTTTAAACATCTCTGTGCCCACGCTTGGTCGTCTCCCTTATTGCAACCTGAACTAAAACTAACTCCAGCATTTTTACCTCTTTAACCACAAAACTCTTGTATTATTTCTCTGGTATTAACCCTGTGTCTGGTCTGTGTCTGTGTCTTTTGCTTTACAAGAAACACCGTCAGATTTTCCCGAAGGATCAAACACTGTGCATCGATCTACAGGCTGCTGGTCCGCTCGCTCACTCTCTCACTTGTTTATGTTAATGACACTCATTTGTCTGAATGACTGTCTGAATCTCTCCCTCATTACTGAGAGCAATTCTAATTTTCTCTAATGTAACACAGCGGCACCAAATTAATAAATCTATTGTATTTAATAGCGTAATACATCTGTTTTGCCGCAGAGGCCCAGATGTAACTGCTTGAACTCTGTGTGTGTATGTGTGTGTGTGTGTATGTGTGTTTCTGTATAAACTAAACTCACAGTCACTGCTTTTTTTTTCTGTGAAAGGTTTTTGAAAGAAGTTCACTTTGCTTCTCTTGCGTGTAATTTGCTGCTTTCGCTGCATGTCGTTGTCGTTTCCATGAATCTGTGTCACACGCTGAATCAGGTGTCTAATCATGGCTGCTCATTCGTAACTCTGTGAATTGCTGTCTCTCTATCTCTGCCTGGTAGATAGGCAGCACACATTCATGCCACTGACAGGTGGCTCAGATTGGTTAAATGTTTGAGGGTATGTCTCAGTGTGTGTTGTGCTGAAGGATCTTTTATCATTGCTATGAATGCAAGAGGTGCAGTTTGGGTAAAAGCGGTTCGCTCTTGGGGGCTTGTCCATCAGGAATAAAGCAGGAAAGCAAAACGGTACTATATGATGCATGCCACAACACTTGTTCATATTTTGTTTCCTATGACAGCTCACACTGGAGGCAACAAGCCGTGACATCACTAATGAATACACTGCTGCATCAAAAATGTGCAGCTTTAACATTTATATCAATCACCAAACCAAAACACCATCCTAAACTAATGCAGCGTTCAGTGTATGTGTTTTATTACTAAATCTATGAAACTCGTCTGAAGACACACTTGTTCAGTTTAGCGATTGGAATCACTTTTATTGGGTCTCATTTTTTTTTTGTTTTTATTGTTGTTTAGATGCTTTCATGTGATTTTTTAAAAATATTTTTTATAGTTTTTTTTATTGTTCTTTTATTGTTTCTGCCAATTTTACTTGAAAGCACTTTAGTAGGCTACTGGCTGTTTTAAACATGCTATATAAGTACTATATCTGCTTTTGAACTTCAGTGTATGTTACAGTTACAAATTCAGGGATTTTAGAGCCCTTCTCTCAGGGACTTACTGTTGGTACCAAAGCTGTTTTGTAGCACTTCAGCTTCTCTTAGTAGGGACCAATAAGTTTGTTTCAAATGCACTGCATATGTCATTTTTCCTTTCATTTAATGACATCTAAAAAGCATAATGCAGACAAATTCATCAACTCACCGTAGGGCAGATCGAGCGGGACAGGAGGTCTTGTGCAGCAACTACATTAAAACCGCAAGTGACTTTCAAAATAAAACAAACCGTCTCAAAACCAGATTGTATTTAGCCTGACTATAACAACTAACAAACGCGGTGAGTGGAGCCACCCCAGGAGTCAACAGATTTGAGGTTTAAAATCCAAACATGAATGAAGAGCTGCTCATTGTTTGGGAACTCCTCGGTCTCGTGACTCCAGCTGTTTGGCCGACTGTTATTGGTCTGCAGACCACAATTTGAGAAACACTGCTCTAGATGAGTCTGCAGAGTACGCTTTGTCCTTGCTTCCTGTGGAGCAGCTGTTAATTTGCATGTAGTGAGTCTCAGTTTCACTGTAAATGGTAAGTTACACTAAGAAATCACTCCGGCTTACAACAGGGGTACGAACACGAAAAAGACAGATTTACTTCCAACCAGCAGGTTTTCAGTACGTCAAGATACTAGCATAATGCAGATCTGTGAAAAGTAGACCTGCAGTCTTTGTCATATTTGTCCCTTAAAAAAACAGAAGACGGCAGCTTTAAAATTGCCTGTGAGATCAGATTGATTTCTGATGCATTCCAGAAAGGTCAGGCTAATGGTGTCGAGTGAAATGTTTGCTGAAGTCCAATTGTTTGATCTAGTGCAGACGTTATCTGCACCTGCATGCAGAAATCTGTTTATAGAAGTAAATAAATCGATGTCAGATCACTGCTGATGGGAGCTGAGCTTTCATTACAGCAGATTACTTTCCAGCTGCCTTGGATTCGGTCTTAGTCTGTAGACAAAATGCCTTTTAGCTTTGGTCCTATTTCAAAAAGCTTTGAACATTTCCGTCCAGCTGTAGTCAATAAAAGTCACTTTATTTCAGTGATTTAAATTTCATCATAACATTTTCTTTCTCTGAATAATTCAATAAGCTGATCAGACTCATGGTCTCATGGTTGTGCAAGGTGTTTTAATTTGTAACATCATTCTTTTAACACTTTTACACTCAGTGTCGTAACCTGGATAATAAATCCTAGACTCTCCCACAATGCAATGCATTAGCAGCTAAGGCTACATGTAATTTATAGGACATATAAGTAAAGTGTATTTAAAGGGCTGTATCTTATTTTTTATGACGGCCCCTCACTGTACTTGTAGTAACAGGCCTGCTATCACATCCAGTTGATAAAAATGTAAAACGCCTCTCTAAATATGCTCTCTCATATACTGCCTGAGGCTTTGACATGGAGTCTTTCAAAAGTAGTAGTAATAAACTTGAAACATTAAATATCAAACTGGCATCTGCTGGTTGTGGCTCTGTCACCAACAGCCCTCTGGGATACAACCAGCATCAAAGAAAAAGATCCATTGAGAGGCAGTGAGGATTTGTACTCACAGCGCACCAAAAAGCAAACCCTGCTTCTCTAAACTAGCTCAGCCTGTTACAGGGATGGACAGCTTGTATTTTGATGGACAGGTTAGAGGCACAGTGAGGAAAACATCATTGATTCGGAGTGCTTGGCAGTTCAAAAGCAACATTTTAGTCTTCTCTTGTCTCGTTTTTCATCTGGGATTTTTTGCCATGGAAAAAAAAAGTTGCTGAAGATAAATTTGCTTGAAGAAAACTGACACAGATCAGTTGTCGTTACTACTTGTGCCACACGCTTATGATAACGATTATCAGAACACTTCTCTCAATAAATTTCAGTCTCTCCATCCTACACCCCGTAGAGCCTTCGTTTTAAAGCTGAATCTGTAGATAAAGATTGGATAGGAAAATTTTACCATCGTAGTGAGCTAGCTAGAAGTAACATCCCTTCAGAAGTCCAGACATTTACACTCACTTAGGCACCATTGACATGAGGATGAGGCTCAAAGGTAATTTTTCAGTCTCTCATTTACACCGACCTAAAACACAAATTTTTTGAAGGCGGCCACCAGAGTGGAATTTTTCGGATACACTGCAGCCTCTGTTACCATGTAGACAGCAAGTCAGAGGTTTCAGTGGAAATGTTGACGTCATGCTCCACTTTGGGCGTGTGCATTACACTTTCACTGAGGCAACCTATATTGCCATGTGCAAACTGGACAACAACAACAATACCAATGGTGGACTTACCGTGTTGTGCTTGTGCTGCTGAATCTGCTGACTGCTTTTCAACAAAATACACTTCTGCACTCAGATAAGTTGTATTCAGTATATATGCCAGATGATCAGCCCACCTCTCCTTTGGTGGCAGACTACAAAAGACTCCACATTTATATCGCCACCTACAGGCCTGGCATGTATACTACAGCATTTTCAGTCCCCAGTGTTTCAGGTCATTTAGGTCTGCAAAAGGTGGTTTGAATTTTCACATTTCTTTATATTCTATTGTAGTTTGGTCCATTTGTTTTTTGTTTTTTTACTGATCAAAATAATTTAGGTTGAGAGTTGACCATTAACTTTTGACAGTTTAACTGCCCTAACAATAAAAGCAGGATCACTTTGGTTCTGTTAAATTTCATGTTTTTTAAGCTCCAAAAGTAATAATGTTGGAACAAGGAATCAATGAGAACCAGAATCTGATCCTGAACTGATAAAACTGAAATGGCACCCAGCTCTATTCAGAACCCTATCAATAACATATAATCACAACATGTCAACCTGCTGTTTGGCTCAGCAGCAGTTACACATTTCCTGTAATCTAAGAGGACTTAAATCAATCAAGGTCGACCATTTTTCTGAGCTTTGTGGGCCTTTCCTTTCCAGCATCCACCAAGTTGTTACTGGAGGTTTATCTCTCTTTCTCTGGACTGGTCCTTTCACAAGTACTCTTCAAACACAATTACACAGCACTGCATTCAAACCGAGTTTCCCACATGATTCTCTTGGTATATATTGTGCAGCGGTTTTGTACCCAGACAGAAGTTTCAGTCGTGATGTGGTTCTGTGTGGTAGGTGGGCTGTTGATCGTGACCTGGGGGTGGAGGAGGGGAGGGAGATTTTTGTGATGTGTGGAAGAGGGAGAGAAGAGATGCACAGTTGCCTCGGTAACCAGGAATTAGGAGGCTGATGTGCGTGTGCGTTTGTTGAACAAGACTCACTTTCTCAGCACCGCGATCTCGTTCTCGATGCTGCTCTCCTTCCCCTTCAGGGCCTTTTTAGGGATGCACTTCACCGCGAACATCCGGCTGGTCAGCTTCTCCTGAGCCAGGACCACCTCTGAAAAAGCTCCTCTGTGGACACACAGAGGAGAAGTCACGAGTCAAAAGCAGGTCATTTACGGGAAAACATAACCTTCCATCTTCTGGTCTCCCACAGGTTTGCACAACTAAATGTGTTTTATTGACAGAGAGCTGAAACACAAAATGCTTTCTGTCAGCTGCAGGGAGAAGATGCACATCCCGCAGGATCCCGTCAAAGAAATTAATCTACAGTCCACCAGAGAAACCATATCCAAATCTATACATTCAAGCACCAGAATAATGAAAACAAAAAGTTTAAGTCTTAAATATCTTTGACTGTGGTCCTAAAAGATTCAAAAAGGAGTTAAACTATATTATAAAGCCACTTTTTACAGCTTGAGTTGTGCCCCGTGTGAGAGTCATAATTTATCATTGCCTTATTTTGTTTTATTTCTAAAAAGCCAAAAAGAAAACAAATGAGTTCATTTGGATAACAGAGATTCATTGTATTGCAGTTGCAGCAGTTTGATTTCACAAAGTCAATAAAAAGAAAGCTCATTTAGCCTCAAATGCAACAAAAAAGTCATTTAACAGTGTGTGAATTCAGTCATTCTGCCTCAGGGATTCTATTTCTAACAGGTACAGGTAAGTGATCACCTTAATTTGCAGAAAATGACACTGCAGTGATAATGCGATTGGATCTGTCAAGTGTAACACTGGAACGTACTCATCTTTCCATCTCTTCATGTGATGCTATGGTTAGAGTTGAAAATATTTGACGTTT
Organism: Labroides dimidiatus; assembly: GCA_030710495.1. Taxonomy (NCBI): domain Eukaryota; kingdom Metazoa; phylum Chordata; class Actinopteri; order Labriformes; family Labridae; genus Labroides; species Labroides dimidiatus. The sequence goes on along the minus strand of CM061162.1, from coordinate 13,110,084 downwards.
ATTTCTTTGTCTTCAGAAAATGTGGAGATGTGTCTTTGTGTGTGTGTGTGTGTGTGTGTGTGTGTGTGTGTGTGTGTGTGTGTGTGTGTGTGTGTGTGTGTGTGTGTGTGTGTGTGTGTTTTGTGTAGCAGGACACGCGGGGTGATGAATGAAGATGAGCCCTGTGTGAGTTAATCTGCCTGAACCGTGTGTTGACTCTTCTGTCGATCTGCCGTCGGCTTCACCAGCGTCACATTAAAGTGAACATCTCTCTCCCCTTATCGTCTGCCTCTCTCTTCCCCCTCCTCCTCTTCTACTTACTCTCTTTCTTTTGTTATCTCTCTCTCTCTCTGAGGACCTGAAGCTGACAATGATCTGGATAGATTTCATTGAAAGGCATGCTAAGGGCGCTGTGATATCAAATTTAAGACCCCAAGCAGGCTGTTTTGAGGCACTTCACGGCCTGCCTGCTTGATATTTCCTCTTCTTTCATCCGATATGAACATGTTTATTGGACACTTTCACCAGAGAGCTCATCACAGATGTGGTTCTGTTTTGCTCTGTTTTGGGAGACAGTGAAACAAGCTGTTAACAGCATATAGCAGTGATTCTAGTCACACAAAGCAACTTAAATACAGATGCAGTGATCTTATTCTGACATTGGAAATAAGCAGGACACTGACTCAGACAGAAAGTGTGGATATCTGTGACCTTGGGCTGATCCATGAGGCTGATTAATTCAGTTCAGTTCTTTGTTTACAGAAACAAACACACAAACGTACTACATGATGTGTAATAAATGTACCAGCACAGCAGGCTAATGTATTTTGTAAGCCATTTAAACATGGAGGAAGCTAACAACAGAAGGCTGAGCAGTTTGGATGTATGTTACACACCTACGTTTTCAATGGCTCCCTGCAAAGTCTGCAAAGTCTGCAAGGGGTGTAGGTAACATAAAAAAATTAACACAACTGACTGAATTAGACGTAATTGGAAATGCTGGGTTCAACCAAAACAAATAAAAACACAAACAAACAAACAAAACAGCTACTGTAAGTCGGTCATTAATACACAAGGAAAGAAAGTTCTTCTGAGTCACCGTATCATGATATTACAGTTGCAGATGCTTCAAAACTCTGTATCAGAAACAAATGGGTGACATTATGGACGCTTTGTCCATGTAGTGTACAGTCAATTGTCTGCCGATAGTTCCACCCCTCCAGAGGACTGGCCAATCAAAGGGAAGGGGATTTATAGAGTGAGGAGTCTTAAAGAGACAGCAGCTAATATGAAACATTTCAGACAAAGACTAAAATAAGGGTGAGAAAATATGATTTTTTTTTAGTTGGAGGGAGAGCAAAACCTGAAAAAGGCACAATACCCACTCCTTATGTTTTGCTCATTCATTATTTAATTTGTGTGCATTGTATTGTGCTAGCAGTGTGTTCAAGTCTCCTCAGGAGGTAAGACGCTGTTGTCAGTGAGTTTTTTATCACACCATTATGTGTGCACAGCCATGCAGGAAGCCCTTGGGTCCTTCAGAGTGAAGCACATTTGACAAGCCCATCTGCTACAAGACGGACTGGTTTTAGGAACACGATCGTTCCACCACAGCAGTGAACACGACAGACGGAAACGGATCATCTCTGCCTTTCCTCTATTGCTTCCTCCTTGTGTTTTCTTCACTCACTCAGCAAGAACCTTGTTTTTTTTCTTCTCACCTCCTCCTCCATCTCCTATTTCCCCATCCTCTGTCATTCCATTGTTTCACATCTCATGCTCCACACATCTTTAACAGTGACAAGTGATCATAGTGCCGGTTGCCCCTGGAGATCAAGGTGGGCTGTGAGGCACAAGATCAGATCACAGGAATTGCACAGCACGCACACACAGAGATCTGACACCTGCTTGCACTGATAGCAGCCGTTAGTGGGTTTTGTGACGTCAAAGCAAAGGCGAACAAGGCTGCTCTGTTTGCATCGGTGCTTTGTTTTCCTGCATACACAAACCCACATGCACACAAACACACACATACACACTCTTGGAGTTTTTCCATTTTCGTTCCGTTTCTTGGAAATAGAATTTTTTCACCCATCAAGGAAAAGCGCAAAATATCATTATCCCCTCAGTTAGAGTTGAGAATAAAGACATTATGTCAGGTCAAAAAATAAAAATAGAGTAACCGTCCAGTGTTTTTACTGCAACAACAAAGTGATTACCGCCAATGAGAACTCCCACCCTACAAGAAACATCTGGTCAGCTCACACAGCAGGGGTATTATAATTATGGCACTCATTTTCACAGCTGCAGCTCTTGTTCATTATCACAGGTGGGCAGATTGCAGCTGTGGTTGCTTTTGCTGTGTGGCCATATATTATTGATTTTGATCAGATGTGTGAAATAATGTAGTGTTATTACATTATAAAGCAGGAAGAGCTACAACTTCAATGTTTCTGGAACCTGATTTTTATTCTAAAGTGTTAGCCCTGAAGCTAGTTCAGAGGTGGTTTAACTACACTGTGGCCATTTATCCTCAAGCATGATTGGTCTCCCACAGCACCATTCCCATGCTGGCCAGTACCACCCGTGGTCACACTACCACAATGTGAACCAGACTTGGCACGATTGTCCCCCCAATCTACGTGTAAATGAAGTATGAATGAAGTAGGTGGCGGTAATGCAGCTTTCAGCTGGTTTATCAATGAGACACATGCCAGCAGGGAATGAAGAAAACAACTTTCGCTACGCTAAGTTTTGATTTGTTTTGTTTTTGTTGACATCTTTAAAAATGGCCTCAGCAGAAGAACTAAGAGAGGACACAGAAGAGGGGACATGTCAGTTGTCTGGAACTGTTTTGGATTTAGAAAAGAAGATGCGGTACAGTGTAAGGTATTGTGTAAAACATGCCTGGTTACCATAGCTACAACAAGGGGCATCACTACAAACCTGTTCCATCATTTAAGAAAGCACCACAAGACCATGTATGACAACTGCATGGCTAAAAGCCCGACCACCAAGGAAAGAACTGTTTACATGTTGACAGAATCCTTTGTCATGTTGGTGAAACTACAGAATGATTTACTGCTTGTGTTTAGTGAACGATGCAGAGGATAACCCCCCCCCCCCCCAAAAAAAAAAAAAAAAAAATCAGAATTAGATTATTTTCCAAAGCCCTAGTTTGTTGTTGTTGTTGTTGTTGTTGTTGTTATTGTATTAAATTGAAGTACCACCCAGCTTTAATTCTGAAAATCAACCAGCTGCTCTAATGTTCTTCCAGTGCCTGACTTCCTGTCCTGCTTGATCTTCTGCAAATTGATAGATCATTGCTCCGGTATCTGGTAAAAGTAGAAGTCTTGAGTACCAGCTCCAGAGGGCTTCAACCTGCTGGATCTGAAACACAGCTGGAACACAGTGGAGTAAAGTCAGTGTGAGTTAACACGCTGACTACAGCTGAAAGCTGTCAGATCCGGTGCTGTGAAAGAGCAGAGATGAAGCAAACATGGATCTGGTGGATTTTGACTGTGATGTGCTGCCTGTCAGTCAAGTCACTAACTGACTGTTCAGTGCAGATTGTTGTTTGGTGCGAACTCACAGGTGCTCACAAAAAGGCCAATTCAGAGAGAAAAAATGATGCACGTGAAGAAAGAAACACGCAGTGAGAGCTCAGATGGCCTAGTGGTTGAGGTTGCGCTCCATATGGGCAAAAAAGCCCTTGAGCGGGCAGCCTGGTGACTTTCCCACATGTCACTTCCCACTCTCACCCTGTTTCCTACTCTATCCACTGTCCTGTCCTCTCAAAAATAAAAGGCATAATAGGACCAAAAAATAATTTAAGAAAGAAACACAGAGTTCATTCATGCCAAATATAATGTCTGAATGGAGTGAGGCAGTGAAACAAAAAATGAAGCTGAGCTGTTCTGAATTAAAATAAAAAGAGATGAGGAGATAGATGTGTGTTTGTGTGTGTATGAGCACCACAATGTACATGGAGACAGAATGGACCTTATATGAAAGCTTGTTGTGAGTTCACAAACACACACACAAACACACACTTGTGCATCACTAAAGCAACAGCAGGAACACAGCACGGTCCACTTCACAGTTTATCATCCCTAAATATATTTGCGTGCTACACACACACACACACATACACACACAGTCTGGGCTCAGTCTTGATTGGAGGAGGGGAGCTTGTATAACATCTGGCAGCTGAGTTCACAAACTGCACAGTGTGTTTGTGTGCGTTAGGGGGTTGACTGGCTGGCAGTCCCAGCTTGCCGTTACCAGTGGCAACAATGATTGTGTTTCCTCCTGTATGGAGCGGTGTAATTGTGTCAGTCGAGCTCCACTGCATCTGACGGTGCACCTTGCACAAACATATTGACAGCAAGAGTGTGTGCACCTGAATGTTTCTCTATCAAGAGCACACCCAGCGGTGTCTCTCTCTCTCTCTCACACACACACACACACTGAGACAGAGCTGGAAAACTCAGAGACTAGAATAGGCAGCAAGGTGACAGTGACACATTTAACGTTAAGACTGACAGCACCTATCAGAGTTTCTCAGTGTCAAGCTGAAAATACATTTTTCCTGTAAAACTGTGGAGCTGGCAAAATTTTCTTTTTAATAACTCAAAAATAGAGCAGGGACCGAGTCAAATCTGCTAAACAATCCCCACGGACTGAATAAAATGTGGATGTTGGTTTCATGAAGTTCAGTAATACAGCAGCTGCTGTTCTAGAAATGCCCACTTAAGGCGCTTTTCAGCCTCAGGAACTTTCCACTGGAATTATGTACTTGAGGATCTGAAAACGTCTGTCTGAAAGGGTACTACTTTTCTAATATCCAGGGACATTTCTGATTGGTGAAGCACCCACAGTGTTTTTATTTTCCCCTCCATCCACAAGAACATCACATACAGCTGTGATGTTCTTGGTATAATAACTCCTAAACAATCATCTTCTTTGAGTCTGATAGTGTGACTGTGTCTCTGTCAGCTCCTGGTGTTACAGTTTAAAGAGTGACCTGCCCCTATCAGCACAACTGGCTTCACCTCACAATGTATTAAAGGCAGGGTTGGTAGTCATGGAAAACTAGCATGAATTTGAATGTAGCATCTCCTCAGGACTCCGTTTAGCCCTCACCCTCCCACACTCAGAGCTACTTCAAAACGACGCCCCGCTCACATGCACAAGTGCTGCTGATTCATGATCATATGATCCTGACTGATTCAAAACCACAGACTCAAACCGGTCCTCAGCACATTGTTTTTGTTTTCATTACGTTACCAGTTATCATGGTATAGGTAGTTTTTCTGCTGTTCTCCAGCGAATTTAGATCCCTGCACACCAGTGAAATGTACGCACAGGAGGCCGTCAGAACAGCAGGAGGGGATTTGATTGGTTTAATAAATTGGATCCCAAGCGCTAGGATTGGTTGGTGTTTTCCCAGGTTTACTCCTGCTGTAGACAGCAGATACACATCATATATTGATTGTCATCAGGACACAAAGATCATTTTAACCAGAATAACAAAAAGTCTATCTAAATCTGATTACCAACCCTGCCTTTAAGGCTTTTATTCTTTTGTTCTCATGCACATTGCAAGATTGTTTACATTTGGTGTGAACATGACATGAAGCTCACCAAAAATTAATTACTTCAGCTGCTCACTACATGGTCTCCAATAACTCAGGGGACCTGTTGATGTACCTACAGGTGGGATACTTCTAATGGAAATCACTGCAGCGTAAAAGCATAAGAGTAAAATCAGTGGACTGTCGTCACACATAGAAAAAGCTCATTCAGCAGTCTGTGCACAATAGGGTGAGAAGAAAACAGCATGCTTAGAGTAGCAAAGAACCCCCTTTATTGTGTCATCCTTCCTTTTTTTGTCAATGTGTTTGCATGTGCTATAGACCTTTGTCGCACGCCACATAGCCTCAAATAGCACTGTTGCCACGGCAGCAATTAAATGCCAGTTATAGACTGTAGTCTCACCATGGCTTAGGCGAGGGAGAGAGAGACCTCTGATAAAAAAATGCAAGAAAAATATTTCTCTTAATTCACCACTAAAAGCATCAAAATGAAGATTTGTGGAGCTGCAGACCTCATTCAAACACATAAGTGTATGTGACACGAGTACGGCCAATCGGTTATTTTAAATAGTACATTTGTGTTAACAATGCTGCATGGACACTTGAATTAGCAATGCTTTGCTGATGTTTTAATGGAGGATGAGCCGTCTTTTCTGTAAAGAGGATTTGCAGATAAGGTTTGTTGTTAAATTTGTAGTCAAGATGAATACCTTTATGGAATACCATTATTCCATCATTTCATTAAGCTCAAAGTCAGCATTTGAAGGCTGCACAACACAATGCAACCAGCATCACTGAGCCTCTGTGCCATTTGTGCAGTGCCACCAATGAATGAAACGAAAGTAAAGAAGTAGAAGCGTAAGATAATATTTGAAGGAGAATTAAGATGCATTTAAAAAAGAGAGCCTTAAACTCCAGCTGCTTTTTCATTAAGAATGGGACACTGAATGATTGAAATAAATGACTTAAAAGTTAAAAGCTTTATTTTGAAATATTTTGCATATATTTTATGGCACTAGAGTTAAAAAACTGACTAAAACATTAAATCATAACAGTGAACCCGCTCTGTTTTTGTATTTCTGGACCTGGCAGTTGAGATCTGCAGCTAGACCAATACTGTCAAAAACAAGCATTTCACCCTGAGTATGGTCTCAAAGATCAAGTCTCTGTTATCCAAATCATTGTCCATATGGCAGGAAATGGGCTCAGCTCCACCAGCAATACAGCAACAGATGGATCATGCATGCAGAGCTCTGTAGGACTGAATTAAACATTAACAGGAAAACATGAAGCAGTGCATGCAGGACGAGATTTCCTCAGGTCACATGGAAAGATAAGTCAGTGTACTGAGTTCACGTCAATGACACACGGAGATCTCTGGTGTGAACGCAGCTCTAATACATGTCACCATCTAAAAGCAGAATTCAGAGGAGACCAAAAGGAGACCAAAACACACTTGTGCTTTTCTGAGGAACTGTTGCAGCTTGTAACCAAATAAAGATTATCATTACATTACAACCTGTTTTTGGTGTAGGAGTTACAACTTGGGATGCACATGATAGGCACCAGAATTAAGAGTGTTTTTAACTAATTGTTGACATTTTTAGTCATTTGGATCCACAATGGGGGTTAAATATTGTGATGTGAACAAGATGATGTCCCGTGATAACTGGTATTACACCTGCTCAGAGAGAGCTGTAAAACGTAAGATGAAATTATGCCTATGCTAAAACTTTTCCAGCTCATGCAACTCATAAAATATGAGTAACCTCCTCTCAACTCTAAACTGAAAATTATGTTCACAAGCTACATTTGAACTTACACATATACTGTATGTTGGAATAACCCAACCACAGAATGAGTGTGCATTTGAATGGGATATGTAGATAAATGTGGGGATATTTGATGAATTTTCTCTCTAGTTTCTAAGTAAAAATCCATGTAATCTTAAAATATTTCAATAAAGACCATCGTGGTAGACCAACAAACTGACAGAGTGATCCATAAACCAAAAAAACAAATTCTTTTAGACAAATTTCCTCTTGACAATAATTAAGGAAACAAATAGGATCCTAAAATACCCAAGACTGTATCAAGGTTTGAGAGCAAAAAGAAAAAAAAAACATATAAAATAAGGTTTATCGAACAAAAACCTCAAGAGTTAAACACAAGTACAAATACAGAAGATACACTGAAGAATACCGGACAGAGACGCAATGAACTGACTGAGGTTGGCCGCACACTAGATGACTTCTAAATATGAGCATTTTTTTTAAATCTGGGGACACCACACACATAATCCTTACAATCCTCTGAACACACACCCTATGATTCTATTAGACTGCTCGACCACACATTTAACATTTGTGGGCACAAAAAAAAATTGAGTGGTTACAGAGCAAAGACATGAAGGTGATGCTCTCTGTCCACCTCGTCTGCTCACATCACACAGATATGGACACATGAACACAGCCACTGAGGAATGGATCCACGATGGCAGCAACCCTGGTCACTCCATGTGCGTCAGGAGACTTCCTGTCTGTTTACATTAATCTCCATGGAAACAGAGTCAGACAAAGGGTGTTTGTGCATGTGGGGCGATTACTAGATAATCTAATGCTGTGTTTGACACTTCATGTGTATTGTTTCATGGCCATCTGTGCATGGCGCAGTCTTTATAATTCATGTGTGTGAGAGCTATCACTCAGTATTTCATAATGTGGACCAAGCCCAAATTCATTCAGACCTTTTTTTTTCACCACTTTAGTGTCCTTGTGTCTCTTGATATGAGTAAGTTATTATCATGAAGCTGTGAGAGCACCAAGGAGTGAGTGATGAGTGTAGAGGATGTTTTTTTTTTAAAAAGATGTCTTACATGTTGCATCATTTTTCAGCACTAAAGGCAAACGGTGGAAATTGGACAAAAACAAAACAAAACACTGTAGTCTTTGGCTAACAAACACATTAATTCTAACACTTAATGTGATGAGCATGCTGTGTTAAAGGGTTATTGAGTAATTGGTTGGTTTTTGATTAACAGGTGTCATGGTCCTCAAAATCCACAAATTGATTTGGTATAGAGTGTAAACAAATGATTTCAGTACCATAAGCTTTCTCACAAATGAAATTTCAATATTATAAACCACATTCAGAATTCAAAACAGGTCTTTCTTTGTTTTATTTCTTCGGGAAAATGCTAGTTATAGACATTCTGAATACTGTATAGCAACATTTGACGAAAGGATGGTCTATATTTTAGTTCCCTGTTCCATCCTTTATTATCTAACCTTTTTAAAACACTCTGGTCTGAACGATTGTTGTGTTTCTATCCTTCTCTTCTTGCTGTGGTGTTGGCTTCAGTCACAACAGGTTCACTTCCTGTATAGACAAGTGGTACCGTATGAGCCACTGCAGCGAGCAAATATTTAATGGTGTTATATACCACCTTTCATTCAAACCAAACGCAATGCAATGTGATTTAACACAGCTGAAAACTATAAATGCATGTTTGATAACAAAAACATGGTAAACGCATGAGCCATCCTTATTTCATCTCTGTTGGCCCACACTTAACTCTCAGGACCCCTCATTTTTGGTGCCCCTGGGTCTTAAATCAACACTACCTTTTTGTCCTCTTTCCTGTTTGTCTTGTCTCGTCCTGTCTGTCATTAATTCCCCTTTTTTCACATTGTGGTGTAGCACAGCCTTCCCCTTCAGCTCACATCGGGGAATAAATAAAGTTTGATTTGATGGAGTAGCCTACAGGGAGGGCTGGTGATGGTCACTGACAGCAACAAATCATAACTATTTATGGTTTTGCGGCAATAAAGAAATGCATCTGCCTTTCAACGTTGACATCGGACACAGTGCTCAACTGGAAGGACAAATGCAGACAAGGGGAAAAAAAAACAAAAAACATGGTAAATATTAAAAAGAAAAATTTGAGAGACTATTATGGTACTATACCAATAATATATACATTACTGAAACACTACTTGGTAAATAAAGCATAAACAAAGAATACAGTTGGAATAACAATGAAAAGACAAGCGTTAAACACCTAGACTCCATCTGTTACGTAAGCCTACATTTTTAAAGGCATTTAGTGGACACTTCCTCACTCTCTTTTCTGGTCAGACTGTCAGAGACTGTATGAAACATGGACGAGGATACTTTCAGCTACGTGCTTGATTTAGTGGGCATAGCTATCATGCCAAGAACTACAAAAAGGTCTTTTACGACCTTAAAATTGATCACAGGATTTTTGGTAACTCAATGGGCGTGGCAACAAACAGCCACCAAAGTTGATGATTTTTTGGGAAAAATAAAAACCTTCCTTTCTCTCCTAAACAATATGGGATCTGGACCAAAATGCACATGTTAAGTTTCACGGTATGAACGTATCTTTATGCTCTTCTTCACCTTAAAGTGCAGCGCCCCCCTCTGTCAACAGGAAATCATGTCTTTTCCTCTATAATTAAAAATCACAGTTCTACTCTGCACTCATATACACATGTGCATGTGTAGATCTAGCTGCACGTGCAGTGGCCGCAACACACACCCTGACATAAGCACGTAGGCGAGGGCCAGCTTATCACCACTTGAGGCTTTAATTTGCTTTTCTTTTTTATTTATTGTCTTATAAAAACAGCAGAGCATTGCTCAAATAATGACAGAGCAGAAGGTGACACAGCAGTTTTTTCTTCTGTGCCCTTGGAATCCACACACACACACACACACACACACACACACACACACACACACACACACACACACACACACACACACACACACACACACACAGCCCACTATAGCTTCAGCTGCGGCAAAACTGTACAAGGTTGACAGTTATGAAAGGCAGCAAACACAGCAGAGTCAGTCCAAATCTGGATTTATACATCTGTGGTGAATGAAGGCTGTAGCAGCAGAGTGTTATATTCATATCAGACCAGAGAAAAAGTGAGACGCCTTTTTTTTTCTCCTTTCAAAAGCTGGAGATTAAAAGGCATGACCTCATAAGCCAACAGTCATACTGAAGGTCCAGCTCTGTAAATCCTGGTGTGAAAGGAGTGATGAGAACTGAAAATTGGATTTGTCAGGAGATGAAAAGGAGGAATCTTAAAGGCTACAAGGCCAGAAAGCAAAGGTCATATCTCTCTATATATCACCCAGCTGTGTTGATTACTTAATTCTGATTGGTCAAAACCCCATTAAAAAATGTTAATTAAAAAATTCTGACCTGCACTGTCAGTGACAGCAAACCTGCATTCATGATATCAAATTAATGCAGGGAGTCCAGAACATTTAATGATTTCACTTCTTTCCAACATTGTTGTAGAATGTGAATTTTAGAAACCCAGCACAGACCAAAACTAAATGTACAGATAACAAATTAGACATCCAATAGCCTTAGTTTTTACGTTTCTACCACTGAACTGTAATTAAACACTGAGGTGAAACATTGGTACAAAGATTTATCAAGAAATGTCCACTATTACCACCTTCAAAGCCAACAGGATCATGAATCTTGCTGAGAGGCTTCATAGCTCTAGATGGAACTCTGTTCCCAGTGAGCTCATAGACATGTACAACTGCAATTAACAAGCAAATCTTCCTCCATGATGGATCCATTATGGAGATCAGCATGTATGTTTTCAAGAATGTTTTAGTCAAAATAGGAGCGTGTTTTTGTGCTCCTGCTATAGGCTTTATAGCCAATCACTGGCAATAAACACACACACACACATGCTAGTACTTGTTTGTCCTTCTGCTCTGTTCTCTGTTTCACACACGCATGATACACGTCACGCCCAGGAGAACAGGTGTTAACAAGGCTTTGAAACAACAAAACAGTCATTCGGTTATTCAATAGACTACAAAATCATTTAATAACGACTAACGTCATTCTAGCCAAACGTACACAAACACTGCATGAGTATGTGAATAACACTGCCAGATCACTGATGGCACAGCTGGTCTCGAGGTTACAGAGCGTGAGCGGTTCCCAGCAGCCGCTGAGTAAGACAATTTTTATGAATTACTCTGAGTAAGAGCGTCAGCACATTATTGAAATGTAAAGGCATGGTGAGAAATGTTTAACAGTATTACCCTTCATGTGAGTCCGTTTAAAGATTCATCTACTGGTTATACACACTGAAATCCTGATAGGGCAAGCAGGGTTCGTTGCATGTACCAGACTCCTTCCTGTGTGTGATCAGATTGTCAGTGGCTTTTCTTCTGCTGATGAAATTTAACTGCCATTGTTACAGAGTTCAGTCCAATCAGAACCAAGTATTCATCACAGGCAGTTAATGAATGTGGTATAGGCAGCATCTTGTATCAGTGCTTGTTAACACTGTGGCTACATACACAGGCTGGTCTAGAGCTGTTTCTCAGTACGCATACTTCAGCAAAGTCCGCATCAAAACAAATTCAGTCGTAGTACCCGGTTGGGGACTCACCCCGCTCCTTTTACCAAGTCTGCTGCTGGACGTAACTTGAGCAGACTTTTTAACAGTTACAATCCCACAATGCAATTTGTGCCATCCAGCGAGAAACTAAAACAATGGCGGAGGAGAAGACGCACAACTGTAGGTAGCTGTTGCTGCCATATAAAAACATGAATAAGATAATTATTCTAGACAGAATTTTGTTTGAAACTCAGAAACATTGAATGAGTTGGGTAAAATTAAACATCAACAAACTGCCAGCAATGTATACGTCCGGATGTGATGTATGGGTACATAGAAGAGTCCACTGCTGTTCCAGTAGTAGGAGGATTGTTCTATGGACTTCCGTACCTCTGAAATCAGAACTCTGGAACAAACTCACAAAGTCTGAACTTCCAGAAAAAGCAAGTTTGAACTTGTGAACTTTGAAATATGAAACAGCACATTTCAACAAAGAGGTGCACACCTTTCACGTTTTGTGTGAATTACAGGCTGTGCAAGATGTTGAACTTTCATTTTGTGATGATAATTTCAACATAAATACCTGATGGCACACAAGCAAGATATCTGACTATATGCAAGGTGTTTCCAAAGTGTCACTGAATAACTGTATAAAACATGGGTGTAATCTGTGTGATGTCACCTGTTTGTTTCTGATGCAGAGTTTTAATGCCTTGTGTTGGCGGCTGCCATAGTGACAAAGCTGACTCCACCTAACCAGCTTTAAGCTTGGAAGAGGCAAAGAGGCAGAGTTTTTAGCTTTTAGCCTCTTCCCAGAAAGCTAGTGTGCCGGCCTGTCAGTCATGGACAAAACTCCTACGTTTAAAAATAATGAGTTACAAAAAATGCATCCCCTTTACAGTGTGTGATGACAGTCAAATGAGAAAACCAATCCAATTTTTTCAAACAGCCTGTAAACATGTTTTATTTTTGCTCTTACATTACCTTCAAATTTTAAAACCAGAGGTTGCCGCTTGGCGTCACTCTACCTGTACCTCCTCCCCCTCAAGTCAGGTCAAAACCAGGTCAGTGCCACAGGAACAAAGTGGAGTCTTCATTCAGGTCAGCTTTGTAACAGCTTTATCTCTTTCCTAACATAAGAACTTTTTTTTAAACCACTTAACAAATAGAGTCTTTCTTTTAGCAGTAGGCTGAGGAGAAGTGAGATGATAAACCAGAGCTGATTTCATATTTCATGAACCTAAAGACAAACTGTTATCTTTAAATAGCCTGATGGAAACAGCTCACCACAGTTACATGTCCGAGTGGAACATTCTGATTTTAGTGATTATCATGATATCATTGAATCTATTAACGCTTCATTAACTAAAACGTGTAAAAGACATCAGTTTATAATCTGACTTCAGTTCACTCTCTCACCGTCTGAGTAACCAATTCCCCTCACGGGTCAGAGTTTGCCTAGCAGCACACACATTTTCCCATCCAGTTTATCTTTTCAGATCAAAAACAGAGAGCCTGGACTTTCTCCCTGCTTAAAAGAGAAAAATGTGACACATCAGGGTGATTTCAGAAACCTGTGACCATGAACACAGGAGGTATGTTTGTGTTTCCTGACTGCAGACGTGTTGATGTCACTGCATCAAAGACTAAAATGTATGACGTCAAGTGGGCTTTGACTTAATCTTGTGCAGTATGTGTGTGTGTGTGTGTGAGTGTTTGTGTGTGTGCGTAAGGCCTTTAGACAAACAACTGTGGCTAACCTGATTGGTCGTGCAATATTTCTCAAACAAACGGACACATGAACACACACAATTGTGCGTGATGGTTTTTGCAGCTCTGGATACAAACGAAACCTCAACAGATTCACAACCACTCTCCCACTCGCCTGCTTTCTCGATCTCTCTAGCTGATTACAGTGTGTGAGACATAAAAACTTTGGCACCTTAAGATCGTGTGTGTGTGTGTGTTTGATTTGTGTCTGTATATGTAAAGTGTAAAGTTTGGTTGATAAAAAAGTGTGTAAGTGTGTTCGTCATGCTCTGTAAACAAACACCAGTTTTCATTAATATTGTGCCTCTGCAAGTGTGTTGTGTGTGTGTGTTGGTGTGTGTGAGAGAGCAAAACAAAGAGAGAGAGAGAGAGAGAGAGAGAGAGAGAGGGAAGGAGATTCTCTGACATTTTGAGATACTGTGTGTGACAATGGGCTATTTTTTGTGACTTGGCTCATGTCTTTGTGTGAAACTGTGTGTTTCTGGAGAGTGTATTTTTTTGTGTTTACTCTGCATGTGTGTTTGTGTGTGTGAAACTGCGCTGTCTGCCCTTAAATTACCTGTCCATAAGACAGAGTGTGTGCTGCCGGCCGGCAGAGCTTCTGTGATGCTGCCTCCATTAACGGCTGCGATCATTCACAATCTGATGGGCCGTGGTAAGCTGTAACCATGGCAACGTTCTGCGTGCAGGCCAAATACTTCTTGGGAACATGTCAATGCACTAATCTCAGCAATCTGACTGTTGCAGGATAAATAAAGGTCAGGGTTGTGAGCAAGATGTTAAATAACAACGAGAAGGTGAGTTACGGGCAAATGGAAGTCGTCACGAAGCCGGTGATGTTTGATCAAACTTCTGTTACCAAAATGTCTCAAAAATACCAGCTGATGTTAGCAAAGATTTAGTAACTTGTTACAATAAACTGCACAAAATGTTCCGCTTGTTGACCCATGGTGACTATGATTTTTTGCAAACCTTTAAACACCTTTGAAGTATTCTCTGTTACAAGGTCGAAATTTGTTTACAGCGATATTAATATTTAAAAATCTTCAAACTTTATAATAAAGTCACAAATGAAGTGTGGGACTCCAGAACAGAGCCAGGCGGAACCCCACACCTGCTGACCTTCTGCTTCTGTTGTCTTGAAAAGAATCATTACACAGTCTTTCCAGGAAGTTGTGATTGCAACAATTAACGCAAATTCAATCCCTGTGAATTTTGGGTGACCTTACAATTTTGTCCAATCACTGCATCTTATTTGCACATTTGACCAATCATAATAGTTTGACCCGCCCCCTACAGTTTCTTCACAATAATCAGTCCCCCGTCAAACTCAGTTCTTTGTTTATGAAGTCGCAGACATATCCGACAAAATGCCTCAGATTTACCAACAAAATTTGCAGCAAAGGACCTTGCAAGGCAGTAGTGTTCTGCACAAAACTGTTTTGCAGCATTGTGGTGGAACATAGATGAAAATCATCTATTAACAAACACTTTTCTATCGCAAAACACACAAGGAGGATGACTGACAATTAACTTAAAACACTGCTGGAATTTTATTGCAAAAAACATCTAAAAATATTGCAACATGCATTGCATTTTTTTTTAAAAAAAAAAGCTGCAACAGAATCAGCAATTTTGGCCCACAACAATCTCTAAAATAAAGTCTGCAAAATCCTGGAGGGACTGAATACACCACATATACACAGTGCATAACTTCCAGTTAACACTCCTTACACGATCGCATGGAACAAGTCACAATCACACACACTTGGTCAACATGTTCCAACATGCCTGTTTATAGGCAAAACTGTCTAAGTCTTTACCACCCAGGGAACCCTCATGCACATCATCAGCTCATATATTCCT
The DNA here is from genome assembly GCA_030710495.1 of Labroides dimidiatus. NCBI lineage: Eukaryota > Metazoa > Chordata > Actinopteri > Labriformes > Labridae > Labroides > Labroides dimidiatus. The sequence continues at coordinate 13,094,462 of CM061162.1, read as the reverse complement.
GCTTCCTGGATGCGTTTCTTTAATAGCTGGAGGATAATAGTGGCCCCAGAGGTCAAATGCAACCAACATCTTTATTCATGCCTTCATCACTGGAATGAACTGTGAATGTCTATTTCTGCACAGTTTCCTCATCTCTCTCTGAAAACCATTCTCTGCCATGTAACCCATTCTCTGCCACATCACTGTGGGACTGAAAAGCAGGAAGAAAGAAATCCAAGTTCAGATCCTGTCTCACAGAGAGGAATCTTGACTAAGATGCTGTGTTGATGATTCTCTTTGGCTTCTGAACAAATCCAGACATCATTATGGAGCTTACTTTAGCTTTACACTGCAAGTGCTCACCATTGAAGGATTATTATTATACAATCAAAGCTATAAATTATGGACTTTAATTTCCTTTTGCGATTAGATTGCTTCTTGCTTGCTGCAAATTGTAGGTGTCTATGAGCTTCTCTCTGTTTCAGAAGAAAAGAAATACCTCATGTTCAGTGCCCAACATTAAGACATCTAGTATAATATGAAACATACAGAACATACAAAATCCTTCAAGTAAAACGAGCAGATTTCACATTATTACTTTTTTTTGCATTTTAGATAATGTTAAAACACATGGAGTAATTTATATTACATGGCACATAATGTATAGAAAGTGTATTTTGTACATCAGACAATGTGTTCCAGGAGATCCTTTGTACCGAGTAGTAGATGAAGTGTAATATTGCACTTGTAGAAGACGTGCTGCATTGGAGCAAATATAAGGAGGGCCCAGTTTAAATTTGAAGGGAAATCTAAAAGCATAAAAAGGAAGAGTGTCTTTCAAAGTAAAATGTTTTCCAGTTTCTAGAGATGGCAGATGGTGGAAAGGAGAAGAAGGCTCACTGGTAATATGATTTCCAACATATTTCTCCTTCAGCAATGGCACAGGACACCTCTCAGCCCCCCCGAGGCCATGCCTTTAGGCTTTTATGAGCTTCTATTCCCCATCCTCGTCCCTTTCATCACGATTCCTCATCCCCACTCGGTTATCTTCCCTCCCTGCTCTCTATGCTGGCATTTTGTTATGTTTTGCTTAACGACTGTCAGAAGCAGTAAGGCCTCTGGGGTAATATGCTAAGCTGATTTCTGACTTGACTTTCTGTTCAGGTTGAGGTTGGGCAAAAACCTACTGGCAGGTTAATGCTTGGGTTTTTTTCTTATGCCAACTTCAAAAATAATACATCATCCAGAGGCTTTCTTTTTTCCACCAGTCAGGCTTTAGCTCAACAGGAAAACTATGATATTATGATCCTCCACTTCTCAGATGTAAGCAAGCACAGATGACATGGAAGTATTCTTATCTAACGCATGGAGATACAGTTGTATGTAGGCTGTGTAAGGCCTAAAAGCAGTTAAAAGGGATATGGACAACCAATGACTGCTGGTGCTAGCTCTGCCAGTGTTAGCCTCACCCTGCACACCCATTTAACAATTTTGAGCTGCAGACTGTGATCTTATGTTTAGCTGTTTTAAACAAACTTTGCCCGGTTTTAACAGCTTTCTGTTTCCTTTGTTCTTGTTGTTCAAGACACTTTGCGTCATGTATGTGACTATTTATTGAGTGTAGGTTGAATCAACATTTTTCCTTAGTTTTGGTCTACACATATCAACCTGTTTCTTCAGAAGCCTCTGGGTGTTGACTTCTGCAGGTGCTTATCGACTTCCTGTTGCCTTGCAACGATATGGCTGACCGCCGCCAGCAAGCTAGCTCAAAACAACTTGCATGAAATCATTAATGCTAGACAGGGCTCAGTGTAAACTTTTTAAAGCATCTGCACTATGACTCTTCCTCCGATTTTTGTTCATTTTGTCACTTTCTTGCTGTTAAAAGCAGGTTATTAAAGCGAGTATTACAGCTAGGCTAACGTCATGAGCTTTGTGGTCTCCATGTTTAAATGGAAGTTCAGATGAGTAAATTTCAACTTTAGCACAATTATCTTAAGACTGAAGGCAAGCAATGCAAATGAGTTCTCTAAGTGTAGCTTATGATAGCAAAACTAGTAACAATAGCCTTCAGACCTCCTCATAAAGATTTATCTCCGTTTTCTAAATCAAAACACTGCCAAACACTACTGTGCTACAGGATATCATCTGTCTTCAACTGGCAAAGGTTAATCCTGCAGTCAACCAAGTACACACACCCCTATTCAGTTGCATTATAGAAAATAATGACAAATGAACACAGAAATGTATAATGCTCCTTTCTAAATTAACTAATTAACAGCAAGGGAGATTTGGAGACAACTCATTAATGTGAAGTCTACAATTTCTCTGTTAAAGAAGCTGCAAATTCATTCAGACACAAATGACTACATGGTGTCCTTTGTTGACTCCTAATTATGTTATGAGAGACCAGTGGCCTTCGGGAAGACATTTATTAACACTGCTCACGTCGCTACAACTCTATTGACCTCTAGCACCCTGTCAACCTTGATCACCAAAATGTAAACACCTTCCTGACTTCTAACTTGATCGCAGCACACAACATTTGTCTCCCAGCAGGCTGTGGCACTGCTTTCCCTCTCAAACAGCAGATGTTGTTGTCTGGAACCCCTTAGGATTGCACAACAGGCGTGAAACTAAATCCTCCACTCGGGAACATCACCACTGGGTGTCTTGTTTCCACAGCTGCTGCAGAGCACCTGCATCAATCTTTGTCCTCATGTGTGAGTTTATGATACATCATGCATAGTCATCATCAAGGGATGTGTAGGTGTGTGAGCAGTACGCGTTTCACCCCTTCTCAACACTGTGCTTCTGTCCACAGATTTATATAAAGCGCCTAATAATAGGTTAAGTAACACTGTTTCATGATCTTGCTTACATAAGTGACAAAGATGGAGTCACTGCAGGATGTCAGGACAAGATGCTCTGAACAAAAATGGCAAGTGTGAAGTGTTTTTGATGTGTAATGCCACACCTCAGAAATAGCTGAATCTGACTAATAAATGGTACATAACAGGATAAATGAAAGAGAGTGAGATGGATGCTTCTGGGACTGAAAGAGCGACAGGATTATAAAGAAAACAGCCAACTTGACTTTGGGTTGTAACATTTTCAACATCTAACATTGACAGCTTTACTTGTGTTTAACTGGATTCAGTGGCCTCCACCATTTCTGAAAACACTATCAGACACCATGACAACTCGTGACTCAAGGCTTTCAGAAAAATAAGAGGGGGTGTTCAGATGGTGATTTAAATCTGCAAGATGAGTGACCCTACTTTAAACAGCACAGTGTTATCTGCTTTTGTTTGCAGTTTTTCTTACAAATCCCCCAGCAGTGTCCAATTCTTGATTCTGATAAAGCCTAAAGTGTCTTTTTAGTGTATTTTCACATCCTGACATTCAATTCAAAGATCACAAATGTGATCAGTGGGGTTTTAACCACAGCCTCATGCCCATTAACTGTGGACCTTGGACCTTGTAAACAAACCGATTTGCATGGTTGTAGTTTATCGTAACTTCTATTGGAATATAAGTGTAATGTTAATTTTTAAGGCGCTGTGAGGTTTATACGAAAACGCTAGTGTTTTTCCAGGATAAAGGCTCCATTTCCCATGAGCACTTGCACTCACTGTTAAAAGGACATGACTCTTACAAAGGCATGTGTTTGTTTTGAATCTTTTTTGCACTACTTTTCTTTGTTCAACACAACTTTTTACAGGATGCAGGGTACAGTTATGTAGCGCTATTGTTTGAAACGTGACAACAAACAAACTCTGTCAGTTCGTACCGTAGTTTAGTACCCTATATTTAGCACAACTCACAGCCTGGTGCTTGAAGACTTGTCTGTAACTTGTAACGATGGCAAATCTTCCTTATATCCTACCGGTGCTCATCTACCAGCTAAAACCTCACCAAGCAAAGCAAACATAACCTCACTCTTCATTTTATAGACTCTCAAGTTTGAACAGATCACTGCAGAATAACTGCTGCATGGGGTTTAATCAGCGGTACAGCCTGTGTTCTATCGCTCTCCCATTTAGCTTTCTTCTGCTCGTCTGACCTTTTCTCTAATACAGTCAAGCTCCAGTGTCCAACATCACTACACAATAAATCCAAGAAATATTTTTCAGCAGGGACAAAGACCGACTGTGTTTCTTACTGCTAGTGTTGTCATAGGAGTCTATGGGCACACTGGCCATTCGTACCGTGCCCAAGCACAGTTCAGCCCTAAAGTCCAGTTCGTTTGGCCAGTGTGACCGCAAGTGTACCGTGCTTGGGCGCAGTTCACTTCTCTTCTTTGGCATGCTTCAGAGAGGTGTACTTCAGCACAGTACACTTCATGCACAAGCACGAGCATGCAGACATGATAGCCGCTCCTCTCGACAGTTGTTTTAAGCAATAACTGTGCTGTTAAAGAGCGGCATCGGACCAAAACAACTTATCATGAGCCTTTTTTAAGATCACATTGACAGTCCTCACAGGGCCTATCATCTAACCAGTTGGTAAGACAGTCTTACTCAGCATCAGGGCCAAACTAAAAATTTTGCACAGACGGAGAGATATTATGATGTACTGTTAGACCTTCCATCCTCGTGAGGAACAGGAGCTGTTGCCACAGTGTTGACTTTGAGGAAGCAGGAACATATTTTAGTTGTGTTGAACTTGTTACAGTTATGTTTCTATCATCTCAGGCTCTGACAGCGTCTATGGTGTCTTCAGATGCAGCTGTGTTGAGTGTTCGGATCCTCCTTAGGACGTCAACTCATAGATCGGGACAGAGAACAGTATGAATAAATAGTAGAACATAATCTGCTTTTGAGTTAGATTTATAGTTGAAATTAAAACACGTCTGGTACTGACAGTGAAGTTTCCTCTGGGTGACTTTAAGCTTGTGAATGATTTTTTAACACGTGGTTATGTTTACATACATGGGCATCAGCAGAATTGCACGCACACAGCTGTCACACAGAGACAACAGGCTTTCAGCTCAGGGCCGTTATAAGCTGGATGTGATCGCCCAGAAGCTTAAAATAGAGCACTGATCCGATAATGGACTAAAGTTTATGATCATTAATACTCAGAGGTCTGAACACACGTCAGTCTGTGCAGAGAGACCACCCCCCAGCCACACACACACACACACACACACACACACACACACACACACACACACACACACACACACAATTTTTCATGAAACTGATGAGGGAGGACCTGACAGCTGGCAAGTGCAAGTGTTTTATTTGCTGCGTGTGAAGAGAAGAGAAATTGACTTTGTTGCTTTTAAACATCCTGCTCAGTGTGTGTTTGTGTGTGGGAGAGAGAAAGAGAGACCGTGTGTGTGTCTGTGTGGGAGGGGTGTGTGACATGATTGTAGCGCAAGTTTAGTAACACTGAGAGCAAACTGAGATCAGCATTTTCAGTGTTTTGAAATCCTCGGCTCATCTAAAAGTAAAAGTACAGACGTCAACAATGATGTCGATAACAGTCACATCAGCAGCAAAGACAATAACAACAAAAGTATCACAGAGCCGTTCAGGCTTAATACAACCAAGTCTCATGTCTGTAATGATGATCTGATAATAACAGCATTTGACTCACAAAGTCAAAGCAGCTAAAGCAGAAAGTTTGCAACCACATGGAAAAATAACCTGAACAGGAAAATGATCAAACAGAAAGACAAAGCAATTGAGACGATTGTGATTTTTTTTTATGATAGTTTATCTAGTAACTTTTTAATTACTGTAACTTGAGACAAAGCAACACAGAATGATTCATCTCGACCGATAAACCACACACCTCATGTCTGGGGCAACAATTCTGTAGATCTCACAGAAGTTGTTCGTTCAAACGTGATTTCAGAGGATAAAAAAACACACGACAATCAACATTGTCAGATTGACTTCCTGTGTTCCACAAAAATAAAAATATAACAGAAAAAAGGGATCAGAATATGGGTTAAAAATCTAGCTACTCTTCTTTTTTATTTTCTTAACCTGGCTCTGGATACAGTTTAGTTTATGTTCGCTGTTTGTGAGCTAGGACATCTTTATGATGACCCTTCCCAGTCCGCTCCTCTCACTGGTTATTGAGGGTATCCTGTCAGAGGCAGTGCGACCAGGAGTTGTAAATATCAAACATGTTGAATATTTACAATTCCAATTTTTTAGACTGTGTAACATTTAGCTCTCACAGATACACCTAGACCGCTTTCATTCAGACAAAGGGATTCTGTGGAGGTATTTTTGGCTGTCTCCAATGTGGTTGTGTTTCAATCATCCATCAAGCTGTTCAGCTTCCATTTGAATTTAAATTAGGACATTTAACTTCAAATTTACCTGCAAGTCTGAAGGATATAATTCACTCAGGAAATATTCACAACAAGGTGAGGGGTGGGACTATGATAATAATAATAATAATAATAATAATAATAATAATAATAATAATAATAATAATAATAATAATAATAATAATAATAAATTTTATTTACAAAGCGCTTTTCAAAGACTCAAAGACGCTTTACAAGGTTAAGGATAAAATTCAGATAATAATCAGATACAGATATGCAAAAAGCAAAGAAATTCAATCCAACAAGCATGAAACAAATATAAAATATAACAGTTAAAATTGCACATAGAAAGCAAAGTTAAAAAGGTTGAACTAAACATGTAGATTTAGGAGAGATAGGCTAAATGGCATACTTGCAGGGTTATGTTGGTTTAATAAAAAAAAGGAAATAGTCCCAACTGAGCACCGATTTTCTAAAACCACTGAACACAGGATCACAGAGTCTGTAAGTAAACATTGTCAAACTTAAATGTAGCTAACAGAGCTAGCTCCTTAGCTTGGTTTCCCTTACAGGTTAACGCCTGTGCCTGTGCATGCCTGAGAGATACCATCTGTCATCTGTGTTTGTTTACATCCAGGTAGTAGATTACTACGACTACTACTACCACGCTTGTTTCAATTGCTGCTCTCGGTGGAGGAATTCAGAAGCATTCTTAAACTTGCATATAAAACCCACAAGGAATTAGAAACAAGCTGACAGGGTTCCAGACTGATTCACATTTACAGTTCAACTGAAGATCTAATGAAAAGCTTTTTGTTATGTAGCTGTCAAATGCATCACATAGCCTTCCTGAGTACATGGTCGTAAAATCAATTATCATCTTTTTGAAGAAAAAAACCCAACTCGTTCTGCTAATGAAGATTGTGAAGCAGTTTGAAGCCCTAAGGAAAAGCTAAGTGGAACGCATTGATTAACAAAAATGAAAACAACAATCAGTCACAGTGGAGTTAGCCAGCCTGTGAGAGGGACAGCACAAAACAAAACCTGGCAGAGAAAGAGGAGAGGAGGGAACAGATGGATGGATGAACAGAGAATAAGCCTGCCGACATACTGTGAGTATTCAAATTTCACTTGCAGCCTGGTAAGATTCTTGTAAATGTGGACATGCGTGCACTCTTTCAGAAATACTGGCTAGTAGTCCATTTGTAGTTGGAAGTTTGTCAAATAGCAAATAATCATCTTTTGTTCTATTTATGGGGAGCTATTTATACTTCAAAAACTGCACCATGTCCTCTACTACGCTGTGTAAAAAAAAAAAAAAAAGTGGCCACACAGGGAGCTGTGTGATAAGAGAGGTAAAGAGGGAGATATTGAAAAACATAAAGTAAGAAGAGGAGGGGGGCTCTGCAGTCCCAGAAACAGTGAACAGAACAGTGCCAGCAGCAGGGAAGTGGAGCATCAATTAAGGGCAGCGTGCCCTAGATGGCACAGTGACATTCCCACAATGCACCGCTGCCATGGCCACCGCATGCATGCACGCACACTTGCTTTAAAGAGTCGGTTTATCCCTGACCTCTAGCTTTAAAGGAGAACTGTGGTCTATTTGACCCTGGCCTTATTTTTAAATATGTCTGTATGAAAATGACTCATGGGTTTCATTCACTTTGGAACTTGTTTTCTTCAGCAAGTAACTGCAGTATGTTATCCCTGGGGCTGATATGTTCCTGAGCGAAGTGTGTCAGCTAAGAGTTCTGTTCTTCCAAAGTCCTCCAGCACTGCAGACAGGATCCCTACAGAGGTGAACCTCTTAACTGACTTTTGTTACATCCTTCTCTTCACAGCATCCACAACAAGTTATGTTATCTTTTGCTGCATGAAGGAGTTACTCATCTGTCATTCAACCGATTAATCAGCCGATTCATTTTAAAAATACATGATTATTTAAAAAACAAATGAGGAAAAAGAGGAGGAGGCTGGTGGTGAGGAAGTACGAGCAAAAGGTGACATATAGTCTATATATTCGCATATTGATGGACCACAATAAAACATTGGTGTGTCAACTTATTTCCGGCTCTACTGCGGCTCACTGAGAGTGGCGGCAAAGAAGCGACAGAGCGGAGTTAAGGGAGAGTGAAAAGGGTGAGAAAAAGGTACCAAATCAAGGATAACTTTAGCAAATAATTTGCTCAAGCTTCTGAAAATGGTTCTAATGTTAACGTCAGTGTTGATAGTGCAATGTTAGCAACTATAACGTTTAACGTTAATGATTAAAGTTTTCATGTTTTTTCAGATGACGAAACAGTACGTTTTGAAAAAACAAAACAAAAACAAAAAACTCCCATATCATAGGTTTCTAGCCTGACAGATAGATAAACATTTCTTTGTAAAATCATTTAAATATCAAGTATTCACGAGGTGCTTCTTGCTGCAGTGTTCCTCACTGTCTACCCTATGGAGGCCCTAAAAGGCCAAAAAACTTGAACTCAACAATCATGTGAGAACTAAAAAAGCAGCTGTTTCTCAACACAAAAATTGGCCTTATGTGTTGACAGACACTTAAGAATCTTAGCCTATCATTATCAGAATCATTAAGGGCCACAGAGATTGCAAAAAATACATGCTAACAGCGGATTTCAAAGTATTAGCATTAGCTCACAGTGACAAATCAGCAAATAAAAGTTGAGTCCGGCTCTCTGTCTGCATCTGTTTGTAACTCTTTTTGATGTGATCCCTCCTTTGACCAACCAGTTCACACACACACACACACAAAGAACACACCTCTGTTGGCATTGAATTATTGAATAGTAAGCGACAGAGACACACACTGCATACCCACCAGGGGTGTGTAATAAGACACCGAGGAGTGCCTCATGTACATGCCTGCAAACACACACTAACCCACAGCCACACACCTGTCAGCATTAGATAAAACCAACAACTTTAATCCAGCATTAAGGGACACCAAACGGCATGCCAACACACTGAGGAAGGGTATTAATAGCCAGAACATCCACACCAGAGCATACAAGGTCATCCCAGAGTGAGGAGACAGACTATGATGGGTCAGTGTCCAAGTGTGTGACATCACATCCTGTTAGTGCAGATGCAGCTCAGAAACGCTGACGCAGAAACATTCAACACTGCAGTGACAGTGAATAGCCTCAAGCATTCATTTTCCCACATGTGCTTCTGCACCTGAACACAGCACTGCTGTCATTTGAGTCTTGATTTCTGTATTGTTTTCTCTCTTAAGTTGTTGATGACAGCTTTTTTCCATCTAATCTCTATCCATCTCTATCTCCTTCTTAATTCTCCTCTACTTCATCCCTTCTTTCCCATCAAATCATCCAGTATTTCCTCATCTCTTTTTTCTGCTGATGCATCGGGTTCAAGGATCCGTCAGCAGCTTTAGTTAATGTTTAGCTGCAACATGGCTGACGCGGATCATTAAGTCCAGTGCCAGTCTACATCCTGAGTGTGTGCCCTTGTGTCATTGTAATTCCAGTTTAACTTTTAAGTGTTTTAGAGGGACACACCTACCAGCTAGATTTCCATCCCTATTTTGTAATTACACAACATGAGTGAACTTCCGTCTGTGCAGGGGCACTTTCCCTAATCCTTATGCAGTTTATCCCAATCTGCACCCAGTTTGAACGTCTCCAAACAGGCTGCCGTCCAAACAGGCACAGCTCATTCCTCACAGCAGGAGAGCAGGCGGACAGACGCTTGCAGGGACTGGCTGTCTGAGATTCAAGGGGGCGTCACCTGTGGTCTAACACTGTTTGAATGAGACAGATGGGAGAAGATGGAGCAAGGACGAAGAAAAGAAGGAGTAGGAGAGTAAAATCTCCTTTGTGACCAACATGAAAGAGAAGAGACACAGAAAAAGACTTGGAGTGTAACGGGGATATGGTTACTGCTACTGAGAGATCAAAATTCTTACATGCTTTTAAAGCCTCACTGTCATCGACATGAAAATCCCCTGAAGGACTGTTACAGAGTATGCCAAAGAGATAAACAGGTAGATAAATCACTTACAAGCACCACTGTCTTTTTGGAGTTACTCCATAAACACCAAGTACAGTAGAATACACTACATAAAATCCACACTAAAAAGGGAAGTTGTTGATTCATATCAGTCCTCTGCTTCAAACTTATGATACCGTACAGACCAATGCAAAACATGAAGTCTGCTGGGTGAGGTCTGAAGGTAAACTGTACAAAAAGAGTAAGAAAAAATGTAGAATAAGGATATTTAGGCAGAAAAAACAACATGTATCCATACATATCATTTATTCTGTTTACAATTTTAACAGCTGTTTTCTTGAAAACTTAACTTATTATTCTATCTCGAAAGCAAGGCTGGTCTTCCCATTTTAAAAGATTAATTATTCTTATTTTCTGGGGCTAACAAAACCTGTTTTCTCAAATCATGATGACAATAACAAATAACTTAAGATATGAAGAAAAACAGTGAAATTGAGTCATTACTGAAGGAAGTAAATAAATGGTTGGATGGATCCCTGCTCCTATGGATTCCATGTGAATGGGTCCATTACAGTTATGATCAAGTTGAGAAGTTGCTCAATTATCAAACAACTAAACAAAATAATAATAACTTGTAAAAAATAAATAAATAAATAAATAAATAAACAGGAATAAGCACCTGAACACGAAATGTTGCTCTTGGATGTGCATTACAAATAGCTAGTTAAGCTGGAAGAAATGGTCAGCTAAAGGTAAATATTACTCATTTATGTGCTATCTAAAACTTTTCTTTAGAGTTCAGTCCCCTGAGGAATTCATTGGCACATTATTATATTACATGTGCATCAAGTTCATTGCAAACTCACAATAGAGCCTCTTGTGTATCCTTGTGGGGTATTTGGGGATTATTTTAGAGGACATCCAATATATAATTGGTGAAAGCTGCGAGAAGCTACTCACGTGCCAAGGACTTCTTTAAAATCAAAAATCTTCTTTATGTCGTCGACTTGTTTCTTCCACGTCTCTCCTCTGCCGGTGTCTCCATTCTCCCGAGCCATGGCGCTGCGTTACTGGCCCAAGTCTGACCGACAGTGGGCAGCGGGAGGAGGGATGCGAGGAAAACAATTTAATGGGAGAAGAAATTTCTTGTTTCTTTCTTTTAATTTTGAAGAAGAAGACGAGTTGGATGAGGGCGGTCTGGAGAGTCCTAGGGGTCTGAGCTGCGCTGCTGCAGGACCATGTGAGTCGGTCCTCTTGCAGGTTACCGTATCCTTGCCTCCTTGTCTCTCTCTCTCTCTCTCTCTCTCTCTCTCTCTCTCTCTCTCTCCTCCCCTCTGGTAGTCGTCATATGTATAAAGAGATACAAGAACTTCCTGTCCAGGATTTCAAATTAAGACGAAAAGCGGCGCGCACGAGCGGAGCAGTAACGGCTCCGAGATGCTCAATCATAAGTGGTCGATACTAACACTGTCTTAATCTCTTTATCATCACATTACTACCGCAACTATGTGTAATATTAATGCAAATAATCAACATTTATCATATAGCTTGTGGTCAAATTTATTTTTTTGAAAAAAATCTCAGCAAATAGCCAACAAGTACAAAATAAACATTGATTTTTTTTAAATACAGAAGCTGGACATGCATCTGTTTCTATATTTTAAATATTCTAATCTGATGATGAAATAATCCAGTTTATTTTTTTCTCCTCTCTAAACTCTAAATCTCATCACATCATTATTCATATCCAGAATTTCCTGATTATCGTGGAGCGATGACAGCATGTTATGTCATGCTCTGTGCTGTTAACCCAGCTGTTGTTTTTGTTTTCTAATTTGCCAGCAAATGATAAAGAAAAGCCATCTCATCCCAAGAACGCAAGATAATTAAGGTAAGATTTTGATGAAACAAATGACATTTTTTTTAAAATTTAATTAAAATTTATTTTTTTTTAATTTATTTATTTTTTTTTTATTCTCTTATTTATTTATCTATTTATTCATTGGGGAAAGTCAGTTGTGGTGCTGTTTAATGAGAAAACGATACTGTAATATAAAATGTATTAATTGAAATAAAATGGAAAAATACAAAACCATTCTCCTCCCATTGTATATTCTTTTCTTCTATTCTTCGTATTGACCATATATTTAATAAATATTCAAGCTTTGTCACTTATCCAGTGTGTAAAAATGTGGAATATACTTTTACTTTGAAAGTAATTTCCGACAACTTCATGCACAGTGCTGATCACACATCTGTATCTTGACTAAAGACCTGCTGCCACCTGCAATTGTCTAAATGTGGTGAATTACTGCGCTGTAGGCGCGTAGTGAGGATTTCCACTCTTTCTGCTACACTTCTATTCGTCATATTAGCTCTTCCTGACTCCACATATGAACCACATTAGTTTCTTTGAAGTGAGTGTTATTGTGGTAGTGCATGCTGCCTGGTCAGTAAGCTTAATAGAGAGGTGTGTGTGTGTGTGTGTGTGTGTGTGTGTGTGTGTGTGTGTGTGTGTGTGTGTGTGTGTGTGTGTGTGTGTGTGTGTGTTTGCGAGTCAGGTCAGGACGAGGCTGCAATAAATTCGCATTGCGCCAACTTGCTGACAACAACCATCATCACCATTTGGGATCCAAAATGCTGTCGATACAGCTCTGTGGCCAACCGAGGATCAGTGGTGACCTCAGCTGCAGCTGCTGCAGCTTCACCTGAGTTCAACCTGTCTGATAATACCTGGATTAGAGCGTCTCAGTCTGCAGAGGAGCACTGATCCCCGGACACCAACAGCTGCAGGCGCTAGGGTCAGCTCGGGCCGGGTTGCTGCCCAGAGCACACACGCGTTCGCGGACTTCTTGCGCGCGCCCGTGTGTGAGAGAGTGTGTGATGCTTAAGGGAGACACTGAGGGAAGAGGTGTGGGTAGAGGGGTGGGCAATGTTTCGCAGCTTCAGCTGCTCATGAGTATTCCGGCTGCAAACTACTGCAGCTCCTCCACAGCAGCAAGCAAGGGAAGCACCTCGCCCTCCTCCCCCCTTTTTTCTCCCTCTCTTCTCGTACTCATCCTTTACACTGAGTCAGCAACCCCCCCAACACACACACACACACACACACATACACACAGAGGCCCGTGAAAGATGATTACCCAGCTGCAAAGGGAGGAGGAGGAGAAAAGGGAACAGCATCGGAGAGATGGATTGAAAGCGAATGAAGGTCAAAGAGAGGAAGGTGCAGACTCCATGTATGCGATGATTTAAGTCATTCACACATTCAGCTATGTGGATACCTTTCTCACCCCAAATTAACAGGCTAGTCATGTCACAGTGATTGTTAGCCTTGAAGCTAGGAACATGTGGATTTTAAAGACCGGAAATGCACGCACACTTAACAAAGCAACTGAGAGCCTTCACCACATGAGCTCATCTAGTCACAGCATAAGTCAAAGTACAATGTATGTATTACATGTCAGGACAAGTTCCTGGTACTTTGCATACTGGTACACTGCAGTGAATGTGACTCCTGAGTAGACATGAGTCATTATATTATGATGATATTATTGACACCTGTACATTTCTTCCTCAAATGACGAGGAGATAAAGATTTTTTTTGTTTTGAGCTGTTAATATTAATTAATATTAAAAAAGAGACTACAACATAGCATAACACCCCCTCTTAGCCATGTATTTATTATAACATCACTGTAGTCTAGTGCAAAAGAGTAAAAGGTTCAACTCTGGTGAAATGGTGGCCAGATTTTAAGGTTAAGTCTGAATGCTTTACCAATAATTGTCCATAATCTGCACCTTGTGTACAGTTTTCTAGATGCACTGTTTCACCCAGGCTGTAGTCCTCATCAATCGAACAGTGGTGGGGGGGTGGGGAGGCTCCAAAATGAAGTACCCCGTGCCGTGCATGCACTGCTCATTTAGCTCCCAGCGTAATGAGAGCTGTTGCGTAAAAGTGCAATCAATTTTCTAATGTGCTAAACTATAGCACCCACCGGACTGACAGCAAGAGCCAATACACGACAAGAAGTTTAATGGTGTTTTCAAGAGTAACCGTCTACAGCAATGCATAATGGGGAAACAGAACTTTAAACGAGCGCCTGGAGCGGCTTGGAGAAATGAGAGTGTCAGAAAAGCTCAGAGGAAATTGGTGTGAGGAGATGAAGTGGAAGGGATGGCTAGGAAGAAAAGTTAAAAGTTGGTCAGTGATGAATGGTTTTAGTGTTGAGTAGAGTCACAACCTCAGAGCACCAATTAAGTTTAAATCCAGGGAGAATATTTGTGTTGTGATGAAAGAAAATTATTATCCACACTTATAAACCTATAATATAAAAAGCAGACATTTTTACAGTGTTAGAAAGTTCATATACTTGCAGTGAAACAAATTTCCTCTGTATAAAAAAAAAAAACCAAGCAACCCCCCTCCCCAAAACTAAAATAATCAACACTATAGAGCCCCCCCTCTGCTGTCTCACTGAGCTATTACAGGATTCATCATCGTCAGAGACAAACAACGACTCAACAGTAAATGAATCCTCAAAGAGCTATTAGCATGATCCGCCAATTTAACATGTTCTATTAGAGAAGAACACGAGAGAGCCATCCAGGAAACCCCGGGTACACAGCGTACCGCTCACGGACGAGAGCGAGAAGGAGAGAAGAAGATGAAATGGAAAATCATTTCAATGCAGAACAGAAGGTTGAGAGTCACTTCATGCAAAAAAAAAAAAAAACATTATATGGAGGGCTGTTGACACCAGCAGCTTCTTCTTCAGGAGTCAGAGGAACCGTGTCACTGTGGAGTGCTCTCTTCCTCTTCCTCCTCCTCTTCAGAGTCTTCCTGTTGGCTTTTCTTCTGTTGTGAAGAGGAGGAGAGAAGTTACAACTCCAAACTGCTGTTTGACAGATAAGGTTTTAAATTTTCTTTCCATGTTTATTATCAGTTTATATCTATATATAACCTATTAAAAGTCTTAAGTGTTTTTTATTAGCTCACTGCAGGCCTTCTGTTAGCTTTTAAGCCCACAGTTGTATCTTGTGGTGCCGTTTTTTTTTTTGTTCTTTCCATTGCAATGTCCATTTCCTTTCCTTTTTTAAGGTTTTAATGCTAGTCATCCAATATTTTGTGCTAACAGCTTAAATATAATACTGCTTGCTGGCTAGTGACGGCATCCCACCAGTTTTAAGAAGTCGATGAGTTTGTAGGCGTCTTCTCCCGTGGTGAGGTCGACAAAGTCTCTTGGGATTCTGTAGCTCAGGCAGGGACTGGGCTGCACGGTCACCTCGCTGGTGGTGCAGCGAAATAATGGACCTTCCTGTCCGCAGAGGAAACATGATTATTGTTGAAACAGGTTTAGTTCTCACTGATTCTTGCAAGGCTTAAGTCCAGTATCTCTTATTTTAAGTTGTGTTTTTGCAGAATTGTAGAGTCGAAGCTGGGAGTAACTGCTGAGATGAGGACTGTAGCCTCTGTTTATGGAGTGAGCACTTGAAAACCCCTAAGTTTACTGTCGTTAGTAACATGTCCTGATGGCTGACCTGCTGCTGGGCGATTTCCCCACCAGACATCAACTCCTCCCAGGTGAACAGCAGAGAGTCTGTCACCTCCCCGAATGGATTCAGATCTATTAGCCACACCCTGCCCTGAAAAAAACACACAGACAACAATAAATCCCACCTCAGTTTGTTGGTGACTATTTTTGAAGAAAAATACATCAAATTGTGTCAGCTTGCTTACTTGGCTGTCTCTGTAGACATCAAACACAACTGTAAAAAAAGGAAAAACAACTGTATTTAACAGGTTCTTCTGCAGTGGTTTATTTGCATTGAATATGTATCCAGTAGTTTGATGAGGAGTAGTTGTTTTTGACCATTTCAACATAAATATTTAGTAACTTGCAAAGACGAAGAAGGTGAGACTTAAACAGAGAGAGAAAAATGGATGTTGGTGCTCACAGTCTTCGTCCAGGAAGTTGTACTGGATGTGCTGGCTGAAGAACTCCTGCACAGCCTGGCAAATCTGCTCCTCCTGCTTCAGGACGTGCGGGTAGTACTGAGTGTAGTCTCTCTGGGAGATGGCTGAGAACAGACACGGACACCATCATCCGAGCTCAAATTGAATTCTATAATTGTTTCTAAATTAACCTGCTGAGGAAAAGAAGAGCTCAAACATCATTAGATCACCGTTAGAGTAGACTTTTTAAAATAACTCCCATAGCAGGCATTTTCAGCTCAGTTTCCAGCTCACAGCAGGTTCCTCCTGCTCTTTTGTGCAGTAAAGAAACCCAGCTGGGTACTTCATAATCCAACTTTTATTGCTTCTGATGTACGATGAAATTACAGTGTATCTTTAAAGTTTGATCTTAAAATTAAAAAGTAGATGGTTTCTCCATTAGGCTCACTATAAAAAGGAGCCAAAATGCTTCTGATCAAGTTTAGAAATAGTTCTAAGATTTATTGTTGACTTATAAAGCACGCTCTGGTCTTTGTGCTTATACATCTGATGTTATCTGAGTGTGTTTTGATCCTCCAAAGGCTCCATTTCAGGCAGGATCTTATATCTTTGATCTTTTTATTGTTTCTCTTCTCCATTGTTGGTTGTTTACGCCTTTTTTAACTTGATTTATTCTTTTTCTTAATATTTGTTTGCAAAATTCATACCAATCAGTTTGTTTTCCTTGACAAAGCAGCGAAACTCTCCACCGGGGATCAACTCACTCCACTTTCTCAGGACCAGCTGAGGACAGAAGACAACGTGATGGATAAAATGCATCTTTACATACTCAGTGAGAATTAGATTACTGTCAACATGGAAGAGTTATCTGATTAGTTTTGTTATTTATATAATCAAACTGAATATTCTTCGAGGCAAACTTAACTTCTTATGTGCAGTAAGTCGTTCAAAAACTCATCAACAACACACTTTACACGTGAGTATAACAAATACGGAGGCAGTGTGCTTGTACAGTGGGCAAAATGTGGGCTTTAAAAGTGAAATACCTCATAGTTTATAGCTGGATCTGGGGAATCTTGGTCACTACATTGTATGAACCTGTGATAAGAGAGTTACAACAAATGAAAACACACCTTTAGCTTTACAAAAGTAAAAAGTTTCAATCTGAATTTTCTTTCTACATAAACCGGGATTGTCACTCTACAAACAGATTCACACTCGGGCTGCTCTCACAAAGTTTGAGAAAGAAGTTTTAAAAGTGTCTGACAAAAAAAAGCATACATCACTTGCACAAACAGCTTTCCCAAGGCTGTGCACAACTGTAAATCACTGCAATAAATGTGTCTCATCCTCAGCAGGAGAGCGTGAGCAATAAATCTCAGATACGAGTATTTCTCCAGCAATAACTTGTGTTTTACTGCAGATTGAAACCTGCCTGTGTGAATCAAACTTTGTTAAAATTCTTTACATTTAAATTGGTTGTCTGCTAACTGCAAAATATATGTGTTTATTAGTTGATATTGTCAGACAGCACGGCTTACGGCTGCGTTAGGTCGTGGGTGATGAAGTCGGAGCTCTTGAAGAGCAGAAATATATCACTGAGGCTGTGACACTGCAGGGAGCTGTTCAGAGCAATCCAGTTAGCATCCTGGAAGACACACACACACACACACACACACACACACACACACGCGCACACACACGCACCCAAAATTAAATTATGCTTCAATCCTCAATGCTGGCACTGATACAAAAAGCAATTCCAATCTTTGTTGCATTGAACAGAACAAGCCTTTTTCCCCAGCAACTGAGTTTCTGCAACAAACTAAAAAGACGACCATCTCTTTCACCTTCAACCAATGCACAGTTCTACCATCGTGAATGACAACGGGCAAACACAATTTTGTTAAAAGCTGGGTGTAGAATTTTACCCGGGGTGCACTCCAGTTAAGTTTGGGAAAAACACGTCCACCCAAAGCGTTTATGGCCTCCAGCACTGTCGAGGTGAATTCTGGGAACTCAGGAGCCTGCCAGACAGAACACAACTTTATCACAAAGAAATAATAATAAGTATGATACAGGAATGACTATTATGTATGTAACAAAAGGAAGCTAGCATCACCCTGCTGTGTTTGTGTAAATTATTCCTGAAGGAGAGATAAAAAAAACTGACTTTCCTGTCAATCCACAAAGAAAGGTGATGCAAAAAAAAATCCAAACAAGCTTAAATGCAGGTTTCAAGAAATTTGTAAAAATACGTCAGGTGAGGAACAAATTCAGCTGACTTTTTTTTTAACCCTTCACAAAAAAAGAGAGTACATATATGAACTTACAGTGACAGTGGTGGTTGTTTCATCATCTGACCACTAGAGGGGAGCAGAAAACAAGAGGTAGATGCTTCATTAGGTGCGGTTTATTACTGATTCTGTACCTGTTCGGTTGATGAAATACAGCTTTGTGTCTGCATTTGGTAAAAAAAAAAACATGATAAACCAAAGTGGTGTAAGGACAGTGATGTTTCATTCAAACTGTTTCATAAGTTTGTTAAATGTTTGCTCATAAATCAGGTCTCAATTATAGCAAAGGATGTTTGAGTTGATTTTGTACAACAACAAAACAAAAAAATAGATAAAGAATCATTCAAAGGTTCAATAAAGTCATTTCACGCTATGGCTCTGACACACTTTTTCCACCAGTTCTATACAGCCGAATTTTTGGCTTAATGGATCAAGGTAATACCTCCAGTCAACAATTTTGGCCTCAGCAACAGTCTTTTGTAAACAAACAAAAATGACTAGTGTGTGTGTGTGTGTGTGTTCTGTGCCTGCACACACTGCATTACTTTGCCTTTTGTTTCATGAATAAGCAAGAGATCAGTTCCTTTGGTCGAATGAGATAAAAAGAAAAATTATGAAGAAAACCTTTCAGTAAACAAAGAACCTCAATCGGTGTTCTCTACCTGAATGTCTTCTTCTGCATTCAAGTCACTGTTCTCAGGGTGTAGCTGCTGTGTGTTATGGTCACTTAAGAGAAAAGAAAAAAAAAACAAAGATCAGCAAATTATTGCTACAATCCAGTCAACCTTTATAATCACATTACCTCTTAACACACTGCAAAGCCAGTGCTTCTTAAAAGCAGGATACTGGGAAATAATAACTACAATGACATCTTTTTTTTTTTTTAAGCAGGAATGGCAATAATAAATAGGTCGTATATTTACCATACTGCTATTATATTTACCCTGTTTGAGTATATACAGTACTTATTTGATTTCTAGTTATCCAAGGCAAGCTTTATAGAATGTATGTTTGTGTTTTCTCTTACCTCCCAGAAACTACAAGTGTCCCATCGTCCAGTAAATAATCTATTACATTCTGAGGCAGAGGCAGAATCACACTAGAAGATAAAAGTACCGTGGTGTTATAAACTGATAATATACAGGTAGAGAGGGTAATCCTGAAAGGTAAAGAAGAATTTAGAAAGATAAAGATAGATAAGAAGGCAGGTATATGCACCTGTCTGGTTTGCTGCTAACGTTAGCTGTGGCGAAATTAGCAATACTTTAAACAAAAGATGACGGAATAAATCCTTTGAAGTTAATTGCAAATTGTTGATATTTACCTTTTGATTGTATTTTTCTTAAAAATCGGATACCAAACCGAAAACTGACAGTTGACAACTTGCTCCTTCTTCATGCTGCAATATCCTGGAACGAAAAACTGTCCATCAGTAAATACCGTCCGTACCCTCCAGTACTTTTGATTAATTCCGAGTTGAATTATCATTCAGTGTCTCGATATTCTGATACAATAACACTTGCTTTTTAACACCTTTCTTTATATGTTTTTTTATTTTTTTCCAATCTAATGGCCAAGCAGCCAAAGCTTCATCAGAGAAATATGGTTTTACCCATAGACTGTATGGTTTTACCGTAGGCTGTTATATCGGGGGACGTTTTGTTGAAGCGCACATGTGGGCGTGGTCAATGAACCCGCTGATTTGAGACGATAGATCGTTTATTGTGAAAAGAGTCATCACTCAACACCTAGACTGGTATTGCTGAAATAACGTTTACATTCGTCTGAAATATCACAACTCACTAATAAATTCATCAGCTCAAAAGTGGCTCTTTTTTATCTTTTCGACACTCAGCATATACCATTAATAACACTACACATAATATACAACTTGAGGTATCCATCTATTTACATTTCTTGTAGTCATCTAACTTCAAACTGTTGTGCACTAAAACGACATGAATATTGATGTAGTTAGTCCTTCGGCTTTTTAAAAAAAATATAAATTCAGTAGATTAAAATTGCTAAATGACATCGTTTTCCCCATTGACAATTAAAATAAACTGACATTTTCTCACCCGGATGTAGTGTCAGAGTGATTCCTCTGAGTAAATATACTATCTCCATTATCATTCACAATCGGTAGTTTCACGTGAGTTAAGTTTTCTGCGTTTTACATTTCAAGTACATGTTAAAAGTTTGAAACGCGAAAGTTCCAAACCATTGATGGGTCATTTTGTGCAAAGCTAAAGCAATCGTGACTTAAACTAAGAGACAAAGAGAACGAAACGTGGAGTTTTAACAGGGGGAGTGGTGGAACTTGTTAGCTGTTCCTCCAGTTTTAGCTAATTGAACAGCTCATGATCTTACACGCCTCGTCACGTTAACAGTAAAATTGCTTCTTTGGATTTCTGCTGTGTTCAAATTTTGTGCGTTTGAAATCTGTTTTAAGTTTTAACCCGAATCTCAACACTTTCCTCTTTTTCAGTTGATTCACCAATAATGAGCAACCCAGAGAAACCCAAAGTAACTACTACTCCACACATTGTAAAGGAGGAGGTATGTGTTTTCTGTGTCATGGCTTTTTGTCTTTTGGCGTATAGTTATAGTTGGACTTCCTCATTTAATGAAAACTTTAATAAAACTCTAAATATGACAACATTAGATATAACTTGTGCAGATGCTGTTTTTGGGTACTTTCGTTTATCTTCAGAGCTACAATGAAAGATCTCAGGCTAACGATCAGAAAGTATTCAATAAATACCAGTGAAAATGATGTTGAGAGTCTGCTGAAACACTAAACTATAAGTTAAGCTGCAAAGAAAACTAAATTTAACAGTATTGACATTAATGACAGTGGGCTGGTAGCGAGAGTACAGGGTATAGTTTTGAAACAGTGACTTTGACCTCTGTTCATTCAAGCTGAAATGTTATTTGTAGTGTTGTGAAAGGAACATTGCATAATGATCATGAGATCGTTGATACTGTATATAACTAAAAGGGTGTTGTTGATAGCCCAGTATCAAAATACTGTGTAGCATTTTAAATGAAAACTTTTGCACATGAATATTACACATATGACACTGGATCTCTGGTTGGAAACCTGGTTGTGCATAATGCATACTTATTGTTATTCACTGATCCCTTTTAGCTCATAAATCTGTAGAAATATATATATGTTTTTGTAAAAAAGTTCATAATGTGTACCTACACATTGGGTTTCTCATCACAATATATGGTACCATACACAAATCAAGGAACTAACATTAAAGAGGGGTGTTGTACCTTTTTAAAGGCTATATAATGTCCCTCTGGTATCCTTGTAGTTCTCACATAGGCATTTTATTTCAGGCGCCTGTCAGTCACATTGCCAATGGCAAAATAAGTGTTTGAAACCCAAGCCTTTTTTTTAAAAAAAACAGGCTGTTAATGTGTTTTTTTTTAATATCGTAAAAGTCCAATTTTTCTTGCTTGGTGTGTATGTGACTTCCAAACTTTCTGCAGCCAGCCTCAAGCAGATTCTCAGTTAAGCTGTAACTTTTAGCGCTGCTGCATAGGTGATTTCTACAACTTATAAATGTAGCAGTTTGAAAATTTTACCACATTTGGTCTGGAGATCCATTATAGTTACTTTATATCCATGTTTAAATATGATAAACCATAATACCCCATCTTTAATTGTTTCATTTATTAATGTAATACACGTTTGAAAAGCACATGGTTTCTCTCCAGGTACTCCTCCCACTGTCCAAAAACATGCTCATCAGGTTGATTGGTGGTTCTAAATTGCCTGTAGGTGTGAGCGTGAGCGTGAATGTGAAAGGTTGTCTGTCTCTGTGTGTCTGCACCGTGATTGGCTTGCAACCAGTCCAGTCTCTCGCCCTAAGCCAGCTGGGATAGGCTCCAGCCACCTGCGACCCTTAACAGGATAAGCAGCATAAAGGATGAATAAATGAATGAATGAATGTTTAAAAAGCTGGTATGGAACAAAAAGAGCATAAGTGTTTGACAAGAAAGCTCTAGATGTAGGTTGCTGCAGTTGTAGTTTTGTTGGAACTTGATTTTTGTGTTTCTTAATATTGATGTTAACAGAGCAGTGTGTTGCATTCGGTGTCATTCAGATCATCTAAACCCTTTGTTGTCTATGCACTGTCTGCATTGCAGCTTATTGCAGCAGGAAAATGGGTGAAACTTGAGAAGACAACATATGTAGACCCTGCAGGAAATGTCAGGTACACTTCTATCTTGGTCAAACATGACTAAAGAAAAGTTCCTCAAGTTTTCTTTGGGCACTTAAAATCCCTGATTTCATCCATCAGGAACTGGGAGACAGCGAAGAGAACGACGAGACGAGCAAACACAGAAGCAGATGGTGAGTAATTCTGGTCCTGTTGTCCCGTGTGTGCACTGATGTATTGTTGACTGACTGTTCATGTGCTTCTCCTGCAGGTGTTGGAATAATCGCCCTGCTAAAACGGACTCTCCACAAAGACTGTGTAGTGATGGTAAAGCAGTTCCGTCCTCCTATGGGATGCTACACTTTGGAGTTTCCTGCAGGTTTGGGGATTCTTCCTGGATTTTGAAAACCCCCGCAGTGTCCAACCCTTTCCACGAAGCTCTGAATAACTTACGTCTGTTTGCGGCTTTTAGGTTTGATTGACGAGGGAGAAAGTGCTGAAGCCGCTGCACTGAGAGAACTGAAAGAAGAAACGGGCTACAAAGGAGAAGTAGTTGGTGTCACTCCAGGTGCGTCATCACATATAGACCTTCTGTTCAGCAGACTGCATTGGCTCCCTTTCTCTGCAGGACCTTATGTGTTTGATGGTGTCTGGGTTCAGCAATGCAAGTTATGTAGTAAGAAGTAATGTTGTTTTGATGACAGTGACTTGTCTGGACCCGGGTCTGTCTAACTGCACCACCCAGATTGTCTTGGTCAACATTAACGGAGATGAAGACGAGAATATTAACCCAACACAACAGCTCGGTGAGAACAAAAACAACCTGTGTTCATTCTGCTTATTATTCCTTTGCTGCTCCTGATGGCACATATATATTGCAACATTTTTCAACCAAGAAACTTCACTTAAATGTAGAAATTTTAACAGAGTACCAAAAATTTTGCTTCTGTTTCTAATGGTCAAACCTTTGGTACTTTGTTGAAGATCCAAGTTGTCTGTCATAGAAAGTCATAGAAAGAGAATGAGGAATGTGTCCAGCACAATCTTCTCATTAGTTCTATTTAAAGAACCTTTACACTTTCCTGTAACATAAAAACATGTCGTATAATATTTTTTCTCTTTGGTTCTTCCCCAGGTGATGGAGGTGAGTTCCAGTTCCTTTTGAATCCGAAATATTTCTTCTTCTCTGTATTTTAAATCATCAGACAGAACTTGATTCTCTCTTTGCAGAGTTTGTAGAAGTCCTTCTTTTACCTCTCGACGAGTTCCAGCAGAAGATCGACGGTGAGACTTCAACTTCTCTCGTGTAACTGTTTGTAGAGAAACACACAAACTGACTCTGTGTTTGTTGGATCCTGCAGATCTGCTGAAGAAGGAAAAAATAGTGGTGGATTCCAAAGTGTACATCTTTGCCATGGGGATGGTTCAGGCCTTCTTTAAACCCAGAGAGCTGCCTGTCCTGAAGCAGTGATTCAAACGTCCAGGGTGTTACTGTTACAGCAGGCTCTCACACAGGACTGAACAAGTAGTTATAGGAAATTTAATAGCTCAAAAACATCTCACATCTCACATCTTAAGGTTTGTTTCTATGAAGTTCAAAGAGCATCCACAGGGTAGTCTGAAGGCACAACACAGCTCTGTGTGAAAGAAAGGAACCGAAGACACAGAAGGCGACAGATTCTGCAGCACTTACTGCAGGAATTTTTCAGGCTTTTGTTGTAGTCTTATGCCTAAATTAACAAAATATTAATTCAAACTTTTTATGAGATTATATTTGCTGTTACAAACTGCAATTTGCTGTATTTTCTTTCTGACATTGTGACATTCCTTTAATTTTTCTAACATACCCCTTTCTGACATTTTAACTATGTTAAAGCTTGTTTAGTTTTTAATCATGTAGTACTTTCATTTATTGTAAAATTTGATCATTTAAAGGTCAGTCAACATTTTTTGTACTATTTTGTACTATTATATATGAGGACCAAATTTAAAAACAGTATTTGATTTGAGAGTTTAAACTATAAATTCTCCCTTAGAATTGTCCCTCTGGTTGTCACGTGATAGCTTTACATGATTCACAGCCCCCCAAAATTTAACATTTTTTCCACACTGGAGTTTCAGAAAATCTTTCTATAAGCTTCTGTCTGAAACGTTTTGTTTAAGCTGCTGTCTCTTTAAAGCTTCCTGCTCCACAAGACCCTTTCCCTCTGATTGGCCAGCCCTCTGGAAACCTGTCAGAGACAAAGCTATGACCTGGGTGTTTGAGCCCTGCCCCTCATATGTTTCAGGCAAGCCTTATTTGATCATCTCATCATTTTAGCGAGTCTTGTGAAGATCTTGGGCTATTTTTAGAACTAATCTTTTTGAACAGTTCACACAGATTATAAAACATAAATATGAAATGGTTTGAAAATGTGCACACATTTCGTCTGAACATCCAGCATTGTTACTTTATAACATTGTTTTTCTAAACATAAGTCAATATAATATTAACTGTAGATTTTAAACGGTTCCCATTTTTATGCAGTAAAGGTGTAAAACACTAATATCTAAATTCATGTTTTTAAATTCTGAGACAATGCTTGACTCTGACTTCATTCAACCCTCTTCAGTAAATCCAAAAACAGACAGCAACTGACAGCAGAATTAAGCTTCCCTTAAGGACCAAAACCTTTAACTCACGGAAGGTACGGACTCATTTATCAACCACAGTATCCCTCATACAAAGAAATAAGACTTAAATTCAATCAGTGTTGTGATATTTAAAACAGTGTTAATGGGTGAGTGGATTTTTACCATCTGTAATGATCAACAGAGGTACTGAATTGAGCCAGAAAAGTGACTGCTTAATAACTTATGCTGTAGCTCCAGCCTTGTTATGATGCAGTTAAAGGGTTTGCATGTTTTGGATTTAGAACTAACAGACCATTGAATAAATGAAGTACAGCCTATGCTTTTACCTGAATGTGTTTTATTTCATTGTGGTTTGCCAACAACAGTTAAGTAAATAAAAGAAAGGAGAGTTATGGTTTTATACAAACCGGATTCGGTTGAAGTTGGGAAATTTGCAGTTGCAGTTGTGTGGAAAAGGCCTCAGGGTGAGCTGCTTTCTGGTATGAGCTTCTCTGACGTTACACCCAGCGATAAAGGGTTATGAAAGTCTACACCGCTTGATGGCAGCAATGCAATTTCAAAGTAGTTCACCGACCGCCAATGAAAAACAAAAGGAAGTGAATCCACCCAATCACCTGCTTTTCGTACCAACCTGGTATCAACACAAACTTTGGAACCTCTGAGTCATAACATTTCCCCCTTTTTTCGAGAAAAAGCTTCAAATTTACAGCAGAAACAGAACATGAAGTGAATATGACTTGTTAGAATAACCGACAGTGGCATACTGGAGGTATGGTTGCCGCCTATGTCCAGAGAAAACTGTTCTTCTAGCATTAAAGCTAACATAACCTTCGCGACAGCCGTTGTTTACTTACTTGGAGCCATACCCGTTTTATTATGTTTGTTATTTTTAGCAAATAATTAAACCCGAAGTCTGAACCCTTTTTATTCATCAAACCGGGTCGAGACTTTTAGGGGAATACGGATGAGCTGGACACAAATATGGAAGTTGCGGCTAAAGGTAAGTGAACTTCTGACTCTGATTTGCAGTTAATAATAAAGTCGTGTGACAGTCAGTACACGAAGAAATGCCCTGTCAAGAACTACACAAATGTGAAACATCTCAATCTTATGTAATGTTGCTAAACACCGGAGAGAGCTTAGTTAGCTGTAATAAATGTTAACATTTGACCGTTGATGTGACTACTTATGTAAACAGCTTTTAGTTGAATTGTTCAAGACTCAGCACGTATTGTTCAGAAAATCAAAACACTCGTAGATTTGAAATAATAGTGTATTCTTAGATAATAATAAATGATACAGATCAAATGTATATCCCTAAATTGGCTCAATCTATTGTAATGTACAACCACCAATACTTTTTTTTTCTGTTTGGAGTTAAAAGGATGATCCACGATCTGACCTAAGGACGCCCTAACGCTGAGTACAATATAGAATAGAAGAGAAAATAGAATAGAACAGACTTTAGTAATCCCTGAGGGGAAATTCAGGATATGAATATATATATATTGATATGTATCACAGATGTTGTTGTGTGGTCTTCCAGGAAAGGCCAAACGGAGGCACCTGAACACAGAGGAGTGTAATGAGCTTGGACAAAGTGCGGAGAGCACTAATGTCCTCACCCGGCCCAACACAGTCAACCTGGCCCAGGGAAGATGCAACGCAAACCAGAGACTTCACCCCAGGACGCCCTCCAAGCGACGGAAGTGTGGTAATCTCCTTGTAGTCTTTTGCTTCAGATATTTTAACAATTCAGACTGTATTTGTAAACAGTTATTATTTGATTAAGTTAAATCTAGACCTTCTTATTCCCCCAGCGCCTGTTTCGGGAAGTCCTTCAGGGCAACAGAAGAGTATCAACAGCTACTTTTCAGTCACAGGAGTCATAAGTTCTAGTCCACACAAATCTCCTCAGCCCTGCTCTTCCACTTCCACAAGCAGAGTGAATGTAGAACTCTTTCCCAAAGAAGAAGAAGAGGAGGAGTATATTAGCCTTGTAGCTGTCCCAATGGCAGCAGGACCTGAATCTGAGGAGGATGAGGTGGATGACGCAAGCCTGTTAGCTGCAGAGCCTATGCCGCAACCTGATACAGGACAGGTGGATTATTTGGAGGGAATGACAGCAGAGATGTTTGGGGATGATGAGGACTTTGACCGAGGCGACACAGACGTGTACAAAGAGGAAGAGGAGGTGGAGGCCCTCCCTGACAAGCACTATGGGCTCCTGGGAAATAATAAGGTCTTGCAGGAACCCCAGGGCTGCATGAGTGACCTACCAGAGGAGGTACTTAGACACATACTGGGTTTTGTGCCTGCTCAGGACCTGTACCGCAGTGCCATCGTTGTCTGCCATCGCTGGAGGAACATCGTCAAGGACACAAAGGTGAAATACTTCACAGAATATAATATCGTTTGATACATCCATAAAGGTTTGGGCATATGTAGTCATCTGGATAGTATATTAGTGTAAGATGGATCTGATGGGTGGTTTTATTCCTACCTCCAGTCACAAATTTATACCTTTCTCAGACATATAATACATTAAGACCGATCAAACTAACAAAGTTTGTGTCACTGTGTTGTGTTTTCTGTACAGTTTGTCCCATTTAAGAAGAAATACTATCGCTACATGATGAAGGAGAAAGAGACAGTAGTGGAGATTGTTTCTATCCTGAAGACCAATCATATTCTAAATTCAGTCCCAAGAGAGCACAGCATACGAAACCTCGTCGTGTAAGTCTGATCTTTCTTATTTCTTGTATGAAGAATGTTCATCAGTTTTTCTGATTTATTTTAAGAGAGTCTTCTTTTTTTCTTTTTTTTTTGTACGGATGGATTATGATTTGTTGATATTGATTGCGGGGAGGGAGACAGGTTGCTGAAAGACAATCCACATTAGCTTTCAGCTGGAGAGAGAGAGAGAGAGAGAGAGAGCAACGAATTAAACGACACAGACAAAAATACAGGAGAAGTTGTTTGATTTTCACCTGTCACCCCTGTATTCCATCATCTGAGCATGATGCCGCTTTTTTTTCAGTTTTATGGCACAGCATGAGGTCGGAGAGCGAGTGAGGCCTGAGGACGTTCTCGAGTGTGTAAAGAAACATCGCCTCTTTCCTCAGGCCGAGGCCTCCATCAGGCTACGTATTCCTGGTATTAAGAAGAGCTTTAACCTCGGCATTGATGTATGACTCGCACAAAGACATACACAAAAGTCCTCTGGTGATCATGAAGTTTGAGTTGAAGCACAAAATCCTCACGTGATGTGTGTCTGATCTCCAGGGTCCTAATCCATATGCAGCCATGGCTATCATACTGCTCCTGAGTGAGAGTGTTGATGACGTGCAGGCTTTAGTGTCTCTGCTCACCAGCTGCATGTCTCACACTGCCATCACAGAGTACCTCAGCCATATGGCCACGATGCTGCTCGCAGTAAAGCGAATCGGAATCCGGATTAGTAACAGGTAAGAGCTGTGAGTGTTCATTCTTTAAGTTCTCACATTAAATTCTCAAGACAACCTTCAAACGAGTCTTTTCCTCTTTGTTTCGACAGGCTGCATTACAACATCTACTATATACTTTGTCTCATGGAAAATGGCCCTTTTTCTGTCGACTGTGGCGAGAGCGGGTGAGGATCCAATCATATTCATTTTATCAGAGCCAATAAATGTATGTGTGGAGGTCCATTCACCTTTTTCATGTTTGTGTGTTTGCTCGCAGGCGGCCTCAGATGCAGCTCACAGGTGAACAGCAGCAGATCCTCAGCCATGATATCCAGGAAGACCACGTGGTCAAAATTGTCGCTTTCGCAGGTAATATGTCAACATTAGAGAAAGTCATCATTTTTTTAAAATTGTTTTTACTATTTTGTTAAACTTTTATTCATTTTGTCAGCAACTCAAACAACTATATGTGAAGGAAAGAAAAAAATGCAGCCCAGAATTTCAAAAAGAGTGTGAGGAAAGATACGATGACAAACATCCTGTTTCCCTGAAATGTACAGTGTTTCTTTTTAAATTTACCCATTAAAAAGTAGTGTAAGGGTTCAACACTGCAGCAGGATGTCAGGCTTAATCGTGTTACAAATGAATGAACGATCCGTGTTGACTTCCACAGGAACAGGGAAGACAACCACGCTGGTGAAATACGCTGAGCAGCGGCCACATCTTCGCTTCCTGTATGTTGCTTTCAACAAGTCAGTGGCCACTGAGGCCCAGCGTCGCTTCCCAAACAACGTGGACTGCAAAACTGTTCACTCGCTGGCCTTTGCTGATGTTGGGAAGAGGTGAGGACCTTACAGCTCGCATCAGATTCTTTACACAGCAGTCAAATATCTCTTTCTCAAAGACATGGAGGGACACATTTTACACTCAAAGAACATTCCTGGTAAAACTCAGTTGCAGAAAGTTGTGCTCAAAGAATGATCTAAAACTTCCAAGGGTTTGAGCTCTTTTTATATCGAGAGGTGGACTGTTCCACAGTGGTTTCTAGCCTGGACATTGGGGGATCCAAAAGACTTCAAATCTCCGTCTGGAGCATGTGTGTAGAAACTCAAAGGGATGGTGGCAACCTGTGAGAATTTTTTAAAACAGGTAATGAAAGCTTGAACTGGATCCTTAAAGTGACAGTCAGCCAGTGGAGAGAAGCCACTGAAGAGGTGATGTAGATGTGACGCTAGACGACTGTTCAACAGCAAAATGTAAAGAATTAGAATATTCCAACTAAGAAGTCAACATGTGTATAATCTCTTCTTCATTTGGAGGAAGAAAGGCGGTCACCTTTCAAGAGTAATGAAGCTGCTATCAGAGCCTGCTGTGTCTCTGCAGGCTGAGGTCATCCATTAAAGCAATCCTTAAAGTTTTGAGTAACTGATGACCACATTATTATTGTCCGAAAATATATATGGAAAACCTAAATCACCAGAATCATCCTTACAACAACAACAACAACAACAACAAAAAAGACAGAATGTCTTAAATTTATCTGGAAAATGTCAGATGACTTGAATATGCTAAGGATTTGCATCCTGTCATCTTCCCGTTCACAGTTACCACATTCGTCAGAAGCTAACCCTCAACGTGCAGCCGTTC
The DNA here is from genome assembly GCA_030710495.1 of Labroides dimidiatus. NCBI lineage: Eukaryota > Metazoa > Chordata > Actinopteri > Labriformes > Labridae > Labroides > Labroides dimidiatus. The sequence goes on along the minus strand of CM061162.1, from coordinate 13,064,046 downwards.
GCCCTCAGCTTTGCTCTTCCCGAAGGCCGCGGTGGCTTCATCAAAGCCAAAGTGGTGGCCACGACTCTGAACACCTTCATGGCTTCAGCCGACCCGAGGATCGACTCTTCCCATGTTCCCACTTCACTGGTTAACAAGAGGGGCTTCGATATGACTGTGAAGCAAGAAGAAATACCAGTAAGAACTCACCAATGTCTGCAACGGACACACTGCTCTCCACTTCTGTACAAAATAATCTACAAGACATGACATCTCTTTCAAGTTGTGTGTTTTTGTTAAATCCTAGTATTTTGTGGAAGATGCACGTATGATCTGGAGCAAAATGAAGGATCATAATGAGAAAGGAAAAGATGCTTACTACATGACCCACGATGGTATGCTAACGGTTCATAAATGATGAGAACTCATAGAAATATTGTCAGGAATTGTGTAGAGGTTGTCAACAGACCCTTTCTGTTCTCAGGTTACCTGAAGTTATGGCAGCTCAAAAACCCCAGACCTCAGCTGTCTAAATATGACGTCATCTTTATTGACGAGGCCCAGGACTGCACTCCTGGTAATGATGCCTGTTATAACTGTCACACTCTTATCATATTAGTGTAAAACATGAAACACTTTGTTGAGTTGATGTCCTCTGTACCTTTTAGCAATCATGGACGTGCTTCTGTCTCAGCGCTGCGGGAAAATACTGGTTGGAGATCCTCACCAGCAGATCTACACCTTTAAAGGAGCCGTTAACGCCCTGCAAGTTGTCAACCACACGCACATCTACTACTTGACACAGGTATGGAGTAGACAGGAGTAAACACTTGCTCATAGAGTTTCCCTTTTTTTTAACTTTCATTGGTTTCAGTTTAGTGGAGAAACATCTTCTTGCCGCTTCTGTTTATGACAATTTGAACGTGAGAGTGAGGAGGCTCAGCGGTTATGAAGCATCCCTCGAACATGATAAAATAAAAGCACGTTAGCCAGTCTTTGGAACTTTAATAATAGTATTTAATCCTAGAGACAAGATCAGATTATGCATTCAAGTGTCATGGCAAAACAAAAGCTGACGTGGCAAACAATCAACCTGCAGCACCCTCAGCAACTCTGCCTCCTGTGGTCATGGGTTACCCAAATTTAGCACAAAAACCTGATGGCAATGATAGGCCTGTAGAAAATGCATCATAATAGTCGATCTCTGAGCGTTTAACTCTTCTGCCTCTTAAAAAGATGTCTTACTTCTGAGGAGTAATATTCATGGGCGAGTGGGTGCAATGATGGGGCCATGCAAATTTAGCTTAATGTCAATCCCTAAGTACCCATTTATCTATTTATTTAAGTTCACTCCCTCTGCTGCTAACCTCTCCACAGGAGCTTGAATATTTACGTGTTCATTTTAAATGACTGATGTGTTTTTGTTTTTTTTTCAGAGCTTTAGGTTTGGTGCAGAGATTGCTTATGTGGGTGCCACCATCCTCAGAGTTTGCAAGGGGGTGCAAAAGATTCTTGTGGGAGGAAAACAGAAAGGTAGAGTACATAGAAATACATCAAAGTTTTGAAAGAAAATACATGACTTTAATGTCCTCAAAGCTGGTCCATTCTGAAAACATTTATGTGTATTTTGCAGGCGGTGTGTGTGATGAGACTGCTGAACAGGCTGCAGTGGCTATAAGACGAGGCATCAGCCAGAGTCCGGGGAAGACAGCCATCCTGTCCAGATGCAACCTCAGTGTGTTTGAAGAAGCCGTCCGGCTCACTGACGCCAACCCCCAATGCAGGCTCCATTTTGTAGGAGTGAGTGTGGAGTCTGGAAACACGCCATTTCAAACAATGAGGATGAGTTTGATATTGTATACATGCAGTTTATTTGGTTCTGGCTTTTGAGGGAAAGTTTTTTTTAATTATGGTTGATTGAGGTACTTGTCTGAAACTGAAAGTGAGGCTACCAGCCTTGACAGCCAGGTCTGTTCTTTCCTGCAGTTTAGCTCATCAGAAGAGACTTCCACCTTGATGTGAGGAAATTTTGAGAGAAAGCATGAAGCTTTTGTAAATTTTACCAAATTTAAAAAATTTTATTCCTTCAGGGGGTCAAAAGTATTGGCCTGAACAAGATCCTGGACATCTGGCAACTGACTGAAGCGGCAGGAAAGGTCCCCCAAAGTCCTGGACAACGACCAAGATGTAAGAGTCACATAAATTCTGACTACACTGCGAGATATTTTCTCCTGGTTCTGCTTTTTTCTCTGAGAGGTAAACTTTTCTCTGTCTTCAGTCATCAGGGATCCTCTTATTCGTGCTTTTTCAAAGAAAAAAACAAATGGCTTCTGGGCCCTGAAGAAGTATGCTGAGCAGACGGAGGACAAGGAGCTGGACTCCAAACTCATCATTGTTGAGAAATACCGCAGTCGTATTCCTGAGCTGGTATATCGGCTGGAACAGTGCCACGAAGATGACTTTAACAGAGCGGGTATGATTGCTTCATATTATATGTTATATATAGCATCAGTAATCCAATAAATTATGAATTATCCAATCATCATCTTCCTCCTGACACTGCAGGGGCAGCCGGATTTTTTTTCCCGCTGATCTGTTTTTACAGAAGTTGAACTTCAGCTTTTTTTTTTCTTCCCTTTTTTAAATACAGTAACAGAGAAGTGAAGTTTTTTTCTCCTTCTTCTTTCTTTTCCCTAAACTTGACAGGCTGACAGCATTCAGATCCAGGTTTTGTTTTTTTTTTCCATTCCAGTGAAACTAAAAAAAAACTAGAGCTCCACTGCACAAACATACAAACAAACAATGTATAGACGAGGGTCTGATTGAGTCAGGTGTTCATTCTGTCAAAATGTACAATGGCACCCGACATGAAAAAGGACCTTACCTTAAAAGAGAGGTGCTTCTCTAGGCTTTATAATGTCCTCTAGTACCCCTGCAGCAGTTTTACATGATTAACAGCTGTTTTTTTAGAAAAGACTTATTTACTCTTCATCCAAAGTGGTTGGTTTAAGCTGCTGTCTCTTTAAGGCTCCCCACTCCACAGAGCAGAGCTATGGGCAGATCATTGCTGTGTCCAAATCCAGGGGCTGCATCCTTCGAAGGACCCAAAGGCCTTGTCTAGCCTTCAGATTATTTCCTGGTTGCGTCAACAGATGTTCCCGCCCTTACCCTTACGTCAGGATTTCTGCCACCTAATTCATAATCCTAAACTAAGTTCTTTATTCAATCAAAATATTTCATTTAACATAATGCTAATTTATTTCATATTCTATGCATTAACTGAAAGTTAAATTCAAAGGTTGTCCAATTCCCCAGAAGTTTAACGTGTCTGGCTTTGGATGTTCAAATGAGTAAAAGCCGAGTTTAAACCCAACACTTACATTTAAAAGTCACATCCACACCACTTGATGTCACCATTTTGCTATTTTCCCTCTTCTTTTTTCGGGACTGAGCATTGATAGGCAAAGGATCTTGGGAAAGATAGTAGCTGCATTTGAAGGAGCCTTAGAATCTGGACAGCCTTGGCGCGGCGTTGTGATGTAATTGGCCATCAAATGCGGCCCTCGAAGGATGCAGCCCCTGAATTTGGACACAGCCCATGATGTTTGAGGTCCAGCCCTCCAACCAGTTATGAAATCCTTTTGCGATGACCTCATCATTTCAGCAAGCCTTCTAAAGATCTTGTGTTATTTCAACAGGGATTCAGGGACCTCTACCACACATGGATCTGCAGCATGTTTAGTCTGAATTCTCACTCCATCTTTAATTGGTGTCAGCTGTTATTTATATTATGTTATACGTGTCACAGTAATAAGTTTAGTCTTTTATACTAACCATTAGTAATACGCTTGAGAGTGTCGGCTTTATGGAATTTACAATAACTATTTGGAATATCTTTCTATAATGTCAAGTAGCAGCCTGGCATTAGCATGAAGTCTGTTTTTTTTACAGTACTGCATACTTTTTACCCTTCACTCCTGACCTGTGTTTGCTGCTTTGTTTCAGACTTCGTGATGGGAACAGTCCACAAAGCCAAAGGCCTGGAGTTCGACACCGTGATGATCACTGATGACTTTGCAAAAATCCCCTCATCTGAACACCATCAGGAATTCTGTGCCCACTTCTCGTTCGGTGTGTTTCTATTTCACGTCATAGCTTCCAGTAGACAAACCAAATGCAGCTAACACACCGGCCAACGACGGCTGCCTCACTGGTCGTTTTAAATTGAAGAATCTTTTCAATAAATCCATCATTTCACAAAGTGTGCCAACTTTGCAGTAAACTACTTGCTGCCTTAAATTCATGACTTTGAGATTAGAGGAGAAAAAAGCGGCACTGCCAGCCAGTGTGCCATCCAAGAGTGCTTTGTCCATGGAGACAAGTAAAGCAGCTGGACTGGGTGTCTTGAGGTGTCTTAGCTGCGTCTGGCGGGTCCACACTTTTACTAACATCCTGTATGAGTGTGCTCCATCTGTTTCCAACTCTGTTATAGGTCTTCTATCACAGGGCCCTGAAAAGTAAAACATTTAAGCTGTACAACGATCAGCTCAGATGTGTTTCCACGCATTTTATTAATGACTCAGAAATTTAAAACGACTCTTCCTCAAATAAACTGTGAAAATCCACCTATGATTGATTTCATTGGACATTTTGAAAGCAAATGAAATGAGTATTTCTCTCCCCTGCTCAGATAACTTTCCGGATGATGAGTGGAACCTGCTTTATGTGGCGGTAACTCGTGCCAGAACAGCACTGATCATCACAAACAACATCCGCCGCATCCTCTCAGTGGCAGGGGTAAGATATCCAGCATCTCCAGAGGGGCATCACTTTTTCATCCTTTACTGTGAAGATACAATCACTTACTCACTCACTTGCTACATGGACTTATATCGCGCCTCCGCTGACCAATTTAGAGTTCAGTGTCAGTGCCTCAAGGAGCTGGGATCTTGTAATATCAGCTCCATGTTTTTGTATCTTGTCAGTCTCTAAATGAAGAGGATAGAATGAAATCCTGCTTCCTGTATACTGGTCTATAAACACCTTTTAATGGTCAGAGGAGATGGCTGCAGCAGCACCAGCAGAAATCGAGAAGCTACAACAGATCTAAAAACTCCCTTTTCTGATCTTTCTTTGCCAGCGTGATTCAGACTTCTCTCAGCATCTAAATTTTCAGACTTTCAAACCCTCACTCTGAATTTGGATATTCAACATACATGTGGTGCCATATTAAGGAGTTCTATTCCTTTAAAGGAGATTTTTTATTATATAGAAGTTAAAAAAATCCAAGTTTATTTTAAATTAATAATATAACTAAACTAGTTTGACTCATCGACTTATTTTAAACTTACTTCTTTACTTTGATATTTAAAAAAAATCAGATATTTGTTCTAATGTTTAGGTTCTCTACTTTTTATGTTTTTATATTTATGTTTAATCCTTCTTTTTTATGCAACATTTTCATTAAAAGTAAATTTATATCCCCAAAGTGAAACAATCATGCAACACTCCCTTTTCTCCCGCCTGCAGTCATGCAAACACGTAGAAACTGTCACATCCTTTACTGAGTCTGAAAACTGAGCGAGACATCACGAAATCAACAGAAGAGGATTGGATTGTTGTCCATAAGTTAAAAAAACAACTGAAGATTTATACCTCATTATGTAAACATCAGTTTAGCAGATGTGATGAATCCAGGCCAGCTCAGAAAAAAAGAAGCATCAGCAGAAGCACGATTTAATAAGTTTTCTCAAACACATCAAAGTTTGTGATCACGAGGTAGTTAATGTAGAGCAAGTGAGCTCATTCCTTTTCCTATTTGGGCTACAGATGGATAAAAGCACGGCACTTCCATCCTTTTTATTGCAGCTTCAACAAAAATTGTGTACACTCGGCAGTTTCAACTCCTCTTTTCTTGCCTCTTTTTTTAATCCACCTGTTTCTTCAGAAGCCTATGGGTGTTGACTTCAGCCTGCGGTTATTGACTTCTGGTCGCCGCCGCTGGCAAGCTAGCTCAAAACAACTCGTGAAATCATTAATGCTAGACAGGGCTCAGTGTGAACTTTTTTTTAAAACATCCACACTATGACTTCACCTCTGGTTTTTGTTAATTTTTTTCGCTTTCTTTCTTTTTAAAGACGGTTTTTAGAGCGAGTATGACTGCTAGGCTAACATTATCAGCTTTATGGTCTCCATGGCGACGTAAACAGAACGTTTAACGATCGTTGCATGTTTGCAAGCTATTGGTGGGTCAATTTAGCGTCCTGTTAATTATTCCGCTATTCTGCTTTAATGCTAAGAATAGTTTCTCTCTCTCTCTCTCTCTCTCTTAAAAAAACCCAGAATTCTTCTCAAACACAAACTTGGATATTAACAGTATAGATGAAAAAGGGGGTTGCTGTTTTTTTTTTTTTTTAATATTTTTTTGGGGCTTTTTATGCCTTTAATCAGATAGGGTAGGACAGAGGATAGAGAAGGAAACAGGGTGAGAGAGTGGGGAGTGACATGCGGGGAAAGTAGCCACAGGTCAGACTTGAACCCAGGCCGCCCGCGTACATGGAGCGCGAGTGTTGTAGAAATTTGTCTGTAAACTGCTCAAAACAGTTCATTCCAAAAAGAAAACAAAAAGAATATATCCTAGCTGGTTCATGACATGTTGGAAGGGCGGACCTCAAACACAAAGGTTTGTTGATAGCTAAGAAAGAAAGGTGGTTTGTGGAGCTACTACAGAGATACCAGAGGAACAGTATAAAGCTGTTGCTCTTACGAGAATTACCGCTGACATGTTCCACTGTTCAGTGTCTTGGTGTAAAATAAGCTGCTGGATAATGCACTGCATCATCTTCCTACTTGTGCACCTTCACAGGTTGCTGAGACTTTGAATATTTCTTGGACTTCTTGATGGCAGTCAAGCAGATTTTTGTCGTTCAATCTGACACAAACGAAATGAGCAGAAAAACTTTCTTTCTCATCCCACTACATCATTTTTTTTCCTGCCACCTCCAGGAATACTTCCTTAAGTCGGATATGCCGGGATCATTGATGGTATCAGGTGATCCTCTCCCATGCTGCGTCAAGGACTGCCCAAACTGTACCACGCCTGGATCAGCATTCATCATGAGCAAACGAGAACTGAAATGTGTAAGAAAATATTAAACCTAATGGAATCAACTGCATTTCAGTGAGCACACTTGTAGCTTGTTAGGGTTGTGCTTCGTAGCTCAATGTTAGTAGTAACACCCTGTTTGCATTTAGTGACAGTAATTCTACAGAAAGTGAAAATCTTACAAAGCCAGTTCAAGAGCCGTCATACCCTGTTATTCCTGTTTGGTTTGTAATTTGTTTTTCTTCATTTTTGTCCAGACTGATGGTGTTTCCACTGGTGGCCCGTTGTGCGAGAGGTGCGTATGGAAACGCGTTGGACCCATTGCTTACCTCATGACTGACGACGTGCACTCTATGGCAGAAATCCCGCAAAGACTCGGCATACAAGTCCATGACTTGATGCTCCTGGCACTTTTCTAGCTCTGGTTACCTTAAAGGTGAAAAATATAAGCACCTTTGTGCAATGTTAGAAGAGGACGTTTGGCATCCCATAAAAATGCTTAGCAGGACATAAACTGTAAGAAATAATGCCAGGTGTTTTAAAACCAAGAGACAGTTAAAAAAAAGGCCTGTTTGCAGTTTTACATTTTTGCACATATTTCTTATTGTTTTACAGGTTTTATATTGAAAAATGAAGACCTTTATAAGCTTCCAGTAATTGTTACGAGAAGATGAGGTCTTACTAGATAGCACTGTCTGATTGTGTGAAATATCTGTGCATTATAAACAGAACCAGAACTGCTGAGTGTCTTGTCTTTCTTTTACAAAGAAGAAAACTGCGTTCGGTACAAACAGCCACGACTGACAGCTGTTCAGATTCCTGCTGCCAAACAGCTGCTGCAGATCAACCCACACCTCTTGGTTTGAATATTGAGCAGAGCTTTTGTTTGCCATGAAGGTTAGATCTTTCTCAAGCTGGTGCAGGCAGAGCACTTCTGTTTGCTTTCACATTTATTGTGCTAGGTATTCTTTCAAAGACACGAAGACTCAAATCTTAAAGCTTAGTTTCTGACACTTCCCCTATGCTATTTTAACCCTTGTGTAATGTTCATATTGTTGTTACTCAGCCAGTGTTTGTGGGTCTGATGGACCCGTTGCATTTTGTGGCTTTTAATGCCTCACAATCAAACACTTTTATGTTAAAATACTGAACAGATGTTTACCTTATCCCAATTACAAGCAGTATAAACAATATATATGGTTAATATTTTCCCTTCACCTTTGTTAGGTCACATTTATAACTTATTATTTAAAACATAATAAAGAAAATCAATTAAAATCAAGATTTGAGTGGGAAAAAAATTACAAGTGAAGCGAGGTTTTTCAAAACTACTGACTTTTATTTTTTTGAACTTGAAATTTAACCCATTCAGGTGCACAACACAAGCTGAACACATGAACACAGAGTAAACATATCAGTCAAGACAACACATCAACCCCATCGAACACATGGCCTTTAGCCACTCTGCAGATTGTGGTTCTGTAGGTTGGGTGGACAGGGCACCAGCATTCTTCTCCTGAATCCTCCTCACCATGGCTGCAGAGGCTGGGGTTCTGGGGATATGTTTTCTTCTCTCGATTTGTGGTCTCACCAATGCCTTTCCCAGGTCCTCAAGAAAGAGCCGTCTTTTCTGGAGCTTCCCTCGTTTCCACTCTGGGTTCAGTGCCATCCAAATGACAAAGGCATTGTACGCTGAGATGTCATACATGTCAAAGAATATCACCAGTGGCCAGCGTAGAGTCCTCCGTTTGCAGCTGTAGGCTGTCACCAGCTTGTCCATGTTGTCTACCCCTCCTTTTGTGGCATTATAATCCATGATGATCTCTGGTTTGTGATGTTCCTGGTCAGAGATTCTTCCATCCCCATGCAGTGTACTCATGAGTACCACATTCTTGCCTTTCTTTGGCACATAGGATACCAGGGATGTGTCAGCCGTGTATACAAACTTGGAAGACTTGACAGGCCTGTTCTTTGAAGTCAGCAGTTGAGGTGGGAGCTCGGACCTGTTTTTCCTTATTGTTCCCACCATGGTCAGCTTCCTCTTCAGGAGCTCCTGTCCTAGTTTGTGCGAGGTAAAAAAATTGTTGCATGTGATGTTGTGTCCACTGAGTCCCTGACACATGTCGAGGACAACTCTCATTCCTTGGTTTTTCTCGGGGGCTCCTCCATCAGGTTTCCCTGTGTAGACTTGTAAGTTCCAAGCATATGAGGAAGTGGCATCACAGGCAGCCCAGATCTTTATACCATACTTTGCAGGTTTTGATGGTATATACTGCCGAAAGGGGCAGCGGCCCCTAAATGGCATCAGCTGTTCATCAATGGTGACAACATTGTTTGTCAACACTGTCTGCTCTCATTTTCTCGCACATTTGACCCTCTGACGTTCTGTGTACCTACATTCTGTCCTCCTCCTGTCTAGGCCTGCTGTGTGTGTGTGTGTGTGTGTGTGTGTGTGTGTGTGTGTGTGTGTGTGTGTGTGTGTGTGTGTGTGTGTTTGTGTGTACACGTGTGTGAGTGCTTGTGTGAATGCATGTGTGCGTGTGTATGTGTGTGTGTGGTACACAGAACATCAATTTCCACACTTCTATTAGCCCCGGGTCCAGTGGACCCGAACATCTTATATGTAATAGAAATGTGTAGGGGGGGTGTATGGTGTGTGGTCATTAAATATGTATTCTGATATATGTTCTTCACAGAAAATGAGCCAAAGCCAGTGAGTCTCAGTTTGAAAAATTAATTAATTGTATCATTTTTCTTTTAATAAAAAAGGAAAACGGGTCCCACAGACCCGAACACCACACAAGGGTTAAGCACTGAGTTAAGTAAGTTAAGTATTTTTTTTCCCTTGATAAATGTTGATGAAATGTTTCTTGTGTTGCACAATTCCACTGAGATATCAGGGATATATTGGAATTAAAAGGAGGCCTTGGCCATGATGTTCCCCAATAATGGGAACATCAACAATTATGTTAAATATCCAGTATGTCTTGAGGAATTTTGAGAGGAACCCAAAATTTTATTGCACTTCTGAGCATGTTGATTGCCAACCAATCGTAAAATCATCGCAGAACCAATGATTTTTGCTGGATTTGTTATCATTCTTTCTGTTGAACGAGTAATCTGTGTAATGACTAGAATGGCACAATCGGCTGATGTCATAAATTGAGGCCATAGTTGATTACCAATGATTAATTATACGTCTATGGACTGAACACATAAGTGTTGACAAATGCATAAATCTTCCTGCCTCGAGGGCAAACACGTGAAACAAAGCCTCAGCAAACATTCCTCAAAAGTGCAATTTGCTCAATAAACAACAGCCGGACCAAACATTAGCACTGTACTTGGATGACAGCAGAAACACTGCAAAGAAAAAAGAGATTACCTGACTTGTAGATACGTTGCTGACAGGAGAATCATAAAAACACAAGAGAGCTGAATTTGATGAGTTAATTACAGCAGACCCTGAGCTCCAAGAACAACTTGATGGGCATGCAATACTGTAAATCCCCGGCTCTCAGCTCGTCTATTAGTAGAAAATACTGTTGGATTTGCAAAATAGTATTTACCTGATAAGTTATTAACCCATGAAGATCAAATCTAGTCTAAGTTTTTGTATTCCCATCTCCTTGTATTGCAGGCACATATCCCTCGCACAGCTAATGTGATGATCATTAACATGTTTTTTTATAGTCCAGCACAATAAATGAGCTGAAGTACAAGGAATTAAAATAAGACTAAATTTATAAAACTGGACACATTCTTTAAAATGTACTCAAACCTTTACTGTCAAGTTGTTAAATGGTATCACTGTAGAGAGGAGAAACAAACTGATTTTCATTAGTTGAAGATTATTAAAACCACCTTAAATGTTTCAAACTCAGGTCACAGGGGTTGTAAAGTTAGGTTAAAAGTGCAAGTGATGTTGGTCACATGATTGCAAAAACTTATCCAGAAGCCTATCCATTCCGTCTTTTTTTGTAGTTATTTTTTGGGGCTTTATAAGCCTTTAATGACAGTGGAGAGGAGAGTGGGTAGAGTAGGAAACAGGGCAAGAGTGGGAGATGCAGTCGTTAGATAAAGGCTCACTCCTGTTGCAGCATCAGGTCAAAAGATTAAAGCTCATTATGGGCAGTGAAAGAGTCTCAAGGCCTCGTAGTTTATGTCACAGAGTGCACCCCACTGAAGCTATTCCAGATCCTTCTTTTTGTCTGTATCCACCTGTTTCTTCAGAGGCCCATGGGTGTTGACTTCCACTGGCAGTTATCGACTTCCGGTTGGTCCATTGTCTTGCAACGATATGGCTGGCAGCCGCTGGCAAGCTAGCTCAAAACAGTGTGAAATCATTAATGCTAAACTGTGGATAAAATGAGTTCAGGTACAACAAGCACGGTTGTTGGTTGCCACTTGCGAGTATGACAGCTCGGCTAAGATCATCAGCTTTGTGGTCTCCATGGGGATGTAAACAGAACATTCTACTGGAAGAGCAAAACTGACAACCGCCATGAACTATGGGAACTAAGGTGGTCCAAAAAGTGGTCCAAAAAGTGATCCTCATAAAAGAGTCTTAAACTCTCAGGGAATGTCACATGTTTTCTGATAAAGTTCACAGAACATCAAATGGATCTTCAGTCAGCAACAGCCACTGTCACCATCCTGTGTGCAGGAAATTGCTTGTTCTTTACAGGATAAAGGTGAACTTAAGAACAGCTGTTATTCACTGTGACAACAGCAGCTCATACAAAACAAACACTATATCACAGGCCCAGGCTGAGTCGGATTCATATGGGTCAGTTCTTCAGGTGCGTGTGGTGGGATGTTGTCTTCTGACCTCCTGAAATATAAAAAAATAATGATTTAGTGACTAGGAAATTGACGACAGAACACAAAAGTGTGATGTAACATAGTTCCATCTGTGCAATTTCCAAATTCATTTTTTTCCTGCTGTGTTTATGATTTTTTTCAAGCTTACCGCTTATAACACCAAAAGCTTATTCCAATTGCAGCACAGACGATTGCCAATGCAGCACAGGTTACCCATACTGCTGTCCCACTGCTCTGTTCTGTCAACAAGGAACAAATATATCCAACATGAAATATTCCACTGTATATTTATGTTTTTTTGATAAGAGTAAAGGGGTAAAACAATGAATCTCCCCATCATTGGGCCAGCAATACTTCCAATTTAAAGGAAAATGTAAAGAAAATTAAATAAGAGAAGTCCAATGAAGCTTTGATTATTCACTCATTTATGAAAACCCCTGGGTATATTCTTCTGAGAAGCACATTAGGTACAAAAACGATATAGCTTACCGAGCAACACGAGTGAATTAGCTGTGCTGTTGTCTGAAGGGCTTGCAGCGATTGGAGTTGATGTTTTTTTGTCCTCTGCAATTTCAGTTGCTGTCCCAGAAGAAAGAAGGTGGAGGAAATAAGATTGTCAAATATCAGCTGGTATTTTGAACCATTTAGGTGTGTGATAGGACCAATAGAAAAACTACTAGTTTAACTGACTTCTCTTTTGATCAACATGCAGGTTTGAAGTTGGATATATTTTGTTTTGTAATTAAGGCCTTGTGCTTCAATGAAACACTTTTTTTTCATCAACAAAGCTTTCTAAAAAGCTAATCACAGACCACATTTTTAGCATACCACATTATTTTCAAAAGCGACCTGACCAATGAGGAAGAGGGTCTGATTCTCTAGGGTCTGAGTAAGGGGGAATCTACAAATTATATAGCCAAGATATTTCAGTGTGACCACCAAACCATTACAAAGAAACAAAGGACTAAAAAAAAATTAGGTCTCAAAATCATGGACAAATAAGCACTTCTCTCTGCTGTGGAACGCTGGGGGCGTGTCAGTTAGAGGTGCTGAAGCCACGCCCACACACAGGAGGGGAGCTGCCTCGGTGTACTGTACAAGGAAGTTACCTACAGTAACGATGAAAGCTAGCGCTAGCAGCATCATTGAACAGACCCAGCCCTACCTGTTTGATCCATCAGAGCCAGAAACTGACTCTGAGTCAGACACTGATAGAGCTCAGCCTCGTTCCTCACAGTCTCCATCAGAATGCTTATTTATTTCTCCTATTTATGACATTTAGCAACATGGATTACTGAATAGTAATGTTTTAGCCTGGACCAATACAGTGAGGCTATCAATCCACCCGTTTCTTCAGAAGACTATCGGTGTTGATATGACAGATAACTATTTCTATAGGTTTCCTGTTACCTTGCAACTATATGGCTGACCCAAGCGGCAACCTCCAGTCTAAAAAATATGACACAATGCGGAAGTGCTAAAATCTGCAGTTCCTCAAGTGTCGGCTTGAAGCTGGCTCTGGAAGTACCTGAAGTCACAAACACGTCAGCCAAAAAAAGCCATTTTCACAGCAGAAATAAACATGTTTACAATGTCTCCTGTCTGAATCTCTAATTTCACTAACACATGCACTGAACAGGGGGTGAATTTTTTTGACTCCGCAGTTTAGACAATATTAAGACCACTAGTTCGCCCAATCAGAGGCACAGCTCAGCTCATGTGACAGCCAGGAGCCCTCTAAGAGGCTGATAAGAGAGATGGAAACAATCTCAAGAAGAAATGTGGTCAGTAAGACCAGTGCACTAAAGATTCTGAAAAACATAAAATGTTACAACATAAAATAAATAAATCAAAACTTTACTTGCATGTTTTGATAACCCTTGAATGTAGCCGCTTCAACATTTAAAGCCACGACTATTGTTGCTACAACCTGCTCATCTGACTGCTGTTACAGGTACTAACACCATTCCTGAAACTCTGCAGACAATGTATCAGTGTCATCATAAGTACTTATAATTTATCAGTTTATTTGTTTTTTTAAGTATATTTTTGCCTCTTAAATTTGCGCATGTACATCTTTTAAGTTAATTTAGGAAGCTACCAGACTTGCAGGTGTCTTTTGTCAATGGTTGAAAATTTCCAAATAGTCATCTCAGCCACAAGAAAATTGTAATACTCATCACAGCAATACTCATCTTGCTTTGCGATGGAAACCCAGTTCTAGTAAAGAATTCATATCATGGTAAACACTATCACTCATATAGATAGACTTACTTTTCTCTGTTGGGTCTGGCACTGGTGGCAGTTTTGTGGTTCTCCTTGGGTCAGCTGAAACAACAAATAAGGAGTCGAGCAGATTTTCATTATCCAAATGCTGAAGTTATTTATATGAATTCAAAGAGTTTGTGGACTATTTGAACAGGTGGGAAGTGTCTTTGCCTCTATTGACATTTGTACATTTCTCAAAACACAATATTTCACTGTCTGCTGATGATACACTGCTGTTTGTCTAAGAAGTCACTTTGTGTCAACCTGCACTACATAGCCAATGTTCAAAGTCCTCAGTACTTATTTTATAGAGCATGAATCTATATTAACCATTTACTGCCTGAAAAATTAAACTTATGCTAAGTTGAGTGGAAAATGTAATTTGAATATAGCACCTATATTAAATATAAATATAATAATAAAATATTTATTAGGTAATCACAGGGCTGACTCACAGATACAGACAACCTTTCACAATCACATTCACACCTACGGGCAATTTAGAATCACAAATTGACCTAGTGAGCTTTTTTTTTTTTTTTTTTGGACTGTGGGAGGAAGCTGGAGTACCCGGAGAGAACCCACGCACGCACTAGGAGAACATGCAAACTTCACACAGGAAGGTACACCCTGCCTGAGTGGGGATTTGTACCAGCTGCAGCGCGAACAGCTGCGCCACCATGCAGCCCTCTACCAATGATTAAGATTAAAAACACATCAACCTTGGAACCCATTGGTTAATGTCTGACATTTATACATGCCTATGAGACAATGAATTGTTTATGTATCCTGGTGTATCCAGAGGTTAATGACAATGAATCCCAGTCAAAACCGTATTTTCTGTAAACTTGCAGTCTAATCAGTAACTTCAGAAGTGACTATGTTCAAACTGAAAGTGAAACCATATAAACCCTGAAAGATATGTCTGCAAAACAGATGCCACCATTTCTTAGTTCATCTCATCCCCTCGAGTTTGGCCTGTTTATCTGCTTCCAGTGAGTCTGAGTTTCACTGTGAAGAGTAGGCCACACAGAGAAGAAAATGTAACTGACTTAATGCAGTGGTCCAAACTCAAAGAATAAACAGATTTACATGTGGTTTGCTTGCAGCTAACTGGTCTTAGTTTGCTAAAACAGCAACATCATGATAACAATTTGTGGAATGTATGATTGCAGGTCTTGTCTTGTCTGTCATCAAGGGGAGAAGAAAATAACTTAAAAAAAAAAGTTTGTTGAACGTAGATTGTGTGATGGTTTCGTTTCTTGTGTTATTGTTCTTTGTCTCCTAGTGTTTCTTGTGGTTCCTGATGTTGTTTCCCTTGTGTGTTTTTGTCTTCTTGTTTCTTATGTTTAATCTTTAGTGTTTCCGTTTTATTTTGTAGTTTCTATTCATGTTTCTTTCTTGTGGTTATGTCACATCCTTGAGTTTTCCCTGTTTCTTGGTGTTTCTTGGCTTGTGTTTTCTCCTGACGTTGTTTCCCTCCTGTTTGATTGCTCCTGCTTCACCTGTCTCGTCACTCACCTGTGTCTGATTGCCCCTTTGTCTGTCTAGTCTCTGTCTTGAGTTTAGCCCTTGTCACTTCATCGTTTTGTGGAGGTTCTGCTCCTGTGTGATGTTCTGTGTCCTCCAGTGTTTCCCAATCTTCCTGTTTTCTTTGTCTAAGTGTTTCTTGAGTTTTACATTTGGACTTTTTTTAGTTCAGTTTAATGGATCTTTTGGGTCCTCCTCCTTGTGTTTTCCCACCACTGTTTTTGACAGGTTGGAGCGATCATTTCTGATGTATTCCAGGAAGTTGGAAACCTAAATGCTGATTTATTCTTTAATAGATTCATTCAATCAAACTTTTTATATAGCATCAATTCACACGTTATACGTTATCTGCAGATGCTTTACAAAAAGAGCAGGTCTATACCATACTCCATGTTGTAATAACTTAGACCCAACTTAAGGACAGGGTAAGATCCAGATTCAACCTCATCTCATTTGCTTCTGCATCACATTATCAATAACTGAATGCATTCAAATACATAAAATGTCCCCTGATTAGTGCTGATGGGAGCAGCAATGCTTTTACTTGCCATGTGGACTGTTCAACTTACACACACTGGAATCTACTGATTTATGATGGACCTACAACACTCACATGGATGGCTGTACAAGTTCCGGAAACCAGCCTCTGGAAGACAACACGACTTTTTGACAGGAAGAATTTCCCCTGGGGCCTTCCTACATGTGGACTGTTTTAAACCAGTGTCCGGATAAATTAGGTCATTCTCATAAAAACTGGGTTACAGGGGTAAACATGTACCCTAAGATTACACCCACTTGATGTTGAGGTGCATAAAAACTTCCCATCTGCATGCAGGAGTTATATATTATCACATCAAAGGTGCTTGCAATTGATAAGCAGTATGACAGCATAAACAACCTGTTTATTAAAGTTTGATTCATATCATTCATGTCAGTCAATGTGCATCTTTGTTAATCTTCTGTAAAAAAAAATATAATTCTTCCTCCTATCACTTTCTTTGATGTTTTCAATTAGTCATTTTGTTTTAATTCAGTGTCCAAACAACACTTACTCCATGACCTCGTGGTTATGTCTCCTACCTCAAAACATCTAATATTGTAGTTCGTTAATCTCTTTACCAGCATCATCTCTCCATATTTAAGGGTTAAGGATGCCTGTGTGGAGATCTCAGATGAATTATGGGTAAAAGGATTACACTGATGTAAACATGTTCTATAAATGCTAGGCGATAACTTGTGGTTGTGTTACACTCGGTTATTTATTACATAATAATTGTCTGAACCATCATTTAAAGATACACACCAAGTCATGCCCGCACACACTATACAGGAGGTAATATTACATTTTGAAGTTTTGCCTGATTAAGGGCATGGCTGACTGAACAGATTGGTGTATTGTAGCTAATAGCAAAGAGGCTAAAGGTCTGCATCACCTCTGCCTCCTTGAATTCTACTAGATCAACAGATGTTACGTCAGTTCAGCTTTTCTCATGTGGCACTTGCCAATTATGCACTCGAAACTCAATTCCATAAAGAAATGGTTGACAATGGAGAGACTATGTCCATGTTTATACTGTCTATGATTCTTACATGCAAAAAAATAACACTCAATGTTTCTTTTCATTAGGGGTGGTGCTTCAACTACCTCTTGCTTCCGATTGGCCAGTGTTTGAGACATACTCAACATACCTCAACATAATATACCTCTGTCTGACAGCTACTGCTGTTACTACTTCTTGTCAGTACTGTCATTATACCATTATACACACATACTTCCTCTGCACTTGACAACTTTTCTGCACATCCTGTTAGGGTCTGTTTGAAGCTGGGTCCGGAAGTACAGGTAATCACATACCTACCAAGCCAAAAAGCAGATTTCTACAGCGAAGATCAACATGTTTACAGCCTGGTACAATAAATGATTTTAATCTGAATGGCCCGTTTTTCTAAGAGTACACACTATGGGTACAAAGTGTATGGGGTTGAATTTTTTTATAACTCAGCAGTTTAAAAGATATAAAAGGTTTGGCCAATCAGATGCACAGCTCACTTGACTGTCAGATGCTGTAGCTGTTAGAGAGGAGGCCCAAAACTTGCCTCTTGAGTTTAGCATTTCCAATCTGGCTCTCGACAATAATAAGCTTCAAAACTGCATTAGAAACAGATGGACTGTGATAAGACTGTGTGAGCCTCCTCATCAGGCATGCATTTATGCACACAAAAGGCTGGATTACCAAAAGATTTGTGTGTGTTTAAATGTGCTAACTTGATATCACATGCAAAAAAAAAAGAGTGCAGACTGATCAACTAAGAGTGCACACGTAAGGTTGCTTCTTGTAATGACAAAGATGGTGCAAACTGTTCATTAAGCAGCTTTCTTTTCACGAATGTGCAGCAAATCTGTATACATTAACTTGGTACAGGCAAGCCTATCAAGCCTAAGTGTTTTTAGCAGTTAGAGCTCGTGAACGAGTTTGAAAGGTGGGTTCCTGGTTGGTTTCCCATTTCTGGTTTCTGACTGTGTCAATTGTAAGAAAAAATAAATGATTAAATTGTTTTTTTTGATACTCCACCCTTACCTTGAGTTTCCCTCAACCTTGCTTGTGCTTGGTTTTTATGGACTCTACTCTGACCCTCAGTCCATTTTCATTAGAAGTGACAGTCGAGTTCATATTGTGCTCATGCTGTTTGGTAAGACTTGTGAACCGTGAGGTGTTACTGTTCAGCAATCACTCAACAAGACCATCTAGAAAACTCTGATATAAAAAGTTGCCCAACCAGAAATATTTGTTTCTTTTTCTAAAAGTAAGTTTAGATGTTATAAGTGATGTAAATGTACAATGATCAATATATCTTACGTATACACACGAGGGAGGGGATGGACCAGTTTCCCTGTGACAAACCATCCGTTTCCTTACATCTGGTGAGATCTGAAGTTCCTGCCTTCCTCACATAACCATCTACACATTTGTAGTGAAATCTGCTGTCCTTCTGGAAACAGGTTCCAGGTGGAGACTCAGTCAGAGGTCTCGTTGGAATTTTGAGACATGGACAGCTCATTTGGTCTGAAAGAAGAACAAAAAGTGTTAACTGAGATGGAGAAAGTAGAACTTTGTGGAAAAGAAAAATGAAAATGAAGGACCTTGTGAAAATGACATGATTTTCTTATCTTTGGAGGGGTCCATCTGTCCGGTAGACAACATACATCTGGGATCTATGACCTTGATCTCAATTTACAGCTTGATCCATAGTGTTTGTCTTGATAACTTACTAAAAAATTAACACTTGCTGTGTTGGCTTTAATTTCTGAATTCTGTTCACATTTAAATTAATCTATAAATAATTTATTGACATGGAATTATATTTACTTTTTTAAATTAAAAAAAACAACTAGCAAGTTGTAAAAATGTTTTAAAAATGTTTGACGCTTGATTGTTTAAATCATTAAAGTCCATGGGAAAAGATTTTAAGGCCTCATTTAATTTTTTAATTTTTTAATTTTTTTTAAATGCGCACTTCTCAACGTTTATATTGCAATACCCTAAAATACAGGGTTAGGGTCAGGAGCTAGGGTTAGCAAATAATTACAGCATAAAAATGAAATAAAAGTAAAAAACGTTTTGATTATAATATAGTGTTTGCTGTACACTTACCGACATCGGAACCACGCGCAGGCCCGCGCGCACTTAACAACACAGTACAAACTAAGTACAATAAAGGCGAACTGAGATCCATCTGATAGCTCCGTATAAACCCCAAACACGTACGTCAAATAGACTTAAACGATTTAGACCCGTCAAAAACATCCTACGAACTTCACCTTCTTTCAGCTTCCAGACTGAATATGCTTTCACTTTCTCCTCTTAGGGTGAACTAAACTGCAATCAATTTAAAGCTATATACCGCCACCCAACGGTAGACGGCCAGACGGTGTAGAAAGCGCTTTGTTGAACATGATTTAACCGCATTTACGTGTAAATAAATGTCGTTTAAATTATCTTAAATTTTCATAACTGAATTAGCTTTTTTTCAGTCTGTATGTTGAGTTTAACAGTATCCATTTTATGTTGTATGGGATTTAAAAAGCTGCAATATGTTACCGTACGTAATGTTATGTTCTTTACGTTCAGTGTCTGTGGGACCAATGGTGTGACTTTTGCCTTGGATCCGGACAGTATTCGAAAAGCCTTTTTGAAAATAGGTGAAAATATGTAAGAGATTAATACATGAAAATGTGCTACAATAATAACAATATTATGAGTCATATATCTTTAAAAAAAAAACGTACTGCTTTCTAACTGAAAACACTCAAAATTTGCTTTTGATAATTGTTAGAAACCACCCAGTCTCTAGATGGCGCAAGAGCGCGTAGATTGGCGCTTTTCCACTTCAGTTTTGTTGTTTATTTTTCCGCCTACTCGTGCAGCAAGGAGCCAGCTAACTCACACTGCTAACGAAAAACGAGAAAGTCCATTTAATGTCGTTAATGTCAAGGTATTTCTAAACCCGGTAAGTTGAAACAAGCAGAAATACTGTGCGTGCTATTGGAGAATGAAATGTGTGAATGGACAGCTGTTGAAGTAGCTCTGTTAGCACTAGCAAGGGTTAGCATGATTAGTATGACACATTGTTACTGAGCCCCTGAGGAAGTGAATGACCCGAATGTGATATGATATTATATCATAGTATATAATACTATGATATAATGTAGATACAACTTCCGAGACTTCATTCCATTGAGTCGTCAACAGTTGAGAAGTTGGACGATCTTTTCATACATGCTGCTTTGCTTAAGTGCTACGTCTACCTATTGGAAGAACAGTGCGATGTAAATCTGTTTATTAAGTATAAATCACCTAAAGCTTGCCCATTTGTCTGCAGGGAAAGCTTTAACAGACGACCATGTCGCTGTATGATGATCTTGGTGTTGGTGCCAGTGACACCAAAACAGAGGGCTGGTCCAAAAACTTCAAACTGCTGCAGTCTCAGCTGAAGGTGAAGAAAGCTGCGCTGACACAGGCAAAGGTAAGTTACATACAACGTACTTTACATTAGAACACGTGTGTACAGGCAGTGCTCGTGTTAAGGGGAAATTAAATCCACCACATAGAACTGATTGGACAGAACAGACGGATCAGGAGGGCCAGTTCTGTTCTTGACTGTGTCCTAGACTCCCCGGAGGAGGTGGGTGAGAGGAGGATGCTCAAAGCTTGTATCCATTGTGGACAATCACTCTCACCCACTGTATGAGACTGTGGGGGCCTTAATCAGCTCCTCCACAGCAGCAGACTCCCACCTTGCAAGACGGAGCGTTGCAACAGGTCATTCTTCCCAACAACAATAAGATTTAAAAATTATAGCTTTTTTTTGCTTGGTCCTGTACTGATTTTGTTCTTGTGTGAATAGTGATATTTTTCTATTCTTCCTATCTCTTCTAAATTTTTATTTTTTAATTCTCATGAAGTTTCTGTTACTGTTTTTTTTATTATTATTGCATTTTTGCACTTTGATTGTTATGAGCTGTTGTTGACACCAAAATTTCCTTCATGCACTGCACAAAACAAACAAACAAAAAACTGAAATTTTAGCAAGTGCTTTTTCTTATTCTTAGTTGAAAAAAAAATGTCTTTTTAGACTTAATATGAGCTACATTCACCTGACCATTCCAGAAACATGTCTTATTTCAAGTTATTTAAGACAAAAATGAGGTCTTAATTGCTTGTAACAAGTAAAAGAAAATCTACCAGTGGGGTAAGAGAAAGTGTCATGTATTGAGACATTATTCTAAACTTGACAAGTAAATTTTTTTATAACTCACACTGGCAGTTTTTTTTTACTTGTTGCAGGCAATATATACCTCATTTTGGTCTTTATATGTCTTGAAATAAGACATGTTTCTGGACTTGTCAGTTGAATGTGGCTCATATCAAGTATAAGAAGATATTTTTTCGGAAAAATAAGAGAAAACCCTTGCTTAGATTTCAGTTTTTCAGTGTGGGGGATAAAGAAAGAATGAAAGGTCAAAGGTTAAAGGGTTTTATAAAAGGACACCATCACACTAAAATAAAATGACAAACAAACACAATATAAACACACTACAAAGCTAGTTTGAACATATTCATTTAACTGTAATTATTTCCTGTATAGACTCAGCGGATGAAGCAGACCACCGTGTTGGCCCCGGTCATTGATCTAAAGAGAGGAGGCTCAGCTGATGATAGACAGATCTCAGACACTCCTCCACATGCTGCAGCTGGACTCAAGGTCTGTTTCAACCAGTGAACTTGGAGCATTAAGTAGTGGTCTTTTTAAGTGTGTGAAATGCTTTTCAGGTTATTAGGGCTCCCTTTACCAGCTTGGAATCGAAGTTATTTTAATTTAATATCCATTTTTTGCGACTTGTGGACATGCCATTTCTGTCTCGGTTATTTATTGGAATTTCCTTGTGCATTGGTCTTTGCTTCAGGATGCAGTGCCCAGTGGCTTCTCCTCTGGCGACGTGCTCATCCCTTTAGCGGACGAGTATGATCCCATGTTCCCCAACGACTACGAGAAGGTGGTGAAGCGACACAGAGAAGAGCGACAGCGGCAGAGAGAGCAGGAGCGACAGAAGGAGATAGAGGAGAGAGAAAAGTATGATAATCCTGGCTTAGACAACTCACAAAAGAAATGTTCAAACTTGAAAGAGTGTGTTCACGTAGGTGAAATATGTTGATCGAAAACCCGAGGTGATGGAAGATGGATACTCTTTATGCTTTTCTCACTGTGTGCTTGTAGCCGTAGCATTCTGCTGTGCTTCATGAAGCTGAAATATTTTCTTAAGATTTTTAGAAAAAGTCGGATTATTGCCTTAATATTTACATGAATACCACAATTTCCTTCTAAAACTAGTTGTGTTGCAGGAAGAGGAAAGACCGGCATGACAGTGGAGCCCCAAGTGGTTTCTCTCGTTTCCCTGCAGCCGAGGGCGACTCGGATGAGGATGAGGAGTATGAGAAAGAGCGTAGGAAAAGAAGTGAGTCTGGATTCTGCTGTAAATGGGAGATTTCTCCTATTCTTGGGTTCCCTTTTTTTTCCATTGCCAGCTGATATGATGTGGGATAAAAAGCTCTGCTTGTGTCAGCTCGAACAAATCTCCTAAAGGAATTAAATTCAGACAATCATCAAAAAGTAATCCTGCTTCGTGTCTGTACCTAAAAGCCCAGCTTTGCT
Source organism: Labroides dimidiatus (assembly GCA_030710495.1). Taxonomy (NCBI): domain Eukaryota; kingdom Metazoa; phylum Chordata; class Actinopteri; order Labriformes; family Labridae; genus Labroides; species Labroides dimidiatus. Next base: position 13,041,128 of record CM061162.1, on the reverse strand, counting down.
AAGATGAGTTAGTCACTCTTTGTTATCTTCTGATTAAAAAAAAAAAAAATTCCCAGATAATAATTATTTACTGTTTGAGTGAGAATGAATTGTGCTGTTCAAAAACAGGCAAATTTTCAGTCTCCAGGTCTTCGTGTAAGTTCCAAACCCTTTTCTTTAGCCCCAGGTTGAGAAGTAGGTCACCTGCTGGAGCTCAATATTTTCAAAACAGGTATTTTGCTACTTTATTCCTTATTCCCTCCTTATCGCTGAAAAGATCAGGCTTGGTACTTTGATCAAAAACAAAAGCCTTAATCCTGTTACGATGGCAGATGTCATTCTTATTCACGTGTCCCAAAATTGTACTCGGTTACAGAAAATAAGTTGTTTTCTGCCACCGAGCAGACTTTTATCTGAATCAGATTTCATTTTGATCGCAGTCATTCAGCAGATGAGTGTGGAACTCCATGGAGAGGTGACAGATAATCAGATAATTTTTTTAGACAAAAATTCAAAACAAACACTTATTTGGTTTTTAACTCCAAAATGACACCACCACCCCTTCCAGAAACTGACAGGCGGCCCCAAAACTCCACCTCTATACCTCTTATCCTGTTCAGGGTGGCGGGTGGCTGGAGCCTATCCCAGCTAACTTAGGGCGAAAGGCGGGGTTCACCCTGGGCTGTTTGTTAGTCAATCACAAGGCTGATACACAGAGACAGACAACCTGTCACACATTCACACCTACGGGCAAACTCCACGCAGAAAAGCCCACCGGGCAAACTAGAATTCAAACTGGTGACCTTCTTGCTGTGAGGCTGCAGCACTAACTGTGCAGCCCAGCCAAATATGCCTAAAAAATATTTACATTATTGCATTATCATCAAAATATTAACACCAAAACAACACACCAAGTCATCTCTGTTTCTCTCTCACAGGTATGGGTGGAGCAGCTATTGCCCCTCCTTCTTCACTTGTCGACAGGGACGGTAAGCCATATGATCTACTTGATGTTCATGATAAAGGACGATGAGGGTGATTATGTTAAATTGTGGAAACAAAAAACAAATGAATATAGAGTAAACTACAGCAAGAAAAACAATCTCCCTGCCTAGAAGTGCTGAAAGATTGTAGGACAAATGGAGGAAAGAAAACCAGACAACCAGACAAACCAGCAGCCTCTGATAGTTCTGTTGATAGTCAGTTGTTGGTGAAGTCAGGTAGTCAGCCTGCAGCAAAGTCTGCATCATGGAGCTGTCAGTGGTGCTTTACATGAACTGTTTTTGTTTGCAGGCTCTTCATTCTCCTATGAGGATGAAGGTCGCCCTGCCAGAGGTTCAAAAGCTGCCATTCCTCCGCCGATGTATGAGGATTCAGACCGGCCACGGTCACCACCCGGGCCAACCAGCTCTTTTCTTGCTAATATGGGGTGAGTAGGACACACATGTAAAAATACACACCCTTTATATGCTATTAAATGTAAAAACCAGTGTTCTCAGGCAAACAAGCCGTTTGTTGTTTAAAAACTCCATTTTAAAACAATTCAAATGTATCAATGAATGTGTGTTGAAAAAAATACAGAGAGGGGGGAGTGGAGATAAGATGCAGCCGTATGTACAAGTTTTACACTAAATTATATTTTGGGCAAACATGAAAAGCAGCCTTAGTGTCACAGCGTACCTCTTGTGATGTTTTCTCCCACAGGGGCACAGTGGCACATAAGATCATGCAGAAGTACGGCTTCAAAGAAGGCCAGGGCCTGGGGAAGCATGAGCAGGGCCTCAGCACGGCGCTGTCCGTGGAGAAGACCAGCAAGAGAGGTGGAAAGATCATCATCGGTGATGCTGCAGAGAAATGTGAGTCGTGTGTGAATCTGTTCCAAACTGTCTGCTACACCCTGTTTGTCCTCGAGTGCTCTTGTGTGCTCTCACTGTTTTACCGTCATACTGCATGTCTGCTTCCTGCTCAAGCCACGTCCTGTTCTGCTGTGTGTGTTTGGTCTCTGTCGGTCTTTTTGTGACGAAGGGACTTTGCTTTTACTCTTTGCTCTCCATGTTGTATTTTTTGCTCTGTCAAAGCAGGAAGTGATGTCATTTCATGATCAGTTTGATGTTTTACTGTGACTTTGTGAGCATACATGTACTTTTTCATTTTGCCAATGTGTGTGTGTGTGTGTGTGTGCGTGCGTGCGTGTGCGTGCGCGTGTGTGACTGAGCAGCAGGGTCCAGCCAATCAGGTGCTGCTGAAGCTTCAGGAGGAGGCTCTGCAGGTTGGCTTCCACATCGTTTTCTCTCTTCCATTCATCAAGTTTATCTCTTCTATTAGAGGAGTGTGTATGTGTGTGTGTTTGCATGTGTTTTATCTGCACGTGTGCTTATATCCTGTATAAAGATATCTCCAGGTGTGTGAAGGAAAAGTTTGCATGATTCCTACCAAGTGCCAACATGCCACTCATCACATATTTTGTCTCTTATTGAACGACCCATCTCTAACAGCTCTGTGTGTCATATGGACTCGCATGCACTTCCTTATTTTCTAACTCGTTCAACATGTTCTGCTCGTAATGAGAATATTTATGAATCTGTGACGCATTATTAAGACTTAGAGCTGTGAAGTGAAACTCAGAAGGTGTTGAGAAGTTGCAGCTCATCTCCTGGTATTAGTGTTATGTCCCCAGTCTATGGGAGCAAAGGACACAACATGTTGAGCCCTTTCCACTCTCCCATCAAAGACCATCAAAGACGAGGTTTGTCAGAAATCAATAAGCAGTTTATTTTTCTTGGCAGAGAGCAAAACCTAAAAATTACAAACAAAAATCATACAGTCCCTTTACTTACCTGAGATCAAACCAAAACAGAAACTGAATGACAAAAGTCTTACCAGTCTAGCTAAATCAAAAACAGGAGAAAACAGATTCAAAACAAAGGGATTCTCTCACCTACGAAAACTGCTCTACAGTTTACCCAAAACAACTCACACGAATACTGAACACTGATGCTTTGTTTGAAGTCACAGAGGTGACAGAGAGAGGGCGGGGCTTCTGCCAGATGCAGCTTATGAAGCAGTAGTTTCCGCCGCTGCTCCGAACACGTCTGGAAATCCAATCCCCATTTTCACACACAGGGACCCAATCCCCGTTCACCAACAAAGGCGGCGGTCTGTGACACACACGCACTCACACGCAGGGGAGAAGAGAAGCAAACACACAAACAAACACACGACCAAGGGTCCTGACAATTAGCAGTGAACAAAAATTGATGTTTTTGAACTTTAGTATGAGCCTTTTATTTCTCTGTAGAATCAGTTCCCCCTCCACAGTCATCTTATCATCTTATCAGCCGTCATCTTAAAGAATCGTGTTTCTACAGTACGGCAGAGCCAACAACTTTTAATAAAAGTGCATTCATATTTAGTGAAGGCTGTACAGAATAATTTGTAGTAATAGATGTTTGACAGTAAAACTTGACAAAAGGAGGCTCCGCCTTGAAAAAATGTTGACTTTTTGCTTTTTAAGGTTAAAACCCAACTTTATAAACCTTCTGTAACCTTTATGTGTCAAGTGTTGTAATAGTGTGATGACTGCTAGTGTTAAAGTGGAGTCACCAAACCTCGAGTCAGTAGAGTCTTGAGTGTTCAAGTCTAAGTTGAGTCTGAGATGCTGCAGAAGAATCTATTAACTGAGTGTGACTGAATCCTCAGTTTGAATGTTGATATTATTACAAACAGTCACGTTTAATCTAAACAACTGACTGTATGACCCTTGAAGTGTCCCTCTGGAAGGGAAGGAAACTAATTTCTTTTGTCAATATAAGATTCTGACAAATCCCATCAGTGTGTCTGGAGATTTAAATGAGCGATAAAGTTACAGCACTTTGTGTAATGAAGAGACTCACTCATGGATTCAGTTTTGGATTTTGCAGATCCAACATGTTGCACTGCTCTTGTTCGTAATTACTGTAAAACCTTTGAGAGCAAAATGCATCTTTTTCTAGTGTCTCTTAATCCTGACAGTAAATGCTCCTTAATAAGCCAGCACGTTGACATCCATGCAGGAAAACACTCGGGCCAGCCACCGTAATGAACTGAATAGATCATCTAAACAATTTAACTTCAGTGTAAAAACAGTCTGTACCATAATAGAAGTCCAAGTCCTCTTCTCTGTCTTCCAAATCCTCAGTCTGATTACAAGTCTGAGTCACCAAACTAAAAACAAGTCCGGGGCTTCAGTATTGAAACTCTGCCTCATTGGAAAAACATGATGTTAGGGGTTGTTTGTGGGTTCAAATTAAGAACAGCAGAATTAGTATTTATGAACTGCATACATTTCTGCTTTCAGAAATCATTGTAAATGCTCTGGCAATGTCATCCCAGCAGAGAAAAGTTGAGTTTATTTTCCACAAAATCCCTGAGACAATTATCTGCCATCTCCTCACTAATTTTCCAGTCATACTAACTTTGGTATTGTACCGAAATGACCTGTTTGAAAAGTGTTTTCAGCAGCCTGGTAATGTTGTTACCGCTGTTGAAAAATCTGATAGTATTTCAGGTCAGTAAACGCAGCACAGTGACTCTTTCAGCAAAAGATTTGCTCTATTGTTGAATTTCACACGTGTTTGCTCAGTCTCAGTGCAATACAATTCAACTTCTTGTAACACCTTCAGCCGCAGACAGTCAGTTCTCATTAGAGGGGGAGAAAATCTGACCAATTTCTCTGTTTCCACCAAGCAGCAGATTCTTCGAAGAAGTCAGATGCCAACCCGCTCACAGAGATCCTCAAAAACCCGACCAAAGTGGTCCTGCTAAGGGTACGTTTGTCCATACGCGTGTCCTTAAATGCAGTCACATAAATCAATGCTTACATTATAGCACAGGAATAATAAAACTTTTAAGATATACTCAAAGTATATGATTATCTTCTATCCCCACTAACAAGTTACTTTAATTTTCTCTATCTGTCTTGTAGAACATGGTTGGCCGAGGAGAGGTGGACGAAGACCTGGAGGGAGAGACGAAAGAAGAGTGTGAGAAATACGGCAAAGTTGTTAAATGTGTCATTTTTGAGGTGAGACTCTAAAAAACTGCACACGAACAAGCTCCTGCAGTTTTAAATGATTTTAGGTAATGACAAAAAATATATATTTATTCCTCAGATTGCAGAGGTGCATGACGAAGAAGCTGTGCGGATATTTCTGGAGTTTGAGAGGGTCGAGTCAGCGATCAAAGGTCAGTGACTTGTTGGGTTGATCGGCTTGTAGGATCTAAGTTTGTAGCGTTGTTAGAAAACGTGAAAAGGAAAAGAATTCATATTTGAAGAGACAGAAAAACAGGGGATGTTACCACCTGTGTGTGGAAAAGTCAACCATTTGCTGGCTGTCTTCTCCTGCTCTCTCCTGTCTCTCTTCAGTTGTATCTTATCTAATGGAAGTCAAAATGCCCAAAAACAAATAATACTCAAATTTGACTGTTTCGCAAATATTTTCTTACCTGTAGACTCGTCTGTTCGTTCAGATTTAAATTTCCACTTAAGCAATCGGGAAATGAGCTGCTTTGGAACATCACAGATTAACTTCTTTTCTTCTCTCCCTCTCTTTCTTCTGCAGCCGTGGTGGATCTGAATGGGCGATACTTTGGTGGGCGAGTTGTCAAGGCCTGCTTCTACAACTTAGACAAGTTCCGTATTTTGGACCTGGGCGAGCAGGTGTAACATCAGACCCTCTAAACAAACTCTCATCCCCTCACTTGTATATAATTATTTTTTTTTATATTTCCCGAAGAGCAGTGAAATGTCTGTATGGAGTGATGAGTCTTGTTTTTCCCATGATACCCTTACGTCAAGACAAAATAAACAGTTAAAAAGAAAAAGATATCTAACGGACCATATTCTTTATTTTTAAGTTTTTAATAATAGATTCTTTATTCAAACTTGTTTGGTCAGTGTGTGTTTAGGTGATTATTCTGTTGTTTGTATTGAAATTCCGCTGAGTCACGATTACCTGGGTACACTTTCTCAGTAGTTTGGTGATTTCTTTTAGTTTAATAAAATTCTAAGCAAAATACAGCAAAACATTGTAATGCTAAAATTTCCAAATCCAGATGGTACTGTCAGCTTATACCAGCATTTTGTTTTTCATTGGACAGAACATTTTAAAATACAAGGAAAATTTACAGAAGTGCATCTGCTTATGCTTATAAATACCTGAACCACACTTCCGTACAAACATAGGTGATATCAGTGGGACACATTTATGTAGCTTGGAATAAGTATCAATGGTCTTGTCAGTGTTCCATTTATTCATTTTCTTGAAGACTTCTGCATGTTCAGTTCTTGAAATATGTAAGTTGTTCCAAATCATATGCTTCCTCTACAATGTCCAGCAAGTTCTTTATAGAAGTTGGATCCTTTTTGCAAGTATTCCTGGTGATTGCCTTCTTAGTTGGTGCAAGAATGAGTTTAACCAAGTGTCTGTACTCACACCAAACATTTCCTTTAACCAGGTTGCCAAGATATAAAACAGAAAATGTCTTTAGTATTTGTTAACCCAGACTTGTTTTGGCTCCATCCATGTCTACAGCTTGAAATGCACTCTTGATCTTTAGTATAAGAAGAATCTCATTTCTTTTTTTATTCTAAATGTCGTGTCTTCTTGGAATATTTGATTCTTAGAGATTAAATTGATAAAATAATCGTTGATTAATTTCACGTTTATCACATGAGTCATTGTGGAAAAGCTTGAATGTCAGAATTCCCTCCAAGTTTCCCGCCGGACTCCTTATTTGCAAGGACTTCCTGTTCCACCCACATTCTCGTGACGCTTCCGGGTGAGCACACAAGCCAACGTCTTCAAACCGCTGTAAACAAAAGTTCCCTAAAGGTCGGCCTCAACGATTCATCGAACGAAAAGACATGCATATCAAAACCGGTAAGTAAGATCAACTACCTGACTCTTCTGACGTGGAATTATCACTTTCTTCGTCCATATTTTGTTCTTCTGCCGACGGCGTTAGCAGCCATGCTAGCCTTGATAGCAACCCGCCCGCCGCTTTGAATGGAGGTTACGAAACTTTGACTAAAGCTAACAGGCTAGCTACCTAATAGTGTCATAATATGTTGAGAAATGAAGCAATATATACGACGACAGTTCTTTCTAGTAAGACACTGGTAAACTTTGTTCAAGGCTTAAATACATGTATAAGGAAACGCCGCCTAGTGAAGTCCGTGGCACCATGACGTTGCTAATCAAAGTTTGCTAACACCGGTGCTGGCGGCACGGCTTACGGGAATCCTTGCATTTTCTAATTTGACAAGACATGCCGTTCTTTGAGCCTGATCTCATATGTCCTTTCGAAATATTGTCGCTGTTTGGGACAGGCTTGGTGGGTAAGTAGCTTGAACATTTTCTTAAACGTGGCGATGAGGGGCAGACACGCTCTTTGGGCCTTGTGTTGTGTTCCTTCTAAGTTTGGAACAGCCGAGTACAGTGACCCTACCATCGAACCTGCCCAGGGATCATTCAGGGGAGGTGATAGCGTGAAGTGGTGACTGGAAAATGAACAATTAGAACAACGATTGAGCAAACTTCCCCTCACAGTGTCAAATCAATGAATACAATCCACATGTTCCATGATGTGAATTCTGGACTCCACATGCTAAATGACAAGATGTCATCAGTTTAACAATCATTTTTATTGAAGTAAAAGTGCAGTTAATGGATTATGGATCTGTGCCCAAGTAGAGGATATGAATGAAATGTACTGATACCCGTTTGAACACAGTTTGTTTGTGAGGCAATACTCGTACAAGAATGTTGTTTAAGAGCTCAACAGTGATACAGTCTTAATTTTTTTTCTTACATTGTACCAACTTAAACAAAATCAATTCTTCGTAGTTGTATTTTAAATACAGCTATGGAGCAGGAAGAACATTGATGGCCAGATATATTTTGTAGCTTTAAACAATACTGTGTGAAAGAACAGAGTGACTGAAATCAACGAGTTGATTACACACGTGTGTCCTTGTTTGACTAACACAACGCCTCCTCTCTTTCAGGTTCATGGGAAGCCAGCAACACTGTGTGTGAGTCCGATACCCTGTGTGACCCTGCAGTCCTTGTTTCATCCACCAACTCTGAGCCACACATTCGCAACCGGCGCCTGTCTCCTGGCTCGGGTAACTGTGGAGGAGGAGGTGGAGGCTGTATCTCTGGAAGTGACCAGCACCGTCAGCTCTCGCCTGAAAGCGGCCCCGTCTCAGCAGGCCACACACACACCTTCAGCTACCGCAGGGAAAAAGAACGCAAGGGCCAGCAGCACAAAGGCCGCAGCCTCCGCAGGGAGGGGCTCAGCCGTCCACAAAAGGTAAAACCAAAGGAGAGGTGGGTGGAGGACAGTCTGTCTCTGCTCAAGCCCCCACCTGCCTTCCCTGTGCAGGACAGCCCCGCCAAGCTGCAGCCTGCAGTCAGCTACGCCTCCAAGGTGAAGGCGGGGGCAACAACCGGAGTCCTGGAGGAAGAGCGCCCCGCCATCGGCGTTCTGCTACAAAACCAGTGGGGTCTGAGTTTTATCAGTGAGGCCAGGCCAGCCTCAGAGGGCTCCAGCACTCACCCTAGCGCCAGCACCATCCTGCCCCAGCCCACAGACACCCAAGAAACGCCAGAAGAGACAGTCTTTATATCCCAGCATCCCGAAGAAACGCCTGCTCCCATTGCTCCCTCCATCAGTCCCACCACATGCCCAAGCGTGGACGAGAGCAATGGGAAGCTGCTGCTTAGTTGTCGCCATCTAGTGGAGGCTTTGAACTACCACAGTAGAGGTAAAAGATACAGACCAGCATCCTTTCAAGTTTTATTTTATACCAACATTTAAAATGTTTACAGTTTAATAAGTTTAACCCTGACTGTTTTTATCCGTCCACAGAATGGAATGTTATCTGTAACAAACAGAAGAAAGGTGAGCAAAACCACTCTGGTGTCAGCATGTTGATGTTTAGAAGATAACAAAATCATTGCAATAAGACAATATCTAGAAGTGTTTATTTGACACTTATTATCTGCAGTGCATGAGGTGGGTCTGTGATCCTCCAAAGAATGATGACAAGAGTTTTGATGCTTTGAATGTCAATTTTACTCTTTTTATCAATACGTATTGACTGGCAAAGATGAGTTGTCGGCTTGCACTGCTGTGCTGGCAGTTCTTTTTTCTATATGTCGTTTCATGCCAGCTAGCTGGGGGTTTGTTTCACAACACAGCTGACTATGGGAGATAGAGATTTGGTTAAAAATCAACAAAATTCCTTCGAAATCCATCTACCAAAACTTGGTATACATGGATTGTGCCTTCAAAAAGGAACCTAGATAGGATGAAGTTGGTGTAGCAGACGTTACCCATTGATCTATTAAATGTTTCTGTTCAATCTGTTCATTCATGCCTCCTCACTGGTGTCTCCTCTTTTTTGCAGTTCCCAAAAAGGTGGTCTGGTATAAGGACACCCAGGAGCACCCAGCCTAGCAGTGTGAACAGACCCAAAGCATATATAAACATACACATCACACACCTACATGCACAGAAGAAACATGTAAAGATGGGCAACTTTGTGTCCTACTTACACACACACTGCACTCAGGATGATGTCTTCACGCAAAGCCACACTGAGACACTTTGGACTAACTCCTTTGAGATCTTACAGCAATGGACTTTTTTAACGCCTTACAGAAAGCCTGCCTTAAAAAAAAAAAAATCAGACATGTTTTCATAACCTCACATCACCATTTTAGCTTAAATGTGTAGAGCTGGTCTTTTTTTTCTTTTAGAAAACTATTTCCAAGGAGGAGAAGCTGTAATTTAATTCCCCCTTTGCTGCAGTTTTATCCAATGTTTTTGTATCCTCTGTAAAGCGAGCGGTCAATCAAGCACTTTGTTAAAAAAAAAAAAAAGAATCTTTTGTGACCAATCCATGTGTGCAAGAAACCCTCTCAGAGCAACTTTTTTTCCCCCCATCCTCGATTAGAAACCAAAACATCTGTCTGGTTCCTGCTTTAGTTTTTATGGTTTATTAATACAGAGGACCTGAATATCCATGTCTTCGGTTTACAGAGGGGTGTAGTCAAAGGCACAGTAGAGTTCACCCTTTATTTACCCCTGTCAGATCTTAATGCTGTTTTCCTTTTCTTGTTTTTATTTGGTTCCCTAATCGGGTGAAAGTTACCAATGAATTCATAAGGGATCTGAACATGTTCAGTATGTTGATTTTTGAAAAGAAAGTTTATTGAATAAAAAATTACACTGGAGAAAGAGTAGGAATGTAAGTGAACAGTATTGCTTAATAAAAATGAATAAACTTGGCAAGTTGTATTTATAGTGTTTTCTTTTTTAACATGTTTCTATGAGCTGTGAGACTGGCTGTCAACACAAATTACAGTGAAGGACAGAATGAGACTCGGAACTTGAAGAGATGCTTTAAACTTCTAAACAGTGTGCTGCTTTGCCTGCATATCAGTGTTATGGCACACTGAATACTGGTTCTATCAATATAAAGCGTTCCAAAGAGGGAAATCCGGTAACCTCATGAGTCAAAATCCAGAAACTATAGCGTACACAAAATCATAAATAAAACATACTCCTTTAAACTGTTCTAGCTGACCAAAAAAAAATCCCTTTTCAAGGTCACTGCTTCATTTTCCAGATCAGAAGTGAAATTTTCCCTACCAGCCATATCAGACCTATAAAGGTTAGGACCACTGTAACACTGCTGCAATCATCCATCCATCAGCCTCTCTACATCACCTCAACTTTACCTGTTCAAACTACAGCAGCAGAAAAGTTATTGGTCATCAAATGGAAAGGCCAGTGTTGTTTGTAGATTCTCATAGCTGCAACAAATACCTCTTGGAAAAAAAAGAGAGGAAACAATACTCGGTCAGGCCACCTGCAGCGTGGCTTAAGGTCAGAGGTTTTCAACATTTTGGCAAATGCCAAAAGAAAAAAAAAATCACCGTACCATTCCAACATGCAAACAGCTGTTCTGAATATCACAGTAGAATCATTTAAAGAGCTGAATGGAAACAAACAGTGGGGACTGTGCATGAGCAGGTGGGGCAAAGCTCCACCTATTGTCATGAAAAACAAAATGATTTTTTTTATCTGCAATTGTCAAAATAAAACACAAACTCACACATATATACACTCACCAGCAAACTTTATTAGGCACACCTGTCCAACTGCTCATTAACGCAAATTTCTAATCAGCTAATCACATGGCAGCAACTCGATGCATTTACACATGTAGACACGGTCAAGACGATCTGCTGCAGTTCAAACCGAGCATCAGAATGGGGAAGAAAGGTGATTTAAGTGACTGAGTATTTCAGAAACTGCTGATCTACTGGGATTTACACGCACAACCATTTCTAGGGTTTACAGAGAATGGTCCGAAAAAGAGAAAATATCCAGTGAGCGGCAGGTCTGTGAGTGAAAATGCCTTGTTGATGCCAGAGGTCAGAGGAGAATGGCCAGACTGGTTTGAGCTGATAGAAAGGCAACAGTAACTCAAATAACCACTCGTTACAACCGAGGTATGCAGAAGAGCATCTCTGAACGCACAACACGACCAACCTTGAGGCAGATGGGCTACAGCAGCAGAAGACCACACCGGGTGCCACTCCTGTCAGCTAAGAACAGGAAACTGAGGCTACAATTCACACGGGCTCACCAAAACTAGACAATAGAAGATTGGAAAAACGTTGCCTGGTCTGATGAGTCTCAATTTCTGCTGTGATATTTGGATGGTAGGGTCAGAATTTGGTGTCAACAACATGAAAGCATGGATCCATCCTGCCTTGTATCAACGGTTCAGGCTGCTGGTGGTGTGATAGTGTGGGGGATATTTTCTTGGCAAACTTTGGGCCCCTTAGTACCAACTGAGCATCGTTTCAACGCCACAGCCTACCTGAGTCTTGTTGCTGACCATGTCCATCCCTTTATGACCACAGTGTACCCATCTTCTGATGGATACTTCCAGCAGGATAACGCGCCATGTCATGAAGCTGGAATCATCTCAGACTGGTTTCTTGAACATGACAACAAATTCACTGTACTCAAATGGCCTCCACAGTCACCAGATCTCAATCCAATAGTGCACCTTTGGGATGTGGTGGAACGGGAGATTTGCATCATGGATGTGCAGCCAACAAATCTGCAGCAACTGCGTGATGCTATCATGTCGATATGGACCAAACTCTCAGAGGAATGTTTCCAGTACCTTGTTGAATCGATGCCAGGAAGGATTAAGGCAGTTCTGAAGGCAAAAGGGGGTCCAACCTGGTACTAGCAAGGTGTAGTTCATAAAGTGGCCGGTTAGTGTATTTATATAGACTGTGTATCAAATTTAATGTATATCCGCAAAAAATAATGGTAAGTGGGGCTCTTGGCCTTCAACTCCACCAATATGTCATGTGATTGTTAGACGTGATTGGCTTATAATTCAAAGCGGTTTTGGGGATTGGCTGCTGCCATTCACAGATTTTTGTCATTTTCATTACAGTAGTACTTTTTCATGATAGTAGTACTTATATGCACCTAAGCCTTGCCACACTTATAAAAAAAAACCTTGGAGGAAGAGGAGACAAAAATCTATATTTTTTTTATTGACAAGATAATTTTCAGACCAAAATCTTACATTCTAGAAAAAAGTAAAAAACCCATTCATTATAAAGACTTGTTAAGTCCAGAACAAACTTCATTCAATGCACATTTTCTTATTCTGCTTATTTGATTTTGATTGTGATTTGCTTTGGTCAAAGAAAAAGTTCTTTTTTCTTTGTTCTTACACAAACTGGTGGAGGAAAAATGAAACATTCAGTGGAAACCCACCAACAACAGATAAATTAAGCTGTTTTGTTCTGTTTTATCACAGTTTCCCTGCATTGTTATATTCCTTCATATTCCCCCCTCAACTGCTCAGCTATACTAACTTTTAGGGCATATGTGGGACAAGAGAACGTCAATCATGTTCTTGATGATGGGAGGTGGTGGGTGGAGGTCGTTTGGCAGGTGGTGAGCCAGAACCATCTCCCAGGCATTTACCCATCTCACATTGAGTCCTTTGTACATGGCTCTAAACACCTTGTTGATCTGATCTACGTACCAGTCACAGTTGTTCATCATGCCAGACTGCCGTAGAGCTTGGACGTTTCCGGTCCTTATGACCACCAACGTGCCTGGAGCCCTGTTCAACAAACGGACCACTGCCCTGCGGATGTTCTGCATCCGTCTGATGAAGAGCTCAAATGGGGCGGTGGTAAAGTGGGCCCAGACGCTCAAGACTACAACAGTGTTGGTGCCACCAACTAATCTCTCTAGTTCATTGGCAACATATCTCTCTCTACTGATTGGAAGTGAGAAAATACGAAGAGGAAGTCCATGGACACGATACGTCACTGAGAACTTGTTTGTGCTGTCCCATATCATAAAAGGTCCTGCTCGCAGTGGACTATTCAGGTTTACCTCCTTGGCATCTGAAAGGATAAAAGAGGGAACAGATTAAACTGTGATATCAGTAAATTCAAACAGCTTCCTGGAATCTCTTTGGATTAGTTACCTGGTAATGAGGCAGTGAAGTACTCAAACCATTGTCTCAAGGTGGAGTCTCCATACAGGTGGAGCATTTTGCCTTTCAGACACTGACTGATGGCAGAGGAGTTGTGGAACTGTTGAACTCTGGTGCCATCTAGTGGTCGCCACACACCCTGGTAGTAATACCCAGATGTTCCAAACTTCCCACTGTCTACATTGACCACGGGTTGCTCTGAATTTAAGGAGAAAAAAGAAAGAAGACATAAACCTTAGTGTACTAAACCCTGGTGTGTGCTTACAGCGCCTCCTGTGTGTTATAGATTCAAGCTGGTGTAAAATGGTTTTATGAGGTTTTTATAGGATACCATGTAACCGTGTGCATTTAAAAGTGAACTAGTGTCATTTCATTGGACATTTTCAGTTGAAATCTGTATCAAAGGCAATGATGGAAGAAGAAAAAAAAAGACCGTGTTCTTTACCTTTCCTTTGTGGCAAAACATTGACACTGTCAGGCCCTGAGGCCTTAATCTTCACTTTTAAGTTGACACCCCTGAAGAAAAAATTAAAACATATCTTATTTACGCAGTATTGTATGTAAAACCCATGTCTAAAGGTATTTACCAGGAGGTAAAGCTTTAATTGTACTGATTTTCTCATATCTCCATAGAGAAACAGTTTATTGATGAAAGTCTGCTAAATGATTCAAACAGAAACCTTTAAATGGTATAATTTCATGCTGTAAACATATTCAGACACATCCTTCATAGCCTGTAGATACAAACTTCAAATTTTTCAATGAGACACTTAGTACGCTTTACTGCATGTATTCACTCTGAAACAATAAAATTCTGTGCTTGTTCACCTTTGGAAGAGCTTGTCATTTACATCCTTGAGTGGTTGATAATTGTATCCTAGTTTCATATGGCTAATCCGGTCCTCACAGCTCAGTTTCTGTGGCTTGTAGCAGAACCAAGGCTCCCCTGTGCGTATGTCTGTGTAGTTACACTGTGGCTGGCTGGTTTCAGGTAAGCAAATATTACAGACAGTGGATTCAGAGACTGAGCCGGAACGGAAGACACTCTTGAAGATAACCCTGTCAGGTTTTTCTTCATTCAGCCTGCGCAAAACTGTGACTCCCTCGCTTGGATGATGAAGTATCACCTGGTAGAAAAGAGGAGCAGAGTTTTCAGCCTGTGAGGTCAGGTTCAGACACTTCAGTCAATTAAAAAAAACACCACATACACGTTTAGTCCAAGTCTTTCAGTAAATTATTATTAACTTTATGTCGTGTCTTGTCAAGATTTTTATTTTTTATTTGCTTCAAATCGATTAGCAAAGAAATCTGAGACCAACTCGTGATAAATGGCTACATGCAGCTGGCATGGTTTTAAAGTCTGCTGAAGGAACAGCTGGTGAATAGAAAAGAGGCTTGCATCATCAGTGCAACGATAACATAGAGACAGCCTTCTGCTTTACCTCAACCTGTGCGTTTCCTTCCCAGAGTAAAGGGAATACAGCAGAGTAGGAGCCGTTAAGGTGATCCACCACTCGTCCCATCACACCTGCACTCAGTGATGTGCTGTGCAACCGGGCAACCATGAAATCGCCACCAGTCTTCTTGGCATGACCTAGGAAGTCGTACATTTTTAGTAGAATCTCCAGCTGGTCTCCTACATGCCACTCTCCTCCTCTTCCTCCTCTCTGTGGGAGAATGGTGAAGGTGCCGCGTGCAGGATCGGTCGTAGGATTCAATGAAAAGGGAGTTGGCACAGGTGCAGTTTCAGGCCAAGCAATTAAGTCCAACAACTGGCGTTCCTCTAGAGCGTCTGCAGGAGGCAGTGGTTTAAAGGCGCAGTAGCCACGAGTCATTGGAGCCTTAGTGCTCATTTTCCTGAGGTTCATGGTAGAGGTTGTTGTAGGCTTGAACTGCATGATTTGGAGAGAAAAATTGTGACAAAGATGCATAAAAAATAATAGATGAACTGATTAATACAAAAAAAGCAAGGTGGTGGTTTGTCTTGCTTTGACACACCAAATAAATAATTACTTGTGATACACGGCAGTGATCCCCCTACAAAAAGTTGTCTCTTCATCAGAACCACATTGATGGTTTGGTCCTGTCATAAGATGAAAAGACGGGGAGCTAGTTTCATCCGTCTTATTGTGTGATTAGTTAGAATCTTGAGCTTTTTGAAGAATTTTAAACAAAATATTTGTGTTCTAATAATGAGGATAAATGCTTTCTTTCACTTTCTTTCTTTTACTGACTGTATACCAAACTAATAAAGGTCAACAATTATCGCTAAAACTTTAGATTCAACAGTTTTTTTATTGCTAAAACAAAAAAATAAATAAAAAGGTTGGAAAGAAGGAGGTATTTCTCATCAACCCTCACCAATAGAGAGATTAGTCTCTGCTGGAAGGAATAGGGGCATTGGGGCTTGGGTACAAAACTAACTCTTTCTAACTATGAAAAAGACAAAAGTGCATTTACAGCCACCAACTGGAATAAGGACTATTTGTATTTCCATACAAACATGTAAATTATTCATTATTTTCATTGTGTTTGGATTGTAAATTTATAGATAATTACTTGAAAAATTTAGTGGATGGACTAAACCTAATTCTTCAAATCAAACTGAATAAGGATCCTCTATGTTTATTGTTTGGGTTGCCAGATGCACAACTCAAAAGTACACACTCCAAAGACTTTTATGTGTCCTTACTTTCTGTGCAGGAAAAAAATACATTTCTGATACGGATAGATTGAAAACCTCTAACAATAGCTGGGTGGCACAGGGTTATTTTTGATTTATTACCCAATGGAATATTTGACTTACAGACCTAAATGTATGATAAAAGTTTTTTGGGTCACACTGAATTTTAATTTCAGACACACTGAAAGACATTTGAAAACAGCACCCTGAAATTCTACCAGTGTTAAACATTCAATACAAGGTCCAGCTCTGGAGAGTAAAAATTCTCACCTTGAGGAAGTCCAAGTTGATGAAAGTGAAAACAATTACAACCACAGACAGGACTATGAGGAACTTTAAAAGATTTATGTTGACTTTGCACCCAATAAAAGTGTGTGTCTTCATGATTGGTCAGCTTCTGGAAGAAGATTGAGAGGAAAGAAAAAAATGATACAGCTTAAACCAAACTGAAAAATGCTCTTCAGCAAAACTCTTCAGATGATCACAATGTCTAAATCAGAGCAGGATGATTAGTTGAATTTGAACTTCAGTGAAAGCCGCAAGCAGCAATGAGCGGGCCTTTTCCTCATACCTGCAATGTGTAAAAATCTGTGCTCTCATCTTAACCCAAACTGTCAAACGTGTTCATCTTTAAGCTCACAGAAAACTTAAGCACTGATTCTTCTTTTTTTCCAGTAGGGGCCTGTGACTTTCATCAGGTCAAGGCAATGAAATAATTAAGTTTGACAGCTCATTCAAAGCTGTAATTGGGATTTAATACTAATACCATTTCATCCTTTAAGGTGGCTTGATTGATTCACAATTTCAAATCATGCAGTGTCAAAAGAAAGCACTGGTGGATTTAGAAAAATGAGCCATGCATGTGTGTCATAGTACGCTCCGGTACAGCGCTACACCCATGTTTTAATAAAACAATGTCGAAACACTGTGCCTCTCCCTTGTGTGTTATGACTATGGCAGAATAATGAACAGGTCCAAAGCTGTTATACATGTCTGTAACTGTGAACAGATCAAACACAGTATGAAGGATTTTGTAGACCTTAGTGTTTAAAC
This sequence comes from Labroides dimidiatus, assembly GCA_030710495.1. NCBI lineage: Eukaryota > Metazoa > Chordata > Actinopteri > Labriformes > Labridae > Labroides > Labroides dimidiatus. The sequence goes on along the minus strand of CM061162.1, from coordinate 13,023,813 downwards.
AAACTTTGTGTTGTTTAATGCACTTCTATAAAAGAACAAATAATAATAATAATAATAAAAAATAATACTTGGTTTAGTGTTGTCAGGGGCATTTTGACCAAGGTCAAATATTTGTTTCAGGTTTTTTTTCTCTCTTTTCCTTTTTCAAGTCTGACCCCTGACAAGACCACAACCCTGTAGCGGAGCCGGCGGGGGGGGGGGGGGGGGGGGGGGGGCAGAGGGTGCGGCTGCCCCGGGCCCACGGTCACAAAGGGGCCCACCAAGACCGGTCGCAAAAAAAACAAAAACAACGTAAAGTCGGAAAGTCTGTCTCTTACTGCTGTATTTGTAAGGATATAAGTGTAAGAATAAACGTAATAAACGTAAATATGAGTGGAAAAAGCAATCCAGATCAGAGTGTTTCTGAAATACCATGAGGAGGTAGCCTAATGTGATGTCATACTTACCATGTCAACCTCTCTTGCGCTCTCTGTCAATCTTTCTCTCTCTCTCCCTGTGTGTCTACGCGCATTTGACAGAAAGTGACAGCTGATTGACGTACGTGCGTGCGCGGTCTTTTCCACCGTGGTCTCTGAGTGTGCAGTTAGCCCTAGTTACTTACTCTGTGTGTGTTCGCTTAAATAGCTTTAAAATGAAAAAACACAAGTCGGGCGCACTAAAGCGTAAGGAGCAAGAGCAGAGGAAGAATCTTGTTGCCTCCTGCGTTCCGCTGACAAACTTCTTCTCAGCAACTCAACCCCGAACCATGGTGCTGAAATAGCCTAACGGCAGTTGTGGTGCTAGATTATCAGCAGGTCTAATGATATCTGTTTAATGATGAATCCGTGGCAATGTCCATGGTGCTGAAATAGCACACATTGTGCTGCACAACTCATCGTAATCCACTCTCTCTCCATTTTGCCCTTCTGTCTCCGTTTCCCAATATTGATGCTGCTAACTGATCAGCTGTGTCTTTAGATGCTGTCACTGCGCAGCGTCTAATGTTGGATTTACTTTGTTTTACAGAATATCTGGCCGTTTACGAAGCAAATTGAGTCTCTTTGTTGAGCTTTGATTTTCTTTCATATTTTGATGGTTCAACGTGTGAGACTTTTTTTTTTTTTTTAATTTACGAAGCTAAAGCAGTTCATTCAGTCCCTTTTTGGCAGCGGCAAATACAGCTCAAATCCCCATTGGATCCATAATGTGAATTGTTAAGTAAAATAGCCAATACGCTATAAGGGCCCACTACAAGTCACCGCCCCCTCTGCAATGTGACACTGGCTCTGCGCCTGCCACAACCTTTGACAAAACCTGAGCTCTTGAAACCTCTAGATACAGAATGTGTCTGACCACGACTGATCAGATGAGTCCCAAAGGAGGACTCAGTTCAAATACGCACCCTGGGAATCCCATAAAACCAGCACAATGAAACATTTAGACAGGTCACAAAGTCTTAGGCTCAGGCTTATCCCACACCAGTTGACCCAAATCAAGCTTGTACGATTACCTTCTACACATACAAGTGACAAGGTACACACTCCTATTTGACACAAGTATCATTAAGGTAGAAAGAGACAGCGTTCATAATATAAGCCTACAGCCAGTCATAGGCACAGCGTCATATATCCGTAACGGTCTTATAAAGGCTACTGAAGAGTGGCAGTGAAAACATCATATGTCAGTAATGGCTTCCAGCTGCGGGAGACTATACTCATATCCTAGAACACAGCCAAGCTGAACAAGGGAAAACTAAAAATAAAACCTAATTAAATAATTTATTAATTAAAAACAAAAGTTTCGTGACAAAGTAGTGCATAAAAACGAGGAAGAGATGGTCGCAACATAAACGAGAAAATTTTTCCCACAATGCAACGATTTATATTGAAAACTGCAGTCAAGGACCACAGAAAAACGTTACTCACCACATCGAGTAAGCTAACTCCGTTTGACATGGTATGAACAGGAGGAGCGTCCTAATGGCTCACGTTGCCTGATACTGAACTAGTAATTCCAGTCAGTGCAGATTAAATTTCACTGACCCCCTTTGTTGAGTGTATCCCCCCCAGAAGTACTTTTTTTTCTTGTCATGAAACACTTTTCCGCAAGTGCATCCAAAGTTGCGTTTTAGACCCTTATGGGGCTTCAGCAACCAGAAATTTCACCCCTGACAAAATAAAGTTACAGGTGCACAAACCAACTAACCAACTATTTCTTTTAATTCAGCTGGTATTTTGAAATCATGTATTATTCCTGATGCTTTTTTGGTCAAACTGTAGTTAATAATTTCTTGAAATCAAGCAATTTCCTTATCTGAATGTAGGAAAAGACACCCTCCTCTCTCTGCAGCTGGTTTCATCATCAAATGCCATGGTCGGACACCGAGGTGAAATTGGTTTGAAGTTGGATATTCGACAGATATCAAGTTGGAGCCAACAACGTAAAGCTTTAACCTGTATCCAGGATAGGTTACAGGAGGACGGTCAACTCTTCTTCTGTGACTCGCTTAAACTGACGGAGATTTTATTATTCTAATAAAATTTTATTATTCTAATAAAATCTGTGTTTTATGACCGACTGTCGTCAAATCACTTGAGGAATAAGATACACCAACTTTTGTCCAATTATTGTGGATTTCCGTTTTATAAGTTGTCCCCATAAAATACACCCAATCAAAGGCAACATTTGGTTTTGACATCTAAAAGAAATGTTTTAAATGGTGAGTGAAGGACCCAAATAACTAATGTATGAAAAGTAGCCATTTTAATTACATACAATTGCATAATTATGAAAAGTAGTCATTTTTTTCCATTTCATTTTTTTCCATAATTAGAATGATAATAATATCCCATCTTTCATTTTCTTAAATATTTAATGTTAGTTTTTTTCAACCAAGTTTTCAAATCACAAAAACGATACAAAATAATGTGTTTTATTACACAAAATATTCAAGATAATGAACGATGGATCAAGCTGTTTTCAGAATCAAAATCACAATCAGAAATGTTATTTATCCCAGGGGGAAATTCAGTAAGTAAGTATCAGTGCCCCTGTACACAAACAGTAAGAATATTAGTTATAAAAATGATTGTTGAATAGAAAGGAAATTAAATGTACATTAATAATGTCATTCCTCTCACCTCTTTGAAAGCAGACCTGTTTTCTGTTTTACTTGCCAACAATAGTGTTTACTGTTTAGCTTCCCATTGCATTTGATATTTTGGTCTTCAAACTGTAAGCCCTCTCACTCACTGTCAAGAGATCACGCAGGTCTGAGCTCCACCTGTCAACATATAACTGGATGCTACATTATTATCAGTCCTAAGTAACGTCATCTAAAGAGCCAGAAGACTTTACCATCTAAGCTTGAATGCAAGTAAGTTTTTTAACCAACTGTAAAGGGAGGGGTGGGTGGGGTCCTTCTTCCTACATAATTAAAGTAAAGACAACTCTGAAAGGTCAAAACCCGAGGTTCCTGCTTGTCTTGTTGAACAACAATCTCATGGGTTTCTAAAACTCCACTCAGCTTTCCCGAGTTGAGCTGAAAACAAAATATTATGAGAAGACGTGGTCAAGACCACATAAAGGAGACATTATCTCTTAATGTTCCTGATGACATGAAAAATGAAGGGGGATCTTTAATAATGCTTTATTTAGACTTTAGATCTAGATTTTGAATCCAGCTCAGTCCCTGTTTTTAAATATTAACTGAAGCCAGGCCTACATTTTAGTATTTTTTTTCATCAGTGACTTGATACACTTCCCACTTATAAACTATGACGTTATATAACAACTTCTGCTGCAAGATGAGAGCTGTAACAAGCAGTGATACTTGAGAATGCATGAAGAACTATTTTTCCTAAGCAGGGGGGCAACTTGTGCCTTTAGGGTTAATGTAAACAATGGTAAAGCAACTTTGGGCACACCCACACCATCTTGCTTTTTTTGACAATCATCATTTCAAGAGGAATACACTCAAGGAAATGTGGATCGACCAGATTTAGATATTCAGTGGCCAGTCATCAACTGAGTCTAGTGTCATCACTTTTCTGTCAAATTTACGGCAAGCAAATGTTTTTTTCTACATGGTGGTTGTTTATTTTGGCAACTGAAAGAGTATTCCAATTTTTTTTTCCACGTTAAATTTTGTATTGTATGAACAGCTTTAACAATTAGCACATCCCTAGGTTAGGTTATTAAGCATGTAAACCTATTAAAGGGTAACGTCCGATAGTTGCTTCATGGCCGGAATTCAGCGCAGTGAGCAGTTAAATCAGCTTTTGACAACGCGTCGATTTACGTAAATCTTCTCAGTACATTTTCTGAATTATTTTCTTCACTGTTTCTTTCAGCTCTAGTGCAAACGTGTTTTTTCGTTTTTTATATATCAGTGCGCGCATCGGGGTAGAACTGCGCGATACAGAAATGAGAGGAAAGACTTAAACGCGCAACCACGGAGAGAAAGAAATGTAAATAAGATAAATAACATAAGGATATTAAGTACTGGATGCAGTTTTTAGTGGATACTATTTGCGTGTTCTTCCTGGGTTCTCTCCGGATATTCAAAAACTGTCCTGAAAGTCCTAAATTGCACAAAGGTGTGAGTGTGAGCGTGTAAGGTTGTCTGTCTCTATGTGTCAGCCCTGTGATTGGTTGGAGACAAGTCCAGGGTGGACCCCGCCTCTCACCCTAAGACAGCTGATAGACTTCAGTCATCTGCGACCCTGAACAGGATAACAGCTATAGAGGATGGATGGATTCTTGAGAGAAGAAAGGGAAGGCAGAACTAAGACATGGGGATGGTCTTGGTCAGAAGTCATGCGATTTTGGCTATATGCTCACCCGCAGGGTTGGCTGAAGGGTCCCTGTCACACTAAAACATCCCAGAGGGGTTAACAAAAAAAGCCGGTTGCATGAAGATGGTTGATCCTCTAACAGGTAATTTCTGTTAGGGCAGCTCAGCCGACCCTGGGAGAAGAGAGACATACAATGTTGTAACGTTTATGATATATATATATATATATATATATATAAATATATATATATTTTTTTTTTCTGTTTACCTTTAGATCTTTGTGTCCCCCCTCCTATTTTTTCTAAATGTCACCACTAATTGTCACAACACTTAATGTCAGTGGAGTGAACAACGAAAGGTAATCAGTTCACTTATCATATCAATTAAACCAAAACAAGTGAACTTAGCATGGATTGGCAGGTGAAGGGAATGTTTCTTGCTATACAAAGATCATACAAAGACTTTTTAAGATGAATCAGACACTGGTTTATGTACATTATTTCATTTCATTGCAATGAATGGGAACCTCACTCAAAAACAATCATTGGCTATGACATAATCTTTTTGTTCTGTAAACATCTTTAAGGAGACAGGGACAGACAAATAAATGAACTGCTGAATGAATGACACTTTGGTTGAATAAAAATGTAAAGATTAATATGCTTTACCTCAGCTGAAATTAATCTGAAGAGAACACAGCGACCTAGTCTTTGTGAGATGTGATGAAACTCCAGATAACATAAAAAAGAAAACTAGTTTGTCTGGTTTTAGATTCCACCACAGACAGACCGCTCCCTTTGAAGCAAAAAGCATCTCATGTCACATGTGCCTCATATGTGACTTCATAACTTGTTCAAAGTCAAAGCAGGTGGAGCAAGTCCACTCCTGAACTAAAACTGAAGAGCACGGGAAATATTACAAGAATTTGCATTTCGCCCCTGTGGATCATTATCAGGTTGCTGAGGTTCAAAATGCAGAAAGAAGACACAGGAGCATGAGACAAAAAAACAAAAAACAAAAAACAACAAAAAAAAGGCCGGTTGCAGATGGTTGATCTGCAACCGGCCTTTTTTTTGTTGTTTTTTGACAAATGGCATTTAAACTCAAACTGGCTGTTCATCATCTGGCAGTGAAGCATACATTCATAAAACAGAGAAATCATGTGTGTGGAGTTTAAGTCAGAAAGCTTTTAGGTTTCAACATTGACACTGTATGATCAAGGTGACAGAAATCTGAAATCTGCTTCCATTTAAAAGTAAGCAATAGAAACATTCAACATCTGTCAACTCCGATAAAAAAAAAAAAAAAAAACAGACTGAAAACCAGATGACAGTCAATGAAATGATCTGCCAGTTGTTGTTGTGGAACTGTGTGTCAGACTTTGGTGAAAATCAGTGAAATGAAAACATTTCAGTTGTGTAATAAAAAAAATCTGATCAGTCCACAATACCGACTCCAACATGACATTGACCATGGTCTTCAGTTTATCAGTGCTTTACAATGCTGTCGAAATTTGGTTATTGACTAGTTTTAGAGGTTATAATCGAGTTTGATGGCACCAAATTTTTTATTCATTTAAAGTTTTGGAAGCAATAAAATGATAAATAACTAAATATAACACAGCTCAAACAGAAAATGCTCGTCTCTATAAGGCAGAAATGAAAGGAGGAAAGCATGCAGCACAGACTCCATGGCTTTAAAAGAATAATTATTAATTTCCTCATCAGACTATCAACAGCTTAAGATAGTCACTTAGTCTTACCTACAGGAAAGACACTGCACCCACACAGACTCCAGGAAACAGCCCAGCTCCCAGTCGCACCCCACTGCTGTAACAGAGCGAAACTGGAGTAAACAGCACACAGGTAACTAAATGGATTCAGTCTGATAACAGAGCATGCCTGACTTATTGTAAAACCTGAATTTTGTGACAACCCATAACACTGTTTTCTCTTACATAAACCAACTGGCTGCCTGGTAGGTGCACCACCAACCTGCTTGACTAGTTTCAGAGGTTAAACATGGGTTTGATGGCATCATCTCTTTATTCATGTGAAGTTTTTGAATTTTAAAAAGACACTTTAGTTTATTCCATATGTGACTGGTGCTTACATATATCTAGCAATAAAATGATTAAAAAAATATATATATAATACAGTTCAATCAGGAAATGCTCATCCTTATAAAGCAGAAATGAAAGAGGTGGAGAGAAACATCAGAGGCAGAGCAGTAGTGACAGATGGAACTGGTACACTCCTGAACAAAAGCTTAAGACCAGGGGAAAAATGACAGGAATTCACATTTTTCCTTTGGGTATCAAGCGATGAGCTTTAAAATTCAGAAGGAAGAAACAGAGCGTGGGCTATTGATTGAAAACTGTATATAAAGTCAAAAAGACTGCTCATCAGGTGAGATTTTAAGATTCTGATCAGGGCAGGTATTCACAAAACATCTCAGAGCTAAAAAAAAAAAAAAAAAAAGGTCCAAACTTCCTGATTTAGGGGAAACTCTCAAAAATAATCGGCGTGTCAGTCCGAATTTTAGGACTTGTCCAAAAGTATTTGTGACAAGGAGGCATGCAGTTTGAATAATATCCACAGGATGAGAGAATGTGATTTCAAAATGTTAAAATACTTCACTGAAAAATATGATCAACAAAATATGTAAATAAAATAAACAGCAGGCTAAATAAAAAGTAAAGAGTGGTAAGGGATCTGCCAGAAGGAAAAAAAAAAAAAAGAAAGGATCCAAAACTACACAGCACCTGTGGAACAGAAAACCAAAGGTAAAAAAGGGATGACCACCAGGGAACAGCTGCGGCTCTGTGGCCCTCAGCAACTGTCAAAAAGAAAGAAAACAGTTAAAATATGTGGTGATGGCGGCCCTAATACCACAATAAACAGAATATAAAACACGCTAACCCAAAGCAAGAGAACCCATAACTAAACAACAAACTATCAAAATCAGAAACATAACAATTTATAAACAAAAGGCAAATATATCCAAAAGACAAACTGTTTAATAATTCAAAGGAAGAAATGACAAAAGAAAAAGAAATGAACTAAACAAATTAACTAATTAAGTGTCTGCAGTGTTTTGGACTTTTGAAACTGGAGCCAGATAGCAGCCACCATATCGTTCATAAGAGGCCAGGAAATGCCTGTCAATCCAAATTATGTCAGAGTATGTTCACTGAACCCAAACAGTACAAGAAAGGCTGACAAAGAGGAGCCAACAAAGAGCAAAAAAGAAAAGACAGTCCACTAAAAGAGAGCAAATAGAGATCAACAAACAAAGAGGAGCCAACAAAGAGCCAAGACAGCACCGTGACTCAGTAAGCGGCAGATGACAGCTGCGCAGCAAAGTTACCATCTACTAAGCCTGGCTTAGCCCCATGTATGCATGGGTTCTCTCCGGCTTCCTCCCACAGTCCAAAAACATGCTCACTAAGTCAATTGTTGATTTTAAATTGCCTGTATGTGTGTGTGTGACAGGTTGTCTGTCTCTGTGTGTCAGCCCTGCGACTGACTGGCTACCAGTCCAGGGTGTACCCGCCTCTCGCCCTGAGCCAGCTGGGATAGACTCCAGACACCTGCGACCCTGAACAGGACAAGTGGTATAGAAGATAAATGAAAATATGTATGTATGTATGTATGTATGTATGTATGTATGTATGTATGTATGTATGTACGTATGTATGTATATATGTATGTACGAATATGTGTATGTATGTATGTATGTATGTATATGTGTATGTATGTATGTATGTATGTATGTATGTATGTATATATATATATATATATATATATATATATATATATATATATATATATATATATATATATATATATATATATATATATATATATATATATATATAAGCAAACATGAACCACACTGTGGTGTCAGCATGTTGAAATGTTTGAAATTGTTCTGCTCTCAAACTTAATCCTTATAGTCTGACAGTATTTTGAAGTGGCTTTTCATTTATTGACATTCATCATTCTCAGTGCAACAGAACACTGCTGTACTTTATTAAAACGGTTAAACTTGGCAAGCTGTGTTTATGATTTTATTTCAACTTTGGATCAACTCCTGAACGCACTGTCAGTTGAAGGTAAATGATAAGAGATAAAATGAGAAAATACACTAACAGCTTCAAAGTTCAAAAGCTCCCCCAGTTTTCCCCATATATGAATGTTCTGGTACAGGAAATACTGCTTCTGTCAATGAAAAGTGTCCCAAACCCCATCAGAAATCTGCTTCTGACATCCCAACTTTAGGCTCAGTATCAACATTCAGCAAATACGGTTTTCACAAAATAACCAGGTGTGCTCTTTTTAAAAAATTTATTGATATCAATATCAGTCTATATTTTTATAGCATCTTGCAAAGTTTCTTGAAGCAAAAAGAAAGAAAATGTCCTCTTCCAGGGTCAAATTTAAGAAGAGATCTTCACCACCCGTCAGCCTCTCCACGTCACCTCGACTTCATCTGTTCTGTACCTACAACAGCAGAGATGTTCAAAGTCAGCCTACAAAGATTAGAAAGGTTGCAACAGTGTCATTTCTTCTACAGCCAGTGGATACTTGACACCCAAGACTATATTGCCCCAAAGCATTTACACTTTTTTTCATTGAGGGGACCCTCAAAAGCACCTTGGCATCAGTGACTAATTTTGATTTTAGGACTCCCATCCTTTCTTTTTAGGCTCAAATTAAGAGGCTGAATTTCCAACAGTTTAATGGTAGAGAGTCTCAGGCACTACGACATAAACAAGACCAGCATCAAACGCTGCAGATACATGCATGACTGTGAGTAACGCAGCCGACAAAGTCCATATTAAAACTGTGGTATGAAGCCTTTAAAACCACAATCAAATGTATTGAATTTTTAGTGCACACAGTGCTCTACAAGAAAAGTATGGTTCCTAGATTGCCAGAACTGCAGCAATCACGCTGGTAGCAGAAAGTTTTTATATAAAAACGATTGAGGAAACACCTGAATCTCAAGAGACAAGACAGTAAGCTGAGGTGCTGTGGATGTTCTTTGAAGATGCCAAAAATAGTTTTGGGAATGTTCCCAGTTATCTAATTTATGGCTTTTAATGTTTGATAAGCTCTCCAAAATAATAGGCAGGGATTTGGAACTATCTGCCTTCTTGCTCTATTTGGTGTACTGACACAAAATCTGAATTTAGGAAACTTTACCCACTCTATTTCATTCAACTGGAGAAGATTTGGCATACAGTCAGAGGATCAGCTTTGTACTGGTATGGCAGCTCTTTTTAGATCATGTTGACAGTTTAAGCTTTGATTATTTTACAAATGACTGACCGTAACATCAATGTTTGTAATAGGTAGTATCATAATTAACACACCCCTTAAGTTCACATATCAATTCTCCTCTCTTCTGTGCTTTCTAATGCCTGTTTGTAATGGTGGAATATGTCCCTTTATGTCCTTACTAACTTATTGTACTGTATTTTTATGTCTTACAATTGTTTTTTATTGTTTTTTTTTTTAATTTATTTATAGTTATTTAATTTGTTTAGCTTTAACTTTAAGATGGTCTCCTCAATGTTATTTTTGGTGGGAGTGGGGTTCTTCTAATTTCAGTATTAGTACTGTGAACTCTAAAGACTGTATGACGAAAAAGGAGGAAAAAAGATGTCATTTGTACCTTTGTGTAATCCACGAGTCTTCTAGTTCAGTCACCTGACCTGACCTGAACATCTCCCAGCCTGCTTGTGCGATCATGGCTCCGTTGTCGATGCAGAACCTTCAGCACAGGGGGAACAAAAACAGACTGTCTGAGGACAGCAGTTTGCTTTTACTCAACAATGACAGACAGGAGCCTGATGTGGAGTCTTGGTCACTTTTTTCAATTTATATTTTTTTGAATTGTAGTCCATTCTCTGAAGAATGTTTGTTAGTAAGCATATCAATTAAATAAATAGAAACCATACAAGTTACAGGTGAAATAAATCTATTCTGTAAAACACAGCATGCATTTTTAATTCAAGATGACCAAAACTTTCCACCACAACGTTTCTCTATCAGACTGATGAGCCGCTTACTCCAAATCTGACCATGGTGGGCGACACTGCTGATTGTGTCGTTGGTGGAATGGGTGATTATGAGGAGTCTCAACATAAAAAACACTTCAATGTTAGAAATCAATGAAGAAGCGTATCAGATTGGTGTTCCTGATCACCAATCTGCCTCTCACTACATTTCAATGTGAGTAGTTGTGAGAGTGCGCTGACTGGTTTACCTTTCATCTGTTGCAAAAAGCTTGGCTCCTCTCTCTTTACACATCACTCCCATCATCTCCTGCAGACGCAGATTACCTGCACAGGTAACAAAATGGTCACAGCCTCTCCAGGATGGATAGATCAAAGCTTTTGATGAGCAGATTCAACTTGATTTTAATAACGATCAGAGTTTGTGTGAACTTGTTTGTGTTGTTGCTGGTCTGAAAAAACTAAAGCATCCCTGCACAGGTTAAGGTAAGCCCACCCAGGAATTCAAAAGTGAGATACATACAGCCAACACCCCCAACAATGAGGACCTCTTGAGAGCCGCAGTGAGCCATGGCTCTTTCCGTGATCTCCACCAGCATGGAGAACACGGTCTCCTGCAGGGAGGGAGGCATTACTGTTAAAATACACAGAGAATATCTGACATAATAAATGGACCTGGAGTAATAAGTAGACTAAACGACGGGTTGGATAAAAAACTAGAAAATATTATCAATCAGTTGGATAAGAAAAGAGAACTCAGCTTAACATTTTACCAACAAACTGTTTTTGAGCTTGTAGTGAGAAGAAATGAGGGATTGCACAGGCCTCAATCATTTTTTAAGATATAAAAACTAAGATAGTTCCAGCTTCTTCCATGTAAAGGATTTGACCTTTTGGTTTGTAACTATTCTGTTCTGTCTTTACTAAATCTAGTCCGAAATGAGACACTCAGATACTTTGGGTTCAGAAAGTTTTAACATTTCTTTTTCACTTGTTTTGACATTAAAAGTCAAAATGCTAACTTTTGTTAGCTTCTGTTGACAAAATGATCTTGGCCTGCAACCATGTTCCTCTGTGAAGCCGCAAAAGAAGAGGTCACTATTATTTAAAGCAGATAACGACATGGCTCAAAGCTTTTTAAATTTAAATAGGATCTCGAGCTGGTTTTCCCTGGGTTGTTTTTTAAAATCAAAAATGTTTGGTTCTATTTTGCTTGTTTTATACCTGCAGAGAGAAGCACAAATCTTCTGCTGTACACTGACCAGAGCTCAGCATCTTGTGGGCAGCCTCCTATTGAAGAAAAGAAACAAAAGAGTTGTTTGAATGGTGAACCAAAATATTTCTGTATACAGCACTAAACTAATGAGTTGACCTCCACTCTAGAGACTGGCTTGACGACAGTGACACCAGCATTGCTAAATGAACTTAAATAAGCAGTAAACTTACCTCAATGTAGGACAAAATCCCTGAGAAAGAGACATCCATCCCTTTTACTGTATATGGCAGCTCCACAAACTGACTCCCTCTACCAGCATGAGGAAAAAAAACAGTAAAGGGTGGAAATTAATGCCCCTTAAAAATAAACGGGAATTGCCAAACTTAACAAACACGGAGCCTTTTCCACACATCATGGGGTCTAAATTACTAAAATGTACACAAAGTCTGAATCACTATATTTTAGAAGTCGAGACTTTTAAATTAAATAGATACTGAAGTTTCTTGCCTTGAAGCTACAAGACACACATCACATTTAAGCCCTGGTAGATCAGCAAATCATGTGTTTTCAAGGTGAAAGTATTGGTTTCATTGATGGAGTTTGATATGTAACAGCAGTTTCCAATTAGAAAAAATAAAGGTTGCATATTGCACTTACAATTTGCCTCCATGGGTTACATACAAAAATTACCAATAATAATAATTATAATAATAAATAATATTGTGTAATTATTGATTTTTTAAAAAAAAATGTGATCTTTTTATAATTTTATCTACCAGACACCTGAATTTCTCTTTGGGGATTAATAAAGTTCATTCTATTCTATTCTATTCTATTCTATTCTATTCTATTCTATTCTATTCTATTCTATTCCAGCTGGTCCATCATGTCTGGATCAATATCAGATCATTTTTCTCTCATATTAGTGACAAGGACACAAATATTATCACAGATTTATTCTTTGTGCAGGATGGTTTACTTACTTTTTGGCCATCTGCTCTATGTTGTAACCTGGACTGGGATCATTCGAGATCTAAGGAGAGAAAACAGATCAACACAACCTGTCCACAAATCTGTTTTTTTTTTTACAGCACCGAGATGCTTCAATAATGGTCAGAAGGGCACACACACCTTTATAACTCGTGCAAATCTGTCCAAACAGTTTCCGACTGCGATGTCGATGGTTTCACCAAATATTCTGTACCGCCGCTCTGAGTAAGCAATAACCTGCACAGAGGAACAACATCTAATCAAACTTGGACTTTAAAGCTCCATTTAAAAGCAGTTTGTATGGATTTTGGTGCCCCCTACTGACAAAACAGATACTTATTTCTTTGCTGAACTTGTCCTGCACATGTATTAACACTGTTTTGTTATGGGCAGCACATGGGAGCCACAAACTTCAGGGATTTCTTGTATTTTTTTCTGGGATGAAGAGACAAACCTGTGTGTTTCCTCCACTGACATAAAGCACTGTAGGGTTGCTGGCTTGTGTGATGAGTCTGCCCATCTCAATGTGTCCAATACAGTGGTTAACACCGAGGAGCGGCTTCCCCCAAAGCTGCGCCACTGTACGAGCCACCAGCGCCACAGTCACCAAGGGGGCGCCCATACCAGGACCTGAATAAGAAGAGGAACAAAAAGGAAGAGACACGCCAGATTCCTGTCCATCAGAAACTTCATAAACTGTTCTGAAAGCTGTGTACTTTTATAAATCAGACATCTACTTGCTCACATTTACCCATAAAACTTAAATACTGTGAGTCACATTCTGGGTTCAGAGTCTTGATGCACTACATACAGATGGGTTTCAGAATGATCATGTTGCGCTCCACAAGGACAACCTCAACATGATTAGATGTTTTTTAAGGATTAAAGGACAGCATGAAACAAGCATGATACTGGGGGGCTATTGAGTAAAATAAAAGCACAGCTTGTTTTTTAGCTCATGTAGAGGCTAAGGTCTGGGTCCCAAGGTATCAAAACTTTCCCCTTGCGCATCTTATATTGCACACTCATTTCTGTTATTATCAAATCAAAGTCCAGAACAAACTGAATCACCCAGGATCTTGTGATACCTTTGGTGTATGCCACACAGTCAATGTCTGCAGGCTTCAGCCTTGCTTGCTCCAGCGCTTCCTTCAGGACAGTCAGTATAACAGCGCGGTGATGCCTGGCGGTGTCACTTGGCATGAATCCTGCAGAGTGAAATAACAATCTGTAAGATTTACATTAAAACTTTTTTTCATTCTGAACACATCGTATTCATATAAAACAGGTATCTGTCTTGCCTTGCCCAGGGGGGGTGATGTAGGTCCGTCTAGGATTGGAAAGCACTTCTCCATCTCTTATTATTCCTATGCCAATTTTATTGGCACTGCCCTCAAATCCAATTACTACAGTCATGGCTTCCAAAACCTGTCTGATAGAAGGGGGAAAAAGTGCAATGAACATATTTTGAAAATACAGAAATAAATAGATTCATACATGGATTAAATTATAATTATTCAGGCGGAGAGAATCTCAGAGTCTGTAATAATATCATTTTATACCTCTTTGTTCAATAGATTTTTTTTTTTTTACACAAGAGAAACACTTCAATTCAAGTGTATATAATAGCAAACGATTTATCATAATACCAAAATATTAAAATATAATTCATTAAAAAAACACACGTTAACATTAAACAGATACGTTTAAATACATTCATCAATGTAACATCTAATGGGAAGAGAACCGAAACAGTATCCTGTTTAGAAATGTATGCTATCGGTGAAAGCAACTCGTCTCAATAAAACTACCAAATTTGAACAAAGTTTCCAGTTAATGCAGACATACTACCTTTACAACTTTCTTCTGTTGTTCACATTTAACCAAATCTGTATAGTTAGAATATTTATACAAACTTTTAACAGAAAATCCTTTACAGTCTAGGCTAAATTCTGAACCCAATACTCCATATGTAGTTTTGGGTCCAAAACACGAGTGATATGTCAGTCACAAACGATCCGGCACTTAAAATCGGCTCTTTGAAGTAAACGATGCGTGCCGGCTCCTGACTAAGAGATACTTTTTTTCTTTTATTTTTCTATTAGTTTTTCACATTTTTGTGTTATTAGCGATGGGCAACATCTGGTTTAGAAAAATGAAGCCTATGAGGAAGTGTTAAAAGTTGCAGTTCATCGGGTATCCACTTGATGCTGGCTGCAGAAAGACCAGAAACCACATAAAAACTGACTTTTATGGCAAATATATATTTTATGGCAATATATATATATATATATATATATATATATATATATATATATATATATATATATATATATATATATATATATATATATATATACCTGTTTCAAAAAATGGCTTGGGTTTGAATTGTTAAATTCACTATTAGCACACTCGGTACAAGAGGTGAATTTCATACAGTCTGTTCAAGAATTAGTCAAGAAACTTTATTTTCTTACTTGCACACATTTACACATGGAAAGCATGCAATTTCACCCTCAAGGTTCTGAGTAGTTAAGCCCAAACCTAAGTAATGTATTTAAAAAAAGATTTTGAAAAAAAATGACTCTTTTAAGCGAGCCGATCCAAAAGAATTGACTCTCTGAAAAGAGCCATAACTCTCATCACGACAAAACACCAGGCTGCCGTACAGTTGGCCAAAACAAAAATAAGAACATATACGAATCAAGTGTCGCTTCATTCGTGAGGTACGCTATTGTACCTGCTTTTAATTGGTTGGTCTTGCTCATCTGAAGAATTCTGTAAATCAAGAAATCAAAACACGGAGTTTCCTTTTATCTGTTCTTTCAGGCATTTCGCAAGGCAGCCACCAAATCTTGGGAGCACATGTTCACAAATCTTTACTGAGCTTTCTGCTTTGTACGTGTGCGTGAGTTTGGTGGGAGTGACTGCAGAGAAACACAGAGTAGTGTTTGCATCCTGTTGTGGAAGTGCAAGTAAGATAATTTGCATGCCTTTTTGTTGTCGTGTCCAACTACCCGAAAAGACATCTGTGTTTGTTGATGATACAAATTAGCTGCGCCATCCGTTTAGCTGGCTGGTGAGTCTTCATTCATACTCAGCTGCAGGCCGTCTGCTGCTGGACGCTCTTTGTTACGGAAGAAAAGCTAGCTTCAGCTTCGCTCGCCATGCTTTGCAACATGCAAAAAGCACCAAAAACCTTATGTCCTTGTGCGTTATACGGCCGTTGCAACCTGCGCGACACAAATACACTCAGATGTTGCATTTAGGTTTAAATTGGAACGATGTGCCCCTTTGGTATATTTAGACCCTAAACGGGCCATTAACTCATGCCATTAGCAGCACTTACGTAAAGAAATCCTCCGTGTAATACGTTTGAGAGACTACAGTCTATTGGTTAAGATTTATTTTGTAATGAAAGTTGGTGTTAATGGCGGTTAAAAGAAAAGCAATTGTAGGGAAACTTACAAAATAGTCATCAACAGATATTTGATGTTCTGAGGCATCAGAACAATACACTATGATGTAACATACCTTAGAAAAGAAATTTCAGATTACAGATCATACATCTTAGGTCATGCACACGTATAAATTAATTATACATTTTCCAACCAAGAGCTTGGTTGTTGTTTTTTTTATTGTTTGAACAGTTCATTTTAAACTCTTCAGAAGTCAGTTCATCCAGTTTTGGGGAAATGCTTGTGGGGTTTCACTGCAAAACAAGTACTCTGTGATAGACTTATTGGAGTATTCTGTGATCTTAAACAGAGCCATCATTATCAAATGACAAATATCAATCAGGCTAAAGTAGGTGTTAAATGTTTTGAATTGAAACTTCTTAAATTTTTGAGAACGTTTTCAATATTGGTCAACTTTCTGTTTCCCTTTTGTCAAACAGAGGAAAACAGGACAAGAATGCCCCAATGGTGTTTGCTATATTAAAAAAAACAAGAAGCATAATAAACATTCATATTTCAAAAGCTATTTATAACCCCCCCCCCCCCCCAAAAAAAAAAAATAAAAATAAATAAATAATAATAATAATTTATAGCCAATGCATTGATTGATTTTGCAAAGCTTTACCCTTATTGTGAAAACAATGTTTAAAGTTAAGGACATCCTGTATTAAGTCTTTTATGTTTTTTCAGTATCTATGAGACACTTGTCTTAAAATCTTTTCATTTCTTTCAGCGGCGCGTGTGTTGCTGTGTGTGCGTGTTGTGTGCTTGAGAGGTGTAACTGCAGTCAGAGCAAGTTCAAGGATGAAGAGAGGAAAGAACGCAGAGGAGACCGCTGCAGATGGAGAGAATGACACTGGCTCTGGTATGATAAAATACGCTAATGTTGAGTCGAATACATTTGAATGCACAGGGTTGAGTGTACATGAGTTTAAACACGACTTTTGTTGTGCAGCTTCTGCAAAGAAAGCAAAAAAGCCCAAGGAACCAGAAGCGCCAATACTGTATGATGATCCTCCTGACAAATTAACCAGCAAGGATGGACGCAACGCCAATCTGAAGATTACTTCCTGGAATGTGGATGGGCTGAGAGCCTGGGTGAAGAAGAAAGGCCTGGATGTGAGTTTTACATTAACTCGTAATATTTAATCATAGTTTTTAGTATTTTAAACTGTGACAGCTAAAAACTCGTCTTTTCCCCTGCAGTGGGTGAGAGAGGAGGCTCCAGATGTCTTATGTCTGCAGGAGACAAAATGCGGGGAGAAAGACCTCCCTGCTGATATCACTTCAATGCCCGAGTACCCTCACAAGTACTGGGCTGTTTCAGACAGCAAGGAGGGTTACAGTGGTGTTGCCATGCTCTGCAAGACTGAACCCATCAAAGTCACCTATGGAATAGGTGAGTGGTTTAGTACACTTAAAATAAACCCTGCACTCAGTCATTCCTCTGTTTAGCGCTAATAGGTAAAAAGGATACACTTAGTGAAATAATTCACTGTATTTAGCGTCAACTTTTACTGACAAAGTCTCACAAGTGATGATTAAACTTGTCTGTAAGTGATTCTACATGGTTGTTAATTAAACTCTCCTTCCAATCACTCAGGCAATGAAGAACATGACAAGGAGGGCCGCGTCATCACTGCTGAATTCCCCAACTTCTACCTCGTAACGGCCTATGTGCCAAACTCTGGCAGAGGTCTAGTGCGTCTCGATTACCGCAAAACCTGGGATGTGGACTTCCGAGCGTACCTGACCGAGCTGGACATGCAGAAGCCTCTGGTGCTGTGTGGCGACCTTAACGTGGCGCACCAGGAAATCGACCTGAAGAACCCAAAGGGCAACAAGAAAAACGCAGGTTTCACCCCTGAGGAGCGGGAGGGCTTCACTCAGCTGCTGTCGTCAGGTTTTGTTGACAGCTTCCGGGAGCTCTACCCCGAGCAGACCAATGCCTACAGCTTCTGGACCTACATGATGAACGCCCGCGGGAAGAATGTGGGTTGGAGGCTCGATTACTTTTTGCTGTCGTCTGGTCTGCTGCCAGGCCTGTGTGACAGTAAGATCCGCAACAAGGTGATGGGAAGCGACCATTGTCCCATCACTCTGCACATCACTGTGTAGGTCAGGTCAACAGGAGGTACTTGCCTCTACTTAGCTTTGCTGTTGTCTTAGTTCCACTGTTAGCGCTCAACTGAAACCATCATACGCAGTGTGCTCTGTTAAAGGGACGGATTACCCATCCAGGCAGGGATTGTGGAGTGAAAAAATCTGCCCAAACTTTCTATCTTTAGGGTCAGTAAGCTTTGTTATCTTATGCTTTTATCTTTATTTTTCAGTTATCACAAAAAAACTCAACAACACATTTCACAAGGCCCATTTGTCTCTTCAAAGCCAATGTTTTCGAGTGAAATTTTCTAAAGTAGCAACACTAAATTTTCAAAACTGTCTGAGCTGAGTGTCAAAAGTCCCATGACGGTTACTGTACCTGGTTTATGTTTGTGTATGAAATGAAACACTGGTTATATGAAAAATGTGACTTGTTCTAAACAAAACAAAAGTTTGAAGCCCCTCAACTGAACTTTCTGTAGTAAATAACATTCCCACAATAAAGACTGGATTTGTAAAAAATCAAGGGATTTTGTATTTTTCGTTTCTGAGTTTATTAGACTCTACTATAAAGAACATGATGCATCAAACACACTCCTGTTTTCAGTGCGTTAATCACACAACCAAACCACCTGCTGTCCTTGCAAACCAAACCAACCCGCTCTTACTGGATTCATTTCTGTACATTTTCAGAAGCCGTAAAGTTGATCCATTTCTGCTGCTTTTTGTTAACCTAAGTAATTATCACACATCTTACAGTTTAACCTCCGAACAAAGGGACTCAACACTTGCCCGTTTATGCTAACTTGATGGTGTGTGTCCGTTGATGCATTTTCAGATTATAGGACTGCCTGAATCCTTTCCCACATTCTAGACACAGATACGGTTTTTCCCCAGAGTGTGTCCGCTGGTGTCTCTTCAGCCGGTTAGCACTGAGGAAGCTCTTATCACACTCGGTGCACGAGTACGGCCTCACTCCGGTGTGGTAGCGCAGGTGAATGGTCAGGTAGCAGGACTGGGTGAAACTCTTGCCACAGTGGGGGCACTGGAAGGGTTTGTGGCCCGAGTGGAAACGCTCATGCTTCAGAAGCTCAGCATGTGAAAAGAAGCCCTTCCCACAGTCAGAGCAGAGGTATGGCCTCTCGCCTGAATGAGTCAGCTCGTGTCTGATCAGGGTTGCCTTATAGACAAAACTCTTGTCGCATTGCGAGCAGCTGAACACATTTTCCCTGGTGTGGCAGCGCTCATGCTTCTTCATATTGCGCTCCCTCTTGAAGCTTTTGCCACAGAAAGAACACATGAAAGGCATTTCCTCTGAGTGGATCTTCATGTGGCTCTGCAGCCCGCCCTTGTAGAGGAATCCCTTCCCGCACTGTGTGCACGTGTGCGGTCGCTCCTTCTGATGGATGCGTTGATGTGCAGTAAGAGCTGCCCGGTAGGCAAAGCTCTTCCCACAGTTGCAGGTGTGCACTCGCTCTTCTTGGTGAGTCTGTAGGTGTCTGTTCAGGTAGCTGGCGCAGCTAAAGCTCAGCTCACAGCGGGGACATTTAAACGAACGCTCCACCTTGTTCACCTCTTCACCGTGAGTTTTCAGGTGTCTCACTAAAGCGGACTTCCAGGCAAAAGCACGGCCACACTCGGAACACATGTAATCGCCGTTCTCCATGTGGGTGCTCTTGTGCTCTTTCTGAGCCATCAGGGATTTGAAGAACTCCCCACAGATCAGACACTCATACTTACGCCCAGACGTGTGTGTCTGCTTGTGACGCTCAAGTGACTGCTTGAAAGAAAACCGGCGCCCACACTGAGGACACGGGAAGGGTTGCTCGCCGGTGTGGATGCGCTGATGGGCTTTTAGTAAGGATTTGAACTTGAAGCTCTTTTCACAGTCTGGGCAGCTGAAACGTCCCTCTTCATCTGTCAGGGGCTGAAGAGACTCTTTGTCATCCTCGGTCTTAACAGAGTGAACCTTGTCAATATGCAGCTGGACTTGGACATCCTCTGGGTGCTTGAAGGAGCATTTGGGACAGGAGAATTCAGGGGAGGAGCCTTCTTCTACGGAACCAACTGGAAATAAACAAAGTTGTTGGACATGAGCGCAATGAAGTAACATTGTCCTCCAGAAATGAGAGTGAAGATACTGCAGTTGATGTTTGCAGTATCTCCAGTCAATTACATTTAAAAATTATTAAATGTAAAAAAAGTTAGAATATGGTTATTAAAAAAAAGTCTCACGTCAGAATGTCATAAGTTTGTATCTCGTAATAACATCAAAGTATCTTGTTATAAGATCAAAAACATCTTTCTTACAGGAAACTTTACACATTAGAACCAAAGACTGTAAAAAAAGAATGGACGTCATTTTGCTCAAGCTCAAATTGGGGTCCCCAGAAAAACTGCTCCCCCTGGTGGCTGGCTGCAGTATAGGTCAAAAACTCTGCCTCTCTATACATTCCAGAGGGGCTGGGTTCAAACTTTAAAAAATTAATACGCCTCATAGAAATACTTCTCACAACTGTTCAGTGGTAAAAGGCAGAGCCACGCTGTTCATTCTTTATACAGTCTATGATTATAACATGATAGTGATGTTTTGTTTTCCTGGCGTGGCTTCAAGTTAAGAATTTTGTTTTTAACACTATGCCGTCCCTTATTTTGTTTTTGTCTTGAAAAAGAATCAATATATTTCAAAGAATAACACTCACACTTTTCACCTTCTTTTGATGACACCACTGTTGATCCATACGAGTGTTCGTCCTTGCTGAAAGACAGAAGTAAAGTTGAACGTGAAGCTCTTGGCGGAGACTATTTGTGAGAGAAGTGTTCACCATATGCTGATGGTTTTACCTGCTACAAGGCAAAGGCTTCAGCTCTGGAGGCTTCGTCTTGGTGGTCTTGTTTTTTTTTGTGGTCAAGCTCTTCTGAAGGTTTATCACCTGGATTTTCATGGTTGGTTTGCGTTTGCGCCCACTTGTTCGGACTTTTGCTAACATGACTTCACTGTCAGGTACAGGTACTGTGCTGCTTTCTAATATGAGGGAGGGGTTCTCACTGCTCTGAACCTTTGCATATCCTTGGCCACAATCAGCTCGATCATCTGCTTGCACCTGACCATCAGGAGTTTCTCCGACAGCTTGGTCAAAAATAACAACCTCTTGCTCCTCCGCCTGGCTCTCTGATGACTTGTTTGCGTTGTGATCATCAGAGTGAGTTTTTAGGTGTCTTGCAAGTGCCAGCTCCCAGTTAAATCTCTTTTCACACAGATGACATGTGTAAACATTGTCTACCATGTGTGTCTGCTTGTGCTGCGTGCGGGCTGACAGTGACTGAAACGCTTCCCCACAGATGACGCAGTCATACTTGTGTGCGGTTTTGTGTCTGTGCCGGTGCCTGTCAAGGGACTGTCTGAATGAGAAGCAGCGACCACAGTCGATGCAGCGGTGGGGGCGTTCACCAGTGTGGATGACCCTGTGGGCAATCAGTGAAGAGGCAAACTTAAATTTCTTCTTGCAGTCGGGGCAGTCGTGAGGCCCAACAGAGATTTCGTGTTGTGCAGCTCCCAAGCTGTCCTTGCGAACTTCTAGAGGGATGACTTCTGTCAAACCGCTCACAGCTTTTTCATCTTCACCTGCATCGACTTCTTCTTCTCGGACAGTTTCGTCCGGAAGAAGCACCAATGAATCTTCAGCCACCAAGCTACTGACTGTTTCTTTAAAGCAGTTTTCTCCCATCACCACCTCAATGTTGGTGCTTGCAGTTAATTCGATCTCTGCGTAATCCGTGACTGTGATTATTTCCACTGCCACATCTTCCATAATTGTAACAGTCTCAGTGTCATCACTCAGGCCTGGCAGTGGATCTGTTTGGTTGGGTTGTTCTGCAGGTGTTGACTCTCTCCTGGGAAATACCACAGAGAGGGAGGAGAGGATCCTGTCGCCCATGCTCGAAGGTGGAACTGCACACGGAGAAAAACATGACTCAATGGGATGAAGTTTAGTCGGCAATTTCAGTGAGATGTATACGATGAAGTAACTGAATTTACCATGCTGCTCTAGATGGCCGAGGTCTTTATGGTGCTGGAGCAAAATGCTCAGGTCTGTAGGCTTGGAGACTGAATGCTCACACTCCTCGAACACAGAACAATCGGCTCCAAGCCAGGAAAAAGTCTGAGGGACAAACATGAAGACAGACACGCTGATTCTGTAGTAGTTAAAGTATTTTAACATCCAGATGATGGAACCACGAACTTCTGATTTTCAGGTTAAAAACCTGTGAAAGATATTACTTTCAAAGAACGATCAAAATCATCAACTCTGTTTCACCTTCATGTCCTTAACAGGTGGTGTTTAAATGCTTTGAAGTAAACAAGGACAACAGAAATACATGTAACAATAAGCAACAAACAGCACAGTTAACCCTATTCTTGACTAAAGCAAGAGCTACATGGAATTTGGTTCAGTAATATTGGGCGCTTTTGACTTCTTAAAGGTGCTAGTGGGGATTTTAAACTCGTCATACAGTGAAGAAGGTAAAAGACTGAAGAACAACAGATTGCACAACAGTTTCACTGTAAGTAACTGTTGTAGTTTCAAATCTGTGGTAGCAAGGGTGACACAATGCAGGCTAAGCCTCTCACTAGTGAAAGTACTGATTACTGTAGTGCCATGTACAAGATTATGAAGCTGTAAATTTAGAATCTTAAATGGCTGAGGACAAAGATTCATTAACTCATCTCGAGTTCAATTTCTTGCCTCTAGTTTTGATTTGGGACCACATCTTTTTTCCCCTCTGCCCTGACCAAGTTAAATGTTTCCAACAGAAAAGTATTGAAACATCAAATATTCTTTAAACAGTGGGACAAAGATACCTCTTTAAAAAAAATAATAAAAAAACTCTTACCTGTTCAAGGTCAGGGACTGGCAACAGCTGAGCCAACCGAAAGAGGAACTCTGAAAACAGTGTCTGCAAATCGCTGTCATACGGCGCCCCATACTCGTCAGGAAAGACCTCCTGTGAAAGACAAAAGGAAAACATTATCTCCAACTCATATTTAACACCCGCTACATTCCACAGTCCACTGTGGAATTAATCATGATCCACAGAGGCTGGAAGCTTTTCAGTTGGATTTTACTCTGAAGATTTATCATTAACATTGCATCACCAAGAAAAAGCCGCGCCTCTCCTCAGGATCTTGAAGTAGAGTCTGGATCAGTCCAAGAAAATTCAGAACTATTTCCTCCTCTTCTGAGTTTGAGCCCTGCAAATGAGTATAAAGGTACACATAGACCCCAGAATCGAAGACTACGACAGCAGATGATTTTAGTAAACATATAAAGCAGACACTTACTTTAATCTTGTCTAAATGAGACAGGATGAAATCAGGTCTCTCAAGCTGGTCGCCTCGGCACAACTCAACAATATACTGATGAGGAGAAAAAAAATGCATCAGATAAGTAAGTTTGATAATGAAGTTCACACAAATCCAACTTTCTCAAACATTAACAAAAACGATATCTATTAAAATCCTTGGTCCTTCACTGGTACCCACCCTGGATCTCAATCCCAGGACAAGTTGTGACCTGTGTTTGTGCATAAGCAGCTCAGGGACCATGTCCGTCACCAAAGACACAAATTCAGCCACTTTCCAGTAGTTTGTAGCGTCTCCTTTCTTTATGACCTGCATCATGGAGGCTGACAGAAGCTGGAGAGGTGGCACCAGAAGGCGCAGTGAAGCCAGAGGTAGTGGGTCACCTGAAAAATACACAAGCACTCGGACTGAAGATGACTGCAACTCGAACTCTGTATAATCTGGAGCCAATTCATACAACTATGTCTCAGTCACTTACATCATTTGAGGAGTGCATTTGTTAAATAGGTAATTAAACTCTTGGATAACTCTGAAAGTGTTCTTGACACATTCGCCTCTTACACAGACTTTTCTGTCAACAACCGTGGAAGCACACTCTTAAACTGCTCCCTGATAGTTTAAGGATCCAGGTCAAGGTTTCATTTGCTATCTTTAGTCCCCAAACAAGAGGCTGTGGTCCAATGAAACCA